>OY997596.1:5000-1205000 GCA_963921825.1 Erodium maritimum | reverse complement strand
CTCTCAAACTAAGACATTAATTAAAAAAGGAAATATAAACCAATATTTAGCCTCAACCCTAGCCGGCCACACCCTTGTGGGGTGCTTATCCCACTCTGTTACGGTCCGTAAGGCCCATAACATCACTCCCCCCTTGCACATGGCGCTTGTCCTCAAGCGCATTAGATGGATTGATGTCCTTTGTATTCGCGGTGGCAGCTACGGACTCGTCCTCAATCAAGTTCCAAAACTTTTTCAGTATAAGCCTATCCATGCTAATTACCTCCCAAAGTGACATGACACCAATATGTGTTCCAACAAGAAGCATAGTTGGCTCTTCTGATATTGCAGAGTGCCTTGCTCTCTTCAGTGCATGCTTAGAATCCTCCTGTTGATTCATCGGTGTTGTGTCGGATAAAGAATTGATCCGGACAGCCAAGTCTCCTACTGAACTGTCCTCTTGACAGGGCTTTGCTTGGCATTGGAGTTGCGCTCCGGAGCTGGTGGTGGTTGTTGTCGGCCAGCCGGGGCTGAGATCGCCTCCTGCGGAGGTGCGGACAGCGCACGAACCTGCAGCCCACGGACCTGCAGCGCCAACTCCTCGAGCTCCTGCTGATCAGCTTCATATCTTGCTAGGAACGCTGTGAATTTCTGTTGGAGAGAGGGGCCGGAGTCCATAACGCTCGGCTCTGATACCAATATGTTATAACCCCGCTTTCTGGATCGCGTTATGGGATAGGGTACGGACTCGTTAGAAGGGAACCCGAAGACCTTTTGATACAAGCTCATGATTATAGAGGGAACTCGAAGACCTTTTGGTTTCCAGAGCTCTGTTCATCCTGACTATGTTTGTTTGTTGCACCGTTCTCTCTACGGTCTCAAACAGGCTCCTCGAGCATGGTACCAGCGTTTCACTGACTTTGTTTCCTCGATTGGTTTTTCTCATAGCAGGTCCGATCATTCACTATTTATCTTCAGCCAAGGCACAAACACTGCTTATATCTTATTGTATGTGGATGACATCATTCTCGTCTCTTCCAGCGAGACGCTCCGTCTTTTTATTATGGGTCACTTAAATTCTGAGTTTGCTATGAAGGACCTTGGTCCGCTATCGTATTTTTTAGGCATTGCGGTCACCCGTCATCCTGGTGGTATGTTTCTCTCCCAGCAGAAATACGCATCTGATATTATTGCTCGTGCTGGTATGGACTCTTGCTCCCCCTCCGCGACTCCCGTGGACACTCAAGGTAAGCTTAGTACCACTGATAGTCCTCCCTTAGAGGACCCTACTCTATATCGCAGCCTAGCCGGGGCACTCCAGTATCTCACATTCACTCGCCCCGACATCTCTTATGCCGTTCAACAGGTCTGTCTTCATATGCACGATCCACGTGTCAATCACATGGGGGCTCTCAAACGGATCATGCGTTATATACAGGGAACCCATCATCTCGGACTTCATCTATACTCCTCTTCTGTTTCCGGATTGGTCTCTTACACGGATGTTGATTGGGCTGGTTGTCCCGACACACGTCGCTCTACCTCTGGCTACTGTGTGTTCTTAGGCGAAAACCTAATCTCTTGGTCCTCCAAACGTCAACCGACTTTGTCTCGCTCTAGCACCGAAGCCGAGTATCGCGGGGTGGCTAATGTTGTAGCGGAATCATGCTGGATTCGCAATCTCCTTCTAGAACTTCGTTGTTCGATCTCTCGCGCGACTCTGGTATATTGTGACAATGTCAGTGCTATCTACTTGTCAGGGAACCCGGTGCAACATCAACGCACCAAGCATGTAGAACTTGACATACATTTTGTTCGAGAGAAGGTTGCCAAAGGCCAGGTTCGTGTTCTTCATGTCCCATCTCGCTCTCAGATTGCGGACGTCTTCACCAAAGGCTTGCCCCGTGTCCTATTCCTTGATTTCAGATCCAGCCTGAACGTTCGAGAACCTCCCGATCAGACTGCAAGGGCGTGTTAGCGATAGAGATTATTATCTATATTTTGTAAAGAGTTTGAAAGTATTTAAACTCTCTATTTGATATCTGTAACTGTGTATATATATTCATATTATCAATGAAGAGGACAACGAATCAAACTCTATCAGGTACAAAATATAATTAAACCAAAATTAAAATTGAACTAGATTAATATTAAAATTTAATTTCCTTTGAATAGGTTTAAAGTAAAACATAGTCATTACATCAAATGATAACGGACCTCTGGTTTTACATAAGGGGAAATTATTGAGTTTCTCCTTTTAAAATTAAATTATCAGTGATTACATCTAATGATAACAGATCTCTAGTTTAACAAGGTATTGTTCGATCCGACACATCGAGGTATTGTCAGAATAACTATGGTTTTCAGATAAATCGAATCACTGACCTCATCATATATTGCAATAATTAAGGCTCTAGGACCTTCAACATCCAAATTTTGCACATTTTTTCACTCTCGGTAACTTGTTCGGAGTTTCAAATGCCTCATAATGTAATATCAATCGAGGGCTTGGGGTAAAATTGATAGACGTAATCTTACTAGAGAGTGAGTTGCTGAAATAAGTACGTGTTTCCACCTTGCAAGTAAAAATTGCCTAAGTTTATCCATCCCAGAAAGCAGCTCCAGAGCCTCTGCAGAAAGAGAACATAACACTTAACAGTTATAACTTATCAGACCGTTTTATCAACTTATAATGTAGGGATAATTGCAAAAAAGTACCATGAGGCATTCACTTTTTATAACTTGTAGCTTTGTTCTTTGATAAATACAAATTAGTGTCATGAACTTGTTTTTTGTTACACTTTGTATAAAATGACGGTTTTACCCTTACAATTTAGATTTTAAAAATAACAAGTAAAGAACAAAAAATCGAAATTTCCATATCCCTTAAATTTCTTACCTTTTGTATGGTGACGATTTTACCCTTAGAAATTTAAATTCAAAAATAATAATTAAAGAACGAAAAATCCAAATTTTCACATCCCTTAAATATACTACCCTTTGTGTGGTACAAAGAGGAAGAAAATTAAGGACATGAACATTGAGATTTTCGTTTTTATTTTTTAAATCTAAATTGTAAGCGTAAAATCGTCATTTTTATAAAAATTGCAACATAAAGACAAGTTCAGGATACTTTTCTACAATTACCCCTACAATGTAGGCCTTTTAGGCTTTCTTACCCAAAGCAAGCCTTAACTGAAGGTAACCAAGATTTGCCTTGAATCTGGAATACATGACTTTCAACTCTGTAAGCAAAACGAATTGAATAAGCGGTAATAGTCGAAACTAGATCTCCTCAATTGTAATACAAGAAAATGTTTCATTCAACTCTGTCCCGGTCAGATCATAGTCTAAAGGCCATTCAAAAACTATCTCAAGAGTGTTTAGAAATCCCAATATCTCCTCTAGAACTTGGTCAAACTTAACCACCTAGTTTCACAGGTGGAAATCAGTCAAACTCGGTAAACTATATTTCACATGCAACTCGAAAGTGTGTATGGCAATTTGTGTAACACAAACACGATAAAAGAATATCGATAGCAAGTCATATTCATTTTTCAAACACAATTAATTTCACATAACATGAATTAAAATATGTTTGAAACTATCTTATTTTACTAAACGATTGCTATATTTTTTTTCTTTAATATATGTATTGAAAACTGAAAATCACCTGTGTCCATTAGATTGAAGTTTTTAACGACTAAGATGTTTGCAAACTTGACTCAACATTGGATTTATGTTTGGAACGTCCCAACCTTAATATCAGTCGTCAAAATTGCAATCCTGTAGCCACAATTAGTTTCCAACCTTGGGGGTTCTCAAATGTGTTCCCCTCATGTATTAATATATACATATACATATATATAGGGACACTACCTACTGTAAACCATTCTTAAAATGTAAATTGTAAACCCATTTGGGCCATTAGATCAAGTGGATCCAACGACCATGCTTTTTAGGATGTTTTAATAGTAATAATAATAAAAAGAAAATGCAAAGTTTTGCATATTTACAATTCATGCCATTAATGATTTTTTTTAACCTGGACCATCAATTATACTTGATCTAATGGCTTATATTGGTTTACAATTTACATTTCAAGGTTGAGTTTACAGTTGATTGTATGCGTATATACATGTGGATTTACAATTTACATTTCAAAGTTCTGCATATATATATGGGTCATTATATTTGTTTTAATGACTTACTAGAGTTGTAACTCGACTTTGGGGATAGACCACGGAGAGCATATTTAGCGTAGGCCAGCAATCTTATTCGTTGAGGGGCGCCGAGTTTGCTGACAGTTGACCTTAGTAGTCCACTAGAAAGAAGAATCAGTAAGAAATGTAATAAGACGGGAAATTACATCTTTAGTTAGCAAATAATGCCACAAAAAGATAGAATATTTTCTCACTCTGTGCGCAAGATGGCAAGAAAATCAGGTGGAAGTGATTCCATAAATGAAGATATATCTTCCATCTTCAGAGATTTCAACTCTTTCCTTAGATTTGTTTTCTCTTCCATCGGCATCTCCCCTCCAAGAGATGATTTACTGTTAACCAAATTAGTAAAAAAGTCCAGTTCAGATAACAGAAGTACAACTTATCAAGGAAAAAATAATAGTTCTAAAGTACAGTTCAGAGAACGTAAGTATAACTTAGGGATAATTGCAAAAAAGGGCCCTAACTAAGTTATTCATCTTTTGCAATTTGTAGCCCTCTTCTTTGGTAATTTGTAGTTTCGTTGTACTTAGTATAAAATGATGATTTTACCCTTCAAATTTAAATTAAAAAATAACAAGTAAAAAACAAAAAAAATCCGAAATTTCATATCCCTTCATTTTCTTCCTTTTTGTACCATACAAAGAACAAGAAATTTAAGGGATTTTGTTTTTTTACATGTCATTTTTAAACTAAAATTTTCAAGGGTAAAATTGTCATTTTGAAACAAATTTATACAAAGTCCAACAAATTGACAAGTTCAGGGCTCTTTTTTGCAATTACCAAAGAAGAGAGTTACAAGTTGCAAAAGTGAAAACCTCAAGGTATTCTTGTGCAATTATCTCTACAACTTATCAAGGAAAAAATAATAGCTCTAATGTTGCTCTTTCCCGTTAAGTTTATTGGAGAGGTAGTTCATGCTCTAATCAGGTCAATGTGCCGTTAGCAAGAGTGAAAATCAAAATATCTAATGAGTATCACACTAGTTATAACTTCATAATAATGTACTACACAACATAAGATGAAGTATTCGAATCCAGTACAACACACATGATAAAAAATCTATTTCCCTTGTTAGTTTTAAGGAATATTAGGGGAAATTACAGTTCACTACTATATTCTTTTGTAACTCGAACAGTTATATTATTTCATTATTGTCATTTCAAAGTTGTATCAAGTACCACCCTAAACGTTCATCACGTATCACCGTCCAAAATAGTGTTAAATTTGCCTCATATGTCGAACATATCTATGTTAAGAAATCATAATTTTTGAAAAATTGAGTAGTATCATTTTTCTAAAATTTTGGACTTTTTTATTCCACCAATATTTTTGAAATAAATGAGTTTTTTCCCATCATTTTTGACGAACTTAAGGGTAAATTGATACAAAATGAAAGTTTACCGTAGCGAATTGATACAAAAGTAATGTTTAGGGTGGCGAGTTGATACAACTATGATACAATAGTAATGAGATGATATAAGTTACAAAAGAACAGTAGCAAACTGTAATGAAACAATTTAGCAAAGTAAGAGCAGTACCTGTCAATTGTTCTTCCCGTGAATATAAGAGGAAAGTATTTAGAGTACATCCCAACACCAAATTTTTCACCAAGTTGCTGAATTTTATCTGAATCTAGATAAATCAAAGCCTTCCAGAGTTCACAATAGTCCACCCTAAATTCTTCATCCAACTGTCTGTAGATTCCATGATCTAAAAGAACTGCAAAATTTATCCATGGAAGAAGAGGTGAGTTGTTTTGTACTCACTAGTAGTAGTTCATTACCCAACACATTGAAATAAGGGATAATCCCACAAAAGTATACTAAACTAGTCACCCTTCTCATTTTACTACACTGCCTTTTCAAGTTTCTCACTTTGCCCTATTTTGGTGATAAATGACAAAAATACCCCTAAAACAATTCAGGAAATTTAGAGTAGGTTTGAAAATTAATTAAGGGTATTTTGGTCATTTATTACCATAATAGAGTAAAATGAGAATATTTGGAAGTTTAGTGTGGTTAAGTGAGAAATGTGAAAAGATTAATGTACTTTTGTGAGATTATTCCCTGAAATAATGAAATGATTATATTGAATAATAAGATTACGTACCCAACGAAAAGCCATTCTGACCACCAGGGGAAACTAGAATATTGCCGGGGTGCGGATCTCCATGCAGAAAACCATGGATGAATATCATTTCAGCAAATACTTCTAGCAATGCTTTCGCAACCTACAACACAATAGTAGACTTGAACATGATCAATGACAAAAATTTCTTGGAGATTGAGACAAAACTTCAATATTAGACTTAGAAACTTAATAAAAAGATTATATGATATTGTCAAACCAAACAACGGACCTTTGTTGGATTTATTCCCATTTCCTTCAAAAACTCCACATCATCAACCTGAAAGCTAACTAACAATGAGAAGTCATAATGTACAATCTAACTGCATATAACTGAAACACATGCATAGTATTATCAAGGAATTGATTTAACTTTTAGAAGTCATTTTCAGGACAATATGTAACGAGCATGATGAGACATCCATTTAAAATAACGCATCGGTTACAATATTTATAGGGTGGATACTTAACTCACTGAATTTGTTTGTCTGGGTGTAACATATGCTGGGTATTTAAGTTCCAGGCCTCAGGTTATTGTGTGTGGTTAATTTTGGACAATCATCTCCATCAATAGATTTCATTCTTTATCCTTTGACCCCCCCCCCCCCCCCCCCCCCCCCCCCAAATACACGTAAAGAACATTCTGAATCAAATTGAAGTTCAAAAAATCATAAATATGCTACCCACATGTGAACCAGGTTAAAATAATGTCTCACCTTGTGACCTGCGCAGAATTCCATTGTCAGAACCTGACTAGTGGTCATGTCCTGTAGACATTTTAAAGTACTAGCTTATCATGAGTCGTGACATAAATAGCATCACAAGTGTAGAAATGTAATTACTAAAGAGCACAAATTAGCTAATAAATGGACACTAAATCGATGATTGAACTACCATACCCAGAATACTTGAGGAACCTTAACAGTTCTATTGTTTTCAAAGTTTTTGGCTGTTCTTTCACAATTTCTTGCCTCCTGAATGAAATCTGTACCGCCACAATAGAAATGAAAAATTATTTCAACAATATAGAATAATGACTCAGAACACATTTTCTAGGGACTAGGGGTAATTACATGATACATCGGTCAACTTCGCACTTAAATCGCATTACAATGGTTAATTTTCAAACTTACCATGTTACACTGCTAAAGTATAATAACGTTTCACAGTTAATAACATATTCATTTTTGTGTAAATTGTCCAATATGCCGCTTTAAACATCAGATTTTGCTATAAAAAAATATAGGTGAAGACACATCGACGCTTCCCCAGTGAGAAACCCTCCGCATCATTCACATTCAGCTGCCGGCAACGTTGGTGCAAGTCACCAGATAAATTAAAAGGCCAATCCTGTAAACAATGGCTGGAGAAGAAGAGTAGTTCGCCAGAGAGGAACATCTTACCGGAACAGAACAGGTCTCCGGATTTTGCTAGGGTTTTAAAAGAGGAACAGGTGAAGATGGACGTTGGTCTTAGCTGGTCCACTTGATAACTGGCTTGGTTCCTCGGCAGAGAAGATGAGCAGAAGATCATGGCCGGAGACATCGGAGAAGACAGAAGCTTGGTTGGTGTCGTCGAGACTCCATCTCCCTCCCTCTTTTTTTATATTTTTTTATTCTTTAATATTTTGTATTAATTGTCTTGATGTAATGAAAATTTTGTAATTTTGGATGGCACATGATGACTTTTTGGATGATTTTCGTCAGTTTTCATTGACGGTGAAAGATTGTGATCCTTACGGTGTAACATGATGAGTTTAAAACTTCACTGTTGTACCTTGATTTAAGTGTAAAGTTGACCGATGTATCGTGTAATTACCCCCATTTTCTATCACCATTTATGAACTTCTATACCAATAAGATCAAGTAAGAGGAATAGTGTGAAGCTGAGGTAGAAAACAGGATATAATACGAAAGTTCCACCAGAAATAAAATACACAGTTTGAAGTCGAAACCACAATAATCATATTACTCACCAAGTTCCAAGGAAATAGCACCGGCAAACTCTGTTACAAGCCAGTTAAACCTGTATTCAGTGAACAACTGTAGATGGAATGAGGAAATATTTGGTATATAACTAGGTGTCTTGAGCATACAAGAAAAATCAGGGGATAGAAATAAATAATAAGAAATAGCAGCATAGAAATAATGATAGTGAAAGTTGAATAAGTAGTCTCAGAAACAAAGACCTAAGGATCAATTAGACTAGATAATGAGGCAAAGATGTGTGCCTAACATGCTCATGCTGAACCTGTCAAGTCAGAGGGTAAACATTCTGTTATGGGCTTTACGGACCGTAACGGGATGGGATAAGCCCACCACAATAGAGAAAAGTCGGCTGAGGAACCCTTTAAGTATTTGGATTAGTTACAATAAGTATTTGGATTAGTTACATTTTGTAATAGGATTTGGATAGACTTTGCATTTTGTAATAGGATTTGGATAGACTTTGGGTAGTACAATTATAGTAGGATTGTGTTTCTGGTTACTCTATGGCTATATAAACCATAAGAGAGGAATAAAGTTTTATGCAGAATTATAATCACTACTATTAGTTTATTCAAGATTAGTTTATTCAAGAGATCTTCGAGTTCTCTCTCACGAGCTCGAGTTTAGCTACCATTGGGAGAAAGAAGAACAAGGGTTCGCTCGCGCAAAACCTTGGGATCGGTCTCAAGTCGTATCAAGGTCCCATAACACGATCCAGAAGTCGGGGTCCTAACACATTCCTGGAAGAAATCTAACCACCCATTAAGAGCAAAATGACAGGCAATTAAGAAATATCAAGCATTGGCATTCCAAACAGACAACAAAAGGGAACCCCAAACGGACATTGAGGCAAGGAATACCAATGCCTACTTGACCAAATGATTTAAGTGATTGGTTTCCTGGACTAGAGGTCAGTATTACGGGTAAAATATATATGGCAAAGCACAATGCATTATTTAATAAATAAAGAATCCCTTGCACTCTTTTAACCTCAAAAGAAACAAAACTGAGAAAATGGCAACCTTGTATGTCATGTGAATTTCAAAATTTATTAGAATTTGGAGATAGCACATACCCATGCAACAGACTCAGAAAGGAAAGACATGGTTGTTGTGTCTAGCTTCATCTGGTCGATCAAACCAGGGTATTGTACCTTTGTCCAAAGAAAAATTAGTCGGGTATTGAGAGCTTCAGAGAAAGAGACACTCACCAATAGATACCATATAAAACTGTTTAAAGGAGCAGAAATAAACAAACAATGGGAAAAAAGAAACTGTTTCTTAGCCACAACAAAGTCAAAAACTAAACATAAAAATATGACGTAGACAAATGATGACTAGCCTTTTCATTTTATTCATGAATCTCTAGTATATATATTAAACAATTCATGAACATATTCATATGCCACCAGCATGGACTATGTTTCAAATATTAATTGCTGAGGAAAAACTTCAGGTTGAAACAATGGTCATGCAAGTCATTCCTATTCCGTCAATCCCACTAATCCCATTCAATTATTATTATTAACTAATCATATGAAGATAGAAACTAAAGAATGATCAGTCAGTCCAATAATCCTTTGCAAACCAACCTTAATTGCTACTTCTTGATGATCTTTCAGCGTAGCACGGTGTACTTGAGCAATAGATGCAGCAGCTATTGGTTGTTCATCAAATGACAAAAATCTGAGCAAAAAAATATGCAAATAGATACCTATGTCAGATAGGACGGACAGTGGTTGAATGGGTTGAAACACAAGAATGGTCAGCCTTTCAAGCACAAAACCGACACTTGCACAAAAAATTACATAAAAGATAGGTTGATGAAATTTGAATTTGGAAATTATGAATTTGGACTGTGGCATGTGCAGTGAATGCCATGAAAGGAATTGGAAGATAAGGGAATGGCTTAAGAGGAAAAAAAGGAAAGGGGTAGAAATCATCTCACGATACAGAATTACTTGCACAAGTGATCAGCAAGAACTGCACCAAGGCTAAGAAGCCAAAAGCGAGCTGGTACTGAAGTATGTCTAACGTTTAAATCCTTCTCCGACAGAAACATGTAAAGAGGAGAAACCCATTCAGTGCTAAATCTATGTCTTCTATTATTGCATGTCCTACTCCAACTAACTCCTTATCTTTTTGGTTCTTCTCTAACAGGTATTGCCAGTTTGTCACTGTGAAGGCACAAAAAAGGCGTGTACAAGATGATTTACAAACATACACACAATACCCGAATATTTGATCACCACGAGTAGGATGATCAAAGACTAGAATGATGCCTAATAATGTCCATGAATCCATTCTCATTTTTGTAGTTAAGGACATAATCTCATTTTAATACACCACACACTAATAACACAAACATAAGAAGAGCTTAAGATATCCAAAATCAATTAAATCAGAATCATTATTTACAAAAGAATGGTTGTTCTAGTTAAGCAAAAGCATCATACAGACATAACCACACCAAACATGAAAATGATTTAACCAAAGTAATTGATAATCTTAGTTGATTTACAAACTTACAGTTCAGACAAATCTTTCCCCAAATTACTTATCAGTGCTTGTTTTATAGCTTTGAATTGATAAGGAACTGCCTGACACATTAACGAACCCCAGAGATTAGCATGAAAAGCAATTACATGAAATCTATCTCGGCTGAACAAGAACAAACATAAAGTAAATTTAGAACCTGATCCTGTAATGAAGAAAGGGTTGACGAGTATTCTTTGGGAACTTGTCGCAAGGCTGCAACAAATTGACCAGCTTTCACATAGAACCCTTTATTGGCTTCACATAACTTCAAAATTCTCTGAGCCGACCGCACATGAACCTAAGCACCACAAATTAAATATTCATCACTCCCAATCACATCACATTATGGTTGTATATGAACCTAAGCCCCCCCGAAACCAAGGATTTGACCTAGTTCTTTCTAGTTGAAACAGTGTGAACCTACTATTTGACCAATAAACAAATCTTACTACCACTTATAAACAGCTTCACAAGAAACTCATCCCCAAACCAGGATTTGACCTAGGTCTTAGAAGTCCAACCAGTGCTAAGGTACAAATTGACCATTATACAACTCTTACAGCCATTTATACAGTTTCATATGAACTTAATCCCCCTAAACCAAGATTTGACCAAAGTCTTGGCATCTGATAAGGTGCGACCGTGCAATTTGACCAAACAACTTCCACAAAGATCTCTACAGTTTCTCAGAAACCAAATTGATCTCAAACTTGGCATCTGATACAGTGCGACCGTGCAATTCAACCAAACTTCAGCAACGATCTATACAGTTTCTCACAAACCAAATTGATCTCAAACTTGGCGTCTGATACAGTGCGACCGTGCAATTTAGCTAAACAACTTCAACAACGATCTCTACTGTTTCTCAGAAACCAAATTGATCTTAAACTTCGCATCTGATACAGTGCCACAGTGCAATTTTAACCAAAACCAAACTGATCTCAAACTGAAAACAAGCCAACAATTAGACGACGAAATTGAAAAACAAACCTCAGACAATTTGCGGCTGTACTCTTCAGAATTTCCTGGAACTCCGCGCAAAGAGATCTTGTAGTCCACAACTGTAACAACCATCTGCAGATCACAGAGAACAACAGAAAAAGATCAATCAAACCAGTAGAGAAGAAGAGAGGTCAACAAAACAGCGAGTGAATATAGAGGAATCAGACGGTGGAGACAGCTCGGGACGTGCGAACGATGCCATGGACGCCAGCCCTAACTTTCTCGGGAAAATTGTTGGGAGAATCGCGAGAAAACGAGAGAAAATCTGGGTTTGAAGCATGGAAAGTGAGTCCGGTGGCTGCGAGTAGACCAACCGTCGTCGTCGCCTTCCCGGGAAGCTTGAAAGTTCTGTACCGTTGGTACATTTTGGAACGCAGAGTGAGAGGACAAAGACGGAGTCCGAGTCGGAACACTGAGTCGGTGACTCGGGCGTTTTGACTTATTATTTTGACCTTGGTCCGAGATTTTTCTGATATATATATATATATATATTCTTTTTTCCGATTTTTTTAGAGCATCTCTATGGTTAAGAGCATGTACAACAGAACGGCCCTTCGTGAAGCCCTGACCCTGAGGCCCTTGTGCTGACTGGACAAAAGTCGGGGAGTGTGAGTGCAGAAAAGTGGGTGTTCTACAACAGAAATGACCTCTGAGGCCATGTGAGTTCAGAACAGTGTTGACTGGATTATTATTTGATATTTTCCTGTTTTATTTAATTCGTTATCAGAAACCGTTTAATTTAGTCATAATTTAAACAATTTTGGAAATAAATAATTAATGACAATCAATAATTAATAAATTCAACACGAATATTAATGAACTTCTAATTTTATTCAATCCCTTTAAATACAACCCAAAACAAAATACAAGTTCAAGAATCATCCTCTGTTGGGTCGACATCTGGTGGTGGGGGTTGGCTTCGAAGATCATCAATTTGGGCTTCAAGGCTAGTGATGAGTCTTCGCACTTGGGTCTTGCAAAACTTATGGTCTGCCAACGCCTCTTCGTCGTAGGAAGATGTATCCGTCCCCACCAGGGCCTTGTAGTTGGCGATGTTTGCTTCTCACTGTTGGGTTAATGCTTGTATCATGCGAAACTTATTTTCCTGTTGTTCGCCACGTGAACGTTGAGTCTCAAACCGTGCACGTTCAGCGTCGATTCGTGCACGCTCCAGTTCGGCGAAGGCAGACATTTGGGTCGTGAGAACGACCCCCTTCTTTGCGGCCTTCGTTGCCTTCTTCCCTTGCGGTCGGCGAGGGGGACTTGGGGCGGCCTCAGGGGATGGGGGTGTGTCGCTGAGAGGGACCTGAGTCCCCTCGTAGTTCTCGCTTCCTCCCCATTCTGGTAGTTGGGACTCACTACTGAGAGGTGTGCCCTCCTCCCCTGTGCTTGTAGGTGGGGTTGAGTTGTAAGCCCCAGCCTCATCCAACCGCTGTCGTTGTTGGCGTACTTGACGGCGTACATTTTCCATTGTGCCCTCGTGGGCAGTGAACTTCGAGACGCCCTCGAGCCTCTCCACCCAATGATCCAGGTCGAACTTTAGTGGGTGGTCCCTAATCACTTTCCCTGCCCCCTCCCATAGTTCCTTCGCACGTTTCATGTGCTCTGCCTGGTTGGCGCCGCTCGGTTTCTCCTCCTTGGACTTCTTCAAATAGCCGAGGAACCTCTTTGTCTGAGAGGAACCTCTGCCCCAACGTTTCTTGATAGCTTCCCACCGTCGCACTGGGAAACCTCCCTTCGAGTTGTATTTCTTTGTAACTTCGCACCAGAATGTGGTGCCGGTTTGGGAGTTGCCCTTGATGGCGTCTTTCGAAGAACTCAACCAGCAAGTTATGAGCCAATCGTCCTCCTGCTTGCTGAATGTCCGGCCATCCGGATCTGGATCTTGGGGTTGGCCTCGGGGTTGGGCTCGGGCAGCAGGGGCTCGGGCTCGTCGTTAGGAAGGTCCGGCAGAGGATGGTTGGGGGGTTTGTACGTCGGGTAGTGGATGACCCTCGTAGTTGTAGAATTGGGTTCCCATCCCCCATTGTGATTGTGGTTGGAACGGTGGCATCTGGAAACCTTGTGGGGGCATGGTCCAATGTGATGGCACTTGGAACCCTGGCGCCATTTGATATTGTTGGGGACGGTATTGCCCTGATACAAATATTTTAAAACAATAAATTAAGTGCTAAAAAATAAAATAATAAAATAAGTGCAAATAATTAATCAAAAAAATGAATGTAATGCATTAATACAATAAAATAAGTACAAAAATTACGTTACATAAATAATAAGTTTGCACTAACCTGAACTCGACCCCGGGTTCGAGTTTGGGGAGACGGAGCGATTGCCCGTTAGAATGTCTCCGAAACCTCATGCCAGTTCGTCCTCCGTGAATCCTACTTCGTCACCAGCTGAATGTACACGAGACCCAGCTTCGCCCGACATTTTTCACGCGAATAATTGAAACGAGAGAGGATAATTTGGGAAGATGAGAGTGAAATTGGAGAGTGAAAGTAGAGAGTGGTGTGGAAAAAATGAGAGTGAAGAGGGGTATTTATGGGGTTAGTTTTTATTGATTTTTGAATTAAAAAAAAATGTAGCCGTTAGAAACCGACTGTTGCCAACGGTCGGCCCACGTGGCGCAGCCACAGGCTGCCATAGCAGCGACGGCGCGCAGGGAGCGGGACCGGCCAGCGGACAGCAGACGGGGCACGCGGCACGCACAGAGGGGGGCGGGAGCGCGAAAATGGGGAGCGGGCGCGCGTTTTTCGGCCTCCACAGCGGGTCGGCCCGCGTGCCGCGGTCCGGGCGCGCACGGAGTGGGGCGCGGGTCCGACCCGTTGTACATGCTCTAAGAGCAACGACAGTGGATCAGATGTGGGATTAGACCGAATAATCCCAATCAAATTAAACAAAAATGAGGAAAAAGGTATGCCGAATCGACTCAATCATTTAATATTTTTTAAAATTATTAGTTGTTACGTAGCGATTCTTTATAAGAGAATTCGACATTGGATTCGAATAAACGGTCGACGAATTTTTAAACTCTCTACGTGGTCGAAGCCTACGAATCGTAATTTTTTAGGCTTTTCCCCAAAAAATTAAGGATTCAACGCCCCTATTCGACGCGCAGAAGACCCACTGTGAATGGTCTAAGGTCAGATTCAGTAGCTCTTGCAGTGGAGGTTAGGTTTGGCGGGTCTTGTATTAGAGGTCAGACTCGGCGGGTCCATTCTTATCAAAATCAACATGTGACAGTAGAAGAATGGTTGAGAGAGGAAGAGACTGAGAGAAGAGAGAGAATCGACTTCGATGAAATTATCAACATGAGGAGAGAGAATCAGTTAAATCATCATTTGCCCCCTTGTTTTTGCAAATTCGGCGTTTCATGACTAATAGTTTAGCCGGGAATTATTTTGAAACCAGAGTTATATGGTCATGTGACTATGGTCCTTTCATTCTGACTCGTTTGTGTATCGAGTAGACGATTTATACAGGCGATTGTCTTTGTATTAAGCAAAGCATGATTATACTTGTTCAGTCATTTACCCACGTATGTTAGTTTCATTAAGATAAGATTCAAGACACTCTCTCCAATCCGCCTTGAAGATGGTCTTGTTCAAAGATAAAAAAAGACGGCTTTTTTCTCCTGTGAAAGTTAATCAAAATTGGAAAATATTTAGTTTTAGGATTGTTATAGAACATGTTACAAAAACCATGACTGTAATTTTTGTAAAGATGTACAAAATTTTATATTTGTAAAACTGTTCATCCCAATTTTTTATAGTTATTGGTATCTATGTGATGTGCATTTTCTCTCTCAAACAAAGATTGATAGAGTTGTTAGGATGAAATATTAAACAATCAAAAAAATGTATTTCCTTTACAAATGAGAATTGTTTTCTTTCTGAAAAACAAATTTGTGTGGAAATAAAAACTGGCATAGCAGAGTCAGTTAAGATGTTTCATAGGAGTCCGTCAAAAACTGGTATTCGCTTATCAAAAAAAACTTAGAGCATCTTCAGTCGTAGGCAGTTCGTTGACGGATCAATACGGACGAAGACAAAGCGACGACAGATTACTACTGACAGATGGTAACGAAAAGGCGGATAGGTACGTCGGTTACGTTACCGACGACACCATATGCCGGCGCCAACGACTAGTTATCTTTTGACTCTTGAAAAATATATTTTGACCAGTAATTGACCACGAAATAAAAATTGGGCATAGCAGAGTCGTTAAGATGATTCAACCCTGTAAAATCAACTCCCACCCCCTAAATCAACCCAAAAACTTCTCCGATTCATCTCTACAGAATCCCTAAAAAATTTCCTATTCAACTCTACTGAATCGACATCCACTTATGGGTGCTCTACCACTAATATTTAATTTCAATAAATGAGCCCAACATTGTCGCTTAATTTGGTTCAAAATATAACATAACTCGTCATTGCATCGAATCATAATCAACTTCCAACGGTTGCTTAACTCGCTAAAGTTTAAGCCGACATGATCAGAATTAAAGCACATAAAACATGTTGTCCATGGGAAAATCACTAATAATGAAAGAGTTGGTAACATGATATCATGAACGGTAAATTAAAATTCCTCGCCGCATCTCGGAATAGAATTTCCACACTCCCCTTTATTTCTTTTCGATCATGCTTCAGAATCACCAGAATCGTTTGACCAATCTTCATGTCTCGTTCAGCCTGCATAAGTACATAGATTATTAAACCTTACACAAAGCCCCAATGCTCAAACCCCATAGGTCAAGGTATTTATCTTCTATAGCTCAAAACGAACTTGCCTTTTTCTCACAATTTATATAAAATAGTGCTTTCATCCTCACAATTTAAATTTAAAAGAATAAGTAATGCAAAGGGTAAAAAGTTTAAGAGATGAAGATTTGGATTTGTTGTTCTTTAACTATCATTTTTAAAATTTAAATATCCAGGGTAAAATCATCATTTTGAAACAAATTTATACAAAGAACAACAAAACACAAGTACATAGCACTTTTTTGCAATATAAAGGTAACTTTTTGCAATAATCCCTTAAATAAATAAAACAAAGGTTTTAGATTCCAAGTTCAAATTCAGTAGAGGTTTTAACAACTCAACTCAGAAAAAATGTAACAAGAACAAAGTTCAGGATTAAATCAAAGCTATATACTTGAGTAGTTATACCAAGTTCTCTAGTATGCATCAAATTGTAATTCGCGTTCAAGGGGAAAAAATAAAGTAACAAAAACTTTAATAAGCAAAAAAAAATTATATTTCGGAATCACCAATTCTAGCACAGGGTTTTATTGCAAGTGTATATTCAAATGTTTTATAAACCCATCCCCAAAAAAATGCTACAAGGAAACAGTAATTATACATCTATTTCTTAATTTAATCCTAACCTATTGTTTGTACCAAGATTTCTAACCTACTGTTTTTTTATTGCATGTAACTATACGTCTCATATCAGTTTGTGAGTAAGGGAAAAAGAAGGAAAATAATAAAAACTTCGATCAGTTGAGAAAATAATTTTTTTATGAAATCCATCAATTCCCGCACGAGGTTTTTATCACAAAGGAGATGCGTGCGTACCATCATTTTCTAGCAACCAAGTTTAGCTTTCAGCTCATCTGCTACTGCGTCGATGAACTCAAAGGTGTTCAGATACTGATCCCTACTGAGCCTACATCAGACATGGTACGAACATTACATCAGCAAAAAATAGCAATCATACTGCCAAACACAGAATTACATGATAGGGATAATTGCAAAAACTTGCAGTGAACTTTGCTCGTTTTGAAAATATTATCGGTTAACTACTTTTTTTGCAAATGACATCCCCAACTATTTTCTGTCTGCAAATCCACTAACGGGGTTATTTATTTATTTCTGCGAAAAGTCAAAAATAACCTTGCAAAAGTGTATACATAAGGGCTCCAAATTGCAAAACATGTATACATGAGGGTTACAAATCGCAAAACACATACAATGCAAAAGGAAAACCGTCATTTCGAAAAAATTGAAGTCACGTGACTGTCATATAACCTATTTCCGTTAAAGATAACAGATTTGCAGACAGAAAATAATTAGAGATGTTTGGGAAAAAAAATAGTTCACTGATAGTATTTGCAAAATGCGCATAGTTCACTGCAATTGTTTTGCAACTATACCATTAACTGTCAAACTTACTTGGACCCGTGGATGATGAGAGCAAGATCCTTGGTCATCTTCCCAGATTCAACGGCTCCAATACAAGCAGCTTCTAGTTTCTCGGTGAACTCCAAGAGCCTAGCATTGTTATCCAACTTTGCCCTGTAAACAAGTAAACACTTTAATTCAAGGCACAAAACGTAGCATTAAACTGAAATTTGGAAGGAAAACATCAATGTACAGATATAGCAAACAGAAGCTATGGAACCCAAAGTTCTAAAACTCGGAATAGGTCAAAACTCGGTGAAGCGACAAATAGAGATCTTTTGACTAATCTGGGAGAAATCGGAGAGATGTCGGCAAAACTCGTTTTGTATTAAATATTATATAATACATACATTAAAGAAAAAATAACAATAGTTTAGTAAACTATGATAGTTCCAAAGAAATTTCAATTAATGTTCTATGAAATTCAATTGTATTTGAAAAGTGAAATGGACTTGCTATCATATATCTCTTTTCGCGCCCGTGCTATGCACAGATCTGTGTACAAATTTTCACACTATAAAATTGTATATGAAAAATAGTAGACATGTTTGACCGATTTCCACTTATCGAGGTCGGTGGTTAAGTTTCATTGATGGAACCCAATTCTGAACAGTATAAAACTATCGAGACGTACCTGTGTGCAAGTCCTCGTGTCCAAGCAAATATGGAGGCTATGCTGTTTGTGCTGGTTTCACCACCCTTCTGGTGAACCCTGAAATGGCGTGTAACTGTACCATGTGCAGCTTCAGCTTCTATGGTTTTCCCATCCGGGCACACCTGAATCCGACCAAATAACATCAGTTTAAAAGATGAAGTTGTACCAAAGTATGCATGAGGTGGATATATTAACATGGGGAATACTTCATTGAAAACTAGGAACCAATCCTGGCCTATGAAAATTATCCATCATTAGCCCCTTGATTTGCAGGGGGGTAATTTAAAAAATATATATATTTTAAAGACCAGAATATTAGAAATTACAAAAAAGTGGCATTGATAAATGAGTGAATCTCACCCTTCAATTTTTTTTAATCTAATGGATACAGATGGTTCGTAGTTTCTATTCTAAGAAATGGTTTATATTTGATTGTTACTCTATCAACATGTCCCTATCATTTCAAAGATCTACATGTTAACAAGAAGTGGTGGTGGGTGTTATATTTTCCGAAGATAGAAATTCTAAAACAAAAGAAGATACTAAAAATATGGTGCATACCAGAACAGATGTCATCAATCCAAGAGATCCAAACCCTGAACCATGCAATAAGAAGTTAGTGATCATCAACCAAACAAAAACAGAGAAACCCAAATTTTTCAAAGGCAATTCCAATATCACAGAAACTGTGTTTGTACAAACCTTGGGCCACCATATCACTCTGAACATCCCCATCATAGTTTTTGCATGCCCATACGTAGGCTCCGTCACTCTTGAGAGCATATGCCACCATGTCATCAATGAGGCGGTGCTCATACCTTCAAATGCAACTTATGCATCAGAACGCAAAAAGTTCATACAAACCAATGTTATGGAGAACATTAAATTATCCAGCCACTAACCATATTCCAGCAGCCTCAAACTTTGATTTCCAGCTTGCTTCATAGGTCTCTTGAAATATGTCCTTGAATCTAAAGTCATCACCAAATACGGTTAGACAAGGAATGCCAGAGCAATTTATCACAAAATCAATACAATACTATGAATTCATTTAACCACCAAAATAATTGGCTAGTCAAGCAAGATGCATACCTTCCATCATACTTCTTGAGGATAGTATTTTTGGTGCTAAGATAAAGTGGCCACTTCTTCTCATAAGCAGTGGTCATCGAAGCCTCAGCGAAAGCTCGAATAGACTGCGGAAGTTGATCACAAAGAAGATATAAAATTCCAATTAGCACCCTGGGGCAATGTCCGACACAATCGAAGCCATAGTTCAAAATTTGTGGAATCAAACCTCGTCTGTGTTGTACATGGCCTGTGCTACTCCTCCTTCACCCTTAAAGTTAAAAACCTCAAATTCTGTAGCTTCTGCTCCACTGTCTGGCACTGCAAGAATGTTTAGCATATTTTCTCAGAAGCCATCAAAATTAAGTATTAAAAGAGAGAACGGCCTATTTATCAAAGGTAGCTGTAATTTAAATGCAAGTCCAGGGAATGATGAAGAATAAAATATTTTCTTACCAAATATCAATTTGAGTTTCCCAGGCCCCTTGATAACAGTATCAGTTGCCCGATATTGATCACCAAAAGCATGCCTTCCAATGCATATTGGTTTTGTCCAACCTGTGAATAGCAATGATTAATAAACTTTTCTATGCAATTAGTATGGAGTGGGAATGCAAAGAAAATAAAATAAGATACCTGGAACAAGCCGGGGAACATTTTTGCAAATGATGGGTTCCCTGAATACGGTTCCTGCAGAAAACCGAAACCCAAACATAAATAAGTACATAAAATTTAGCAAGAAATAGTGATAGGTTATGTGGGTGAACAAACATACCATTCAAAATATTCCTGATTGTCCCATTTGGACTCCTCCACATCTGCTTCAAGTTGAATTCCTTCACACGAGCTTCATCTGTAGTCACCAATAGATTATTATCAAAATTTATCCTGATTCATAACTCACTTAGTAATCCACCGAATAAGACCCCTCGCGTTGCAAGAGTTTAACATATAAAACAGCTTCTTACTCAAACACAACAATGCATACCTGGAGTAACTGTGGCACACTTGATTGCCACATTATACCTAAAGCAAGAATTAACTGTTAGGGCTCAGTTAGAATAAAAATAATTGTGAGGAAGAATTCTCGAAGATGCAACACATACTTGAGTGTAGCTTCTGCACTTTCCACGGTAACTTTGTCATCAGTGGCATCGCGATTCGGCAGGCCAAGATCAAAGTATTTTATGTCCAAGTCAAGAAAGGGGAAAATAAGCTGCAAACAACAAGCAACAGTGAGTACGACACAAACGAATATATTCATAAAAGTGAGTGAAACAGCCAAAATAGTAAAGATTTCACCTTCTCCTTGATTGTTGTCCAGAAAATGCGGGTCATTTCATCACCTATGTTGTAGAAATAAGAAAGTGTGGTATGAGAAATGCATGTTTTGACAAGCAACTACCCAAATAATTGGGTCAACAAAGGTACACATTAACAAGATAATACAAAAACACAAACACAAAAATGAGAGCTATGTTCACTTGTCACGGATTCTAAATTTTCATGTGTTGGGTATGAGTATACTTGCATAACCCAACACTGTACATATATAATAATACATAAAATCCCACTATTATCATTTATTTTAAAGCACAACCAGTCCTAAAACATGTATTAATATAACAATTTTGTATATAAATCATACTAAAAAATTAAAATATTCAATCGCACATGAAGTACCTGTAAGTACGACAGTGAGTACTGAGATTAGCCTAATTTTGATTATCAGTAAATCAGATCATCTGAACATATTTCCAGATATAAATCCACAACCAAACAAGAATCAAAACACAGTTAAGCAAGCGATTAGATCACAATAATATTCAAACAGAGATTCCAAAAACAAAAACAAATAATCCTCCGAATAAATCGTTTTTTCTACTCACGTAAACTGACACGCACCTCGTTCATTCAGATTCAGTGATTCGAAACCAAAAACAGTGAAAAACACAGATCCGAAGCAGATCGGAGCAAAGAAGAAGACGATGGGAAAAAAAACAAGTAGAGAAGCACTCACCGTCCATCTCGACGATGGGGTTGGCGACTTTGATCTTCTCGAAACCCATTGTTCGGCACGTTCTCCGATTAGCTACGGCGAGCAAGAGAGATCAGTTCACGGAGGATCGGAGATCGCCGGAGAGGATCGTTGACCGGTTCAGAGCTTCACGGGGCGAAAGCGAAAACAGCAGAGAAGCGGAGAGTAGTGAACGAAGTGAACGCAAGACGCGCCTTATATTCCACTAACTTTCCCATTTTACCCCTGCATATTCATTTAATTACCACCGTACCACACCTCACTAAGAGCATCTACCATGGTATATTGGTATTAGAGCATGTCCAGCGCTCTGAGTGGAGAACCGAACCACGATCACGATCCGTGATTTAGCAGTTCGCAAGTCGTATACTGTGGAGTGCGTATTTTGTGGATCGTGAATCGTTAAATTGTAGTCACGATCCGCGTACCGTTCATGTCGTTCGTCGATTCACAAGTCGTCGTTCGCACGTCAATCAATGAGCGAGCGACACGTGTCCTCGCCGAGACAAAAAAAAAATCTGATTGTTGGCAACGGTCGATTAACGGAAAAAATATATATTATTAATCGTTAAATTCGATTTTCTCACCTTATAAATACCCTCAACTCTATCCTCAAACCACCAACCATTCTCAAACTTCTCTATAATTTTTTCTCTACTTTTACACTCTCATTCCCAACTTTCTCTCTCTCAAAAGCCGATCGAAAATTAAGACAACAAACTCAGCGTTCTCATTCATCGGATGACGAACGACGTAGGTTGGAAGGTTCCCAATTCACCGCCGAGGACCTAGGCAACTTCCAAGACTTGTTGACGCAACCCAGTGAGAATTCCGTGAACGCCAGCGCTTTCACCCCTATATGCAACCGGGTTCCAACTTAGGTAGTTACAAGTTCTCGAAAAAAAAATTGTTTCATTTTTAAAATTTATTTGAAGTAGCAATGATGTGAATGTTGATAAATGAAATTCAACACAGATCAATTCAACCCCTTCTCAGGTCAAAGCTACCTCTTTCCTGGTCAATTCAACCCCTTTTCAGGTCAAACCTACTTGGTTCCACCGCATTTCAACCCTGGTCCCAACTACTAAGGGTACCCCGATTATCAACCATGGCAACAACACGTCGGCGACAACAACGACACTCGTATGCCGTTACAATCATAATCTATCGTCCCTTCCCAACAACGACCAACAAGGGTGACACAACCTATAAGAAAATAGACTATCAAGGCGGAGAGGCACCTCGTACAGAGATGGCTCGAGACATCAAAAGACCCGATTAAGGGCAACTCCCAACTAGGTAACACATTCTGGTGCACAGTTACGAAGCGGAACAACGAGGTTGGGTGTTTCTCGTATTTCGAGTGGAGAGCCATCAATAACCATTGGAAGTTTGGAACACCCTTGGGGTGCTGACCAAGAGGTTCCACGGTATTCTGAAGACCGAGGTGCGGAGCGGATGGATCCATGAAGACAACAAGAAGGCGGCGAAGCGGGTATGGAGAGCCATACGAAATGAGAAAAAGGACGAAGGGTGACCCACAATTTTTTGACCTCGATCATTGGGTCGAAATGCATGAGAACGAGGACAAATTCACCGCTGAGGAAGGTACGATCGCTCATGTATGACGACGACGATTGGATGAGGCTGGGACTTACAGCTCAACCCCACCCACAAGTACCAGTGAAGATTACACACCTCTCGGTGGTAAGTCCCAACAAGAATGAGTATCTTCCAATCCGACTGAGGGAGGTCATCAGCAAAGACCCCCTTCCCATATACCTCAGCGTGTAGAAGAGTGACTATTGGGCAAGAAGTCTACGAAGAGGAAGGGGAAGACACTCCAAAATCAAAATAAGTGTCATGGCGTACATGGAACGAGCAAGGGTCGAGTCGCAACGAATAGATATATAAAAGGACCGACTAAAGCTTTAAAAGTCCGCACAACATATGGAGTTCTCCAAACAATGATAACAACTCTTCAACCAATACAATGTTATGCAGGAGAAGGACATCTCCAACTTCACTGAGAAGCAGACGACCCGACACGGATTAATGATGTCCCGATTGTGGGCTCGAATGGAAGACCTTGAATTTTAGATGACAAAACTTCAACAAGAATGATGTGTATGTTGGACTGTATGCTTCAACTTGTATTGTTTAAGGGTTGTATTATTAAAGGGGATAAATAAAAGTTGAAATTCATTTTTAATAACTTGTGTTAATATTATTCATAATTAATTTATTTTATTATTAATTAAATTACTAAAATTATATAACATTTTCTATTTTAATAAATTCAGCAAAATATCCAATCAACATCCACTCACAGTCAAGTCCTCTACCTGGTTCTCACTACTACGAAACACAGTTAAATTCAGGGGCTGGGAACCACTATTTTGCATAGTCAGCATACAGTTCCCTAATACGGTTCCCTTATACGGTCCTTTCCATTGTACTTCTCTTAATTTACGCAGTTGTTTGAAGGTATTGTTTGAGTTTCTCTTTCCTCCAAACAACTACCATCTATAATATATGAGCTAAAGAGTAGTTGTTTTGGTATAGTAGCAAGAGTAAATAACATTCTCTCTTTTTAAAAATGTTTTCAACCAACGACTCCAACTATTGTAGGATCCAACAACCACCAACACTCTCTCTCCTCAAATCTGATTATTTTATTATTTCTCTCTCCTCAAAAATTCCTACAACTCCTCTTTAGCCTCCTCCTACAACGACCATTGGAGGTGCTTTAAAAGAATGATTGAATAGGTGCACAAATTTATCTGCATATCCGATCCATTCGTTCGTCCAAATAGGTCTCATTGACGGGTTATGAGTAGGGTTTCAGATTAAAGTTTTCGAACCTGTAAAAAACAGGCAAGTCTCAGATTGAATCGCAAGTCTTTTTCTAAACGGAAGCTACATAATCTTATTAATATTAAGAAGAGCCAGTATAGAGAATAGGGTCTTAGAGGTCCCCTTTTCACAAACTATAAGACAAATCATTGTTATCAAAACGTTTTTTAAATAAACGACATAATCAAACAATACGGTCTTGACAAGAAAACATAAATACTGAAAATAAAAGTCAAAATGTGGAGAACCGCTCAAGATAGTGCATAAACGTTGTTTGATCCCATAAGGAGGACTCTTTTCGCCGTGATGAGTACGATCGAACTTGAACTCAACAATAAGTAGGGGAGGATGAATGTGATTCAGAGATCCCTCCCGGTAAAAATCCATGAATTCATGCTCACTCATTAGCCTTGGCGAGGCTGCATAGCAGACCTCGCCTGAGTCGTCTATTTTTTCCCAACTATGTCTTCAGTCGTATACCCGCTCGAGACGTGAAAGGCTAAAATGGAGAAGACGAGCACCACCGCAACAGGGAGTCACGAATCGTTGCCAATGCATCATCCTTCCGATATAACAACGATGGATTGTGGATGCGTAAATGAGAACACTGTCAAAATTAGAGAGAAAAAGAGACTCACAAGCAATCTTTTGGTAGTTGGAAGCTTGCACCAAAACGATTTCATGATGACGATCAAAGGCAGCTACGGATTTGATTTATACTCAATTTTGATTTTTAGATTACATATCAATTATCATATATTTCTTTTATAAAGTTTTAATGATTTTTAGAAAATATGTACACCATTTTTTCTGTTTGCAGTTACACCGGAATAAACACGTTACGTTTCCTAAAACCCATTAGATGTTAAATCAAATCAATTTTAAAACTCATTCGACAAAAAAGTTTAAATTGGTCAGAATACCCTACGTCCAAAGCTTATATTTTATGTTTGCATCTTACAGATTTTAAAATAAAAATAGGTTTTCAATTTTGTAATATGTCTCAAAATTGTCCATCAGAATATTTGCTCAAAATTACGATAATGTCATTAAGATAAATAAGTCGGAAATGTAGGGGCAAACATGTCATCTTAACGTCACAGAAGTCTCACCTGCCGCACGCCACATGAACACCTACCGATCTTGACTAAATAAATATTTAATTTTTGAATATCAAAAGATATTTAAAAATATATAAATATCTTTATTTAATGCATATCCGTCCTCACATCACATGTGATGTCATTGTCTTCTCCGCCGGCCCAACTCTTCCGTCAAAATAATACGATTTTATTGTGATACTAAGAATTCTATATAGACCATTAAATGTTTCAAGTACGGTTAGATAAAAACTTGATTTTATTCAAAATTAATTAAATGTTCAGTTTGAATTTATTATAATAGAGTTCAAATAAAAATTTAAATTTAATTAATTGATGATCGAGTTGAGCTCAGACTTGACCTTTCAAATAAAGATGTAAATGGGTTAAATAAAAGTTATGCTTGTAAGAGTCCGACTTTCCTTAAAAGAATTGTTGGGTTCAAGCTCTATTTGGGAAAGAAAAATACTATTGGATTTTTTTTTTGTCTATATTTGAATATTCAGACAAAATTATTTTAATTATATTCAATAAAATATCTATTTGATTGAATAAGAAATTGTTTGAACCTTGACAAGTTAAATTCGAGCTTAACGGTTTATAAAAGGGATAAAGGGATAACGTCGGTTCTTAGTTTAATCTGAATGTTCATTTACAATTTCTAACCGTCCTTGATTTTTTGTCACAAATTTTAACACAAAAGGTGATTTTTTTACAAAATTTGTATAAATAATTATGAAAAACCAAGTTAGAATCTATGACTAAAAGTCACCTCTTAGGTTATTTTTTATATAAAAAAATCATCTTTTGTGTTAGCATATGTGATAAAAGGTCGAGGACGGTAAGGAAATCCTAATGAAAGGTCAGAAAGAGCTAGAAAACAACATTTTCCCTTTATAAAACGAACTAAAACTTAAAAGTCAAATTCAACTCGTGTCTGATTATTATGAATTTGAACGAAGCACTTGGTAAATCAAACCCGAGCAACTCGTTTGTAACTCAACTTATTTATTAGATTCATTTCAAGCCTCGATAAATTCACAAGCTGATTTGTTTAATATTGAACTGTTTTATATGTATTCTATTTAATTCAATCTGTGAAACCATAACTCTCACATGGCCTCTGAACTGAACCTGTAAGAAAGAAATATCACTTTCCTGCTTGCTTCTGTTGAAGCATATTTACATTTCCATATACAAAGCAAGAGACATAAAGTTAAGAATTCTGAGCTTTGAAAAAATAACTGTCCGGATCTGGTGATAATATTTGATCAGTCTAGTGATTTTGTCCGATTCATTTAAGAAATAATCCAGTCACTTACGTGCGAGTGTAAATTTTAGGGATAATTACAAAAAAGTGCCCTGAAGTGTTCACTTTTTGCAAGCTACAAACCTATTATTTGATGATTGCAAAAAAAAAAGTGCCTTGAACTTGTCTTTTTGTTGAATTAGTGTAGTTTTGTTTCAAAATGACTATTTACCCTTGAAATTTTAAAAATAATAACTAAAACACACACAAAAAATGGAATTTTCACATTTCTTACCTTTTCTTCTTCTTTGGGCATACAAAGTGTATGAAAATAAATATAAATGAAAATTCTAGATTTTTTTACTTATTATGTTGTAATGGGTAACATCGTCATTTGAACAAAATTACACATAGTGCAACTAAAGACAAGTTCATGCACTTTTTTTTTTGTAATTACCAAAGAAGATAGCTACAACTTGCAAAAAGTGAATACCTGAAGGTACTGTTTTGTAATTATCCCTAAATTCTAAAATATCCCAAAAATATCCACTCTCAAGCTTTACTCTTCTGGTTTGCTTTCGTTCTTAAAATCCTCCACGGAATTATATTGAAATAAGAAGATTAAAGGATGACAATGATAGTTTTGGGATACTATAAAAACTTAAGTGCTGAAAAAACAAAATAGATTTATGGTTTCCACCTATTTTGTACAACGATGACATGTGGAAATTCATAAGAGTAATCACGTGCATGTGGAAAATTCACAAGAAAGTGAAATTTGATGGATGTTACAAACAAATGATCTTGTACATAAATGTAACGAACAGTGCCTATGCCTAATTTTAGTCTAACTGTGTTTGACATGTGTGTCTAAGAATGCTTTAGCCAGATTAGTAAAGCTTGCACTTACTGATTCGGCTGAAGCGTACCTTTGGATGATGTCAACTACTTCTGGCTTCAAGATCTCTTCCTTGTTAGATGCATTGCAGAGATAATAGAGAGCACAGAGAGCATAATTCACCTACAAAGAAGATCTGTAGTATAAGCATAAACAAACTTAGAAAATCAACCCGATTTTACAAATAGGGCAGTTTCAAGGGGATTTGGAACTGATATATATGTTTTTATTCATAAATAGACATTAAAATACACTTAGCTTAATAGTAAGGCACTTGTGTTTGTGCAGTTTTTAGTTCAACGACTAATCACAGATTAATGCCTAGCGTTTTTTACAACCTTGGTTATAACTACTTATGGGAGGATATAAATGGTAATTCACGTCTAGCTCACTACAAAAATGGAAACAATACACTTATTTTGACACATTAGTTTTGAATAGTTAGTAGTTTTTAGCTCATTTTCTCCTTTAGTTCTATGGGATTGTAGATTGGTTTGTTTTCTATTATACTCGATTACTAAAGCTTAACCACAACAAGCATTAACTCGTAAGAAGCAAGGAATCAAAACATTGAATTACTTACAGTATTTCTAACCGGGCTCGATAAACATTGAATGATGAGAGGGATCCCTCCACATCGAGCAATAGTTGCCCCATTCACCGGATCTATAGCAAGAAACACAGAAGTCAGAATTTCAATTCATAAACATTTCACGACAGCTATGTTGGTGCAGCAGAAGGTTGTTTCGATCCTTTAACTTTTGGGAGAAAGAGAACTTAACTCAAACTATAATATGATAATAATGAACTCAAGCCCTAAACAAAGACTTAAATAGACCGACCTATCCTCTCCAAACTAACCGGAACTAGTAACCTAAATAGTCCAATCCAAAAACCTAAGTCACCCGAATCTTAATATAATTAAGGGATAATTGCAAAAAATTGCGGTGAACTATGCACCTTTTGCAAATACTGTCGGTGAACTACTTTTTTTTGCAGTAAACATCCTCCAACTATTTTCCCTCTGCAAATCCGTTATCTTTAACCAAAATTAGTCACGAGACTTCAATTTTTTGAAAATTATAGTTTTTCCATTTACATTATCTGTGTTTTACAATTTGTAACCCTCATGTATACGTGTTTTGTAATTTAGAATCCTTATGTATGCACTTTTGCATGGTTACGTTCAACTTTTTGCAAAAAAATAAATAAATTTACTCCATTAGTGGATTTGCAGACGGAAAATAGTAGAGGAATGTTCTTGCAAAAACAAAAATATTTCACCGATAGTGTTTGCAAAACGCACATAGTTCACCGCACATTTTTGCAATTATTCCTAATTCTAACATAATTAAGAGTTCTAATTAAGCATTGTCCTACATCATATATGCATTGCGATTCACTGTGAAATCTACTGAAATGTTCATGTTAGTCAACTTACCAGCACAAGCATTGCAAATCCCTCCAACACCAAACTCCACGAGCTTCTCATTTGGTTCCGTTATACAATCCAGGAAGAGTTCCAAAACATTGAGCTGCTTCAAAACCATACAGAAACCTTAATGCATCAGATAAAGGGCAAAAAAAACTTTGTTCGTCATCAAAACATTTTCTTCCAACATTGGAGTTTAGATTTATAAACCTGGCGCATAAAGCTATAATTGAAAGGGTCATAAGCAAAGTTAGCCAAATTAGCAACAACCCTCTCTTTCGTTTCTGCAAACAAGAATAACAAATCAGTGTTGCTTTTCAAGTGAAGGGGACATAAACACAAACCACAAAATCAAAGGGATAAACTGAAATAAACACAGTAATATCAGTTCAATTCTAAAGAAGCTCCTCCTAGAATTGTAACTCATTTCATTCCTATGTAACCAATGCTTAACAAAGGATTATGTTTCATATCCATACCTTCATCCGAAGAATTTTGGAACTGAGACACTAACTCCTGCAATGAAACGGAAATTTCAAAACAATTGGCAATGTAAATACACATCACAGATTCAGAAATTACACAAAACGGAACCGATTAAGAGATGAAGAAGAACAAATGATTCATGTGGGTGAAAGTGTACCTGAAGGTATTGAACCCTCGGTGTTCCATCTCTTCCGGTGCGCTCTTCTTGCCTCCGATCATTGGTGAACATGGAGACACAAAAGCTTCTCAGCGGAGCCCGAACGATTCAGAACAGCGACGAAACTGCTTGATTGAAACAAAAAATCCGAAGCAATTGGAGATGGAGCCGATGATTAGCGAGTAGAGAGATCGAATTTGGAAGGTTTTGGGGGGAGAAGATCGGGAGAGAGGGTTTTGTGAGGAAGAAAGCTCCGGTGAGATTTGGCGCTGGAAAATTTGGGAGCCTCCAAATAAAAAATGAAATATAAATGGGCTTAAGAATATGAAATGAAATGGACTATGGACTCAATGGGTTTGGGCTTAGGTTAGGATGCGAACCTAAGCCCACCATTTTTTGGTGCGGATAAAGCCCGTCATTATTTAACTAAAAGGGTAATTTTACGGAACTGCCCGTTTTAGCAAACCCGTAAAGTTCTTTGTTAGGATCGAGAGCTTTGAATCTTAGTCGTCCGAAGCCTTCGCTTATGATGTCGCCACCGTGCAATACCTCCACCGCAAAAGGTTGCTCGTGAGTTTCTTTCTCTCTACAATTTTGATGTTGTCCTCTTTTGCGCTTTCACTCCTCAACGATGATGTATCGAAAGGATGGAGCGTACCCGGCGACGAGTACACGATCGACGACACGACTGGAGGGGCCTTCGTTGGCCCCAACAATCAGACGAATAGGGCGAGGTCTTCAATGCAGCCTCGAGAGTCCAATGAGGCAATTGCGGGGAAGCAGGCGTAAGGGAGGAGAAGCGTTCCGTCCCCACCACGATTGACTGTTGTTGATCGTCCTCCTCCACCAGTTTTAGAGCTCCCTCCCCATACCACAAGCGTCACTCAACTAGTTAGTGATCAATATAGGTGGATCCACACACTCACACTATTATGTGTTTGCCTCAGTTCGAGCCAAAATTGGTGTTACTTATTTATAATTTAGTTATTTTTTTAGTTTTGTTGATATTCGTTGCATTGGAGTTTAGCCGTTTTTATCCATTTTACATATAATCATCAAATAAGAGAATTGTAAATTACTAAAAAAAAGTGAATACTTCATAATAGTTTTTCATTAATATTCGAATTATTTGTACGGACGAGCAGTATACTAGTAATGAGATACTTGTAGAGAGGCAATACCTAAAATGTGAAATTAGATTATGTAAGAGAAGTGTACTTTTAACCGACCACAGATAAAGTTTCCTTCACAACGAAGGGCCAATGGCAAAACATTACAACTTTCCTTGCAAATACAGAAAACAAATACAGAGCCTTATTCTTCTTCTATCGACACATCCACAAACCAAAACAGAGCTAAGTCTTCACTCTTCAAAATGAACGAGCCCTCGAGCACGTTACTTCGAGGTCGAGAATCTCTCTAGAGGTCCGCTGGGCCGTTGATGTCCTAGCAAGAAAAATCATAGCATGAGCAAGGATCCGTCAAATCTACATAAACGGCTAAACTAGAAAAATGGTATCCTTAACAATTGCAATGATGAGAGGTTCGTTGAGATCAGGGATGGCAACAGGGCGGGGCAGGGCGGGGTTCATGATCCCCGGGCCCGCCCATTCCCCATCCCCACACTTGCCCCGTCCCTAACCCCTAAAATATAAATATTTATATCATGATGTGTTTTAAAGTTAAAGGTTGCAACATACAACTACCCATGTATGTAATGACTAATGAAATTGGAACTCAAAGGGGGACACGATGGGGTCCACCCTAGGTCATACTACATACTTAACAGATAAGATAACCCTATATAGATGGTGGGCAAGGAGCCAAAGACCCAATGTCATGTATCCACTAATGAAATCGGAGCAAGGAGTGGAGCGTTACCTTGTTTTCAAGTACAGCTCCATTCGGAATTTCAAGTTTCTCTTTTGCTGCAATAGTCACTTTTCCCTACAGAAGACAGAGAGCCACGACAAAAGTTACGATGCATGACACTCGTTTTAAAACGGAGGTAGTAACTGAAATGGAGGTTTATTGTATCTTATACCTTGAGAACAACATCAGAGCCGAACCATACATCCCCGGTCACCTTAAGGCTATTGAGCTCAATAATACTGGGGATTGACTTGAACCGACTCAAGAAGCTCGCAACCTGATAAAAATGCGTAAGAGATTAAGAAATCAAGTACAACTTAAAAAGCTTTAAGCAATTATAACAAGGGTTGGTTGTAGATAAATATTGCATATTATTCGCCTTTTGCACATATAAGTTATAACTATCCCAACTTTAAACTTTCAAAAAATCACACAGCTCTTTTTTGCCGAAGAATGAACCCTAATCTCAATAAATACCAGTTTTTCGTCTTTTTAATGGTTCTATCTTTTAAGGAATCTTTTTTGCATCTACTCGACCGTATTCTACATCTAATCAAAATATTTTTTTAATGGTTCTAAAGTCTTTTTTGAGATTAGGGTCAATGGCATTTTCACCATTTTTTGACAAAAAAGAACTGTGTTTGCTTTTTCAGAAGTTTAGGTAGCTGGATGTAAAAATTTAAAGTTGAGGATAGTAACGTACAAAAGACGTATAGTACACATTAGTTATCTGCGGTTACTTAAACTTCCGAACAATTATACAATTCTTTTTTGCCAAAATAAAGACGAAAAATGCCTTGACCCTAATCTTAAAATATACCATTTTTTTGTCTTTTAAGTAGCGCTATTTTTTAAGGAATCTTTTTTTGCCTCTGCTCAATCATTTTCTACATCTAATCAAAATGCTTTGGTAGTTTGGCCTTTTAAGGCAAAAAAGAACTGTGTATTTTTTCCAAAGTGTACATAGCTGGATGTAAAGGTTTAAAGGTGGGGGTAGTTATGTGCAAAAGACGTAGATTACACATTAGACATATGCAGTTAACCCTTATAAGAAATATTCACCTTCTTAAACTCTGGTCCCAATTCAATAGAAGGATTGGCGGGGTTGGTTCTAGCTTTATTCCGGATAACAAAGCCATCCTCCAAAGTGTAGAGATCAGACTGAAAAGCATGACAAATGTACGAGTCAGACAAGTCTAGAATATTAGCATAATTGAAACATAAAATAAAGATTAGAAAAATGGGTAACCTGGACTAGAAGCAAATCTGAAGTTGCCTTCACCGGAAGGAATCGTGAACGAGGGACATTGATACCAATAGCTTTCTCAAAGAACTGGTTGAAACCAAAAGAACAGAATAGACATTTTAGCTTCAAATTGTAATTACGGGGAATTTCAAAAAACTACCATGAGGTATTCATTTTCTTGCAACTTGTAGCCCTCTTCTTTGATGGATGCAAAAAAGTGCCCTAAACTTCCCTTTTTCTTGCACTGTGTAAATATGTTTTAAAATGACGATTTTTACCCTTTAAAATAATAAGTAAAAAACCCAAAATTTTCATCTCCTTAATTTTCTTCTCTATGCCAGTTCAAAGAGGAAAAAAATTAAGGGAAGTGAAAATTCTGTTTTTTTTTTGCTTATTCTTTTTAAAATTAAAATTTAAGGGTAAAATAGTCATTTTAAACTAAGTTACACAAAAGGCAAGTTCATGGCACTTTTTTGCAATTAGCAAAGTTGCAAAAAGTGAATGCCCCAGGGTACTTTTTTGCAATGATCTCTTTTAATCATCTATAAAAATCATGATAGTGTTTTTCGGTGTTGCCGGTACCTTGATTGCAGCACCTGCCGCAGTTTCAAGCTGAAGAACTTTGAAGCCTTCAACTTCCTGGAAGCAACAACAACTTTATCAGTAACTTGCACATGGATACAAGTATACAACATTAAATACAATTTAGAGGCTGAGTACATAAAGGGATATTTGCAAGAACGAACTTTCGGGTTTGGAATGATCTCCATTTTTAGGGCCTCAGCTTCCACAAGCCTTTTAATTGCCTTCAAGTTGACCCACCTGAATTTTACACAGTTAGCAGCGAGTAGATTTGGATTATATTATTGCATGTGGCAACACATGGAACGGGACTTACAAGTTGTTGGTGTTGAAAATTTTGAACTTCTCGATCGACTTGAATTCATTGACCTGTCCACAACAAGATAAAAGGTCAGTAAAATACTTGGAAAAAGTTTTTCTATATATTGTCCACATTTTGTCCCATAATGAACAAAGACAGATGAGTAAATTTAAGGTATAATTCCAAAAAAGTACCCTGAGCTATTCACTTTTTGCAACTTGTAGCCCTCTTCTTTGAAATTACAAAGAAAAAGAACTTGTTTTTTGTTGCAATTTGTATAGAAATGAGAATTTTACTCGTAAAATTTAGATTTAAAAAATATTTAGTAAGAAAACAAAAAATCCAAATTTCCATACCCTTAGTTTTCTTCCTTTTTGTGCCGCACAAAGAGTAAGAAAATTAAGGATGTAAAATTTTGGATTTTTTGTTCTTTAATTATTATTTTTAAAATTTAAATTTATAAGGATAAAATCATCGTTTTGAAACAAATTTGTACAAATTGCTACAAAAAGATGAGTTCAAGGAACTTTTTTTCTGCAATTACCAAAGAAGAGGGCTATAATTTGCAAAAGTTATCCCTAAGTTTAACAAATATATATAAGAAATAATGTAGAAGAGGAAGAATGAACCACAGCTTACATGTTCATCGGGAACCTGAGCAATCTCCAAGAGCTGCAGCACAGAATTGTAAAAATAGCATTAACATCATATTCAGATTCAACTACATTATTAAGGAATCCAAAGATCACATAAAATTCTACGTTATATATGTTCAAGACCCCATCCTGATCATCACCTATAGTGTAACAGGACAAATCAACACTAGAGAAATTCGAAATCGGAACTTCGTCAGTTATCACCAAACTATATGATCATTGGATTAAATAGTGCGACAGAAATAACTAACTCCAAAATGTTCGGCACTAAAAAGCCTCATGACTGTCACCTCCTGTTCTAGTGCTATTATCTTATAAGAATAGTAGAACAAACGGCAAAGAAACCAATTTGAAGAAGAGCATGAGGTCATATGATTGTTGTATGGAGTTAATTATTCCAGAATCTAAACCATATAAAGGCAACATCATATACACATATTATGCTTCTATGATAGACGTTTATCTCAGGTATGTTACTTTTCGGCGGTATGAGATACCAAGTAAGCCAAAGTTAAACTTCTAGACAAGAGCACCAGGCATAAGGTATATATACCTGCACTTTTCCTTCGTAAGATATGAGAGTGCCACCCTTCACATCAGCTAAGGTTTTTGGTGTCACCTGTAAGAACATCATAATGTAAACTACTAAACCAACTTGGGAGCAAATAATAAGAGAGAAGAGAATCATATTTACCTCCATGCAGTATTCGTTCTTGTTTGCGACCAAATGATTTAAGATTTCTGTAAGACACAGTTAAGGACAGTAATGACCTAGAAAACTTAATCTTTGTAATGAAAGAAAGAGTGGTAAACAAAAACAAGCAATCATTAAAAATCAAAATGAGGATACTCAAGTCAACAACAGCTCCCAGGTTATCAGAGTTCGCAACAAACACGTATTCTTTGCCCTGTCAAAGAAATTTAAAGAAAATAAATTAATACAGCGCTTTGACTTTAACATACTTGCATCAACATAATATAACACTAAAAAGCACCATAGCCATAGCACCAACCTGCGATAAGAGTGCATCTAGCTTGCCACTGTTCATCAAGGACGGGAACACATCACCATGGCCGGGAGGATACCTTCTCATTCATTAAAGAAAAAAAACACATAATAATTATTATTTCCACCAAAAAAAAGTAAATATACTATTTCTAACATTAATTGTTAAACCAATAACTCCGGAATGGATATGAAGTTCTTCATATGAAACATACTTCAGTCTCATACATATTCTGTCTGCAATACCTTAAATGCATATGCAAAATAAAATTGCAACACCAAAATATATTTTTTCACAGAATTTAGAAGATAATAATAGTACGACCTACAAAAAGCTGTAGAGGAGTTAAATTTTTGTTCCAGCTTCTGCTAAAATTAATCGATTTTTTGTAGAATATGAATTCTTTAGTATTTGAGCATTAACCCCCAAAAGGAAATTATTAAGTATGAAATGGAATATCCTAAATGATCAGATTTCAGACTCAAACAGTACCAGGAAGGGGAAAATCCCAAAATAAAGATAAACCAATACCAAAAATACAAATTCACCCTAAATCAAAATGCACAAAGCAAATCATTTGAATTAGGTATACCATCCATCCTTGCTAGTCACTCCCTTGCTTGGAAGAGGCAAAAAATCATCAGCCACCAACCGAGGATACTGGCTCTGTAAATACAAAGGGAACATAACACATGGATTCAGTTGTCTGGAGTCTTAAAAATAAAATTAAAAAGTCCAATGATGGATACTAAAATAGATCACCAAGTACAAACCTGATTGAATGTGTGGATCTCAACACTGGAGTGGGAGTATCTCTCTACAATCTACATTATCCCAGAACAGATGTGTTTATTAGAATAAATGTAGCATAGAAAACCAGGGATCTCAGGAAGAATTTATGTACCTTCTGTGTATCATCATGAGTATTGAATGAGTTCATCAGAAGCAATGGAACTTTGCATCCATATGTGGTATTGAGATTCTGTTAATTACGTAAGGGTAAGCTACCAGTAAAATTGGAATACAAAATAAAATGAACAGCGAACAACAGGAAAAAAAGCTAACCTCGATCTGCGTAACAATGAGGTCAAGGAATGTCAATCCATTGCGAACTTCAATGACAGACCTGCATTGAAGAAATATGAAGTTAAATCTAGTTAATCAGCAAACAATATATGGTATGAAATGTCTAAGTGTGGTATAATAGAACATGAGAGCAAACCAGGTAGGAACTGGTACAAATGCATAGTTGTCAAAATATTCATAAACTTCAAAAGTTTAAACGGCCACAATAGACGTTGACTGAAATATTATTAGAGCCAAACTAAGAAGCCATTTTGCTCTTGTAACATTTAAATAAACCAGAGGTCTTGGCTATCACAGGGAAAACAGCAGCAACTGCTCAAACATATACGAATAAAATATAAGGGTTATTTTCATCTCACTACCCTAACTATGTGATTTTTTTCATCTCACTACCCTAACTATTTTTTGTGGCACCTCACTACCCTAGAATGCATTTTTTTTCACTTTAATACCCGCCGTCAATTTGCCATCCATTGTTGGATGAAAACACTTAAAAATTCCATAACACCCCTCACTAACAATCAAATTTTCAAAAGCATGCCATTGGTTTTCAAAATTTCTTTAAAAAAATCAGTTTTTAATATCACAAAAATGCATTCTAGGGTAGTGAGGTGCCACAAAAAATGCATTTTAGGGTAGTGAGGTGCCACAAAAAATAGTTAGGGTATGAAAGTGAAAAAAGGCATTCTAGGGTAGTGATGCCACAAAAAATAGTTAGGGTAGTCAGACAAAAAAAACCACATAGTTAGGGTAGTGAGATGAAAATATCCCAAAATATAATAATCCTAAACTAATCTAAGTGTCAAGAAATGGCAAAAGTGAATTGAATCTCACTATTCAAGTCCACATGAAATGTTCGTGAGTTGTCAACTCGACATAAATGGAACACACGAGAAGCTCTACCATAAGAAATCATCAAAATAAATCCTTTTTACGCAACAAATCACTTTCTACAAATAAATGCAGAAAATAGAATTTGAGATCATATCTACAATCATGCCTTGTTGGAGGCTTTAAAACATTATGCATAACAAATAATCAGATATATAACTAATACGTGACAGAATATGAAATCAAAATGCTTACTTGGGACCAGTGCAACCCATTGTTGTCCCCAAACCTCCATTTAGCTTTAGCACGACAAGTTTGTCTAATAGCTTCTTGGTTTCAGAGGCATCTATACCAAACGCAGACAAATTACAAGTTCCTCAGGACGAGGGAAAAAAAAGGATAACTGGAGCCAGAATATTCTTTATACATAAAAATCGGATCTATTAAATTCTCAACATATAACCAACAGAAGTAAAATCCATACCACTAGGAGTGGGTGCCAAGGTGTCATAAGGAACAACTATTTCATCTGTAGGTGTCTGGATCTTACTCCAGTCCACATGCTGAGCTTCCCCACTATACAAATTTCCAAATAAAAAACATTTAGAAAAAAAATCAAACTCAAAATATTTTAATCCGACTGTTTGGAAGATGAGAAAGTGCAAGAAATAAAATCCTGCTCATCTATCCATCTGGCATTTCTCAGTGAGCAAGGTCCATTATCAACGGAAATGCAAATTATAGAACCGAATCGAACTAACTAGACTAATCTCAAATCCAATTCAGAACCAAACAACAAAATCATGATCAAATTCAAATTATACAACGGTACCTGAGATAGCGAGAGACGAGGTTGATGAATCCAGACTTTTCATTCTCACTGAAACCAGAAACGAAACTCAAACTCAGATCTGGACATCAAACTTCAACAAAGTAATTCAAATACAATCAACACAGAACAGTCCATGAACTAAGAAACGAAAGTGAATCAGGATGCAAAATGATCCAAAATCGTCGAGATCCAGACCAAAGCAAAATGATCAAAAGAGTAACCGTAACCGAGCTCTTCCACCGATCAACACGCGACGCATCCAACAGTAACAATTCAATTCCAAAAAAAAAAAGCAAGCACAACGAAACGAAGCGAGAACAAATTGCGCAGTACCTGATCTGGTCGAGGCCAGCTACGGCGGATTTGAGCTGCGTGAGCTTCTCGGTGGCGGTGGCCATTGGAGAGTGACTGAGAGCTCCGATCTAGAGAGAGACGAATCCAGAAACCGAAACGAAAGGTGTAAGAGAGAGAGACACGGAGTGGTGATGAGGAGAGAGAGCGTTAACTTCGGCTACGTGTGTTTATATAGACAGACGGTGATCTGTCATTGGCCTGTGTGACTCAGGAGTGAACCAGATCTGGATCCGGATGTACGGACAGGGTCCGGTACCGGGTCGGGCCATGGGTACAACCATGGGCGTTCTAAAACCACCCGATACTCGTTCAATATCCGTCCGTATAAAACTAGATGAATCCGTTTTATTGTGAGCGGGTTTCGAAAACGAGGTTCACATTCACACGCTCACCCTCTTCACTACTAAGCCCGCTATTTTAGGACACGGTCAAGCTCAAATTAGTAACCTTCATATGATACCCGTTCAATATCCATCCGCATAAAAACAAATAAATTACATGTCGAATTCTCATGAACCCGTCTCATCGTGGGTGGATGACAAATTTCAAAACAATATATATATGGGTTACTTGCTTCTTCTATGAAACCTCGTTTTTTTATGTCATGTCGAAGCCCAAATCAGCAACATTCTTCTCATTCATATTTGACATCTATCCCCATAAAATCAGATGAATTACAGGTAGTTTTTTCACAAACCCGTCTAATATGTGCGGATGTCAGATTTTGGGAATGAGATTCGCAAATCGCCCCCACTTCACCTAATAATCCCCTTTATTTTAGAATATAGTTAATCAAAACTCATAAACCTCATATAACAAATCCACTGCAAATTTTAGTTTCACAACATCTTTGATGTAATCTCTCTCCGAAAATCTTCTAGAAAACGTAACTCAAAATAACGTATTTTATGTTCCGAATGGACTTTTAAGTAATTATTTATAGACATCTTACCGATATAAAAATATCGATGGATTATCCGTGGACGGATCACCCGCCCATGAACACTCGTACATGCAACGGCTAGCTCACTAGGCAACAAATGTACCTAATCGTCGGGATAGCTAACGGGTGTGGTCAGAGGAGAGGCTTGATCGACACCCACACATGAAGGAGACGACGTCGTATCAGCGGTTGGGAGTGGAATATTCAGTAGAATATGACGCTTGTTAGTTACGTACTGTGTCTCTTTTTTCATTTCTGGTTAAATTATTATTTTTGGGAAAATAAAGTGGCGCCTAATTTACGCGAATGTGCCAGCTAAGCTACTGTTTTGTCATGGGTTTGGGGAAAAGTGAACTCTACTTCTCAATATGTGCCACGAGGATGTTAAAGTATGAATACATTTTGGACCGACCAAGTTATAGAATTTAGAACAGTGTATTATTAAATATTATTGAATTATTTTTATGTTTCCAAATGATGATTCAATATTATGTTCATTCTTAATTTACCATAATTTGAATTATTATGATAAATTGAATACGAGTATATATTGCGGTTCATAAACTCATTTAAAATTTATCGTTTTAAATATCTACCATGATATTCGTAATGATTAGTGATGGAGCCACATGTGTCTTAGGGCATGCGCCCCTCAAATTTTTTCTAATAAAGTTATTAGTTGTTTTTCGTTTTTTTTTTCAAAAATACTCTTCAATTCTTTCTAATTTCGTAATTGTGGCTCCTCATATTTTTTTAACGTCACGTATTGTTATTAAAAAATATCGATGCCCCATCATTAAAAATGCTAGTTATGAACCTCTCTCCAACCTACACCTTGCAATCATCACAATAAAGAGCTATGCGAGAACACCCCCCCCCCCCCTAAAAAGCCCTAGCTGCGACGGTCTTCATGACTTTGGTCATAGAGGTTGTCGATGGAGATCTCTCTTCTTGTTCCTTCTTGTCTTGACTCTCTCTATCAACAATCGTCCTCGCCTGCAAAATGATTGTATTTTTCTCCATTCGAGCATTGTCGCCGTCGTCTTTGTCGTGTTCCTCTACTGTTGCCGGATCTACGCTTCAATCGGGTGTGCCGCTGGTGGTTAATCTCCCCACCATCATCGACTAAGGTAACACAAAGTTGAAAAGACTATGTTGCACCTTCGGTTTATACTGAACCCTTAGGGTTATTTACGAACCAACCTCCACAATGTATCACTTGGAGAAGGTTGAACTTTCAGATAGAACTGAACCCTCCAGGGTAATCACGACCGACCTCCACAGTCCATCCACTTGGAGAAGGTTTTAAATCATCAGTGGAATTGGGATCCGAGACCTACCCATCATGACTCGGGACTGACGTTGCTTGGCCGTCCCGGGAGGAGAAAGGGCCCAAATTGTTCTTTATGTTTTAGATTTGAGTCAATTTTAGTTTCAATTTTGAATTGCGAGTATTGTTTTAGTTGGATTCTCTGTTGTTGGTTTGTTTTCGATTGTTGATTCAATAAGCTGAAACGCTTGGTAAGAGGGTGTCCTCAGTTTGTATCTACTATAAAAAGTAGTATCTTCTACGAAACCATGAGAGCTGGGTCGACTACGAGAGGCCCGGACAATAATCTGGTATCCAGGGCCGTTAGGCACTACTTTGTAATCGTTCATTTGGTATTATACTTTCCTCTGTTTTGCCCGTTTAAAAAAAAATGCTAGGTATGCCATTCATGATGACCAATCTCTTTTGAAGCCTGAATTTACCATAATTTGAATTATTATGATAAATTGAATACGAGTAAATATTATTGCTTATAAACTCATTTCAAATTATTATTTTTAAATACAAGAGGATATTTGTAAAGATTAATCTCTTTTCAGGTGATAGAGGAGCTCGATCGATAAAAATATATATATAGAAATCGTTATATATATGAAACGCCATTTTGGTTTAAAAGATAAATGGTGGCGTTCATTATTCCACACAATTAGGTCAATTGACTTCATCCCGTAAGATTTGTACATTTGGATGTTTTATTCAAAAAAATCTAATCAATCATAAATTGTGAGCATTTAAAATAAATCGAAGAGCGAAGAGCGGAAAATTGGTCGGATGTAGTTGAAATTGTCGTCGGTGACATCGAGAAACTCCGATGAAAGTCCGATATGGTATTATGAAAAGCAAAAGACATCAATCAATGTCTGGTTTCAATATCGATCGATTCACCGATAAAACTAAAACAGAACAAACCCAAACATATCCGTCTCCATTTCTCAGCAGCTCAAGTTCAAGCTCACACCCAAACCCGAGTCCAAGCCCAAATAGTTGTGACTGGATACTGGACAGGGGAATTGATTTTGGGCTGGAAATCTTCATAATGGGCTTTCATGGTATCTAGTGAATTTGTTTGGCCCATACAGTTCCGAGGATCTATTAACTGGGCTGAGTAGAAGCGAAGATATGTGCATTGTGGATCATTATTTCACACTTATAACCCTCCAAGTTCGGACTTTCCAGCCCATATAATTGAAGCACGCTGTAGAGACACTGTAGGCCCAATTATGGCCTGATAACTATTTTTTTAGGGCCTCTATGGACCTCATTTTGTTACAAAGGCGCAGATAATAAAAAATATATAGGCAACTACTTTTGGTTTTATCCTTTTTCAAGTTACCCTCAATATATTTTTTATGAAGATTATTGTAAAAAAGTTCGATAAATTATGTGAGTTTTGTAAATACTATCAACAAATTATTACATTTTTGTTAATAATATCGTTTGATTATTTCTTGTCTGTTAATCCATTATCTTTAATGGAACTTAGTCGTGTGATTTTAATTTTTATAGAAACGATAGTTTTGTTATTTATATTTTACTTGTTTTGTAATTTATATCCCTCGTATATACGTGTTTTACCATTTGAAACTTTATGTATACATTTTTGTATGATTATTTTCGACAACTTCGTTAGTAGATCTACAAACAAAAAACAATTGGAAAAAATTTTTACAAAAAAAAATCATCGATAATATTTACAAAACAAGAATCATTTGCAGTTCTTTTGTGATGATCTATTTTTCTATAACCCAATGTTATACAAATTTTCCAAAGAAAAACGTAACACTATATTATATCTTGAATTTATGTAGGAATGAATCGGTACTATTTATCTTTTTTTTATATATAGAGTACTATTTATCCTTAAATGAAACGAATAAATTATAACGATGTATATAACTAAAAGTAATTTTCTATGAACCTAAAATTGGTAACTCAAAATCTTAGTCGTCGCTATCGTCGGTGACGACTCTCTCTTCTTTGGTTCTCTTGTTTCTTATTTACTTTTTATCTTTCTTTTCTTCTATGTAATTGTCTCGCTATACGTCCCGATTTAGGGTCGGTATAATCGAGTTTCGACGTTGGATGAAGTCGATTTATGGGCTGTCCGTTTGGGTGAAGTTATGTTTTGAGCCAACCTTCCGGGAGAGGCTGTGTTATGGGCAAACCTTACGGGGGACGTTGGTGTTTGCGCCAATGCATGATCCACCTTTCCAATCACATCTAAACTCAATCTTATCCGTGGGAGGGACATCTCGAATGATTCTGGTGAATCAAAACGACAGGCCGACAAGACCAGAACGCCCCACCGCAAAAGTTTTGGGTTTCAGAAGAACTGATGTCGCAAACTCCATAATTTTATGTATTCGTTTCTGCATATATTTGGTTTTTATTTCTTTTTCTTATCTACGATTAAAATTAAACGTTTTTACAAGTATATGAGCGCCGACATACCTACCGATATCTCAGACTATATTCTAAACGTTAAGATCTATAATTCTGAAAAATCTATTATAACATTTACACAAAATAAATAAAGACACTTATGAGTTAGAGCATGAACAGTGGGTCGGCTTGGAACGCGTCCCGCGGCCCGGCTCGCATTTTGCGGGACGCAGGACGCAAGCCGTCCCGTTGTGGGACGGATTTTACGCGTCCCTCGTCCCACAAAAATACAGGTCGGGCCGAGTCCCGCGTTCCACAAACCCGGGACGGGTCGAGGCCCACGACCCGCGTCCCGTGTCCCAAGGCCAGCCAATGGCAAGCCGCCACGCGTCCTATTTTATTTTTTTAAGTACGAAAAATCAAATTTAACTAAATATGATTGATCCACTAACAATACGATATCTTATACAGAACTTATCATTATAAAACAAAGCTTATTTTGAGTATTAAGTCCCATTTTTATTGTATCATCGGTATTCAAACCTCACGTCCTAACCCTTCAACTGTATATACTCTTGTGTCTCTTTGTTTCAGGTCCATCACCCTGATAAGACTTTGAAGCTCCCAATGAAGTTTGAATTTGTGTAACCAGTGGGCAAATATTATCCACAAGCTGATGGAAATTAAAGTAATCTTTTGAAAAATTATATATGACAATTATAGTCTTGAGAATTGAAAGGCTCTTGAACGGGAACAAGTCACATCAGGACCATAGAAAGTACTTGAAGTTCAGGAAGCATAAAATCTATTTTGGATCATAGTTCCCTATCAATTCTTCAACGCATAGATTTATGAGGTTCGTTTTATTTATGGATCTTTACAACAAAATAGTATCTTTAAGTTTTTATTGTGGTATTATTTCATAATATTGTAATAAAATGTTTTGAATTTACTTTTTTGCTACGTTTTGTATAAATATAGAGTATATTTTTTTTGAAAGGCAAAAAGAGTATATTCAAGAATTTTAAATTTTGTATTAAAAAATAATAAATAAATAACTAAAAGGAATGTTATATTGAAAGATCGTTCCTCTAGGGTTCTTTCTCTCAAACTCTTCTCATCTTCTTGTGCACCCCTTGTTACCTCCGGGGATCCCATCCAAGATCGGCCATAATCTTTTCCCTTCCCGGCCCCATTGATGGCTCTCACCCACCCAACGACCCACATGATGACCTCTTTCTCCCGAGAAAGTTGTCCTCCTCTCGTCGATTTCCCATACCACTGATGTCGCTCGGCTCGAGATTCCCCCCCCCCCCCCGTCATGTCTCATCGCCTCAAATCATGCCTCCAGCTTCTACCTTAGAGGTTCTAAAGCTGGAGCATTTTCGGAAAAGGAAACGATCACCAAACCTCCCTCCTCGTTCGGCCTGCCCTTGCCCGACCCAATCGATCTTCATTCTCCATCTTGGTTGCGCCTCAACCGAAGAACAACCATGGGGAGTCCCGGACCACCAGTTGCCTTCATATCTAATACAAGGTGACCTCCAGCACAATGATCACAAAGACAATAAGCCTCGATCCTCTCCGAACAACCTTGGTCTGCAACGAACCCCTCAGGTGCACGTCATTTTCCTGGATGGGGTGGCTTACTTTGCATGTCACGTCGTACTTGATTGGTTCACCTCGGTGCTCGGCGGTAGATCCGGACCACCGCGGTTCTCGAGAGCCAATCCCTACCCTACCCAGACGAGGAACCCTGAGGAAGGAGGACGATGACACCAGCTCGCTGATCCCTAGTAAGATGACCTAGTGGCTTCCGTTGGGGGATCTGAACACCGCAGTCGAGCCCTTAACCACCCGCCGCCTCCTCCATACTACTCGGGTGTGGCCCAGGACATGGAACATTCGGGATGAGAACCGCCCCAACAGCCACCATCGGGAGCGAAGATTACCGCCTTGATAGCCAGACACCCAAGCTCTCCTCCCATGTCAGGGCATGTCCGTTGGACCCTCCCATATCGCCACTGGTCCATGACTTTCTTCCTAAAGCATTGTCACTAATGGAAAAGACGGACGTTGTGTCCACTCTTACCAGCATGTCCCCCACTAAAGGACGAACCCCAAGACTTGGAGAGGCATAGGCGATACAAGACCTCTTGCCTGATCCGGAGTCACCTCTTGATGGTGCAAATCCCTTACGAGCCTCAAATGTTGTATGCGGTACTACGACGGTCGGCCTCCTTATGGTAAGATGAGTGGACACAACTGCTCCGACTCCGATCAAGCGAGACCCTCCAAGCGGTCTTGCGAGGGTCCATGAGTAGGCCACCAGCACGGGGTGTGTGTGGGAAGCACACCTCGCCCTTCCATGGTCGGTGCACAACCGACTCTATGTTTCCCGCATTTCTTGTATTCCTCCCTGAATGCTCGTTATCCCCTCAAGTGTCCTCGATCCTTCACTACGGGCACTTTTCAAGTCGAGACATGAAATGCCAACTATCGAAGTCCTACCGCCTACTTTTCAAATCGAGGCACTGGTATCACCACCGTTATCTCTGATATAGTCGGACAATAAGTTATAGAGCTAGCATTTGATGTCTATAGACTATAACTTAGTTTCGCTCTTTTCTTTTTCAGTTATCTCCTTAGTATGCTCAATATCTCTATCTAATAAAATCCCTTTAATATACTATAAAAGATGAAAATGAAGAGCATATAAAAGTTTATGGAAGATGAAAATTACATACCGTGCACTAGATCATAAATTACATTTACATAAAGTACAACCCAAACAAAAAATGAATTACCTCCAAATAGTTTCTTGTTGTTATCCTTTTCTCATGTGTAGGGATGACAATCGGTAGGGTATGGGTCGGGTTTTATGATACCCGTATCCTATCCGATTTTCATACCAATACCCGTACCCTATCTATACTCATTCAATACCCGATAATACCCTATCCGATCTCTACCTGTTTGGGTTGGGTATTACCCTACCCGATTCGTTCATATGGCATGTGGATTGTAAGACAAAAAAATTGGGAATTATGTAATCATTTCATGTAAATTTAAGTAGCCAGAATATGAAGAATTATAAAATTTTCCACATCTCAACATATAACAATCCTAAAATCAAGTAACAACCAAGCAAAAGTAATATGTTTCAAGTTTTTCTTTTCGATGGTCAATAAACCGAAATGAATTGTGTGGTATTATGAGCTTATGAGCTATGATTGTACAACTTTTTAATTGTAAGTGACTTGTTATTAGGTTTACTATTGTGAACTTGTTTATGTATATATATAATGTAAATAAATATATATGTGCTATAAGATCGAGTCGGGTTCGGGGCGGGTAAGGCCAAACCCGAACGTTACCAGCACTTGATCAACATACCCGGTCAACGGGTAATACTCTACCCGATTAAAATAATACCCGATTAATACCCTAGCCGATAAACCAATCGGATAGGATACGTCGGGTATCCGTCGGGTTCGAGTTATTTTGCCATCCCTACTCAGAGGAAAAATAAAATAGAAACCACTAATTAACGTAAAAACTGTGTGAACCAATCCAAACCATTCATTTTAAGAATGGATGGATGAGATGCAATTGATTTGTTGACTGCAAAAAAACAACACTTTTTAGTAAGGGGTAAGAGCTTTTTAGTAAAACCATCATATATTTTTTTTACCAATTCACTAATTTAATTTTTCCCGCTTCGTTTGAACTCCGATTGGCTTCAAACTTGCGCCATTATTTTTGTTTTTTCAACGGCTTTCTATCAAGATCAGTCATGAATATATTTTGAAGCACGAAAAAAAAATATTTTCGGGGTTGATTTTTTTAAAAAAAGTTAAGTCTGGGTAATTTTTATCAACACTATACACTGGGTTTATCAACACTATACACTGGATTTATCACCTCATTTTCCAAAATCGAACATGATTTTTATCACATCATCACATGTTTTTTTATGAACACTAAGCACTAGTTTTATCAACACTAAACACTATGTTTATCATTCAATTACATGTGTTTTTATCATCCCATCACATGTTTTTTTTTATCAACACTAAACTCTAGGTTATCACCCTTATTTCGGAGCTGATTTTAGAAAAAGTTAAGTCTGGGTAATTTTTATCAACACTATACACTGAGTTTATCAACACTATACACTGAGTTTATCAACATTGAACACTAGTTTTATCACCTCATTTTTCAAAATCAAACATGATTTTTATCACATCATCACATGCTTTTTATGAACACTAAACACTAGTTTTATCAACACTAAACACTATGTTTATCATTCAATTACATGTGTTTTTATCATCCCATCACATGTTTTTTTTATCAACACTAAACTCTAGGTCATCACCCTTATTTCGGGGCTGATTTAAAAAAAAATTAAGTCTGGGTAATTTTTATCAACACTATACACTGGGTTCATCAACACTATACACTGGGTTTATCAACACTGAACACTAGTTTTATCACCTCATTTTCCAAAATCGAACATGATTTTTATCACATCATCACATGTTTTTTATGAACACTAAGCACTAGTTTTATCAACACTAAACACTATTTAGCACTAGTTTGATACTCCGATATAAAAAAATTATTAGTGAAGATTTATCAACACTAAACATTGTTTTTATCACCCCAATATAAATTTTTATTCTCGTGCTTCAAAATATATTCATGACTGATCTTGATTTAAAGCCCTTGGAAAAAGAAAAATATTGGCGCAAGTTTGAAGCTAATCGGAGTTGAAACGAAGCGGGAATGATTAAATTAATGAATTGTTGAACAAAAAAATGGACAATTGTTCACATGACACCATGCTATTACAATTATGCCCTTACTTGTGTGAGAAAGTAAGAAAGTGGCGTGAATTGTTGTTGAATTGGGGTGATGATGTGGCATTATGGTGAATGTTGGATCTAAAGGGTGTGTGGCTAGGATTGATTCACACCGTTTTTAGGATAAGAGGGGTTTCTATTAGATTTCTCCCGTCCCTTCTCATGTGAATATAATTTGTTGTATTAATCCATGTTATTTCAAACAATATCAAAGTTTCATTAAAACGTATCTTAAAAAAGAATTGCTTTCAGATATTGTAGGTATGCTTTTAAGTCCAAATGGAACCTGTGCTCTATCCATCTTTAATTTGACAATCTAAAGCAAAGTATGAGCCACAAGTTTGGATCATGCCTAATTTGGGCCCATACGCCAACTACAACATCAATTGATGTTCCACCTAACTCCTCTTTATTGGCCCAACAAAAAAGCAACTACATTGATATGCCATAACAAGTTCATTGTTCTTAGATTTGATTTTAAATTCATGATCTTTTTTTTTTGTTTTTTAAATTAATGATCTTTAATTCAACATCTTAATAATTAGACTTCGTTAAGATATTAGATATTTTAGGATAATGATGTTTTATTAAAATATATGTTGTTTGAATTATTTTCGGGGTTTTTGTTCGTAATTATGTTACCTAAGAAAATTGGTAGTACAAGAGTCTTGTTTGTGCATAAGGGCAAGATTGTTCTATCTATTCATTATATTTTTTTTGAACGAAAAGTTGAATATATTATTAATATTCAAAAACCATTATATTACTGTGCGCCAGAAACAATCTCTCTGACAACTTAAGAAGGACAGTACATAACTACAATTATTCTAAAATTCGATTTCCAAGTTCCACTTTGTAGGTTATATCGATCTCAATTATTTTAGATTATTATTTTATGTTTAATTATCTTACGAACTAACCCTCTTATAACAATTAAATCATTTTCCTACGCAATATAACAGAGAACAACCCTATTTTCCTCGTTACTTAAACCTCGCCGCCTACAGACTTTTTCTCCTTTTTTGCACTTCTACCATTGGTGACGCCATGGTCCCTAGTCATGGACGTCGCCGGTGGTGACCTCTCCTTCCCCTCTTCCTCTTATATGGTATACCCTACTCACCGAGTCCAACCTCTTCTCCCGGACGGTACGACATTTATGGTGGTCTGTGTGGTATTGCTCGCGCGTGCAACGATTCATGTTCTTCTGGGGTTCAGGGCGGAGGCTCTCGTCATGCTTGGACGTCTTTTCCAAGCACAATCCCTTTGTCTACTCACGTTCGTGTGTTGACCTGGTTCATGGAAGACGTTGGCTATATAAGGTGGTAGTTCCCCGGTGGTTACAGGTGCTGCTTACTCCACTCGGCTACTCCAGATCCGGCCTTGGTCTGGTGGCGCATGACCTCGGTGCCAGTGTTGATGACTCGACGACGACATCTCCTCGATGCCCTCGTTTCTCATCCGGCCGACATCAGGCCTCTATGCTCCTCTAGTCCCAATATAGCTGGTTAGGATAGCTATGCCCAATGGACAGATCTGTTTCTCTAGGATCCTTCTCTTTATCAAACGCTCTGTCCGTCGCCAAGCTCTTCTCAGGTTTTCTATGTTCGGGTGGATCTTTGGAGATTAGTTTCTATTTCGTTATTTTGTCATTAGGTTTGGGTGTAATCCTAAATAACTACACTAGTTGCAGGTTGGTGTGCACTAGCTGTATTTTAGGTGTGTCCGTTATGTGACATTGTTGTACTTTTGACGTACACGTTGTTTGCACGTTTTTGGGCTCCTTATGTTGCGTTCTGATTTCAATCGGGAGTCGGTAATATTATAGGTTAACTATTTTGAAGTCTGTAGTATTTATCGTTTATTCATGCGTTTCATCAAATTATATGTGTATCTTTTTGTTTGATATACAAAATTTATGCATTACACTTTACAATCTCATCATTTTCATATTTCCAAAAGGGATTAATGGTAAAGTTCTATTTTTGTATTTCCAAATAAGTAACTTATCATTTCATTTCTCAAATTAGAAAGATTCTATCCACAAGTTTCTAGCCACTAAAGGTAACAAAAAACGTGATACTAACCAAAGGTTGAAAAAACACCCCCCACAAACTTCTAGCAGAGCCGAAAAGAGCGCAGTACAAAAAAAAACAATCCGAGCCTCTCGTTCCAAATCGTTGACCAGACCACCCTCCAGCACCGTGACACGTGTTCCACAGCAAAATGACGAAAACACCCCTGAGCCGCTTGTGGCCAGCAATTCTCGGACAATAAGATATTCCTGAGTGTGCGCCAGCCAGAAAATGAGTGGCCCATGATATATATATATCTCTCTCTCCGTCACATATCGCTTTTCACTGTGGACACGTGTCGCTCTGTCCGGGACCTGGCGGTGAGTGGACGTGACGTGGCGAAAAGCGCAACAAGCAAAGTCAAATCGTCACCTGGCTAGGCTTGTTCTGATTGGTCGGGCTTTTTTATATTTTATTTTTGGTTTATTTAAATAATGGTAAATCCACGACACTTGCTCTGCCCTTTTTTCTCTCTCATCCTTTATTTTCTAGAGGCTGTAGATATTTTAGCTTTTTTTTCCTTGTCATGAAAATGTTTTTTTTTGAATAATTAAGGTATTGAGTTCGAGTATCTATCGATGTCCCCTTAACAAGACAGTGACTGCTTCCAGTTGCGGAGAGTATGATTTTGTTGGGTACTCGCCGTTTCGGCTTCTAGAATGCACTTTGTTTTTTGGATTAACTTCGTTATTTGTTTATAAACACAAATGTATTGGTTCGAAGTTTATTCTTACTTGAGCATCTCTAATGTATCGATTCGATTCGTTCGGTCTATCACAATGTTGAATGGAGTGTGCATGAGTCGGGTAGATAAGTTTTTATTCAAATTTTAAGGTTAGTTCGCCATGTACCAATTTATAATTTTAAGGATTATGGTCAATCCGTTTGAAGGCGGATTTGGAACCATTTGGACCAAAGTATTAACAAGCCGGTTGCTCGTTAATTTTTACGGCAATTTGACCAGTTGCTACAACAGCCTTTTTCATCGTTGCTACCACTCTTGAACCTGTATAAGAGTCTGGTACTTGTGTCATTCTTCTTCGATGATCGTGGTTGTTTGTTCAATTCTTTAATAATCTGAAACTCTAATATTTCAGTTTTTCCTTTCACATGTTCTTTGTATCTTTATGAAGTTTTTAGTTGGTATGACTCTTTTATTCCTTTTGGATGGTTTTAATGTGGTTGAGAGTAACCCACGATTATAAGAGAATGTGTTCAATCAATTTATGATTTACTACCACACTCATATTCCTAACGATGTTGTGGACCCGTTTTCTCGTTGCGACGCCTCTATCTGCTTAAAATCTAGGCTCGTTCTCAGTATTGTGCGCCAACAACGATACCCAAACATTGCGGGTTAGGACTTTGTATCATTGATTTTTTGTAACAATCCATCGCCATCACGTGGGTATGGTTGTTGCTGTAACCTCTGGTGAATGAGACACGCACTTGCTGGATACAATTGTTGATTTTCTTTAGCCGAGGGATGACTTTATTCCAACGACTCTTCATATTTCCATGTGACCTATCTAGGAAATGGTCCTTTTTGTACTCGGTTTGTATGGTCTTCCAGCTTGCCGGTCATGATATATCATTCTCATTCACCACATCTTTGAAGGTATGCAGTAAGCTATCAATCTTTCATTTTCGGACTTCGTCCATTTATTTCCTTATTCGTACCTTGGTATAGGCTGAAAGACTGACTAAAGCATCAAATTGAACTGCTTTCCGACTACAAATCATCCGCATACCCATAATAAATGGTCCCTGGATTAAACATACCCGGAAAAAAATACAACTGACTGAATGAACAATAGAGCAAACCCCCATCATCGTTCGATTATAAAATTAATATCTATCTTGTTGTCTTGCTCATCAATAGTCATATTCATCTACTTAGAATGAAAAATCATATAATAAGATTTTAGAAAGAATTCTTGATGTAAATTAAATTGAGGTATATTCAATGATGAAAAAATATTACTATTGAAAAATATTAAAATTTTAAATTATATAGTTAATTGTTGGACACTAACTATAACTCTTGTTTTTTATTCATAAAAGAATTTCCATATGGAAGCTTATGATTGGCCACACACAAGGTTCGAGTTTGTCGAACGCAAAATTCAATTGAGCTACGAGCTGTAAATCTAGGTTTTCGTAGCTGGCTTCGATTTCGTGTCTGGACAAATCCTTTCCTTCGTAGCAATGCTAAGCTCTCTCCCCTAGATCCAATTACGGGTCCTCCTCTTCCGATTCACTACACATTTTCTAGCGAGATTTTCTCAAGAATTAATCTGTAATAACATTTTTCACGTTAACAAATACAAAAATCGACGGTACACAAATATTCTAGTTCCAAATTTTAGAATTGTAGCGAAAATATTTTTTATCATTTATCATCCAAATTAAAACGAGAAAGATTTTGTTTTAGTATAGCTAGATGAGGTGGGACAATTTAAAAGTCTGAATTTGATAATTTTTATGTATGATTTAAAATCATTAAAAAGGTTCACTTTTTCAGATTTAGGCGGCAGATACGGGATTAGATCTAAAACAGTAGCGAGTGGTGAGAAAAGGCGAGTACAGTCCCGCGAGTACAGAAACGCAAGTCGGAGAAGTCTTAAAGTGCATTATCCGATAATATAAAAAAATCAAAATATTTATTTGCCACTCGAAATAAACAAAAAGCGAAGAGACAGGACAAGGCCACGCCACGTGTGTAGGTGCGCTTTCGACGAGAGCCACAAGATGGCATCGATTTCTCGATCTTTCTATTCGAAAAATAAAATAAAAATTAAATCCAAAACCAAACATTAATATCTGACGTGTCACCCTCACCCTCTCCTCCTTTTACCCCAATTCTCGAGCAGAGCATTCGAAAAACTACGAACATCAGAGCTACACTTCTCTCTCTCTCTCTCAATCTCTCTCTCGAGACTCTCGAGCTTGTTGAGTTTCTCCGAAGCTTTGTGCCTCTTTCTTCTTCGATCCATAGCTGAGTCGAGCTCCGGCGCTTGTTTTTCCGGTGGCGGATTTGGAGCGGGAGGTTCCGGTGATCGGAGAAGCCATTTCCGTTTACTTTTGTTTTTTTGGTTTGATCTCTGGTTCTGGTTGAATTTTGTGAGTTTCTGGTGATTTTCTTCGTCTGTGTTGACGAGATTTGGGGTTGTTTTTGTTTTCTCAATCTATCGCTGTTCGTTTCTAGGGTTCGTTGTCGATAGGTTTGGTTTCGGAGCGAGTTAGGTTGAATCTGAGTCAGATCGGTTGATTTCAGGGCCAGAAAAGTCCGTTTAAGCGAATTTTTTGGATCTTTTGTTTGGGGGGAAGTTTGATTTATGAGTATATTGTTTCGGGTAGAGGAGAAGAATCATGAGTTTGTGACCGTACATGCAATTGGAGCAACGGATAATTTGTTTGTTTTGAAGCAAAGGCGACGAAGATTGTAAAAGAGAAGGAGATCGTTTTAGCAACTATGTCTGTTCAGGTATTTTTGACTTCATTTATCTTGTTGATATTTAGATTCTTGCCTTTCATGGTCAATTTTTGACATTTAATGCTGTTTTTGTGTAATTTTAGGATGTTTGGTGAATGTTTTTTTAGTTAATAGTTCTATTTATATCATCTAAATCATTAGGTATGTATCTGAAAGGTATGAACACTGAACAACACATGTAGTTTTGGGGAAGAAATAGTCAATTTTGTTGGGTCTGGAAAGCTTAAGATACTTGAACTTGTAGTTAATCACAGTTTGGACATCATTTTGTGAACTTCAGTAACATGTTGTATTCAAAATTGACGGTCATGTGATCTTATATGTGATGTGCTTTGATCTGGTTTATATGATCTTGTAGAGTCCCCATTTGAGGGATTGCAGATGAAGGAGAATTATGGTTGTGTACAATTCAATTAAAGATTTGGATTATTTTGTGATATTTATGGTTTTCTTTGTTTGCCCTTTTGGTTATAGGATCAAAGCGGAAGTACTCATTCAAACACTACTCTCTCGGCAGGTGATGGAGCTTCTTTGGGCGCTGCCCAGCTGAAGGAGCACTCACCTAACTTGTCTTGTGGGAACGATTTTGCTCCCAAGGTCTTATTCTGAAACTATTGAACGTGTTTGGCCTTTGTTTCTTGGGTGTTCAATTGGGTATCTCAACTTGGGATTATACATTGTACTGCTTATACTCACTGGTCTTGTATTGTTCTTTAGGCTAGGAAACCATACACGATTACAAAACAACGAGAGAGGTGGACTGAGGAGGAGCATAAGAAGTTCCTTGAAGCTCTGAAGTTGTATGGTCGAGCTTGGCGCCAGATTGAAGGTGCCTTTGGATGGAAATAAAAAAAAACCCTTTCTTTACCACATATCTTTGATGATCCATTATTGAAATCATTCCGCTTTTCTAACAGAACATGTGGGAACCAAGACTGCTGTTCAGATCCGAAGCCATGCTCAGAAGTTTTTCTCCAAGGTTTGTTTTCATGTCTAAACTCTCTTATGGTGTTGGTGAGCTGTTGATTGACATATGAGCTAACTCTTACCTGATTTGGTTTAGGTTGTTCGGGAAACAAGTGCCGACAATACAAACTCGGTGGAACCTATTGAGATTCCTCCTCCTAGGCCTAAACGAAAACCTATGCACCCTTACCCACGAAAGCTTGCGCATTCTAATTCTCTAAACAAAGAGAGTTTGGTTTCAGAACAACCCGTAAGGCCTACTTCCCCGAATCTCTCAGTTTCAGAACTGGAAAACCGATCTCCCACATCAGTACTATCTGTGGTTGGTTCAGATGCTCAAGGGTGTTCCTTGGATTCAAATTCTAGAAATGGCAGCCAATCACCTTTTTCTTCTGCTCCTGATGGCACATCACCCTCTGTCTCACCAACACCTGAAGAGCAAGTTCCCGTGGTATGAACTAACTTATCACCTCAATACCTTTCATATATCATGATCAAAAAGAATAGTTGCAAAAACTAGCAATGAACTATAAATGCAATTATTCCTTGACAAAACCTGTATCTGGTTATGACATGGATTTTCTGATTCTCTGTTCTGATTGCACAGAAACTCGAGTTGTTACCCAAGGAATATAAATGCGAGAAAGAGAGCGCGGTCGAGGAAGCATCATACACGCGTAGTCTAAAGCTCTTCGGCAGGACTGTGTTAGTGACAGACTCTCACATGCATTCTCCAACAGTTGAGGATAACGAGGAAAAACACGTCCAAACCTCATCGGAGAAAAAGGATTCCCATTTGCCCCAAGACCCACAAAGAACCCTATGTTTCATGCCGTCAAATCCCATGAAACCCGCCTCTGAAGCGCCTCTCCCATGGTGGAGTTTTTGCGGAGGTATACCATATCCTTTCCTACCGCATCAAAGCCTTAATGGCAGCGATGGCGAAAGTGAAGACAAGGAGATTCAGAAGGAAGGGTCATGGACGGGGTCTAACAGTGGATCGGGAAACGATTGTGAGAACATGGACACGGAAAGTAATGCAGAAATAGAGCCCACCCTATCTCCCAAGTTCGGACTAAGTTCAAGATCTGCCTTCTCGAAACCAAACATAAGCTCCAACAAATCTATTGCGAAGGGTTTTGTACCCTATAAGCGATGTTTAGAGGAGAGAGAGATGCAATCTTCAACGATAACCAGCGACGACAGGGAAGCTCAACGAGTCCGTCTTTGTTTATAGGTTATCATCAGCAGATAGTATATTTTTTCCTGTTCAGGTTGAGAGCAGTTTCAGATGTCATACAGAAGCAAGGCATTGAAGAGCCATTTCTGGAACTTTGAGTTCTCACTCTCAACTGGTTCAATTCTACTGTGTTCTCTGTTACCTCTTTTTGTCCACTGGGATTAGTCTTTCTTTTGTTGGAGTAGTTTTTTCTTTGTTCCGATTCATTTTCTTCTTTGAACTGTGAACTACATAACCTCTAATTTGGTAATTTTGGCCTTTTTAGTATGGTACATTAATGAGATAACAATTGTTCTTCAAGGATTAAGGGATATTAGGTGTATAGTAAGAGCATCCGCTCGTTGATTTGGTCGGTACAATCGTTGGTCTAGGCGGTTTCATGTTGCAGTGGTCCATCGAATTCCCACGAAGTTGCCCAAGCTTCGTCGGTTTCATTTCTTACCCAAAACACTTTCGACCCATTTTATTCTTACTTTAAAAAGTCGGACGATTTCAACCCCCTTCCACCGTTCACTTTCATCTTCTAGTTTTGTTCGATGTCTCCAAGATGAAGTTGGAGGCGAAGTATGTTGAAATCTCGTTAACGAGGGTTTCAGAATTGGTTGGGAAGGATACTTCCCACATGGTCGATGACGAACTAAACAAATACAACTTGATTATGAAAAACTGTGGGCTAACAATTTCAAAGCGTTTTTAGGACTGCTTTATCTGTAGTTTATAATTTTGTCATTATAACTTTGATATGTAAATTCAATTTCGTTATTGTAAATTCATTTTCGAAATAGTTCAAATGAACTGAAATCTTATGTATTTCCAATATGAATTTCTTCGATTTTGACCTTGGCGTGAAAGTACCTGATATTCGCATCTCATTTCGAAACCAATGTTGCTTGGCTCGTTGTCTCTAAGTATCATTCTTCCTCAACGGTAGCTCATTGAGTAGAAAACCCATTGGGCCAAAATGATGGGCTGAATCAATTTCCATGATAACAATTTAAGGGAAAGAAAAGAAACAAAATGGTTCAGTAGAAGCCCATTGGGCCAACATGATCTGCACATAGTAGGTGACGGTGTCAATAAATACACACAACCTCCCATCACAAATCACCTAACAACAATGGCTGTCGAAGAGAAGAAGAGTGCATGAAGACGAGAAAGAGATATATTTTCTCTACAAATAACAACAACGGATAATTGTAAATAGGGACTATGACGATTTATTTTTTCAATTTACAACCCTAGTCTTTGATAATTGATTGAGAAAAAGTTTCACGGAGTTGCTTCTTTGATGCTCTTGTATTCGTTTGTCTTAAAATGATGATTATACCATTCGAAACTTGAAGAACATGAAAATTTAGATTTTCTAGTTTGTTTGGATTTGTATTTGTCCTTTCGCTTTTATTTGTATAAACACGATGATTAACCCTTAAAAACCTAAATTAAAAAAAGTCATTAAACAAAACAAATCCCTAAGTTTCTTGTATAGTACAAAGAGGAAATTAAAGGATATGAAAGTTTGAAATTTTTATTTTTTACTTATTATATTAAATCTTAATCGTAAGAATAAAACCATCATTTTTATACAAATAATAACAAAAAGACAACTTCAGTCACACACTTACAATTATTAGAATAGAGAATTACGCATAACAAAATACGAATACCTCAAAGGTAGTTTTTTGCAATTATCCAGAGCTTATTACATGAAATTCTTCCTTGAGGGAGCAAACTAGGGTTAGGGTTACGGCTGATGACGTTAGAGGGAAGACTATACTGGTGTACATGCTACCGTTGGAAATCTATAACCTTTTCGGAGGTGTCCAAATTTGAACAAAATGATTACGAGGGCCATCAGGTCAACAGTGTGTGACAACGTCTCGACGAACTTTGAGAAGTATGACAAACTCGACCAACCGAGGAAGTTGGTATTATTTAGCATAAGTACTGTACATAGTAGTAATATATTTCAACTTTTATATAATTTATTTTCTTAATTACTAATGTTAAGGTACCTATTCTTTTTCACACACTCCACGATTTCAATCATAGAGATTACCCACTAATTTATTAGATAGATAGTGTTGCTAAGAACCGATACAAAGATTAGAAGTACGACTGCAAGAATTGGTATAAGAAATATGCCGCGAAGGAACCGACTAAGGGAAAACTCGTAGAAGAGTTCCTAGAACGCCTCCCAACAATGGCTTCTCGCACGACACGCTGAGACATCGCGCAAGAATTTGTATGTAGCTTTTGTTAGCACATGACCACTTGGATCAGTTTTATTGATATTAGTCGAGACATCTCACATGTTAATATTTAGACGTTTTCAATAATTTTTTGGGGTGACGGAATTGGAAACTAAGCCAACGAAAGGTGTTGGTCGACTAGAAAAACGTTTCCCAGTAGTGAAATTAGTATATACACAGGAAGGACAATAATAACCTACAAAGTGTCCATCTGCTCCTTTGTCATACATTTCAATGAATATTAGAGAGGGATTGCCAAAATCACATAACAAATACTGCATTCTCGACGAGTTGGGTCGCCAAATCCTCCCGTCGTTTCTTCTTCTCTACGCGACTTCTCCTTCTGGCAACTAAGTTTTGGTACTTTTGTTAGTTACTTGACATTGACACGAATTTTTGAAATAACTTTTGAATGTTTATATATGTCAGGACAATGATTTATAATTTATGATGTGTAGTTTGAATTTTAGTCGTATGTTTAGACATATGTTTAATAAAACGTATTGCACGTGATGTGCATTTGGATGTATGTTTCTAAATATGTTTCTTCAATTCTTATATAGATGACATTGTTAAGAACTGATATAAAGAGTTTTTAAATAGCTTGAAAATTAAAAAGCAAATCAGACCTCTCTCTACAACTTTTCTCTAGAACGAACCCCACCGTCTTCGAGCCCCCTCTCCGGCGGTGGCTGCGGTGACTTCAGTAGCCAAGGTCACCTCTGGTTCTCCCTCTCCGTTTCTCTTCCCTCTCTTCCTCTCCACCCGTTTTTTCCTTCTTCCCTCGTCTTCCTTGGCTTTCCCAAACCGTTCAAGATCTAATTTTTCTCTTTAGATCTGGCCTCTCCAACGTCGGTGGGGTGTAGATCGGGCTATCCAAGTCTTTATTCTTCCCCCTATCATGGTCGTTGAGGTGTTGGGTGTGTTTGAGGTGGGGTTGGATTGAGTCTCTCGGCCCCTCCTCCGCGGTTAGTGTGTCTCTTCCTAATTCCGGCTGTGGGACTTCCTTCCTTACCGAGATCGACGTGGATCAGGGTTTGTTTACTCTCCACGAAGCTGGGCGACGGCGCGTGGCTCTCGCGTGTGTGGATAAAGTCTCGACCCTGGCCAGCATTTTCGGGCCCGTACCTTTCCCCTTCAAGCGCCTCACTCTCTGGTGAGCTTTGGTTTTCTACCTTCTATCGAAGTGGGACTCGCTTCTAGGCTCCGGTCTAGATCGTGGGGAAAAGGTTCTTTTGCCGTTCGTGGTGACTGTGGGTGCTGGCCTCAGTACGAAGTTGTCGTAGCAGGTTGGGAGCCCATTTTTGGTGGTAGTTCGTGGCGGGTTTGGATTTGTGGATTCTGAATTCTCCAGCTCCTTGATGTTGGCTCAAGTTCGGTAGAAATGCTGGATCTTCCGCTTTGTGTCTCTAGGTGTAGACCAGATTCACGAGAAGGATCGACCTGTAGCTCAGTGCTTGGAGTTGAAGGAGGAAGTTTCTGCTTCGCTGAGGTAATCTCTCTCCCCTTCTCTTGCTTATGTAACCCTCTTTCCTTTAATTTGATCTTGTCTCGCTTGATATCCGACTTCACTTCTTCTCAATTTGTTTGCCGAGCTCGATGGTTTGGCGAGGTTTCCTGGGTGTTGTTAGCCCTGTTTAGAAGTCGGTTTCTAGGGTGGGTGAGCTCAATCTTGGGTCAGGGAGATTTTCTCTTGCTTGGTTGGGGTCATAGTTCCTCAGGGCTAAGCTTGGGTTGCAGGTTGTTTTGTTCTTACTTCTTCTTCAAACGCGCTTAATGGTTGGTAAATGTTTGTTTTAGACCAACGTTTTTTTTCAGGGCTTCAAGGTTGGAAGATTCAGGTGGTAGACCTTCTGTTTTCTGTTCGTCTGAGTTTTTTTTTCCTGTTGTTCTGGTTGTTCCTATTAAGTTGCTATTGTTTTCTGGTGTTCTTCCCCGGTTGTGGGGCGTTGGTCTTATGTTGGTTCCTTTGTTGGGGTGTTGCTTCTTATGTTCTTTGTTGTTTTCATTGTTTTTTCCTGGGTTGTTGATTCCCTTATGAGACGACTTTGAGCGTCTTGGGGTCTCTTTTGAAGATCTGTAGCTGGGTCTAGTTTGTAATCCTTTTTCACCTCGAAAGAGGGTTTATAAAATTTCAATATGCATTACCGATAAAAAAAAGAACCGATATAAATATTGGAAGCATGAGTGCAAGGACTGGTATAAGAAATATGTAGCTGACTAAAAGCAACCCCATTACTTATGTGACATGGACTGAATTAATTTCCAATAAAAAGACCATTGGGCCAAGATGATCTTTACTTAGTCGATGATGCATGGTGTTAATATATACATCGGAATCAGACCTCCATTCACGAATCATTTAACAACAACAATGGTTGCGTGGAAGAGAAGAAGAATGCGCACGAAGATGAAGAGGAGAAAGAGATATGTCGTACACCGAAGTTGTCGCACCTTCCTCCGCCTCCATCTTCATCTTCACAGCCGCTATTACTACTCTTTTGATATCTCGGTCGACCCTCCCCTGGCCAGAAAGTCAAAATCAACGACACTTTCAACATCTTCCCTCTTCTCTTCCCAAACCCTAGGGACTGTCTCGTCTCTAACAATCCGGTACGTACGCAACTTTTTCGACTAAGGATTAATAGAGGATCAATTCAATTAAAAGCTCAAGCTGATAGTTGAAGATCTAATTATAGTTATATTTATTATGCTTATTATTGTACGGAGCAAACTAGGGTTAGGGTTAGGGCCGATGACGTCAGAGGGAAGATTATACTGGTGTACATGCTACCGTTGGAAATCTACAACCCTCCCGGAGGTCTTTGCCGCAAAACTCTAGACCTCATCTCATCGTACAATGAGAGAAACTTTGATTTCGATTTTGAGGTCATATTCGTGCCGATACACCGAGGCCATACCTTGTTCCGAAAGTGCGTCCAAAACCGTTACTATGATTTCTTCTCCAAGATGCCTTGGCCCGCCGTGCCTTTGACTAATAAACTAGCTAGAGACCGTTTCCACGTGGCCTTCCGGTCGGATGATCCACGTGACCCTTTTTGGCTTCTCCCCGACCCTCGCGGAACGGTCTTGCTAACAAGTGACTACGCACCTGATTTGCATGTTTTTAGCTTGTACGAGATCGGAGAACTTGTTTCTCTCAACCTCGGTTGCACCATGTGCATAAGAGGAACAAGTTCTCCGATCCCGTACAAGCTAAAAACATGCGAATCAGGTGCGTAGTCACTTGTTAGCAAGACCGTGCCGAGAGGGTCGAGGAGAAGCCAACAAGGGTCACGTGGATCCTCCGAGCGGAAGGCCACGTGGACACGTTCACTAGCTAGTTTATTAGTCAAAGGAACGGCGGGCCAAGGTATCTTGGAGAAGAAATCATAGTAACGGTTTCGGTCGCACTTTCAGAACAAGGTCTGGCCTCAGTGTATCAGCACGAATATGACCTCGAAATCGAAATCGAAGTCTCTCTCCTTGTACGATGAGATGAGGGCTAGCGTTTCGCGACAAAGACTTCCGAGAGGGTTGTAGATTTCCAATGGTAGCATGTACACCAGTATAGTCTTCCCTCTGACGTCATCAACCCTAACCCTAACCCCACCCTGCTCCGTACAAGTCATGCAATAATAAGCAAAACAAATATACCTATAATTTTATCTTCAACTATCAACTTGAGCTTTTAGTTGAATTGGTCCTCTAATAATCCTTAGTAGAAAAAGTTACGTATGTACCGGATTGTTAAAGATGAGTAAGTCCCTAGGGTTTGGGAAGAGGAGAGGGAAGATGTCGAAAGGGTCGTCGATTTTGACTTTTCTGACCAGGGGAGGGTCGACCGAGATATCAAAATAATAGTAATAGCGGCTGTGAGGACGAAGATGGAGGCGGAGGAGGGTGCGACAACTTCGGTGTCTCTTTCTCCTCTTCATCTTAACGCACATTCTTCTTCTCTTCCACACAACCATTGTTGTTGTTAGGTGATTCGTTATGGCAGGTCCGATTTCGATGTATATATTAACACCATCACCGACTAAGTAAACATCATGTCGGCCTAATGGGCTTCTACTGAACCATGTGTTTATGGAAATTAATTCAGTCCATGCCACATACGTAATGCTTCATGCTGGGTATAGTACACTTTCTAGTACGGATCAGGGTTGCCTTAGTCAGCTTCTTCTCCGCATATTTCTTGTACACATATTTTTAAGTTCTGTATCGATTCTTAGAGCATTCACAGTTGGTTTCCGTTCGTGTCGATTCAGGCGTCGAAATTGGTGAAAAACAGCTTTCTTCATCGAGTCGTCGAATCGGGGTCGTATCACTTGTCGAATCGGGAGGACATCTTTAGATGGTCTACGATTATGTAGATTCGTCGTTGACCGCCCGAATCAGCGAACGACACATTGAGATGTTTATAGCGCCAAATCTGACAAGGCACGACGATTCTGCCATGTGTCCTAGTTAGTAGATTCGGTTGACCGAGTGAAATAAATAAAAAAAACTGATTTTTTTTCTCTATAAATACCCTACTAGTTTGTTCAAAATTGTAGTCCCACACACAAAAAACAATTGTTTTCTCTGTACAAATTTTATTATCGTGTTTTCGTTATTGATATATCGAGTAGCGAGGAGTACGATGATGACGAAATGACTACATAACTTTGCGTGCAAGGACCCGAAAAACGGAAAAATAGGCACTGGCATAGATATATAAACAGGTGAATCTTTATTGACTTTAACCATTCATGAAATATTGGAAATACACCCCTAATCTAAAAGAAGGTTAATGAATTGACCAAAAGACAAAAACAGTATTTTCAACTAAATCCACGTAGCCTTGATGCGTTTTAGTTAAGTTGTTTATCGTTCGTTATGATTGGAATTTGAGCTCTATATTAGAAAAAGGCTATGCATTGAGCGTCGTCTGTATAATTGCTCTCTAATGTCAATATATTTACTTTTGGATTGTTGATTGTTAAGATATTAGTCGAGTTGGGAGGTTACTTTAACAACAGCCTTATCGTCGAATCCTGTGAACAAAACCCACAACGAAATTGCACAACATTTTATGATTAAAAATGCTCTTTGTTTTTGGATAGTAATGCAATTAGAGAGCGGGGTCTGCTTAGACTTTTAATTTATAGTAAATAACAAATTAAAATTTTAAAATAATAAGACATGACATAAGCATGCGAAGGATGAAGGTTTTAACGGCATCGAACTTAATTTTCCAATTTTTGGAAATCAAGAGTAAAACAACAATTAACGGTTAGAATTAATGTGTTAGGGTGATTGAAGTCGAAGTTTCTATTGGGTTAAATCAAGATTATGGTTTTAAACGGTTAGAACCAAGATTCTATATATATGATCGATCTTCTCTATTTTGTAAGCAGATGAGGAGTCGTGAACGCTCTCACCTCTCGGCTGGCCGGAATATTTTTTCCGGTGAGTTTGGAGGCGATCTATTGCCATTCTTCCTTTTCTGTTCGGAGTTGCTCGAGGTTTACAGGGAGTACCGATCCTTAGTTACCGACGCGCTTGCTAAGGGGAAGAAGAGTTCTGGCAAGGAGGAAGCAAAACGTCCGGCCAAGAAGGTGCAGCCCGGTGGTCTGCAGGAACAGAGCAAGGTTGACCAGGTACCTTCTGTTCATGTCTCGCTTTCAGTTGCAAAAGAGGGTGGAGACGGGGTAGTTCGAATTCGACCGGACTCGGTTCTGGAGAAGGAGAAAAGTCGAGCTATTATCGGTCAGAATACGCAGAAACGGGTTGCTGCCCCAGGGAAGAAGACGGTCGAGATTGATTCCGACGGTTTAGGGACCACGCTTTTCTTGTTCAATCCGCCTTTTGGAACCACGTCGAAATGGGTTACCAATGCCTTGAGTTCATTTGGAGAGATCATCTCCGTCTCAGTCGTAAAAAAACCCAACCGGAGGGGATATTTTTTCGGGTTCGTCACGTTCAAAACCAGAGATTCTGCACAGCAGGTAATCGACTCGTTCAATGGTTTTAAATTGAATGGACATGTGTTACTCATTGACTTCGATCGGTTGAGAAAAACTGATCCTCCTCCGGTGTTGTCACGACCCTCTGTTTTGCGCACCCCAAAACAGAGCATGCCGTGTGGGGAGGTGGGAGAGACTATGGTCGGTGTCGATGGACACTTGGTGGTGGAAGCATTAAGGAAGCAAGATGCGGTGTCCGACGACGATCAGATCGCGAGTCCGGTGCCCTTAGGTCACGGCTTTGAGTTTCCCGACCAAAGCCCCGCCGGCGACCTAAGAGATTCGTTGATTTTCAAATCAGCGGATAATACTGATTCCCTTGATCTGCGGCGTGATCAGTGTGTTGCTTCAGATACGATTCGATCGGTTTTGGCTGGCAATCGCGACAAAGACGGATCGTTGATTGCGGGCGAGGAAGACGAAGTGATGTGCGCACGTCAGGTTAACGAAGGAGGGGGTGGGCCGTTTCACGGGCTTGAGTCACAGTCCATCCCATTGGGCATAAGGGAGGTTGGGATGTCCCTTGCCAAGCCCAGTATGGGCTGCGGTGTGGTTTCCAAGCCGCAGCTGAAGATTCATTCAAGCGACGAGCCGCGTGGTGGAGTTGGATCTGGGCCAGAGTGGTTGGGCCTTGGGTCAAGTGCAGGCCAGGTTTCATCTAGCCCTAAAGAAGGTGGACGTGGAGAAGCTAACGAGCCAAGTGGTAGTCCAGACCCAGATGCCCAAAAGTCGGCCAGCGACCCGAGTTTGTTTGATATTTTTAAACGCATTGGCACGAATTTGAACCCGTCGGCTGATGTGGGCTCGGGTTCAGATATGCAGGTCATTCATCCTCGAGCTGAAGAACCAAGTATGGACATCGAGTGTCAGTGTAGTCCGTGGAAAGACATTCTTCTGAGTAAACCCAGCATTCTCGTAGAGGTTCCAAGGAAGCGTGGACGGCCCAGAAAGGGTCAGCCAAAAAAGACAGTTCCTCCAACTGTTTTTACCAGACAAGAGCCAAATCTAAAGTGGGTCCTGCTGCTAGTTTCACTATTGATATTGTTAAACAAAGTAACGATGAAACGTGGTGTTTTAGCAAGAGATTTGTGAAAAAGGCGTTTTCTCATTCCACAGGTTTTGAGTCCCCTCAGCATGGTGAGGCTAAGGAGGACGTCGAGGATAGCGAGTTCGAGGTTATTCCGGAAGCATCTCCTGTTCCGGTTTCGAACCGATTTCTCTGCTTGAATCCGGATAGGGAGTAGTTCGTTTGCTTCCTGTTCTTTTTTTTTTGTTTTAGTTTGGCTTTTTGCTTGTATCGGTTTAGGGAAAAAGGTCCTTTTAAGGATCGTTTTTCTTGCTTCGTTTTACTTTCTTGTAGAACGTTTGCCTAATAAAATTTTCGCTTATAAAAAAAAATGATCGATCTTCTCTCTCTCCCTCTGATAGTTGCTAGTGGCATTTCTCTCTTCTCTCTTCCCTCGTTGATTTTTGTGGGTTCTTCTTCTTCTTCTTCTTACCGAGATGGCTAGACGACCTATAAGCAAGCGAATGTTTTCTTTGCGCAAAGCCGTGTGTCCTCAAGCGCCGACCCCGACCCTGGAAGAGCCTGTTGTGGCGACGAAAGATACCGTCTCTAGTCGAACCGCCACCGGCTTTCCATCCTGTGGCACACCGAAAAGCAGCGTTTCTCCATTCATGGAAACTGGCCAACGTTCTACCTAAATGGTCGGTTGTATGACACGACCTTCAAACATTCAACCAAGAAAGCCCGGAAAGAGGTCAACGACCTCAATAGAGGCAACTCTAAGCGCTACAGAAACTACACATTCAACCCGTCGCCTGATCTGAGGGAGCGAATGAAGGCTGCATGGTACGGAAAAGGGAAAGGAGACAAGGCTTTCAAATACTTCTGGGAGCACGAATGGATACATCACGGTGCCTTGACCCATCTTACTTGCTACCACTACTTCACCAAGACTCTCGCCGTCGCCGAGGACATCATCTAGACATCAACAGAGCTGTTGCTGAACTCAAACTACAACCGAGCGTCAGGGCCGACCCAAGCTTTAAGCGAGTTAAGCAATTGCTTAAGGACTCAGATCAGAAAAGGCCCCATAAAATTAAATAAGAAGCCGTTTAAGACGTCATATGATAAAGTGACCTATAAAATTAAAGACCCGTTACTATTTGATGAAACCTAATCAAGTAAAGTACTACAATTTTAATTTTGTAATCAAATTTTATTACAAGTTGGGTCCAATTTTGATCTCTATTGAAATTTGTTTTTCAGATAAAACAATTTTCATCCAAATGGAAGACAATTTTTCTTGATGGTTGAACATTCTAAGAACTCTGTAGATCTTTATTTCGCAATACAAAACTATCGTTAACGAAACAAAATATGCAAGTTTAATTTACCATTGATCAGTGAATTAAAAACACGGATAAAACAATTGACCAAACCAAAAAAAGAAAAAAAACGTGAAAAAAAGAATCTTTCGCTGTGGTATTTCGCTCCGAATTTTTCGGAAGCTGAAATTAGGTTTTGTTGCCTCTTTCTGAGGTCGTACAAAGGCGGCGCCATCGTGGTGTTGTGGTTGATACAGTGTTCTTCTCTTGATTTCTAATTACTCTGAGACGGAGAGAAGGAATATGACACAGGAGCAGCGGCAGATTCGTGATTTGGGGCTCGAGGAATTGGAGGGCCGAATTGGGGGAATGGCGTTGGAGGAAGAGGAGGAAGAATTGTTTATCCCGGAAAGTGAGTTGAAGGAGGGGGGAGAGAAGTTCAAATACGGTTTGGCAGGGAAGCTTCTGTCCCGGAAACGTTTCAACAAAGGAGTGTTTAAGGAAGTATTGAAACGTATCTGGGATGAACCCAATCTGGTAATTGAATCTCTTGCACCCTCTGTTTTTGGATTTTTCTTTCCTTCTGATCGATCGAGACAGAGAGTTTTAGATATGGAACCGTGGTGGTTCAACAAATCTTTAATCATGCTAAAGGTTTTCAACCCGGATGAGAAGCCACAGAACATTGTGTTCTCTGAAACCATGCTTTGGGTACATGTTCATGATTTACCTTTCAGGGCTAGAACTGAAAAAGTGGGGGCAAGGATAGGTAATATGTTGGGGAGATATTTGGAGGCTGACTGTAATGCAGAAGGAATGGCCAAAGAGGAGTTCTTGCGCATAAGAATTTTGTGGAGTATTCACAGACCATTGAGAAGGAAGGTGAAGTTGGCGCTGGGTGATACAAAGGAAGCGACATAGGTGTCATTAAAATTCAAACGAATGCAGGACTTCTGTTATTGTTGTGGAAGGGTGAGTCACACTGTGAAGGAGTGTGAGAATGTGGAGGTGGGGAAGGAGCCGGAGGTGCTACCGTACAGGTATTTCATGCGTGCGGGTCTACTGGTAGGGCGATCGGGGCCGTCCAAACCGGTGGCTTCGAACCAAAATCAGTTGAGTACCGAGAATGAGATTGAGTATGGGAAGAGAAATGAATCACTGGTTCGGTCTGCTGGGAATGGGAGGGTGGAGAGCAATGTGGTTGGGGATTTGAGATACGAAGTCCCAGGTGATAGGAGAATAAATGGGGTTGAAGTAGAGGATGGCATGAGCAAAGACGTTGCACCTGGCCTTCAGAAGAGAAATGCTTCAGAAGGAATTGTTGCAGAAGGTTTGAATGGGTTACAGGGTGTGGGTTCAGTTGATTTGAATAAAAATCCGGGAGATGAGGAACTCTCTGTTACAAATGCTATTCAGGATGACAGAGATGCACAAAGTGTGGAGGTTGATTCCATGGAAGTGGGGATGGTCAGAGGGGCACAAAAATTCAGGAGAATTGTGAGACCTAGAGTGAGTATGACTCGAAGCAGCTCGGCTCTGGGTAATAGTACTGCTTCGACACACAAGAAGAGAAGTTTGGAGACCGGTGAGCAATTGGGCGATTTTGGGACAACTCTTGTCCCCGATTCTCAAGTCGTGGAGCCGATGGAGTTGGCGAGGGTTGCTAAGCAACCCTTCCAATCCCAATGTTTATTCTAGCATGGAACTGCCGGGGGCTTGGGAACCCCTGGGCGCAACAGTTCCTTATTGAGTATGTTGCTCAAAAGAAGCCCAAGGTTGTTTTTTCTGTCAGAAACCAAATGCAAAAAGGAACTTGTGGAGAGAATGAAGGGGAGATTAGCTATGGATGGTGTATGTCTCGTGGAGAGCAGGAATGGAGGAGGAGGTATAGCCATGTACTGGAAAGGTGAAGCTGAAGGGAGTCTGTCATATTGACATAAAGTATGTCAATGAGGAGGGGATTAGAGTTTGCATAACAGGGATCTATGGCAAGCCGATAAGGGGGGAGAGGTGGCAAACATGGAACTTGATTAGAAGGCTAAGTACGCAGAGTGATCTACCTTGGGTCATGATAGGTGATTTTAATAATACCCTGTCGGATGACGATGCTCGGGGTTGCGATCCTTACCCAAGGAACTTATAGGTAGGATTTTCAGAAGCGCTGGGGGATAGTGGTCTTCGTGATGTGCCTATTGGTGGATATAGGTTCACATGGGAGAAGGGGCGACAGGGCTCTCGTCGCATGGAAATTCAGTTAGACCGTGCAACAACAAACTGTGCTTGGGATAATATTTTTCCTGAGACGAAACTTATGCATGGGGGGTTGTCAACCTCGAACCATGCACCCATATTGCTATTCGGGAGAAAGGAGGAACAAGGGTGGAGAGTCAAGTCATTCAGGTTTGAGGAAGCATGGGCGCGGGAACCTGATTGTTTGGAGGTAGTTCGAGGAGCTTGGGAGGCAGATCCAGGAGCAAGCATCGGAGAGAGAATTAGACAGGTGACGGGAGATTTAAAAAGATGGAGCGAGCTGAACCCGGAGCCTATTAATAAACGAATAAAAGAGTGCAAGGCGGAAATGAATAGGCTTAAAGGAAGGTGGGACAGACAAAGTGGGGAGCGAGTTCATCAGTTAAGGGTGTAACTCACAGGTTTATTAGCTCATCGGGATGATATATGGAGACAACGTGCCAAATTACATTGGTATGTAAGTGGGGACCGAAACACTCATTATTTTCCTGTTAAAACGTCGACCCGGAGGAGAAGAAATAGAATTCGTAGCTTGAAAGACGAACAGGGTAACAAGCGGGCTTGGGGAGAGGGACTGGAAGAAGTAATGGTGAATTATTTTGAGAAATTGTTTGCTGAAGGGGAGTCAGGTGTGGACGAGGTCAGCAGGTTAATCCCGAGAAGTGTCACGGAGGAGCAAAACCGAGAGATGCTAAAACCGGTTGACAAGGGTGAAGTTCGGAAAACCTTATTTAGCATGAAACCTCTCAAAGCGCCTGGTCCGGACGGGTTAAACCCGAGATTTTTTCAGCGGTATTGGGACATTGTGGGGGATCAACTACACTTGCTCGTGAGAGAGGTGTTCTTAACATGACATTTCCCTCTTTCACTAAACGAGACAAATGTAGTGTTGATTCCGAAAGTCATGAGGCCGGAGGTGATGAGTGATTTTCGGCCAATAGCTTTATGTAATGTAGTTTACAAAATCATTACTAAAGTTATGGTGGCTCGAATGTCCAGTTGTCTGCAGGAAGTTATCTCGGAATCCCAAAGTGCCTTTATGAAAGGACGTTTGATTACTGACAATATAATTATTTCAGGTGAGGTGCTTCACTCTTTAAAGTCAAGGAGACGAGGGAAAGTGGGGATGATGGCGATGAAGGTGGATATGCGCAAAACATATGACAGGGTGGAGTGGAGGTATTTGGAGAATGTTATGAGGTGTATGGGATTTGATGATCGGTGGGTGGGATTGACTATGGAATGTGTGAGAACCCCGAAGCTCTGGGTGACGGCAGAAGGGAGGAGAATGGGGGTGATCAATCCAGGTCGGGGTATACGACATGGAGGTCCTCTCTCTCCTTATTTGTTCATCATCTGTGCCAAAGGACTACCCAGATTGATTGTCGATTACGAGAATCAGGGTCTGATTCATGGCTCGAAGGTATCTCGTGGAGCTCCTTCCATCACACATTTATTTTTCGCTGATGATAGTTTTTTCTTTGGACATGCCACTGAGATAGAGGCGAACAGATGGAAGGAGTTGTTGGGGAAATATGAGAGTGCGTCGGGACAACAGATTAACCCGCAGAAGTACATGGTGTATTTCAGTCCGAATACAGAGATAGCAGAGAGGGAGCGGGTTTCGGAAGTTCTAGAAATGAGAAGTGTGGAGGAGGTCGGGACATATTTAGGCATGCCGGCCATGGTGGGAAAGAGCAAGTATCGGACCTTTAAGTATATTAAAGACCGGATCCAGAGTAGATTGGGAAGCTGGAATGAGTTATTTCTGAGTAAAGCCGGAAAGGAGGTGCTCCTCAAGGCGGTGATTCAAGCGTTACCAGCTTATTTGATGAGCGTTCATTTGTTACCTCTTGATCTCTTACGAGAAATTGAGACAGTTATGAATAGATTCTGGTGGTCTCATGATAACAGGACCGGGGAAGGGCTCAGGTGGAGTAGTTGGGGCGAGTTGTGCAAACATAAGCAGATGGGTGGTTTGGGTTTTAAATGCCTGCAGGATTTTAATGTGGCGCTGTTGGGAAAGCAGGGGTGGAGATTGATGCATAATAAGAATAGCTTGGCAGCGAAGGTTCTGAAAGCTAAGTATTTCCCATTGACCGAGTTCATTTATGCTGAAGTTCGGGGACCAGTTAGCCCAATTTGGAGAAGCTTAATGGCTGGACAAGAGGTGGTTCGGAGAGGAATCAGAAGGGTAGTGGGAATCGGTAACTCGGTTGTCCTGAATAACCCGTGGGTGAACTCTGAAACGGGGTTTATCCAGGATGAGCCGAGGGTGGTAGAAGGCTGGTCCATAAGTCGGTTGATGAATTATGGCCAAAGAAGTTGGAATTCAGACTTGGTTGGCAGGGTATTTACGGAGAGGGACGCTGAAGCAATTTTAAGTGTCCCTATTAGTTTTTCAATCGAGGAGGACAAGTGGTACTGGAAGGACACTAGGGATGGAGTTTATTCAGTCAAAGTGGCTTACAAGGAGATCCAGGCTAGAAGGGGTATTTGGAGACAGGAGGACCGAGATGGTTTTTGGAAGTGGGTATGGTCACTAAATGTCCCGCCCAAGGTGCACCATCTTATCTGGAGAGGAGTCTCAGGTAATTTACCAACTAATATGAATTTAAGTACTCGTCATGTTCCTGTACAAGGATATTGCACTGAATGTGGAGAATTGGATAGTGTTGAGCATGTATTCATAGAATGCCCGGTAGCTAGAGATATTTAGGGGAGAATACCGGGGGTCCTATTTGGCTCAGTATTCTCGATTCAGGGATTGGTTGGAGGTTCAAAAGGCTACAGGGAACGCTGATTCCTTAGCTCAAATCGCTATGGGTTGTTGGGTGCTTTGGCGAGCAAGGAATCAACAGGTATGACAATCAAAGAAAGTCTCAGGGGAAGCTCTTCACCAGATGACTATGGGGTTGTGGAAAGAGTGGGTGGAGGCGCAAACATTGAACTCGGTTGCAGGACCGGGGGTGGCAACAGGAAACAGGAAGTGGCGCCGACCGGAAATGAACCAAGTTAAGCTGAATGTAGATGGGGCCGTGTATGAAGGATGGGGAGGTGGAGGAGGACTTGTGGTAAGGGGAGCGGCAGGAGAGGTGTTGGGGGTCCGGAGTGTTGTTTATCCGGGATTGAAGGACCCGGAGGTGACAGAGGCGATGGTGGTTTGGGATGCACTCCGGTGGCTCCAACAGGTGAAGTGGACTGCAGGAACAGTGGAGACAGATTGCCTTGGTGTGGTATTGGCAATTAATTCTGCTGATAGACTTTTTACCCCGTTGGGGAGTATTATTGAAGATTGTAAGGTCTTGTTGAGGGGCTTAGTGGGTTACAGGGTTAGTCATGTCCGTAGAGAGGCTAATCAAGTAGCTCATACCATAGCTCGTTATGCCCGGGAGTGGGCGACTATTTCTTTTGATCCTGATTGTATGCCAGACCCGATTCCGGGGCTACTGGCTTCTGATTTAAGTTAATGAATTCCAGAATTTCGTCAAAAAAAAAACAAAAAAAAAGTGTGGATATTTATTTATAAATACGCCAGTATTTTTTTTGAGAAATGACAATCAATTTATCAACTTCTTTACGGAAATGCGCAAACCAAAATAGTTTGGAAAAAGTAAGCCGTCAAAAAAAAAATCTGATATTGGATATAGATGTTTGATCATAGCAGCAAAAAAAATGTGATGCAAACATATGAGAAATCCATGAAGTGTTGATTCGATATTCCCTACTTCCCATCATATTTTGTATACCAATTTATTAGACATTCAAATAATGAAACTATTCATCTAAAGACAAATATTGAATAATATCAGTATTGTCTTATTGGAAGGGAAACATGACATGTATTAACATCTGGTGCTAGAATGTCTTGGCTTTGTACTAAAATGCTTATTGAAAAAACAAGATCATTTACCGAAGAATAATCTATGAAGTTCATGGACTAGAAGCATGAGTCTTGTAGAGTTCGAAAATATTGAAATTTAGAAGTACTATTATACACTATAAACTATGAAAGTATTGTAAGAAACCAAGAGTAATTTGACAAAATACAAGTCAAAAGAAAGAGAAACTATTCCAAAAATATTGCAATAAGAAGAAGTATTGCAAAAATTTCATTTCATGATCAAACAAGACCATAAATAAAGTTGGTTTTATGTACCTATCACATATTGTTGTATTATCCAAACTCATAGGAAATGATTCACTCATATGAGATGAAGATGCTCAACGGAGAGGAAATACTAGATGTCATGAACATGAATGATTATTTGTTTCTAATTCCTTAGTCCCGAGTTTGTTTATAAACTTCTTTAACATTTAGAAAGCAATAACAGTTAAATGAACTTGGGCATATATCCTAAGATAATCTAAAGAATTTGTTGGACTTGTCATATCTTGTTTTATCAGTTAACCGGTGAGTTTCGATACTGAATGTCGTTGGTTCTTGAAAATTCTCAACTATCTATTATCTTGCGTCGTTAGTGCCGGTTATGAATTTTCTTATCTTCGTTTATATTTTATTGATCCTAGTTAGAACTTATATTTAGTATTTAAAAAATATTTTAAATGTGGAAATTTCTAGAACTTGATGTTAAAGCGAGTCGTACACGATGTCACATATAAGCTAACATAATTTGGTGTAACTATATAGAATTATCTTTAACCTATCATATTTAAACTTGACATGAATGTATCTTATTTATAGATAAATGTGAATCCTTAAACTTTTGAATTCTTGTATAGAATTTTAGACGGTAATCTTATCCATGGAGGTTGTCTTGTTAGAAATTAATCTCTACCATTTATTTTGGATTTTCAGTGTTATAAGTAGATGTTGAAGCTCATATTTGTAATATCATATATTATAATCTTTCTATATAACAATTTTACTTATTTTTCTATTATATTCTTTCATAAGGAAAAAAGGCATCGATCAAACTCTCGCTTTAGGCCCCAATAATTATTGGACCGGCCCTACCGGGCGTTGTATCAAGCATGGCGGCGTTAGAGGAGGCCGTTCAGGTCGCACTGAACCGGAAACAGGCGGCTCAGCGCATGCTGGAAAGCATAACCATCGCGGTTCGGATCGACCCAGAGACTCGCGCGCTCAAGGACATTGTGACGCTTCACACCTGGAAGATGTTAGCTCTCGAACCGCACCCACTTAATGAGACGCACCCAAACACCTTCATTCCATGACTCTGTATTGTAGATTGTGTGCATGGTTTTTAGGGTTGACTTGCAAATACTCATTCCACTCTCCTTCTTAATTGTAACACCTTCATCACTTACATGAATCATTGCTTCTCCTTAAACAATTGTTTTGCCTCATGTGATGAACAACAAATCATCACATTCTAACTATATCACACTAACATCTTAATCTTTAATGGCGTGTGTTGAGAGCATGAACAACGGAACGGCCTTGCTCCCCGCTCCACGTACGCACTGTCCGAGGACCGTGGTCCGACCCGTTGCGGAAGCGAAAAAACGCGGTCCGCGCTCCTGAAACACGCGCTCCCGCTCCCGCTCCTCGCTCCTCTCTCGCCGACCGAGCGCGCGGTCCGCGCTCTTCGCTCCCTCGCTGCGCTGGACGTCGTCGTGCCGCCACGTGTCCACCCGACCGCTGACAACGGTCAAAAAACGGCTAGTTTTTTTTTAAATTAAAAATCAGCAAAATAAAAGCCTATAAATACCCATCCCCCTTCTTATTTTTTCCACACCAATCTCCACTTTCACTCTCCAACTTCACTCTCTCCTTCCCAAATTCTCCTCTCTCGTTTCAATTATTCTCGTGAAAAATGTCGGGTGACACAGGCTCCCGTGCACAGTCAGTTGGTGACGAAGTCGGATTCAGCGCCGACGAACTGGCACAGAATTTCCAAGACATTCTAGCGGACAATCGGGACAACTCCGCTTTCTCCCCATACTCGCAACCGGGGTCGAGTTCAGGTAAGTGCAAGCTTATTATTTATGTATAATTTTTTTATTAATTTATTATATTAATGCATTGTATTGATTTTTTCCACTTAATTTATTGTATTAATTTTTTGTATTAGGGAAATACCGTCCCCAACAATTTCAAATGGCGCCAAGGTTCCAGGTGCCCTCACAATTTGGTATGCACCCACAAGGGTTCCAGACGCCACCGTTTGGAATGAACCCACAAGGGTTCTCAGTGCCACCCCAATTCTACAACTACCCCGGGCACACACTACTCGACGTAGAAATCCCCCAACCATCCTCTGCCGGACCTTCCCAACGACAACCCCGAGCCCAACCCCAAGCACCATAGCCGGATGGACGGACATTCAGCAAGGAGGAAGACCTCCACCTCATAGACTGCTGGTTGAGTACTACAAAAGACCCCATCAAGGGCAACTCTCAATCCGGAAACACATTCTGGTGCGCTGTTGAGAGGAAATACAACTCGAGGGGAAGTCTCCCAGAGCGCGGCTGGCAAGCTATCAAGAAACGTTGGCTCAGAGGTTCTGGGCAAACAAGGAGGTTCCTCGGGTACTTGAAGTCCTACTAGAATTGTTAGGCTTTTATAGTTCTTCGATCCTCTGGTTTTGGTTTTTGAGTTCCGGTGCATTCTGGTTTGTTACTGCCGTGACGGTCCTGGCCGCCGACGTTGCTAGCCTCTTCTATCTCCTTCTCGGTTTTATTGGAGGCTAGTGTTTCAGGGAGTGTTGGTTTCTTCAGCAGATTGGGTTCTGTGTTCTTCTGTGGTGAAACTATGGCTTGTTTATCTCTCTGGCTGAGAGTCAGTACTCGAGTGTGGTCTTCCTTTCAGGGCTTGTTGGTTTTAGTTGTGGACATGGCCAAGTCTTACTTCGATCCCACTGTGGATCAACACAATCACTTCCTCATCAACACAGGGTTTCCCCTTCACTCGGGCTTTGCGGTAGCCTTACTCCCCAACTTGAAGCCCCAGCTTCACACTTGCAGATCATCACCATCACTTGGCCAGTCAATTTGCATCTCAACTAACTTCTCTTGGACAACCACTGTCCTCACTTCAAAACTTGAAGATTGGCTCTTACATGTTCTTCTCCAACACTGATTTACAACTCTTATTTCTCTTGTACTGTTCGCTGCTTTAGACTTGCCTGTTGTTTCTCACAATCTGTAGTGAGATTGCGTCTTTTTTGTAACCTTTTCCACCTCGGAATTGAGGTTTAATCTAAATATGCTTTTGCCGATAAAAAAAAACACAAGGCTTTAAACTTTGAGGTTGGGGGTTCGAATCCCACAATTGATAAAATTTTTGTTCAAAAAAAAAATCAGCGTAAAAGTCAGCGTGTGGGAAGCCAGGTGTCGACCCGAGAGAGGCCCAGCGTGGCCAAGGAGCGCGCGCCCGGCCCGCGATCGGGGAGGGAGGAGAGAGGAACGAGCCCGTTTGAGGACCGCGGACCGCGAAAAAGGAGGCCCACAACGGAATGGGCCTCGGCTCTCGGACTTAACTCGCGCGGATCGGGGAGAGGGCTCGCTCCGTTGTTCATGCTCTTACAACTCAACCTCACCCACAAGCACATGGGACGAGTACACACCTCTCAGTGGTGAGTCCAAACAACCAGAATGGGGAGCTCCCGACAACTACGAGGGGACTCATGTCCCTCTCAGCGACACACCCCATCCCCTGAGCCCGCCCCAACTCCCCGACCCGAACCCGACCACAAGGAAAGAAGGCAGCGTAGGCCTCAAACAAGTCGACCATCCTCACGGCCCAAATGTCTGCCTTCGCCGACCTGGAACGTACACGGCTGTAGGTTGAACGTACAAGGGAGGAACGCTATGCAGAAAGGAGCCGCTCGCTACAGAAGATACACGATAAGTGGGAAGCAAGCATGACCTTGTACATGACTTTGTATAACACTGATACCTCCAGTTTCAACGAAGAACATTTGGCAGAGCACAATGCATTGAAGAGACGAACGCGAAGAGTTTTGGATGCCCTTGAAGATGAACTTGACGATCTTCGACGACAACCACCACCACTAGATGCTTCTTGAGCATGTACTTTTTTTGTGGGTTGTATTAAAAGGGGTTGAATAAAATTAGCAGTTCATTTATATTCGTGTTAAATTTATTTATTTATTTATTATTTATTGTCATTAATTATTTATTTCCAAAATTGTTTAAATTATAAATAATTAAAACGGTTTCCGATAAAGAATTAAATAAAACAGCAAAATATCAATTAATAATCCAGTCAGCATCCAGTCAGCACTGTTCTGCACTCCCAGGACCTCAGAGGGCCTCTCTGTTAGAAAACACCCACTATTCTGCACTCACATGACCTCACTTTTGTCCAGTCAGCACAAGTTCTGCACTCCCAAGACCTCACCAAGGTCTTTTCTGTTGTTCATGCTCTTATAACAACGCTCCTCAGACCTCTCCCACTTGCTCCTAATCATTCCTAACTGCTTAACTAATTACATGAGCTACTCTCCTCTACGTGCTCGTACGTGTTCGTATTCGAACCAGCCGCACACAACGCCGTCGCTTAAATGAAACCATTCTTTGATGTGGTCCTGCGCTTACCGAATCCCTTCCTACGGGACGTGTTCTTGATTTCCCACTAAAATGATTAGGGGTGTACATGGGTCGGGCCCTGACCCCGTGACCAAAATTTTGAACCGACCTGGAGTGACCGGGTTCAAAAAATTTAACCCACTCCCGGCCTCGGGCCCAAAAAAAGACTTTTGGACCCGTCTGTCCGAATTATGGGCCGGTTCAGCGGGTTGGACCAACCCATCCGAATTTGATAACAATTGATAACATTAACCGTAAGTAGTAGTACATATACTTTCAACCATTAACCGTAAGTAGTAGTACATATACTTTCAAATTTTTCATTATCCAAAAAAACCATGAAAAAGCCACTAAAGAGTGCTTAGAAGCTCTCATTTGGTCACTTCTTAATGATGGAAAAACTTCATACCCTGTTTAAACTTTATCAAAGATTCAAGAACTATAAACGTGAAATAGGGAGTTCAAGTTGACCCAAAACAGACTACGATTACGACAGATGAGTTCAATACACAACTACAACATGTTCTATTACAAAAGTGGTAATCATCTTCAAAATCTCAAGCCATTAATCTTCATCTTCATATGCAAAATTAATAAAAATTATTAATCTCAAGCCTTAGGTCTTGGACTTGTACCATATCCGGGTGGTCCGGGTTATCTAGGAAACCATGTCACGGATCCGCTACCCGGACCGCTCACTCCGGGTTTGGAATTTTTGAACCCGGGCCCGTCCCCGTAACCCATGGGTTCAAACCCACTGAGGTCGGGTTGGACGGGTTGACCGGATGAGCTGGTTTATGGGTCAATTTTGGACACCCCTAAAAATGATCACCGCCTTAATTTAAAACCACACATGCCACGTGTCCATTCTTGTTTTATTTATTATTTTTGTAAATGGCCATAAAATATGTCATTTTGAGTTTCTCCTATTATAAATTTCGACTCCCCCGCCCTATAATGGTATTCGACCTAGTTGGGAACGTTCCGTCAAAATTTGTACAAATTACACTGTCTGCATTACACTAAACATACAACAAACAAAACGGATATACGTAAAAACAAGCATATGATAAACGAAACGACATACCGCATCTGCACAAAAGCAGTCCACAGAGTAAATTCTATCAGTTAAATAACGATAATTTTGATACAACTAATTTTTAGTATACGTTATTAAATTAGAGCTATATTGAAATGTATTTTTGTTGCTTCCTATCAAAGTATTGTGTAGCGAGAGAGAATTTAAAAGCTCAAAATGTAATCAAAACGAGAAAAATATACAAGTTCGTATACGTACACCTTTCAACTAACATACACCTTTCAACTCCTAAAATACCCAACTGTCAACAACAAGAGACGAACCGTAATAGAGTACACCGTTATGACGCAATAAATTGCAAAATGTACAAAATAAAAATAAAATAAGGTTTGTGGACACGTGTTCAAATCCCACGATTTTCACGCCTTCTTCCCCAAACCCTCTCCTGTTCTGCTGATCCTCACTCGATCTCAGTCCTCTCTACCATAACCAGGGCCGATCCGAGATCCGATCGCAAGCTCCGATCTCCAATGGCTTCCACCGGACAGAACAATCTCAACGCCAAGCTCGTAAGCTCATCGAACCAAATCTCTCTCCGCCTTACTCCGATTCAGCTCAAACCCGACCTAATTTTCTGCGTTTTTGGTTTCTCCGATCCCGATTCGCAGGTTCTGCTCGGCGACATGGGCGCAGGAAAGTCTAGCCTCGTCATGCGTTTCGTCAAAGGCCAGTTCCTTGAATTTCAGGTGCATTTTGTGCTTCTTCCTCGCGGAAATTGTACGATTTCGTGGAAATTGATTGTGATGGTGTTGTGACAGGAATCGACGATAGGAGCGGCGTTCTTCTCGCAGACGCTGGCGGTGAACGACGCCACGGTGAAGTTCGAGATATGGGACACGGCCGGCCAAGAGAGGTACCATAGCTTGGCTCCAATGTACTACAGAGGCGCCGCCGCGGCCATCATCGTGTTCGATATCAGTAGCACAGTAAGTTTGCTTCTCTTTTGGTTATATCTTTACTTCAATTGGTTGGTTAAGCACATGAATGTGTGATGTTGCTGTAGTTTGACTGAATTGATTTCGGTTTTTGAGGTAGATTGTTGCTAATCTCTGCTGTTAAGCACAGTATGTTTGTTATGTTGATTTCTAGTGATGAATAATGTCCAGATTATAATTTTTTTTCTACATTATCTATTGTAAGACAGTGGTCTCCAATCTCAAATAGTCAAGCACTTGGTTATTTGCTTGGCTTAACCAAATAGTCGAGTTCTTTAAGCCAAGCTTTAGCTCCCTATTGGAGATGCTCTTAGAGAAACTAGGAACAAAGCCATCACCTTGGAGCTTGGCTCTCCTGTCAAGGTCTCAAGTTTGAATCTTGTGAATTGGAGTTCGGACTTGGAACTACTTTGCCATCCAAGTGAGGCCTTGGCTTGATTCGGATGAGAGCAACATATAATTCCCTATAAACACCAGATGTACCATGAATGCTAGAAATATTTCAAATAGCTGGATGTACCATGAATTGGTCTTCTTTCGTTTTCTCTTTCATTTTTATCTTGAACACGAAATTAGGAAAAGGGATTAGACACAGAGATTTGTCAGTTATTATCTTATCTTTATCCTTTCTTATTTTGGGCTTGCTTATTAATTATTCCTTTGTTCTGAATAATAGGAGTCATTTACAAAGGCAAAGAAATGGGTGCAGGAACTTCAGAAGCAAGGTAGTTTGCTGTTGATTTTTTAGATTATATATTTTTTGCTTTAAAAGCTGTGAATAAGAAGGTATGCTAAACTCTGTAGAATTTTGTCATCTGTATTTATTCATGGATTGCTATCCTCCCTATAATAACAGCAGATTTCAAGTTGTTTAATTATAGGAAAAACATCATTAATGTACCCACTTTGACCTTTTGTTATCAATAACACACCGTAAAGGTTAGTGCACGTCAATAACACACCGTCACCTTTCGGTATCATCAAAAAACCACTGAAAGGTGGGTTTTGCATTAAAAAAAAACCCTGATTTCGGGCCGAAACACCCTGAAATCTCGGCTGAAAACTCAATTCTTGAGTGGGTTTTTGATGATAGCGGTGACAGAGTGTTATTGATATGCAGTTACGCGCCGACCTTTACTGTGTGTTATTGATAAACAAAGGTCAAAGTGAGTGTAATGAAGTTACCCCTTAATTATATAGATAGCCTAGCCATAAAACCGAATATTTCTGCAGTCTAGAGCTGTATGTTGGGTAGTGTTATAGTCTCAATCATTGCGAAGAATACTTCTGTCCCTCGTCATTTCTAGAGTATGTATGTATGTATTAGCAATTAGGTGTTCATTTTGAAGTTTGGAGATGTTACAGGTAATCCTAGCATGGTTGTGGCACTTGCTGGGAATAAAGCTGACTTAGAAGATAAGAGGAAAGTGACGGCTGAAGTAAGTACCCAATTTTCCTTTTACTTCAAGAATAATATAGGACTTTGCAAGCATGTATGGGATTACTTAATTAAAATTTCATTTCCTTAAGGTGATACGTTTTTTTGTACCAGTGCTTGACGCTGCACTGTCCATACGTCAAAGGCTGATACTGTTTTTTTTATACCATAAAATGCTAAAGAAAAGTCTTGTTTGAATTCCTTGATACCTTTCACGAGCTAATAAGATATGCTTTATTTTATATTACTTGGATTTCCCCCCATGATTGGTTATGAATTTATGACAGATTATCACAATGTATGTTAGGTTTAAAATGTTGTTTTGTTTCAATTCTAATTTAGGGATAGTTGCAAAAACTTGTGGTGAACTATGCGCGTTTTGTGAATACTATCGGTGAACTATTATTTTTTGCAAAAAAAACATCCCCAACTAATTTCCGTGTATAAATCCGTTATCTATGACAGAATTGAGTCATGTGACTTCATTTTTTTTGGAAATGACAGTTTTTCCCTTTACATTGTACGTGTTTTGCAATTTGTAACCCTCATGTATACGTGTTTTGCTATTTAGAACCCTTATGTATTCACTTTCACATGATTACTTTCGACTTTTTGCAACAACTAAAAAGAACCCTGTTTTTGCACTTTCACTTTCGACTTTACACTTTCACCGATAGTATGTGCAAAACACGCATAATCCACCGCAAGTTTTTGCAATTATTCCTCTAATTTATGATACATGATTGATGTGAGTTTGAATAGGTAATAGTGATTACTTGATTTAGTTGCTTACTTTGGTTCACTTGGACTACATGTTCATATTGGTGAAACTAATTGATTTTTCAGGAGGCACGAGTTTACGCCGAGGAAAATGGCCTCTTCTTCATGGAGACGTCAGCGAAAAGTGCCACCAATGTTAATGAACTCTTCCACGAAATAGGTTTGTCTATTTTTTCTTTGTGTTGCACTTGATGCGGCGATACTTTTTGCCATTAGGCGTAGATCTTGGTGGTTTTGATATCTAGTTCTTAGATTACAAAAAACTCATCATCTCTCTTACTTTTGCATTCTGTCAACTCATTAACTGATGGTTAGGTTTGCAATATTTCATTAGTGATATTAATCTTTTGCATGAGTGAAGAAGTCGAAAAGGTTTTATTGTCCATTGGGTCCCTAATATTTCAAGAGGTAACTACATGGCAGTTGCATTGAGATTCGATTGATGAAATTCTAATTTTATCTTGAAATTGTATGTTAAGGTAGCTGACTTCACAAATCATATTGTTAACAAGTATAAGGATTTGTTAGCATTAGATAAGTTTATTTAGCACATGTTGCCTTTCTATTGTTCAATTTGTCATGTAATTAGGATTTTTAAGGATTAGAAGTAGTGATAGTTGCAAAAAGTACCCTAAAGTATTGACTTTTTGCAAGTTGTAGCTCTCTTCTATGATAATTGATAATTGAAAAAAGTGCCCCAAACTTGTCTCCTTGTTCCAATTTGTGTAAATTTTCCCTGAAATAACGATTTTACCCTAGAAAATTTAAAATAATAAGTAAAAAAAATCAAAAAATCTAGATTTTTCTTCCTCTTTGTACCGTATAAAGAGGAAGAAAATTAAGGGAGATACAAATTTTGTTTTTGTTATTATGTTTAGATTTCAAATTTCAACGAAAGTCTTTGTTGTTAAACAAATTTATACAAAATGCTACAAAAAGACAAGTTCAAGACGCTTTACTGCATTGTCATAGAAGATGGCTACTACTTGTAAAAAGTCAATACATCCAGGTACTTTTTTGCAATCATCCTTTAGAAGTACTAGCACTTTTAAGGATTATATCATTGTGAACATTGTAATTGGTCTGTCTACGTTTGATTCATTTGTTCACGAATGGCTAAACTTTTTGTATATAATTTCATTCTAAGGTCTTTTTTGGTGGGTTTAGCGTTATTCCAATACCTTAACATGCGATGTTTTTTTTTCCGAACAGCAAAGCGATTGCCTAGAGCTCCGCCTGCTCAAAATCCACCGGGGATGGTTCTCGTGGACAGGCCGGCAGAGGGATCTCGCGCAGCAGCGTCATGTTGTTCATAATTATGATCTTGCTTTTCCTCGGTATGTTTCTTTTTCTGGTAAAAACCGAATCAACCTCTTGTACAAAGAATGGTTGAAACAACTAGTATACCGGTTATGAGTGATCAAATTGTACGGTGAAGTGAAACACATACATTATATACTATCATACTTAATCTGACATGGTAAATTGTGTGAATGGTAAAATGGTAATTTGTTCAAACTGACAGTGAACCTTAAACTGTACTTTCTACTTAAAACCCTGATCCTAATGTAAACCCTGCCTTCAAAAAATGAGGAATAATTGTAAAAAAATATATTATGAGGTATTCATTTTCTTTGATAATTTGCAAAAAAAATTGTATCCTTCGAAAATTAAAAAAAAAAATCCAGCAATTCAAATTTTCAATCTTTTAAATTTCTTATTCTTTTGTACGATACAAATAAAAAGATTTGGAATTTTTGTTTTTATTTTATTATTTTAATTATAAATTGTAATGGTAAAATTGTCACTAGTTCATGGTATTTTCATTTATCGAAAACGGTTACAAGATACAAAAAAAAAATATATTTTTTTCACAATCATCCCACACTATTATATCAAGTATCCTCGTTTTCTCTGGCAAACGAAAATACGAGCAGCTAAACATAATGGAACAAGAAAGTGACAAAGTGTGCACGAAAATACCGGATTTTACCCACAAATAAATTGAATACTTCAAAGGCTGAATCAACACATTTCAGTTTAAATCAAGCTTACACTAGGCCTCCGTGGGTTTCTTTGATCTCGTCTTTCTTTTCTTTTCTCCATTTCTGCCTCTCCTCTCTATTTTCGTCTCATTCCTCCGTACCCATGGCTACTCTCCCACGGCCTCCTTGCACCTTTTGCATGTTGTTCACCCCTGGCCTGACTGTGTGTTGTCTGGTACTGCACCGCTCGTCCCAATGAGGACCGCGGGTTTGGGTGTCCGACCTCAGAGGTGACAACCAACGACATCTTGTCTCCTTCCCCACCGACATGACCTACTCTCCGACGATAAATACCTTTTCCATGAGAGCCCCACAACTGCTGCCGCCACTCCGACGAGACGAAGACCCGACGGATGAAGCATCGTACGTCCATTATTTCTTGTACGGGGTAACATGAACACCGGGTAACCTCCCTATGAGACGTCCTCAACCAGCTTCACCCCCCTTGTGGCCTCATAACCGGCGACAAATGGGAGGCGAGCCCAACCGAGCATGGAGGGGTATCCCGAGGACTCCACCCACGTCTGGCCATGCTCCCAACAAACCCTACCGATCACCGCCTTAGGTGGATCTCCATCCATGGAAATTAATTCATTAAGATGAGATGGTGGTGGAAGAAGAAATCGACATCCGTCAGCCATCGTGGATCGACCGAAAGGCACCAAAACCCCGCCTCGTGTTGTTCCATATCAGTGGAAGTACGTCCTCGTATGTACCCCCACTTGAACACCGTAAACAAAGTGGACCCTTCTGGGTTCGTCTAGGAGATGCCCGAAATCGAGGCGAGCAATAGGGAATGCAACTCCCTCAACACACTGAGCACTCAGACTATACCGGATATGGTAGTACCCTATCCAACGAAAATGACCATGCGGGGGTAGCAGCGAGGCCAACTAAGCAGCTTCGTTGAGTCTAATGAGACCCCTCAGGCATCCAAAAGAGCTAAACACAGACCCCTAAGGAACGATTAACAACCGTTTCCCAGCCTCCTCCTCTCTTTCGTAAACTCCTCGAACGACTTTTTCGACAAGCCAATATCGATCTAGTCGAGACAAGGAGAGCTTTTAGGATCCACAGTGTCTCTCACCGTATGAATAGGGAACAACCCTTACCTTTTCCGTTGGTCTATCCGGGTATTTTTGCATAGGATTAGTGTTTCGAGTGTTACCGAAACCCCAACTAGTCATTTCTACGATTTTATTCTGTTTTATTGCTTCTTTTCTCATTCCAATAAAATGTCGTACTTTATGCTAAAAAACATATTTCAGTTTACACACCAAATAATGGTTCATTATTAGTTTCGAAAGATCTTTATGGGGCAAAACGACATCGGAAATGTTTCATTGACAAGGCACAACAGTAGGTGGCACTTCTCCTTCTTCTCCTTCTTCTTCTTCTCCTCCACGAACACCCACAGTCATCTCGTCGGCAGCTGGTGAGATGACGCTGGCGAGATGACTAAAAAACTATTTTTTAAGTGCGATTAAACTCTTCGGCGTTAAGCACGACAAGATGGCACTGACGTATGACGAGATGGCGGTGGCGCTAGGCGAGAACCACGGGCTGGGGCAAGACCTTGCCGAGCGACGACGAACGATGAGGGAACCACGGGCTGGGGCAAGACCTTGCCGGATCGATACTACACTACGCCGCTTCCAGATTCTTCACGCCTCTTTCAGATTATTCATCTTTACTTTTGCTTTTCCTTTTGATTTTCATTATAATTTGATTATAATTCGAATTTCAAAATTTTAATTCTAAATACTCTTTCGTTATAATATTATTTGAAAGAAATAGTTATTACATTTCTAATAAAACTAATATACAAAAATAAAAAAAAAATAAAAATTAACATTTAAAAATATATAAGAATATGATAAAAAATTACTAAAATTAAATAAATATAAAAAAGTAAAAGATAAATATGAACACTTTAAGAAAAATCTTGATAAATCTTTTTTTAAAAGAATTTATGTAAATTAATAAAAAAATTAATTATAAAATTAAATAAAAAAGAATTAATTAATGATTAACTAAATTTTATAAGAATTTAGTGAAAGATATATTGGTTTTTTATTTTCAAATTAAAATAACAAAAGGTAAAACGATTATTTCACATTATTATGTCTGTTTTCTAACTCAAATCAGAAAAAAAAATAGTGGATCAATTATAAAAACGCTACAATAATTATTTTCAAACATATGGGACAGATTGTCAACCAAATAAAAGGATACGCACGAGCATTTACTCTTTCTTATAATTAGAGGTGGGCATCGGTTGGGCCCCGGTAATATTTTCATTATCCGTAACCCAGAAGGACCGGTTACATGAAATATATAACCGTCACCGCACGGGTTTCAACGGGGCAACTTAAAAACCGACCGTCACAGAGTCGACCGGGTACGGGTTTTAACCGTCCTATTGGGCTTTCTTTTGGGCATTCAATTGAATCCCAAAAAAGCAAAAAACATCAATTTTATGATATTATTTTTCACATCAAGACAATAAAACCCGATTATCATCTATTAAAACAAAAAACGACAAGCATTTTTGCTACAAATCTTAATCATCTTGAAATAAATACATTAACATAATAACCAACGAATATCGTTTACCTCACATGAACAACAAAGCATTAGGGCATATTACTTTCATTATTCTACAATTTAACTTGAAGGGAAAATATCATATTGGTACCCTTAATTATACGTTTTTAACACATTGGTACCCTTAACTAATTTAATCACTAGAAATGTACCTTAAGTTTCCAATCAGTAACACGTTAGTGTTTTCCGTCCATTTTTGGACGGAAAATGGTCATGTGCAATGCACATGACCTTAAACTTTCAAAAAATGACCCTTAACTTTTACGGCGAGGGAGGTGAAGGAGGCGTATGTATGAAATAAAATGGGGGAGATGAAGGTTGCATAGGAGAAAGGTAAAAGAATAATTAGGGTTTGAACTTAGAGGGGTACTTTTGTCATTTTTTGAAAGTTTAAGGTCATGTGCATTGCACATGACCATTTTCCGTCCAAAAATGGACGGAAAACACTAACGTGTTACTGATTGGAAACTTAAGGTATCTTTTTAGTGATTAAATTAGTTAAGGGTACCAATGTGTTAAAAACGTATAATTAAGGGTACCAATCTGATATTTTCCCTAACTTGAACGACCAACTTACTGCATGATTGTTTATAGGCAAATTTATGAATAAAAGTAAATTAATCTCCTATATTTTATCTATGCTAGGCTATTAATCTTTTTTTTTGATAAGCTAAGATTTTATTAAAGTGTTCTACCAGTCAGTAGAACAATGCTAGAAAAAAAATCCTCAAAAGGGAATCTTTTTCTCCAACCCAAACAACTATACAAAGCTAAACAGAAAATAAAGAAACCAAGGAACAAAGCACCAAAAAGAACGCCCTCCATGCCTATTTCCTACCAGGATCTAAGCTATTAAAATGGTTAGAAACCAGGATAGGGGTTATAGCTTTTCCTGTCGGTTCAGGGTAAACCTCGTCCTTACTACTCTCGACGTCCTCCAGCATACGATGTGGGTTGATCTGATCGAGCATCAAGGAACCAAGGACAACTGCCCTTTTCCCAACTTTCGTGGAATAACTCCACTCGCCCGAGCTATTATTTTTAGCGATATTGACCGTGAAGCTCTCCGAATTGCTTTTATCAGTAGAAGTCTTGGCTCTTGTTAGATAAAAAACTACAGGAGGACCAGGAGCAATTTTCTTTGACTGACCCTTTTTTAGATGACCACGCCTCTTTGGTTCACCCCCCGGAGTTAAGGGTTTTAAAAAGCATCCTTCCAAGGGCTGTCTTGAACCCCGACAATCAGATTTGAAACATCCCGAGAGTCAAAAGACGGATTCAAAGGGTTGAGCCCGTGGGCTTGGGTCACCAAAATAGGATCATAATCCAGCATTTGGGCCTCCTCATCAGGTTGTTGGGCCCCAAGGCCGAACGATTGGTCTCACAAAGCCCAAAAACATTCGCGTCCTGCTCGCGCGTCTAAGCTCCTAAAGATTCGCTATCCAAAACCTCCGCTAGATCCGTTGATTGAGAATCATCCGCCAAATCCCATTGCAAATTTCGGGGAATAACTTTCCTAAACTGCACAGAATCCGGCGCCAAATCGCAACGTTGACCATGCTCTGGTCCAGCGATCGTAGACGGCTTGAGGCGTTTCAGAGAACGAGTAGGACATGGCCGTTTAACTTGAGTCCGTTGAAGGTTTGCACAGCCTGAGCAGCAGCCTCCGCCGTGGAAAACGAAACAAACCAAAAAAAAATCCCTTTCTGTTTGCACGGTTTAAAACAGAGCATGAGAGAATTTCTCCGAACGATCCGAAGCTATTACGAATCAAGTCCTCAATCGTAGCATACGACAAATTGCAGATGAAAATCTCAGTCGAGCTCAACCGACCCAGGCGCAAATCATCCAAGGATGCTGAGTTCGTGACTTTTGCTTCCTAAGAACGCGTCTGTCACGCCTCAAATCCGGTTTTGACCGAATTCGAGACGCGGCTTAAGATAAAAGAATAATAAAGTAAATAGGATAAATAAACGAGTCTCAAATGCAATTTAAAGTTTCGAAGATTCAACGAGTCAACAACTCGATAATAAAAACAAGTCAAAACAGAAATAAGACTATACGTCTCTAGACACTAGCCCGAATCCCCGTCAGCTCCCTAGCTCCGAGAATCCTGCTAGTACAAGTCCCGCTCAACACCTGAAACACAAGAAAGTAAGGGGGTGAGCTTACGCTTAGTAGAAAAAGTAGTTAAGGATCTGAATCTCAGTTCATCACCACGGGTAACCGTCCAATTAGGGCATACTAGTAAAGCACAACTATTAAAGTCAAATCAACCAAATACTCTGAGGCAACGCGTGACCTTCACCCAGGCACAACCCGTAAAACAAACTCACAAGGAACCGAACTCATACCACTTCCCACAACTAGCTCTTGACGCACATCACCTAACAATTCTCAATGAACAACGCCTACGGCTATCTTACAACCGACCACACGTGCGTACTCGCACTGCAACACAGGAATAAGGTATAATAGCACCTAGAGTCACCAAACACTCTCCCAAGACCCAAGTCACACTAAACCCAATGCATAAAGCCCAACAACACGCACATCACACACAACAGACCCACCCTAAACATAGTATAACCATTTCCAACGCCTCCGGCTATCACAGCCCGACCACTTATGTCACACCGGCACACGAAGCCTCGGTCCCGACACCCGGTTACCGATCACTTTCACAAAGTCATAACATACTTAGAAGAAATGCACAAAGCCAAATAGCACGGAAAGAGCACACATCGAGATACACACAGATATCGTACAACAATTCCAACGTCGTTGAATGCACTAAGCCATTTGCACTGAGCCTCTTATATCGTACTGGACCACACAACATCAGTCCCGATATCTTCCCCTCACTGAGACTGGGGGTAACATCCTCGATCGGAAATCCCTCAATCCGATGTCTTCCGCGCACACAGACACGGGCCATACTCTTCCCGTCACACAGACTCGGGCAATACTCTTCCCCTCACTGAGACTGGGGGTAACATCCTCGACCGGAAATCCCCTAGTCCGATGTCTTCCGCGCACACAGACCTGGGCCATACTCAATCCGTCACACAGACTCGGGCAATACTCTCCATACGTACTAGACCGGCACATACTTTGGTCGTACACCGTCCCGGACTACGAATCTTCGGAACACTGATCACGCCATACTTGGCCTCGATACACTACACCAGAACTATCCCTCGGTATAGGTACTACTCCGGCTACGCCGTCTCTTGGGGCCCACAACAGGGTATGACACACAACACAAAGCCACCAATGGTCTCAATATACCGACCAGACCATCTCAACATAGCACACAACCGGTCTATCACTCACCCGGTCATATCACAACCAAGGGTTCACGTCGTCAAACATGGCACACTTGCCCACACACAGTCACATCATGCAACACCGAGTATAATCTTATTTAGACTCTCACACAGTGATTTATAGCACACAACACACAATCCTAGGGCTCGATATGGCCCATCTACCAGCACGGCAATTTCCCAAGTATTGAAAGCAGATAATCTAGTGAATCGCATCCTACATGTTACTAAGACTCGTCATGTATTTAGTAATTGAAAGCGAGTATCCTAGTGAATCACATCCTATATGCCATCTAGGATCTTTCCGTTTATTATTATTTTCCTAATCATGCATACTAGTAACTTTCCGTAATTAAAGCGGTATCCGCTACTTTCCCTACCTCAAGGCGATAACAACAGCTGCGTCTCCTAGCTGCTGACGTCCTGGCCTAACTCCGGTCTTCTCGGGCGAAGTCCGCGAAATCCAAGTCTGGGTTTTTAAACAGTCAAAACGCTCAATCAGCCCCGGTATGTCCAAAGTCCTCGGAAAGTCTCAAAACGTCCTTTAAATAACCAATTTTAAGTCAAATAATTAATTAGTTAATTAACTATGTTCGACCCGGATCCGACCCGGATCCGCGAACCAGACCCGAATCCGACCCGGTTCAGACGCGGTCCAGAAGCCTGACCCGGCCAGACCCAGATCCGACCCGGACCCGGCTACAGACCCGACCCAGACCCGAGTCCAACCCGAGTCCCGATCCGGTCAAGACCCGGACCTTAGATCTGGACCTGGCCCAAGGCCCGTCCTGATCCAGGCCCGTCCTGGTCGTCCTGGCCCAGCTACTCCCGGCCCAACCACTCTAGGCCCAAGGCCTGTCTGGCTCGTGTCCGAGCTTGTGGAGAGCTCCTGCGAGCTAGGGTTCTCCGCCCGCCGTGCACAGCGTCAGGGACGCTCGAAAAGGGGAGGGACGAGGGCATAGAAGGCGTCAGGGACGTCGGGGAAGCCGTGGCTGTGGCGGCAGAGGCTCGAGCACGACCCAATTCCGCCCCCGTTTCAGATCTGGAGCTCACGAAGCTCGCTGATGGTGGTTTAGACCAACACCGCTCGAATCGAGCTCGGGACGGCATGAAATCAAGCAAGGCGAGGTTGGGGAAGAAGGAAAAGGACGAGAGAAGTACACCCACCGTGCGATTTCTAAGTCTCCGGCGTGGGTCGAACTTGAAACCGAGGTGTTCTCCGGCGATTTCTTCTCGGTCCTGTGTTTTCCTCGGGTCTCGTGCGCGCGAGGTAGAAGAAGACGAGGCGCGTTAGGGTTGGGCTTGCGTGATTCGTGGGCCGGCGCGTCTCTGATTGGGCCCAAGTCCTGGCCCAATCTCCAGTCCAATCCACTTCCCTTTTTTTTTTGATTTTTCTTATAAAAAACACTTGTTGCGAAAACCTACCCCATCGTTCCAAATTGCAATTTATTACTCTTTTAAAAACAAGGTGGTCTTTACAGCGTCTCAATCTCATTGGGAACGCCAGGCCCTTCATCTTCCACACCAACCGGCGACACTCCTGTAGATTTTCGGCACTTTAATGGCTGCTTCGAATGCGTATCAGATTGCTTATCGGATCGCTTCGGCTCTACAGACGCACCAGAATTCTTCGGCTTGTCGGACGCAAGTTTGCTCTTGACTGGACGTGACACATCCCTTCTCTTCTAGATTGATACGGACATCTCAATATCGACATAGTCTCGATAAATAGAAACCAACCCCGAACAGAACGAGAGAAAAGAGAGAGGAGCCATCCAAACGGTTGAACCAATTTCGATCCTGTGTATCACCGAAAAAACTGTTCACAAAAACTCCAAAACTCCGGCGATTGATGGGATCTGTATACTATACTAGAACAACTGAATCTCTGCACCTAAACCGTTCGGAGAAGAGACAAGCAGCTCGGGTAGGACAGCAAGCACCTGAATCGAACTCAGAAGTCGAAGCCTGGCACCAGTCGATCTCTAACGGAGCGCGTCCGAAACGACGATCAGAAACGAAGTTGCGCCGGCAATAACCCAAACAGGGTTGAAACGGGAGACAGGCGCGTGCCGCGGTAATCGGACCTCTGGTGTAGAGCGACCAAGAGCAACGAAGATGAAAAACAACCGCAGCCATGATTGCTAACCAGACACTCAGATCCGGACACACCGAGACGAGAGAGCCTCAGTTATCCTAGGAGAAGAAAACACCGCCTGCGAGACAACCTGCGATGACCCTCCGGGATGCAGGAGCTCCGAGTCAGACCACGAAGAGGGGGCGCGTGGATGAGCGCGTTCCCCTAGGGCATGCGTTCCTTGACCCGAGACTCTTACTTGTAACACTTTCACTATCAGCACAATAAAAAAAATATTAATACTAGTGTCAACATTTAATTATTTAAAACCTCTTGTAACACTATAATCATCAAATTAGTAAAACAAAACATAAACATTTTTATATACACACCTAAAACTGGTCGCTCGGTTTTTTACCGGTTTGAAAGATAAAAAAATCGTACCCACCCAAAATGTTGTCGGGTTGGTATTTTTTTAACCGTAACCGTCACCGGTGACACCAGTCCGGGTGATTCCGGTGATGGAGATGATCGATGACGATCGGTGATGATCGGTTTTCGATGAAGACCGGATACTTGCCCGGCCCTACTTATAATAACTCACCATCCCTTTCGCTCAAGAAAAATATAGCTACTTGCTAGGAGTTCTTTGAATTTGTCTTTAAGGCTTCGCCTACCATGCAACGGTGTCTTTCAATTGTTTTGATTTGTCTTAAATTGCTTGGCCTACCATGCGATGGTGCCTTGCAATTTCCACAACTAACTATATGTGCTGTCGATTGGAACACGTGGGCCGTGAGGTATCAAGTAACAGAAACACAAAATGGCAACCAGGAATTGGTAAATTCTTTGTACGTGTCCGTCATGTCTGTAATTTTTTTTTTTTTGAATATATAGACGAATTTTTATTGATATAAAAATAAAAAATTCACAGGAACAGTACAAAAGTAAAAATGAATTGACAGGTTGAGATATAGTTTCGGTGGCAGTCAAAACACTAGTCATATACTTAAGTACCTGGTAAAGACGAGGGAGATACTAGGTGGTGGTTTCCTATTTTAACCGTATTTGATGCAACATATCTATGAGGCTTTCTCCGTCTCGACTTGATCGGACATGTTATGTCTTAACTGTCGATCAAGGAGTATGCCGGGATAAAGAGGAGACTAGGAATCAATAGAGCACTGAATCACGAGGGTCGGGATGTAGCTCCTCAGTAGCATCCTTCGAGCCCCTAGCCATATCATGGCTACCCGCGAGGCAAGCCATCATGCCTCGCTGCATCCCCATCGGGGTTGACCTCCCCAATATTGTCCGTGGAGTTCATACTACTACGGGTGGGGGTATTGGATTCATTCGTCCCTAGGGAAGAGAAATACCAATGGGGCTCCGAGTCCTAATGGATATCTTCGGGAAAGACGCCCGACCCCGGAGGGGATGGGTACCAACGAGGCCCCTTACTATGGTTCGAGTAAAACCAATCATCGAAGTAAATGTGCAAGTATGAATTTCTATGGTTCGAGTAAAACCAATTATCGAACTTTCATACCTCTGTTTCGCATTCTCTTAAGTTGCTTCTCGACTTGATAATATATCACATCGATAAATAATCAAAACGAATCAACTTACATAAGATAAATGGGTGCTTACCCTAGTAACACACAAATGCTAAAATAGACGAGCACAAATAAAGAATTGTGTCTAGCTACTCCTAGTTCACTTCTCGAATATCGAACACCAACAATCAAGATGGTACCAATAATCAAGTTGAACTAAATAGAACCTCGTTCTAGTAATACTCAAGCGCAGAACACAATCTCTAGGAAAACTGAATTATTTAGCTACGCATAAATCAACTTCTTGGTTAGAGTATGATCAACGAAAGTCAACTAATGAGTGACTTAGTATCATACAAACTAGATAAATCATCAAGAAAAGAAATGATGCAATTTAATGTCTCAAATAGTCCAAAGTGCACGATAAATCATACACCGATCCTTGATAGCTACAATTAACAATTTACGGGGCAATCGCCGCAATCCACATCCAAAACAATAAATCACTCAAGGGCAATCCATGCCCGAAATCATCAATTTAGCTTAAAACACACAAGACATAAATATAAATCATCGAAAAATAGTCAATCTCATATAGAATGCAACGATAAAATCAAGCATCTAAAATAATCACTAAAAATATTAAGTAACGAATGCTACGAAAATATGAATTTCGCACTTGATATTCGCTCAAGAGATTAAAAATTCTCTTAATCTAGTTCATACCCAAAATTTCTAATTTAGCATGCAATCAATACATACAAATTATTTTCCCCGATTTAATTAACCTAGGATTCGATCTACGTACATAAACCAACCAAAATCAATTAAATCGGGTAACGAACACAAATGGGTATCAAACTCAATATTTCAAAAATCGTCATCTAACACCATAAATAAATAACCTCATGTATTAATTAAACTAATACGTATTTACAACGACATCCATGGCTCGGAGTGACTACTCACGATCCATGGAGCAAAAATGGACAAAATCAAGTGTTGAAAACGACATTGAGTTGAGAAAAGAGTGATATAAAGTGAAATCCGTACTAGGAATGAAGATTTCTAGCTTAAATCCTCAAAACCTCGTTCCAAATCGCTTCAAAACTCCCAAAACACCTTAAACTCGAAATGAGAAATGCGTAGAGGGAACCTCGATTTCTGACTTTAGATGCCCCAACAGACGAAACTAATAGGAGAAATGCGTAGAGGGAATTGTAGGCTTCACGCTGGTAGTCGGATCATTATCAGAGGTGGCCGGAGCTCGGAGATCTTTCCAGCCAAAGTCGTTCGTGCAACCTTGGTTCTCCTCTGTGTATAAATGGTTTGCTCCACTTCTTTATGATCATCGCCACATTATCAATCATGTTCCAAGCATCTGCAGTTGGTAAATCCATAATAGAACCTCCACAAGGTGCATCTAAAAGGTTCTTGTGTTTAACAGGAACACACTGATAAAAAATGTCAACTAAATTTAGTAAGTTGAGCTGATTTTCATGACACTTCCTAATAAGTGTGTTGAACCTCGTCCAACCATCAAACAAACTCTTATCATGCCTCATCCGAAAGAAACTAGCTAGTTGATGAAATCGGATGCCAGGTACGGGGGACTGTATATCTCTATAAAACGTGTCTTGAGCAACTCCCAATCATCTTCTACTACCTCAGGTAATGTCAAATACCATTCCCTCGTTGGGTCAACTAAGGAATAAGGGAAGATCTTATCACATGCTAGATTTAATGGGCATGAAGGCTGCTTCGCGGATCTCGCTATCCTCACAATCTCATCAATGTGACGATAAGTATCCTGCCCTGCTCTTCCCTAAAAATGACCTAGGTTGTTAACCAACGTCAACATCATAGGATCTAACCTAAACTGAGGTGGCCTCATACCAACTGGACCATGGTGGTGGTGGTGGTGTTGTCCATCCGTACGACCTCCTTGAAATAGAGCATACTGTCACGGTCCGAGAATTGGCCCAACTTTTTTCGCGTCCGTGACCTTACTTTTGGCCCTTGGTCGTCTCAGAGCCAGAGTCCACAATCAGTCATGACCCGTGCCAACGCCAAGGCCACCCGTTTAAGCTCGCAACTCCAACTTGCTTCGTCTCCTCACCAAAGGTCCGCACCATCATGTCCTAGTCCGACTAGGATCGCTCCTTATCCATCAAGGACTTGGAGCCCACATCCACGAGCCCCTCCATGGCTCTCACTCATCAAGTCCAGCCCCTACAAGGTTTCAACCACAAAGCCTTCCAACAATGGAAACTTCCTAAAAGGGGAAAGGGACATCAAGCCACACGCACCAACCCATTGGTGCGTTCCATCTCGGTCAGCCAAGTCTGGTCGCATAGGAGGCCAACCTGGCTCTCCTCTCTTGGCCCAGGACCGAGTCCGCACATCAGCACAAGCAAGGCCCAAGCCTTTGCACCTTGCCACCTTTGGCAACCTTCCAAAACAGGAAGGATCAACCTGGCCGCGCGCGCGCCCATCTGCGCGCGTTCCCTCTCGGTCCTCTTCGTTTGCGCGCACAACCAGAGCCCTCTCGGGCCCGGCCCAAAGCCAAGGCCCTTGCCACACCAAGGCACCAACCAGGCCCGACCATGAGCAGGTACACGCCCAGCCAAATCGCGCCAGCGCCAGACCCTCGCGCGTCCTCCCTCGGTCCTCCACCTGCGCGTGCGTCCACAAGGACCATCCAGGTCCGGCCCGTAACCAAGGCACTCAAGGCCCTTGCCGAGCAAAGCAACCAGCCTGGCCCGGTCCCAACCAGAAGCACGCCAAAACAGGCCCACACCCAAACCCTTGCCCGCGCCCCTCTGCCTCTTGGCCCCTTGCGTGCGATTCCACTCGGCCACCTCTCCAAACGCAGCCAAGCTCTCCTAGACCAACTAGGAAAGTCCTTCAAAGCCAACTCATCATCACAAGGTTTCCTAAATCAACTAGGGAACCCTTGCCAACCTTGGTCAGCTCTTATCCCTTTCCAAATTGGATTCCAAATCAGCGAATAACCAAGGAAAGGAGGATTTGGATCATCCCTTGGTCCAAACCAAGCCCAAGTAGGATTAAGAGCCCTAATCCTCTTGCTTGGCCGAATTCCTATCCCCCTTAGGCTAGGATTTCGTCCACCTCTACCCTATATATAGATGACCCTCTCTATTGTATAGGTTACCTTTCATTCTCTCATAATTCACCATCACCCATGGGTGCATCCACCAAACATGCATCCTTTGTATTCTATCTTTCATTGACACACAATAAAGTATAGTTTACATAACCTTTGTGTTCTACTGTCTTCTCTCTTGCTTTTATTTACTTCATCAATGGCTTACTTAGAAAGGAGACACACTCCCGGGAGACACACTCCCGTTCTAAGGCCGTACTACTCCGAAGGTAGAACTCATCTCCTCTCGGGTAGTAACAAGTGGTATCAGAGCCTGGTTCGCAAAGCTAGGTACGTCCAACTCATAGACGATCCGCTGCCTAGTCCATATTGCAACCATGAGAGTATTCTCAACTTCATGATTCAAGACGAAGAACGAGAAGGTCAACTGTGCCTTCTCGAGGAGCTCAAAGCGGATGTAGGATCCCCATGGCAAACATGGAACCTATGGGAGATGACTGGCCCTGTCGGCCACACGCTTCCTACTCTAACTAACGACCATCATGTTACTCTAGATAGGTACGTTGGTTCAAAGCGACAGTCATCAAATCACGAGTTCCCCATAATCATTGGGCAACTCCACTCATCAAATCACGAGTTCTCCATAATCATTGGACAAATCCCCTCATCAAGTCAAGAGTTCCCAATAATCATTGGGCAGCTCTACTCATCAAGTCACGAGGTTAGCCCCAATCTAAGATGTCGTTCCTTAGACAAGCCTAGCCTTCCCAACAAGCTCATCAACAAGGTTACCTCCATCACACAAAAAGGAGGCCTTTCACACACCTTGCTCAACAAGGAGCCCATGTCTTTCATCGATGGAAGACACGCCATCAATCATCACCGCGACCCTTTGAAGATATGTTTCCGCTACGAGGACGTTTGCGGATTAAGTGGGGGAGTTTGTCACGGTCCGAGAATTGGCCCAACTTTTTTCGCTTCTGTGACCTTACTTTTGGCCCTTGGTCGTCTCAGAGCCAGAGTCCACAATCAGTCATGACCCGTGCCAACGCCAAGGCCACCCGTTTAAGATCGCAACTCCAACTTGCTTCGTCTCCTCACCAAAGGTCCGCACCATCATGTCCTAGTCTGACTAGGATCGCTCCTCGTCCATCAAGGACTTGGAGCCCACATCCACGAGCCCCTCCATGGCTCTCACTCATCAAGTCCAGCCCCTACAAGGTTTCAACCACAAAGCCTTCCAACAATGGAAGCTTCCTAAAAGGGGAAAGGGACATCAAGACACACGCACCAACCCATTGGTGCGTTCCATCTCGGTCAGCCAAGTCTGGTCGCATAGGAGGCCAACCTGGCCCTCCTCTCTTGGCCCAGGACCGAGCCCGCACATCAACACAATCAAGGCCCAAGCCTTTGCACCTTGCCACCTTTGGCAACCTTCCAAAACAAGAAGGATCAACCTGGCCGCGCGCACGCCCATCTGCGCGCGTTCCCTCTCGGTCCTCTTCGTCTGCGCGCACAACAAGAGACCTCTCGGGCCCGGCCCGAAGCCAAGGCCCTTGCCACACCAAGGCACCAACCAGGCCCGGCCCCGAGCATGTACACGCCCAGCCAAATCGCGCCAGCGCCTGACCCTCGCACGTCCTCCCTTGGTCCTCCACCTGCGCGCGCGTCCACAAGGCCCGTCTAGGTCCGGCCCGTAACCAAGGCACTCAAGGCCCTTGCCGAGCAAAGCAACCAGCCTGGCCCGGTCCCAACCAGAAGCACGCCAAAATAGGCCCGCAACCAAACCCTTGCGCGTGCCCCTCTGCCTCTTGGCCCCTTGCGTGCGATTCCACTCGGCCACCTCTCCAAACGCAGCCAAGCTCTCCTAGACCAACTAGGAAAGTCCTTCAAAGCCAACTCATCATCATAAGGTTTCCTAAATCAACTAGGAAACCCTTGCCAACCTTGGCCAGCTCTTATCCCTTTCCAAATTGGATTCCAAATCAGCGAATAACCAAGGAAAGGAGGATTTGGATCATCCCTTGGTCCAAACCAAGCCCAAGTAGGATTAGGAGCCCTAATCCTCTTGCTTGGCCGAATTCCTATCCCCTTTAGGCTAGGATTTCGTCCACCTCTACCCTATATATAGATGACCCTCTCTATTGTATAGGTTACCTTTCATTCTCTCATAATTCATCATCACCCATGGGTGCATCCACCAAACATGCATCCTTTGTATTCTATCTTTCATTGACACAATAAAGTATAGTTTACATAACCTTTGTGTTCTACTGTCTTCTCTCTTGCTTTTATTTACTTCATCAATGGCTTACTTAGAAAGGAGACACACTCCCGGGAGACACAATCCCGTTCTAAGGCCGTACTACTCCGTAGGTAGAACTCATCTCCTCTCGGGTAGTAACAAGTGGTATCAGAGCCTGGTTCGCAAAGCTAGGTACGTCCAACTCAGAGACGATCCGCTGCCTAGTCCATATTGCAACCACGAGAGTATTCTCAACTTCATGATTCAAGACGAAGAACGTGAAGGTCAACTGTTCCTTCTCGAGGAGCTCAAAGCGGATGTAGGATCCACATGGCAAACATGGAACCTATGGGAGATGACTGGTCCTGTCGGCCACACGCTTCTTACTCTAACTAACGACCATCATGTTAGTCTAGATAGGTACGTTGGTTCAAAGCGACAGTCATCAAATCACGAGTTCCCCATAATCATTGGGCAACTCCACTCATCAAATCACGAGTTCTCCATAATCATTGGACAACTCCCCTCATCAAGTCAAGAGCTCCCAATAATCATTGGGCAGCTCTACTCATCAAGTCACGAGGTTAGCCCCTATCTAAGACGTCGTTCCTTAGACAAGTTTAGCCTTCCACATCAAGCTCATCAACAAGGTTACCTCCTTCACACAAAAAGGAGGCCTTTCACACACCATGCTCAACAAGGAGCCCATGTCTTTCATCGATGGAAGACCCGTCATCAATCATCACCGCGACCCTTTGGAGATATGTTTCCGCTACGAGGACGTTTGCGGATTAAGTGGGGGAGTTTGTCACGGTCCGAGAATTGTCCCAACTTTTTTCGCGTCCATGACCTTACTTTTGGCCCTTGTTCGTCTCAGAGCCAGAGTCCACAATCAGTCATGACCCGTGCCAACGCCAAGGCCACCCGTTTAAGCTCGCAACTCCAAACTTGCTTCGTCTCCTCACCAAAGGTCCGCACCATCATGTCCTAGTTCGACTAGGATCGCTCCTCGTCTATCAAGGACTTGGAGCCCACATCCACGAGCCCCTCCATGGCTCTGACTCATCAAGTCCAGCCCCTACAAGGTTTCAACCACAAAGACTTCCAACAATGGAAGCTTCCTAAAAGGGGAAAGGGACATCAAGCCACACACACCAACCCATTGGTGCGTTCCATCTCGGTCAGCCAAGTCTGGTCGCATAGGAGGCCAACCTAGCCCTCCTCTCTTGGCCCAGGACCGAGCCCGCACATCAGCACAATCAAGGCCCAAGCCTTTGCACCTTGCCACCTTTAGCAACCTTCCAAAACAAGAAGGATCAACCTGGCCGCGCGCGCGCCCATCTGCGCGCGTTCCCTCTCGGTCCTCTTCGTCTGCGCGCACAACCAGAGCCCTCTCGGGCCCGGCCCGAAGCCAAGGCCCTTCCACACCAAGGCACCAACCAGGCCCGGCCCCGAGCAGGTACACGCCCAGTCAAATCGCGCCAGCGCCAGACCCTCGCGCGTCCTCCCTCGGTCCTCCACCTGCGCGCGCGTCCACAAGGCCTGTACATGTCCATCCCGTAACCAAGGCACTCAAGGCCCTTGTCGAGCAAAGCAACCAGCCTGGCTCGGTCCCAACCAGAAGCACGCCAAAACAGGCCCGCACCCAAACCCTTGCGCGCGCCCCTCTGTCTCTTGGCCCCTTGCGTGCGATTCCACTCGGCCACCTCTCCAAACGCAGCCAAGCTCTCCTAGACCAACTAGGAAAGTACTTCAAAGTCAATTCATCATCACAAGGTTTCCTAAATCAACTAGGAAACCCTTGCCAACCTTGGCCAGCTCTTATCCCTTTCCAAATTGGATTCCAAATCAGCGAATAACCAAGGAAAGGAGGATTTGGATCATCCCTTGGTCCAAACCAAGCCCAAGTAGGATTAAGAGCCCTAATCCTCTTGCTTGGCCGAATTCCTATCCCCTTTAGGCTAGGATTTCGTCCACCTCTACCCTATATATAGATGACCCTCTCTATTGTATAGGTTACCTTTCATTCTCTCAAAATTCACCATCACCCATGGGTGCATCCACCAAACATGCATCCTTTGTATTCTATCTTTCATTGACACACAATAAAGTATAGTTTACATAACCTTTGTGTTCTACTGTCTTCTCTCTTGCTTCTATTTTGTTCATCAATGACTTACTTAGAAAGGAGACACACTCCCGGGAGACACTCCCGTTCTAAGGCCGTACTACTCCGAAGGTAGAACTCATCTCCTCTCGGGTAGTAACAATACGCTCCTTTGTCTACCCGTCATGCTCGGGCTCTGTCATGCCATGTGCACAAGTATCATCCTCAAGTATCCTTACTTGATCCATGCTCAGTGAACTGCTACTAGAACACTTTAGCCTCTTTTGTGCTCTCAAGAACCTGCAAATAAGCTCAACCTCAGAATCCAAATTAAAATTTAATACGCCAGATGAACGGGTCATACAAGTTATAGCACCACAATATGCAACACTGCAAAACTACGCAGTATAAAGCAACACACAAATCACTCACAAAACTGAAAGTATAACTCAATTACATGAATAAGAACAATGCACGAAAGAAAATAAAAACAACTACTAGAACCACTACTAAAAACTAAGAAATAAACTATCAAAAAGATAAAATCATCCAGGGCTAACCGTGCTCCCCGGAAATGGCGCCATCTTGAAAATGGGGTTTTAGCATACCCTCTTTAACTTGCTTTCGTACACGATCGTTCAAGCAAATAATTTATCAATAAGTAACTGGTCGAACACTAGGGAGTAATCAGGACAAGTATGAGTAAATCTACGAAATTGGTAAAAAGACAAAAAAAAATGTATAAAGTCACTAAATACACTATTTTAAAAGTAAGGTAATGCTTCAAGTAGTGAAAATGGAAAAATAAGTGTTCATAAGAAGTTTGTCAGAAGTAGAGAAGGAAATAAAAATGGAAACTTTGTACAGGAGAAAAAACAACCATGAGTGTTGTGCTAATACATAAAGTCAATCAGCACATAAGGTAATCAATGTGATGATGAAAATAGTGCTCCCGTCATGAGTCAAAAACCAATCATCGAAGTAAATGTGCAAGTATGAATTTCTATGGTTCGAGTAAAACCAATCATCGAACTTTCATACATCTATTTTTCATTCTCTTAAGTTGTTTCTCGACTTGATAATATATCATATCGATAAATAACCAAAGCAAGTCAACTTACATAGGATAAGTGGTTCTTACCCTAGTAACACACAAATGCTAAAATAGACAAGCACAAAGAAAGAATTGTGTCTAGCTACTCCTAGTTTACTTCTCGTATATCGAACACCAGTAATTAATATGGTACCAATAATCAAGTTGAACTAAATAGAACCTCGTTCTAGTAATACTCAAACGTAGAACACAATCTCCAGGAAAAGCAATTATCTAGCTACACCTAGATCAACTTCTCTAACCCGATCATTCCTAATTTAACGGAACGTCTTGGTTAGAGTATGATCTACTTAAGTCCACTAATAAGGGGCCCGATGTAACTCAAACTAGATAACTCATCAAGTGAAATAATTATGCATTTTCATGTCTCAAATAGTCTCAAAGTGCACATACAAATCATACACCGATCCTAGATAGTTACAACTAACAATTCACGAGGCAATCCACACCCAAAGCAATAAATCATTGAAGGGAAATGCACACCCGAAATCATCAATTTAGCTTAAAACACACATGACATAGATAGCAATCATCGGAAAATAATCAATCTCATATAGAATGCAACGACCACGTCAAGTAAGTAACGAATGCTACGAAAATATGAAACTAGCTCTTCATATTCGTTCAAGAGATCGAAAATTCTCCTAATCAAGTTCATACTCAAAATCTCTAATTTAGCATGCAATTAACATACAAATTATTTTCCTCGATTTAATTAAATCGACCAAAATCAATTAAATTTGATAACGAACGCAAATGGGTATCGAACTTAATATCGCAAAAATCATCATCTAACACTACAAATGAATAACCTGATGCATTAATTACACTAAAATTTATTTACAACGACATCCATGGCTAGGAGCAACTATTCGCTAGCCATGGAACTGAAAACGATGAAACCAGTATATGAAAATGACATTGACCTGATAAAAGAAATGGAATAAGATAAACTCGTGCTAGGAATGACCATCCCTAGCTCAAATCCTCGAAAATCAGCTCAGAATTAACCCAAAACTCCAAATATAGCTTGAGCCCGAGCTTGAAAACGAGCTGACTTTGGAGCTTCGAATTCTGTCCTTGGAACCCCAAATAACGAAACCAATGGCTGTAATGAGTATATGGAAGTCTCAGCTTCACACCGGTGGTCCGAGTGTCGCCGTAGGTGGCCGGAGCAGAGAGATCCGTCGACCAAAAGTTGCTCCTCTTCTAACCGAGCTGGGTACTGGGTCCTTTTTGGAGTCCGATTTCTAGTTCTTATAAGCCCAGACGCACGAAAAAAATGGAAGATATCGAAAGAGTGGACTTCAGGCTTCACACCGGTAGCTGTAACGTCGCCGGAGGTTGCCGGAGGTGAGATATATCGTCGGCTGAAGTTCGTTCATACACCTCATCTGTTTCTGCTCTGAAAAATGGTTTGTAATTTTTTTTACCTTCGAACTCACGCAGCCTTGATGGAGGAGGACCAGGCGACCAGCTGCATATTTGACCCAGTCAGCTCGCCACATGGCGTAAGCTGGTTGGCTCCTCTTTTTTATTATTTTTTTTTTTGCAACTTCCCCTTCCGATTTAACTCTCATTGGCGTCGTTCTTTCGCAAATATTTTTGCCTTTCAGAGACCTAAAAAATGAGATCATTATTGGATATTTTATGAAACAATAAAAAATATCAACGATTAGGAGGATTTATGATAACTATTACAATACGCTAAAAATATAAAATAAATTACAACTAAGGATAAAAATATAATTATGGAGAACTCTGCTAGAGTTTCAGCATCGTCGTGTCTCGCTCCTCCACATCCCAGCCACAGATTATCTTCTCGGTATAGTTTTGGTCCGTTCACTTCGTCGCAATTGCGTTCTCCCCACCCCTTTTTCTCTTCCGATTCCTCCCACTCTGGATTGGAGGGTATTTTCTCTCAAAGAGGCGAAGTACCTCGGACTTCTTCCCCAACAAGTATCCCGAAGAGTGAATCTCTCCCGACTTCTGCTTCTTTGTCCTCTTCGTCTTCTCCATCACTACTCACTAATCAACCCCGACCGTCTCCGAAGCCGCAACCGGAGCGTCCATTTCCTTAGCCTCCAACGATGCACCCTATGAGCTTTGCTAGGGTTTTTTCTGCTAGGGTTCCTCTCGAACCGCCTCTAGCCACTGACGTCGTGCCTCGATCTCCATGTATCAGATCATCTCTCCTGATCAACCCCCACCGTCTCTAAAGTTTCCACCGGCGTGTCCATCTGGCTTCCACCGGCGCACCCTCCTCGACCCCTCTCTCAATTCTAGATCAAGCTAATCGAGTGGGTCTTTTTTCTTTTCACTGATTTCGTTTTTGCAGGGTCAAAGACTAGCGAGCAGAGAATTAAAAACTTTTCCTGGGAGAGAACCCTGATACGCATATATCCTCCCAAAACAACTGATGCAGTCCAAGTTTGATCGCTTCGCCCCCCAGATGCATCGTTTATGCACTACGAGCAGGACTTTTAGTTTCGTTTTCCAACCCCTCACCTTTCCTTCCTACCTATATAGCGTTTCAATATCGTCTATGACGGTTATAGTGTTAAAAGAACTGGGAACAAATTTGTTCTATGTCTGTTCTTCCGTAGTGGTTAGGGAATATATTCCTTATCGCACATCTATGTAATTGAACTCTGATATTAATACAATTACACATTTTAGTAAAAAAAGACAAATAAAGCAAAAATATAAAGAAAAATAATCAAATTAATTAGGACACATTTACACTCATCAAAGAAAGAGCGGCAAAAACGTTAAGAATGAGAGTAAATAATAAAAAAAAAATCTTATCTTTGCACCTAAATTGTCCAGTCTATCCGTTAGATACATAAGTCAACGCGTGGACAAAATCATATATTCACGGAACTTGATCAAATATTGCAACTAACAACTCTCATATTAAGAAAGATCGATAAATTTTATTGATATTTACGTTACAATACTTGATGTATATATGTTTAATAGTAGAGCGATTACCACTGTCGGTACGTGGGGACGATCTAAAGAACGAGAGGCAGACCAAACTTTCCTTTATCGACGAATTGTAAGTACCAACCAAGTTCTTCAGTTCAAGTTCTTGAACAAAACAGCTGTGCATGCATGTTTTTTCAGGTTTCGTGCATACAAATGTCTAATGAGTTTGTGTGGGACTAGGTCGGAGCTGCCGAGGATGGCCGGAGGGAAGAGGAAGATAAGGAAGATCCAAAACATGACGATAAGAGGTCTCTGAGATTACGTCGTCTTCTCTTCCACCGGCAAGCTCTTTGTTTTCTCCGACTACAGGTCTCTCTCTCACCAACACGCTGAGCCGTTTTATTTTAAATAAATATATAAATGTTTCGGAATAATTAACCATCACATTTCTGTAATTTGGATAACAAACTAGAGGGCCAATAATCTGGATCGATAAATGGAGTTAACCTAACAAATTCTCAAAACCGTAGCTCTCATCGTCGTTTGTAGTTCTTCTTTCTTCGTTTACAATCCTTCAATTTCTCTTGTTTACCTCGTTTGTTCTTTATGAGATTCTCTCTATCTGTCTCTCGATTTTTCGAGAGACGTTGACACATAGTAATTAGTAAAATGTTACATTTAATATAATTTCTTATAAGACAAACTTTGAATTTGTATTGAAACAAGAGAAACTTAGTTAACCATGGAAGAATATAGAAACGTTTACTTAAGTTGTAAACAAACACAAAACATAATATAATTGTCATGGATTGGGAAAATTCACTGAAGAAAATAGAGAAATATTTGTGTTCATAACGATCCTAAGAAAATAAAAATATTTATCAGAAATTATATCAACAAAGGATGTACGTGAAAAACAAAACCTGGAACAATGCAACTTCAATATCTCATTGACAAAGCACAATCAGATAGAAAGGGATGATTAAAATTAGAGAAACAACCTAAGGAATTTGTAATTTGTAATTTGGTCAAACTGTTTGAATGAGAGATGCATAAAGGTGTATTAGCGAGTCACCAATCTAGTCGAGCGTAAAATACAATGGGTGTTTTCTGTTGGATTTTTGTTGAGTCGGTTGGATCTGCGTTTTCGTTAATCCCCTCCGGTCAAGAAACTATTAGGATGTCAGAGTTGATGAAATTGGTTGGTCGACTGCATCGCAAGTCGAGATCAAGAGAATCGATCGACCTCTGTACAGGTCAACTATTCAATTTCATTAGTTTAAATGAGCGACCTCTTCAGCCTCTTCCTTCTTCTAAGAGCACTTCCAGCGGTTGTTGTTGTGTCGTGTTTTGCCTGTCGTCGCAGTCCCTACCATGGCTAATCGTGTTTTGGACAATCGTCGCCGACACGTGCCGACGCCAGAATTAAAAAAAAACCTTAAAATTTTCGTATAAATACACAACCACCCCTACCTCAGATACGCACCTCTCTTTTACACTACAGTTCGCCCTTCATCTTCTTATCTCTCAAACTTCGTTCTCCAAATTCTTTTTCTATTATCGACGGATCGTTTTCCAATGTTCGCGGAGTTAGAGAAAATAACTCCTCAAGAAATAGATGACACGATGACAAGGTTGACTACAAAAACGGTGTTACGAATTCAGAATCGACTTTTAGGAAGTATACATCTAAGGGCAGAAGATAAGGCCGAGGGTTCAACCTCGTCGGCGCCACCAAAACGGAGAGTGATAGAGCGCAATCGAGACGAAGGAAACAACCGCTTGATTGCTAACTACTTTGCGCCTAATCTAGTGTACACCGACCAATAATTTCGTCGACACTTCCGGATGTCGATGGAACTGTTCCTACAGATCATGAATGCATTGAGTGACCGGTAGTCCGGTACGTGTAGATAGAAGAAAATGATCTGATTTATAGATAGGAGAAGAAGCATTTAAGTTAGGAAAAGTTTAAAAGAAAAAATAAACTGATGATAATTTTTTTATTTGAGTTTGAAATAAGAAAAACATATAAGTTAGAAATGAGAAAATGGTCTCATTTATAGATAGGAGAAGAAGCATTTAAGTGTGATGTCAGTGACGTGGGACTTTGATAATGATTGGAATGAAAAATAAGTTATTCATATTAATAATAAAGAAACAGTCCAAGAGGATTAATGCATTCTAGTTGATACCGCCACCCAAAGGTGTTGCGTTCAAATCACAACTCCATCACTTTTTCCATGAATATCATGTAAATGTAGACTCTGGGCTCAATTAGATTGGGCCGGCCATAACTGAGCTCGTGTGTTTTTTGTTTACCGTTATGGGTCTAATTTTTAATTCTTGTACTTGTGAGAAGGGAGACAATTTTTTTTGTCATTGTTACGTTGTGGTTTCCATGTCGTCGTAGGTTTTGTCACGGCTAATCATCGCTGGAGCCGTGGTTCGCCTAGTCTATAGCGGCGCGGCGAGCCATTGTTGGCCCAACAGCTAGTCGACAGGGCTGTCCCACGCCGACACGTGGCGACGCCAGAATTAAAAAAAAACTAAAGCTTTTCTATAAATACACAATCACCCTTGCTCCATGTTCACACTAATTAATAGCTCAGTCCGTTGGTTCGCGCTTCTCGGTCTCAAGGGTTAGGGTACCACCGTCACTTGTGCCATGTGGAGGTAGGTACCGACGGGTTCGGTTGTTATGTGGGTATTTTGTCCGGCATCTTGCTCGGCTAGAGATCCTGCAGAGTTGCGATACCAGTAGAGATACAGTGAAGGTTTGAAGGGGAGTTCGAGTTTGCTGTTTCTGTGGTGATGGAGGAGATAGAGGAGAGGCTCAAAGGGGTGGTAATAGACAGTGATGATTAAGAGGAGACGGTGATTCTGGAGGAGATTCTGAATATGGAGGATGAGAAATATATGATTGGATTGGCGGTGAAGGTGTTTACGGGGAAGAGGTATAGGGATGAGATATTTCGAACCGTGATGAAAAACGCATGGAATACAAAAGATGCACTGACCCAAACCCTAGCGCCAGACATAACTGGATTTTTCTTCAAATCGGAAAGAGAACGGAAAAAGGTGTTGGAGATGGAACCTTGGCACTTTAACAAAGCTTTGGTGGCGATGGAGAAATTCTCACCGGGGATCAAAGCTGCTGATCTAGGGTTCATGTTTACCTCGGTTTGGATACAAGCTTCGAACTTGCCATTTAATGCCCTAACGGAGGCGGTGGGGAGAGTGATCGGGAACAAGGTAGGGTCGTTCATAGAGGCGGAAATCAACGAGGAAGGTAGGGCACCAGAGGATTTCCCGAGGATAAGAGTGTGGTGGGCTCTTGATAAACCTCTGAGGAACACGACCAACATAACGCTGGGAAGGAATACGGAGCCAACTATTGTTCGTCTGCAATAAAGAATGATAAGGGCTAGCCCATTTTGAGGCAAATTTGATAAATAAAGAAGAAATAGAATTTTTGTAAAGAATGGGGTTTGAACCCGGATCCGTGAGGTGTCAGGCTCTGATACCATATTAGAGAACCAACTCAACTAAAAGCTCAAGCTGATAGTTGAAGACCCAATTATAGTTATATTCTAACACGAAGGTTCAACCTCGACGCCGCCACGAAAACGGAGAGTGATAGAGCGTAATTGAGACGAAAAAAACAACCGCTTAGTAGCGTTTCAGTCTCTATTCTCTTACATAAATTAAAAATAATGAAACCAATAAGAGGAAAAATGATATATAGTTAACTGGATAACAATATATACATAAATGGGTCTTGATATGTACGGACAACACTAACAATTCAATTATAAATCAACTAATTCAAGCAACTGCAAAACCACGACAGCACAAGCTTCCAAATTAGGAAAGATTCAGTTTGTATAAACAAAACCAAACAACTAACACCTTGCCATGAATATGAACCGGAGTATATATTTATTTTGTCTTAAAATCATAAAACAAATAAAAACAGTCACTCTTCATTTATAACTTTCTTTAAAGATGGAAATGAATAATCCTCGATTAATATGCTCTTCACACATTAATGAATGGAATTAAATCCAACAGTAACAAGGACACATGATAACAGAAGTGGGCATAAAAATTGATCTCTTTCACTTTCATCATAATCATGCAGGTTGTCCTTTTCTATTATTCTGGGATATTTTCATTAGTTGTCCTATTTTTATCACACTACCTTAATTATTTTTTGTTGCACTTCACTACCCTAAAATGTATTTTTTTTTCACTTTCATACCCTAACTATTTTTTGTGGCACCTCACTACCCTAAAATGCATTTTTGTGACATTAAAAACTGATTTTTTTAAAAGAAAATTTGAAAAACAATGGAATGTTTTTGAAAATTTGATTGTTAGTGAGGGGTATTATGGATTTTTTTTAAGTGTTTTCATCCAAAAATTGATGGCAAATTAACGGCGGGTATGAAAGTGAAAAAAATGCATTCTAGGGTAGTGAGGTGCCACAAAAAATAGTTAGGGTAGTGAGATAAAAAAATCCACATATTTAGGGTAGTGAGATGAAAATAACCTTATTATTTTTAATATTGTGCTATAGCACAGTATAAAACTTGACCTCTTTTAGCGTATTTTTTTAGTTAATTCGATTACGTTAGTAGAATTTAATAATCAATATTTTAATAAATTTATAAAAATCGCTAATATTTGATCGAGTAATCGAAAATTCACCTCTAATCGGCTAATCATACTCTAAGCACACACCAATTTAATATAATTACCACTATTTGATAAGTAATGGTTCTCAAACTAACATGTTAGTTCTGAGACTCAAATCCTAAAAACAAAAAGGCAGAATATAAAAAGAATGAGCTTTATTGAATTTCAGAATAAGAACATTATAGAAGAGACGGCCATACAAGGCCCTTATCCTATGCAATGCACACCCCCAAACCCTAATACAATGATCTATTAGCCTTGCAGAGGATCAACCCTCATCCTCGATTCGTACATCCGCAACAGATTTCAAGAGCACGACGGAGGAGAAGTTGAGCAGTGAGGAAGCTCGGCGAAGCTTGTTTATTTCTGAACAGCAGAAAACTTCAGTGTAACAGTGCTTTGGTTCTTCTTCACTCGGTTAAGATAGATGGCTTGGGGCGCAAGTAACCATGACATAACACACACTCATGCATAGAAATGTAAAAATGCATCAAGTTGGTAAAACAGAAACCTAAAAACATACGGATTTAATGTTTTCGTCACTACAAATTATAGATTTGTAAGTATTACGACACCAATTAAAGTTCGAACTCTTTACGAAATCACTACTTCAATCAAATTAAAACCTAAATGTTCATGTTTCTCCTTCCAAATTTAGTAAGGAGAGGATATAGAAACCAAGCAACAAATGCAAACCCTAATGTCTCTTAATTTTATAAAATTACTAAAACATGAGCGAACATAAATCGTAAGAAAACCAATTATCGAAAAAATCACACAATGTTCCAGACTTAATAACTCGATCCAGGAACTAGACGTTCCAGATTCAGAAATAGTTTTCCGTGTACAACATAAACATTGGTTTACACCGGATCTTCATCTTCATCTTCATCTTCATCTTCAACGACTGAAAGATCAGACAATGAAGCTTTCGGCCGGTTGAGGCCCTGGATAATTGACCAGACTCCATTCCCTGCAGGTGTGAATCACAAACACATCTTTTAACCGGCAGCTCTTCTTATCAATGCTAACACCAACTTTGACCCCAAGTACTGCTTCAAGAGCGGCTTCTAATTTCTTTGTCGCCACTTCACCATTGGGAACCAGATTGAGGCCAGCTACTGCTTTGTTCATTTTGTGGATAATCTTTTCTGCTGCTTCCAAAGTCTTCTTGAAATACTCAGTGATCTCCAACCCTGTGAACACCCCGTGTTTAAGCGAATTCGAATGCCACCTGAATGCTAGCATATAAGCATCTGGTTCAGGCTTGTGATTTGCAGCTGGAGTTTCAGGTTGAGTCTCAGGTGCGACAGACCCCGTAGACCTAGGACGCTTATACTGTTCCGGAGTCTTAGGTTGAGCAGCAGACCCGCGCTTCGTTCGACACATTTCTGGTAACAAAGACAGAACCATTAAAACGGTTGATGGAAACATAGTTAACTTATTGTTCAAATCTCTTCAGGATGAGATCAGACCAATATTATCACTAGGTAAACAAAACAAAACAAAAACAGTCTGAGTTCAAGAGGATAGACAAAAAAAAACACAATTTTTAATTGTAAGTTAAGAATACAAACTCTGGTTTAAGAAAAATGGGAATCAGGTACAATGTCAAGACTAATAATATTCTACAAATATCTTCATAGTCGCAGAAAACAACCCAACAAGATCAGACAATATCACCGATAACATAGTTTAAGATAGAGATGACAAAATATTACTTTTTTTCAGTGACAAAATATCACTGAAAAAGGTGGAGCCAGCTTTTTCAGCGAGGGTGACACCAACTTTTTTTTTACAATAATACATAACGTTAGAATAATATAAAATAATGTTAAAAATATGAATATCGCATAGCAAATAATAAACTAAAACTATAAACAATGACTTGAATAAGAATATGTTTGGGTAAACTAAATAGAATTAAGAAATTTAAACGATAAAAACTTAAACTAATTAGAAAATTTGAAAGAGAACGCATAATTAGAAAACTAAAAATGATAAACAGGAACACAATTAGAAGATTAAGAAAAATTGAAAGTGCATTATTCGGAAATTTTAAAAAATAAACAGTAAAGATTGAGAGAATTGTTTCTTGAGGAGGGGCACAAACACAAAATTACAATAAATTAAGAGGTTTTATCACAGTTTTCTAAAACTAGATGGTAAAAATTGAAAAAAAAATATTTGAGGGGGCACGTGCCCCCTGGGACCTTAAAAGTGGCTCCGCCACTGGCGGTATATGGGTATATCACGAAACCCGCCCCATTACCATTCCTAGTTCAAGAGGAGAAAAAATTAACTATAATAGTTCATTCGAAGTCAACGAGTGAGAGTACACAACAAAAGTTCAGTAACCATAACAAAAAATGACTATAATAGTTCAATCTTAGGGTTATCGACGACTAATTCTTCCATTCTCTCGAAGAACACATAAAACAACCCAGGTAGGGGTGTTCGTAGTCCATTAATCAGTCTTTCTTATTTAAAATAGTGTAATTAATTAGGAGAATCATTTTTTTATCAGTAATAGGGGTCTCTGTATTAAAATAAAGGACCATGATTTCGAAAAGAAAATAGAGGTCAAGGGTTGAACTCTCAAGATACAGACAAGAGCATGCCAATAAAGACCTCGAGTCAGAAGACCAGATTCATAAGAACGATCAAAGCAAGGTCAAACAACCAAGGGACAACCAAACACAAACAAGAGCACTAATTTAAATGCTTAACCTCAAAACAATCCCAACAAAGAGAGAGAAATAGAAGTCAAGTACTCAGATTAACAACCATTAAACTTAATATGAAAATAACAGTAAAACACACACACACACCAATAGAGGACTGAAAACCCAAATAAAGCGAACTTTAAGCCAAGAAACTAAGATGTGCCTTTCGGTCCAACAATGACAAAACCTAACCCTGAATCAAGTCGTACCTCCCGAGCTTCTTAGACACCCACCATCGGAGATAAACTTGAAACCCTCAACTTATTCCTTACTGTACCACAACTGATCCAAATCTCGACAAAACAACACTACGACAGTCATCACCAAACCGTGTATACCATCGGTTGGGGAGAGAAAGCATCAACGGGAAGAAGAGAGGGAGGAGAAACTCAATAGATGAGTCAACCTAGGAAAAGACCACAACAAAAATCTCCGAGACACTCCAAAGACAACACCACCGGGTAGAGACAGAAGAGATCGGGCTCGATCTCAATACCGGAAGACTAAAATGAGGTAGTCTCCATGCATGAAGTCGCGCCACTAGTAAGGGAGTCGGGGCCAGAACCAACAAATTCAAAGGGAGGAAACACCATGCACTGCTTGGCTACCACAAAATAGCCCATCGAACCCAACACCATCGACAATCTTGGAAGGCAAATTTGATCTTGTACCTCATAAATCTCGACTGGAAGAGAAATAAGAGATTAACAAGACTAAAAAACATTGAAATCCCAAAGGAATAGAGAGAAATCGGGATAGAAGGAGGTCGAAGAAAGTGGAGAGAAAACAAGGGAAATATCATAGAACAAGAACAAAGGGAAGGAGACTAACTAAAAATTATCTCTTACTAGTCGAGAGAAAACTCTAGGAGACATGTGCTCCTGTATCTCTGTCATCATCGCACGTCAGTCAGGCCCCCGCCTCGAGGAAGACGTCAACTCTGCACCTCCAATGATATCGTTGTCATTTGACCACACCACCACCCCTACCTACTGAGCCTGTCTTGTCACCGCCTGGCCAAACATCCACGGTGATGAAAAATGTTCCTCCTCCACGCCCCTCGCGACTTCTGGTAAGTCCTTTGAAGCGGCGCTAGAAGAAGAAGTTGAAAACCCCAATCACGGACTCCTCGTTGCCGCAACCTTCACCGTTGCATTCACCATTGATGTCTCCTCTGCCATCCCTAGCGTTGGTCGCGTTTGAGCTGGGCATGATAATCCCTAATCAACCATGGCCGAAGGTGAGGTGAGGACGCCCGCTTAAAACCCTAGGGGCATCGTCGTTAATGGATGAGATGATCAAGGCGTCATGTCCATCGTTCATCCTCTCCCTCCCAGGAACCAATGAGTCCAACCAAGGGCTTCAGGGACGATTGCTGGAAGGGATCCCTGATACAAGTCAGTCCTTCCTTCACTACTGATGAACACATGTTCGATTTTCACCCAAACGATATAGGTCATCTTCAGGAGACTGAGCGGCGCTTCGGCCACACCTCGAGCAGTGTTACCTTTTATTTACAATTTTCTATTTTATTCAAGATCGTTATAGACGTTCTATTGTTGCTGAGTTATTATTCGACCCGTCTAAAGAATCAAACATATAATAGCTCTTTTTCGTAGTAATAAAAATTGATCCTCTTATCTTCAAAAACAAAAGCTTCCGACGACTTCTTGGTTGCAAGAGTAAACCAATGAAACCGCGGGGGGCTTTTGAGCGAAGAAGGAGGAGTTAGTCCAATGTTAAGTAGTACCAATGACAAGTTTAGTAAATAGGCCTCTGTAATGGCAAGTTTTTGCTAAATAGGTCTCTTGTATGGACAAGATATGTTAAAAACACTACTTATTTATTAGGAGAACCACGTTTACCTCAAGTAAGTGTGTTTTATACAATTAAGTATCAACAGATAGTGTAAAATAATGTCAACGTGACCAGTGACCTTTCCATCTAATGATGGTAAATTCGAAATCATCTTCAGGTAGGGTATTTCCTTACTATAAAAGATAGACTGAAATTACAAGAAAAATGCAGATAAACGTTTAATTTTTCTCTACAATCTGAATTGCGACTTAATTGTAAGTTACAACTGAACATTTCATCAAAAAACTATTCTCTCTTCTCGTGGAGCTTGAGTGTGCATCAAACATATTAAGTTTAATACAGTCGTCGACCTGAAAGATCGGGAATCCAAATCCGAAAGGATCGGTGAAGAGGGAGAAGGTGGCCCAGCCCTGAAAATTAAAAGGTTGAATAGAATTAGAGAAACTTACTTGAAGATCAATGTGGTTGATGAGTACAGGCCGCAGAGAGAAACAAATGGACAAAGAGAAGGAAGAGTTTGAAAAACTGTCACGCCCCAATTTCAGTAAAACCGAACTAGGGACGCGAACATTTTAAAACATAAAAACACTTGAAACCATTTCCATTAAAACACTTTACAATAACAGTTTAGTTCAACAAAAGGTAATTACAACTCAAAATAAAACGTCCCACAAACGGACAAAAAGGCGAGGTACCCATCGCTAGACCAAAAGACAAAACCCGGACTCCGCTCCTAGCTCTACAAGCTTCGAGAGCTCACATAGTCCGTCCCACGAACAGTACCTGTAGGAAAAGCAGCTAGGGGTGAGCGTTCGCTCACCACCACGGATAACAGACTGACTACGGCATAATTAGCAGACAATGTCGGTAACACCAACAACAAACTCAACCCCCGGGGATCACTGTCCCCAACCCAAGTACTCTGACTGACAAACACCCACGGTGACCTTCCTCGAACGACTCGACACTCAAACACGTAAATAGACACGACACAACGATCACGACCTCTTCCAAGGACTCAAAGGAACTACGCAACACCAAACAAGATCACAAAGGATCGCACACCAAACAAGATCACAAAGGATCGCAAACCAGCTGCTCAGTAACCTCCCTCACGCCATTTACCGATCTCATCAGGTCAGGCGGTCGACCTGTTGCAATTCCTCGACACAAAGTCGGATCAGACACTCACAACCACCGAACCACACACGCGCAGCCAGGACCCCTTTACTGACGGGCGGGCCCCCTACCCCGTCTGAACGTGCAGACGCGTGTGATCGAGGACCCCCGTTTAATGAAGCGGGTCCACAACCTCAGGTAACCACAGTCACTGTCCACCTATCACACTCACAACCACCGAACCACACACGCGCGGCCAGGACCCCTTTACTGACGGGCGGGCCCCCTACCCCGTCTGAACATGCAGACGCGTGTGATCGAGGACCCCGTTTAATGAAGCGGGCCCACAACCTCAGGTAACCACAATCACAATCACAATCACAAACACAATTCAACAATCAGTAATTACGCAGGTTCAACACTCACAGGCACTCATGGCCACCAAGACACCAATCCTAAAACGCGGACTCAACAGCCCCACAGGCACTCACGGCCTCCCAAAATACACCAACAGTGACTCACGGTTCAACGACCCCACGGGCACTCGCGGCCACCCAAAACACCAACAATTAAATACGGGCTCTCAAGGCCACCCAAACTCAACAACAGTTAACGCACAACAACTTCCGGCATAATCGATGCCTCCAACAGTCTTAAGATCACTAGTTTCACAAACAACCTCCGGGCATGGTCATATGCCTCCAGTAGAACAATTATCGCTAAGTTCTCTGATCCTACGACACTACTAAGCGTCACATGCTTTTCCAATATTCGCTACGTTCCCGTATCATGCATTTCTAATAAACGCTACAATCCCGTATCATGCATTTCTAATATTCGATAGACCTACATAACCCACGACACCCCGGTGTCACATGCAAATCTACTGTTAACTTTCCCTAGTCAGGGCCGAGATCCGGCTACTTTTCCCTACCTCAACTGAAGAGCAACCGCTACGCTTCCTAGTTGCTGACGTTCTGGCTCGCTACCTCCGAGCTTCACTTCGATCGAAGTCGGACGCTAAAGAAAACACGAAGGCCATAGATTAAAAACGGTTGCGCCGTTAACTTAAAGGTTACGATTTGTCCATTTTAAATCCGACAGTTGTCTTTCACACTCGAGCGGGACAAAAGTGGGATTACGACGGATCGAGTTCGAGCACCCGCGCACCGAACTCAAGTTGACCCACAACCCAGTTAAAACCAATTTAACTCAAACCGTCATTGAAACTCCTTTGTTTTATCTAATTCCGACCTTGATTTTAAAACAGAACGATTCCCTCAGTTCTTTTCCAAACTCGATATTTTGGTCCAAACCTTTCTAAATCCGATCTGATATGAGTTCGTTTTCCTTTTCGACTTAACTTAACTCAAGTTTAAACTTAAAAACCGACATTTGTTTTAAAACCCGTTTAATTTAATCAGATTTAGTTTTATCAATTTTCTTAAGAATTCAAAACTGATTCTCCCCTTTTTCCCTTAGACAATTAAGTTTCGTTTCAAATAATAATCCTCTTTAATTAACTCTGATTTTGTTCAATTATTTCCCCTTTTCAATTCAAATTCAGTTCCAAAAATTAATCAACTTCATAAGCAGGTTTAATCAAATATTAATCGATTTCATTAACGGTTTAACCAAATAAACTTGAAACGAACAGCACGGGAACCGAAAAAGAGGGGCTCGGTTTGAAACCGGCCGACCACCGACGGAGACGCCGCCGGCGACCAAACCTCGTGGTGAGAACCTCACCGTGGAAGATGAGGTGGTGGAGCACGGCGGAGGGAGCGCCGGTGGTGGTGGTTTTGGGCGCGACGGGGCGCGGCTGAGGGTTCCCCCTCAAATCTGGACGAATCCGGCCGTAGCTCGCCGGATCTGGTGAGCGCCGGCGACGTTGAGGAGGACGGTACCGGCGGGGTCAGGTCTCGGTGAGGAAGAGGGAGATGGAAGACGAGCTGTGAGGGCGGGTGGTGGCCGGATCTGGACGGAGGCGAGCGTGAGGGGCGGAGTAGGGCGGCGGCTCGGTGGTGGCGCGGTGAGGACGAGCTCGGGCTCGGGACGACGAGCTCGGGCTCGAGACTGAGTGAGGACGGAGGGACGGTGACGGGCTCGGTGGTGGCCGGAGATGAGGGAAAGGGGACGGGGGCGGCGGTGTGGTCGTGAATCGGACGGAGGTCTCGAACCAAAGGAGGGAGAGGGTTGGGAACGGGGGAGGTGACGGCGGCGAAGGGGAGGTCGGGGACGCCGTTTCCGGCGAGATGAGAGGGAGTCGGGGGTGGGTTCGAAGAGGACGAAGACGAAGTGAGAGAGGGGTGTGGGGGTCGGCTGCGCAGGAGAAGAGAAGGGTTAAAGTGATGCTGAATGGATTGAAACCCTAAAAAGGGTCTTTATACCCTGGGCTTGGGCCGGGTCTGCTGGTCGGGTCCGGTCCAACCCGGTCCGACCCAATTTTTTTTTTTTTTTGAAACGGGTTTTACAAAAACCCTAAACCCAAAACAAATGGACAAGGAGAAGGAAGAGTTCGAAAAACCCTAAACCCAAAACTTTTAAGGAGTTTGAGCAAGTTGACTCGGTTAACTAGTTGATGAAACATTATACAGATAATGCCAAAACTTTAAGAGGAGTTTGAGCAAGTTCTTAAAGTTTGAGGTCAGCTCGGTGGGCATGTTGACTCGGTTGACTAGTTAATGAAACATTATCCAGATAATCAAGATGATTTGTCTCATGTGAAGCGGCTTATGCTACTCAACATCTGTTGTTCTGGTCACAGGTCACATTCGTATAGCTCGTACTTAGCCATATTCTAATAAGAAAAACTTTTTTTTCCAATTTTTCGATATTTTTTACCTCTTGCCAAGCGTTTGAAGAAGTTTGGGACGATGGAGACCAGAAAACAGACGAAAACGAAGCAAAGAGAGTAGAGTGACCAAATACAACGTAGTATCCGATGCAACTATCATATGAGTACGGGTATCAGATAATGGAAGACAACGGTAGTTTTTGACGGTCTTCACCCTTTTGGCACCTCTTTTAATGGGAGAAAAAAAAGGGAAACATGGTAGGAGTATTTATGCAAGAAATTAGACCCCAAACAATAACCTAAATACTAATCTTAGGCTTAAGGAAAAGGTTGTTGTCTTTGGTAGTGATACAAAAATTAAAGAAGGAGATCTTGTCAAACGCACTGGATCTATTGTCGATGTTCTTGCGGAAAAGGCTATGCTAGGTCATGTGGTCGACGCCTTGGGACCACCTATTGATGGAAAAAGAGATATAAACAATCATGAGCGAAGACATGTCGAAGTGAGAGCCCCTGGTAAGTAACGAGTCTTTGAGGCCATTTGGGTAAGGGATGTGTTTATTTTATGTAAGTTTTGAAGATTATCAAGTATCCGAACACTGAATTTAGTACGTAGAAAAAACGTAAGATTTTTTAGTTTTACAATTCAAGAAACATTTAATCATCTTTTCGAGTATTTTGTTTCTCTGTTTTAAATGTGTTTGATTTGCGTGACAACCATTTTAACTGATATAACCCGAGTATGAGTATTTAAAATCATTGTACGTATTTGATACCATGCATGTATGTATTGAATGGATGCTATGCTACTAGGGCCGGCCCAATAATTATTGGGGCCTAAAGCGAGAATTGATCGATGTCTTTTTTTTTATGAAAGAATATAATTAAAAAAAAAGAAAACGTGTTTGTATAGATAGATTATACTAGATGATATTGAACGAATGAGCTTGTACATCTACTTATAACACTCAAAATCTAAAATGAATGATGAAGATTAATTTCTAACTAGACAGCCTTCATGGATAAGATGTATCATCTAGAATTCTATACAAAAATCAGAAAATTTAAGGATTCACATTTATCTATAGACACGATACATTCATGTCAAGTTAAAATATGACAGGTTCAAGATAATTTTAGACAGTTACACCAAATTCTACTAGCTTATATATGACATCGTTTATGGCTAGCTATTATCATCAACTTCTAGAAATTTCCATACTTCGAATTTTTTCTAGACAATTTTAGTGTATATTAGTAACCCCGATTTTCAATATTGTCAAACACAATGAGACTCATGTTTTTATTTCGTGAACTCCCTGGTATATTCTTCGATAAATGATTTTTTACTACACATATTCGTACAAAAATCAGACATTCTAGCACCGACTGTTAATATATACATGTTTTGTTTCCTTTTCAATAAGAAAATATTGATATTCTTTAATATTCATGTTTAGATGCATGGTTTCATTATTTGAATGAGTTAGAAATTGGTTGATAAAATATTAAGGGAAGTATGAGATATCAAATCAAACATTCATAGGATTTCTCATATGTTTGTTTTGCATTTTTTTTTGCTCTGAACACATATTTATATCCAATATTGGATTTATTTTTTTCTTCCTATTTTGATAGCTTACTTTCCTAGGTTATTTTGGTTTTAGAATTTTAGTAATGAAGTTGATAAATTGATTATCATTACTCGAACAAGTACTATATTGTATTGATATATAAATATTCATGCTTCTTTTTTGATGTGTTCTATTGCTTTTTATCCCTATTTTTAATTCACTGATCATTGATAAATGGAATTTGCATTTTTTGTTTCGTTAATGATAGTTTTTCACAACGAAGTAAACATCCATAGAGTTGTTAGAATGTTCAACCATCAAGAAAAATTGTCATCTATTTGGATGAAAAATGTTTTTCTAGAATTTGTTTTTGAATAATTAATATTTTTTGCTTGATTAAGTTTGATCAAATAATAACAGATCTTTAACTTTATAGGGTCTTTTTCACCCGATGCCTTAAACGACTTCTTATTTATTTTACGGGGTCTTTTTTAATCGGTGGCCTTAAGCAATTGCTTAACTTGCTTAAAGCTTAAGCCGGCCCTGTATGCTACGTATGTCGCGTGAAAAGACCCTAACTCATCACGTGGCAAACCCTCGAGCAGAATCAGGTCACGTGACCTCCTCTCAGCTCAGCGAAACCCTAAACCCCTTCATCTTTCTCCACCCGTCTTCTCTGATTCATGGCCATATACCGATCGTCAAGCTCTGGATTCAGCCCCGCCGTTGATTGCCGTCCGATTCACTTTCCGGCCAGTTCCCAACCGTCGGTAATTTCCTTTTCCCCTTTGTTATACCATCCGATTTAGGGTTCGTGTGTTCAGGGCTTGTTTTGCCCTTCAATTTCTCCGTCCCTGCACATCCCCTGTTACCAATTTATCTGATTACTTACTTGTCCTGTATGCGTGATTGCCCTCTTTGTTGACAGTATGATGAATTGTGATGTAATTTTTTTTTTTGCCCCATCACTGATATTTGCAGGCTTAAAAGGTTGTTCCTCTCTTTTAGTACCTTTTGTATTGGTAACGCTCTGGACAAAATTTTGGTCGCCATTTTGATGATATGTGACCAATTCATAAGGGGTATTAAATGTTCTGTTATCAATACATAAGGGGGTATTTGAATGATATGTGACAAATTCATAAAGGGTACTAAATGACAGTTACCAAAACAGTGGGTCTGTTATTGAACGTTACAAAAAAACGTAGGGGGTACAAAAGGTATGTTACCAATAGAAAAGGCGTACAAAAGGTAATTAACCCTTTCTTATATGTAGTTATATGGGTTGTCTTATAGGTAGTTCCAGTCCTGGCTCCAAATAAAATCTCTGGCTCGGATAACTGATTCATCAATTCAAATCTGTATTTGTGGCCTTGGTTGGTCCAATCTGGACCCAAGCTGCCTTTTGCTTAGTTGCAGCCATTTGAACCTGTCCTACATGATTTCTCGGATCCATACGGTGATAAACCGGGTTCCAGCTAACCCCGTTATTAGATGTCACAAAATAGTTAACTACCTTTTACTTAGTTGCAGCCATTTGATCCTGTCCTAAATGCTTACTCGGATACATACATTGATGAACATTGTTCCAGCTTACCCCCCTGTTAGATGTCACAAAACAGAGACCTTGCATGATTGCATTGCTTCCCTTGAGAGAAAAAAAAACATTAGCCTGCTTTTTTTTATGATTGGCTGTAGTTGGTGGCATGTCTATGTATCTATGCCCCCTGTTCTTTTGTGCTTCTGTCATTGCTCATATCCGTTTGGCTGCCCTGTTTTTTTATTGATTACCAATGCTTAGCTGGCCATGTACTATGTTGGCAACATTTGTGCTATATCCGTCCTCTCTTGCATGATTACATTGCTTCCCTGTGAAAAAACAGTCACATGTTTTTTATGATGGTCTGTATTCTGTGCCATGTCTATGTATCTATGCCCCGCGTTCTTGTGTGTTACCCAACGTCGGTTAGCTTCTCTGTTTTATTTTGGGGGATTGGGCCACTTTTGGTTGGCCATACACTATGTTGGCAGCATTTCCTGGATAAAGACACTCTTGGTTGGCCATACACTGTGCTGGCATCATTTGTGCTACACCCATCATCTCTTGCAATGGCTCCATTGTTTGATTGCTTTTTAATGCCTCACCTGCTTTCCCTTTTACGTGTGTTTTAAATTATTCAATAATAACAAGGATATCCATAAGCTTCTTATCCTTGCATCTTGATCTGAGACAGGATTTACCCCCTTTTTTTAACTGTGTGCTGAACAATGGTTGTTAGAACAGTTCTATTTGCTTACTACTGTATCTAGGTTGACAAAGCTGTGGAGCTTATAAAGGCCAAGGGTGGAAAAATAACCCGTAAACCTGCACCTGCAAGATGGGGCACAACAATAATAGCTCTTATTGAAGATCCTGATTGTTATACGTTTGAACTCTTGGAAAGTGGACCTACACCTGAGCCCTTGTGTCAAGTAATGCTTTGTGTTGCTGATATCGATCGTGCAATAGAATTTTATGAGAAGGTACGAGTAGTTCTGTGTCAACTGTCAAGTTGGGATGGGGCATTGCTATATCCACTAGGTTGAAAAGTCTCACATTCTTTTTCAAATCATACTATGGTATTTTATCTTTATTGTTTTGATATTTAGGCTTTTGCATGGAGCTCCTTCGTAAACGGGATAACCCAGATCACAGGGTACTTGGCATTTCCCAGATTGTTTTAGAAATGATATTGTTTGTCGTGATCAGAAATTTTTATGTTTTGTGTGGTAGGGTGGCGACGGAACCACCACTGAAGTGCTGCTTGCAGGGGAGTTTCTGAAGGAGGCTAAGCCTTTCATAGAGGATGGGGTATATGCACAAAATTTAATAAGAAGTCATCGGGTTGCAAGCCATTAGGTATGCAATCTTTTATTTTCTGTATAATTGATGTTGCTAACATTTTGTTCCAAGCGATTGAGAAAATTAAAGAACTATCAGTTTGTATAGAGGGCAAGAGTCTTTAGGGAAAAAAGAAGACCCTATTTAACCATTATGTTTTTTCCTTCTTTTTTATTCAATTATTATCCTAGGCCATGAAATGGGCTGTGGTTGTACTAAGATTTGTGGCTATAACAGTTTGTTTGATTCTTAGTGCGTATCAATGCTTGCCACATGTGATCCGTGTAGTTGTTGTTTAGATCTGTGAAGCAGAATGTGTTGTATGTTCTGTTTGTGAACTGTTTATTCAGGTTTTTTGACAATACTTTATCTCCTTTTGGTTCTTCATATCTCTAGCACAGTACTTGTAATTATTTTGCAGCTCTATAGTTTGATACTTGCTTTCAGGAAGGTTTTAGTTAGGATATATGGACTAGGCGTGGAGGTGTTCTTTGACCGCCATAATGAGATCTGGACTTATGAGTTCATGTCACAGTATGGGCAAGGTCTTCACCAGCTTGGTCAGTTCTGAAATGGGAGAATTGAAGCGTTCATACGTGCTCGGGTATTTGCTAAACCTTATTTTGTCTTTCTTAGTACGTTACATTGTGTCTAATTGCTATGTATGCACACCAACTGTTTGATTATTCTTCTCAATGAGCTTTCCTTGTGCAAGCTATTTGCTATATCCCCTTGAATGCAAGATAATAAGGGAATTTCTCACACAATTACAGTACTTAATTCATCTTTAGCATTGAACAAATTAATCTTCTAGAAAAGTAATGGAAGAAATTGTGTTCGTATTATGATTGGTAAAGCTCTCAAAATCCATGTGCTACCTGTTTTCTACTTTAATTACAGTTATGACATAGACAGAATTTGTTTCTTTTATTTTGCCTAATTCTACAGCTTGGTTCTGATGCCTATTTTGTTTTAGGTGAAGGATGTTGATTACGAGAAAGAGCTAAGGAGAATCTTTCAAGGTATATTTTGTCTAATTCTACAGCTTGGTTCTGATGCCTGTACTGTTTTTAGGTGAATGATGTTGATTATGAGAAAGAGTGAAGAGTTAAAGAGAATCTTTCAAGGTATTTGACAAGGATCAAAATGTCTTTGTTTCTCTTACGGACGAATTGAGAGAGTTAAAACGAATTTTTCAAGGTATTTGACAAATACCAAAATGTCTTTGTTTCTCTTATCGACCAAGTTAGAGAGGTTTGCATGCCCATTTTTGTTTGCCTGAAATTCTGTGAAGACATAACACAGTTCTGTTGATTACAAGAAAGAGTTAAAGAGAATTTTTCAAGGTATTTGACAAATACCAAAATGTCTTTGTTTTTCTTATGGACCTATTTAGAGAGGTTTGCACGCCCATTTCAGTTTGCCTATTCTGTGTAGACAAACTGCATTGATTTACCTCATTGTCTTGTGTTTCCGTTATCTGGGTTCCTGTCAAATTTCGTTCTTCTGCTCCTGGTCGAAAGCATACTATAGAGAAGTTTTCCTATTTTTGGATTCAATTCCTTTACTAATAGGTGTTCTGATGTAGATTTTTTATCTGGATTTTATTTCTTTCTTTCTTTCTTTCTTTCTTTCTTTCTTTCTTTCTTTCTTTCTTTCTTTCTTTCTTTCTTATGATTCATGTTTTGTTCCTTCTGATTGTTCGAAGTGATTTTTGTGGAGACTATTCATTGAGTTAGATGGTAGTTCAGAAGAGCTATGCTAGCTTAGCATATTTACTCAATTTAACTTGGACCTTGCAGACAATGCTTCATCATCTGCCTGCAACCAATGAGTAATGCTTCTGTTAGTTAAATCCAAGGAACCAAACATGGAAAGAATATAAATAAGATAAATAGTGAATTATGGAGAAAGATAAATAAAGAAGGTAAAATAAATGAACTTGTTAGCGGTTGACTTAAAGATGATTAGTCTATGTCACTTTCAATTATATGAACATTTGACCCTCATTTTATTTGCATATTACATTATTTTAATTTGCTTTTTTTCTTGTCTATACACAGATGTCTTCAAAACATAACAATTGATCAAAAACTTGTAAATATGTGTGGTTTTTTTTGTTACTCGGTGGCCTACAACCCACTCTGATGTGGTATTACAGTATTTTTTTAGTGATAGTGTAGTCTAAATGATGATGCATATAGTCTAACTGATGATGTGTAGAACACTTAGCTTTTTTGAAGTGTTTTGGTGTATAGATGTTGACTAACAAGTAGACTTTTAGTTTATTTATGAGATTTTATTGTATTTAGACATTGTGCAACTTTAGCATTTTAAAACTGGCTCCTCCTTGAAGAACAGTTCTGAACTTGGTGAGAAATTGACCGAATTTATTGAACTGATCTCTTCACCAACAAGTAAGTTCATTATATGTAGCTAAACAGCTTACAGATATGTGTCATGCAGTCATGACTGCTAAGGGGAAGCAGCGAGCGACACCGTTTTGGGAGGATGAAAGGAAGCTGCTGAGCGACGTCGTATGGGTGAGTGGGCTTTATTGTGTGATACGGTACCGTATGATTTGCACTGTGCATCTCCTACCCTATTATGAGCAGCAGCAGGAGGAGGAAGAGGGCAATGAACTATTTGGGTATTTTCTCTATTTTCCTTAGTATAATCATAGCTGTAGTTGTAGCTTGTAATCGGTAGTGGATAGAGATACAAAAAGGGCCTTGAGGCTGTCTCTTACTTGTATTTGGGTTTATCTTTCAATTCAAGCTTCGTTTCTTCTCCATTTCTGATGGTTGAAAGCTTACCATTGAGGACAATCATTTGCACTGTGCAGATATGTTAATTGTATTAATTTCAATATAATTGATGAAGTTGAGCTTGTCTTAGGTGCAGACCGTGTAGACTCGTGACGCTTGTAATATGCACCTTGAGTCTTAGGTTGAGCCGCATACCCAGCTTGAGGAAGAGTCAGAAGTGCGGCAGACCCCGTGTAGGCCTGTGACGAGTATAACATGCCTGTTAAGAAAGTCATGTTATTATTTTATTATATTTTATAAGGTTCCAAAAAAACATTATACTTTAGGGTTAAATACCTTTTGATACATTTTTGTTGAGTCCACGGATCTTAAAATATCTTTATGTTTGAAAAATATTTTTTTGGTATTTTTATGTTCGGTCTATGAATTTTTTGTGCATTTGAGGTGAAAAAACTAATAGATTTATATTAAATGACGGTCTTATCTTTTTATATTTCAAATTAATTAATGGACCTTATAAGTTTTTTTTGAACGAAATGTGTAGATTCTTATTAATTAATTTGGGTGTAATAATAAGACAGTGCATCAGAGACGCTCTGACCACAAAAAACAAACATAGAGCATGCAAAGATACTCGCAGTTCTTTTCATAATAGAACCGTCCTTGACGGTGTTGAGCTGGTGCCCCATAGGCAAAGACAGAAGGCGGATAGAGGGGACGGGTAGATTCTAAAAGACCTCGACGGTAATGATGAAGGCGGGAGGCAACACCTCAACCAGGGACCCCTCCCAGGGCCAGTCCCGAGCGTCTATCATCCCTCCTCGCGAGGCCGCTTGCCCGCCCTCGCCTGGATGTCCGGTGATGCTTCAGCCCTTGGGCGCTTGGACTGCCCTGGGACTGCAAGAGCGGGATCCCCTGTAACGATCTGCAGCGCGGGCGATGGTGGGGTTGACATGAACAACTTACTCCTAGCGTAGCGGGCTAAGGATGTGAGGGCTTAGGGCCGACCTCGTCGAGACCTAGATTGCATCCCAACCGGTGTTGCTTCAGCCCATGGGTGTGTATCATGCCCTGGAGCCGCAAGGTCAGCATCCTCCATAGCGAGCTGCCGCACGGTGGACGACGGGGTTGGCAGGACCACCTTATCTCTAGCATAGCAGGCTAAGGATGTGAGGGCCTGGGGTCGACCTTGTTGAGACCTAGGTTTGGTACCAACCCTCATTTGTCGAACCCCCATCCCAGGGGGTTCCCCTTCGAGAGTAGTACCCTCGACGACGACCTACAGCGCGGGCCCAGTCGGGGTCGTTAGTAACAACTTCTCCTTAGCATAGCAGGCCAAAGATGCGAGGGCCTGCGGCCGACCACTTCAAGACTTAGTCGCCGGTGGATGTGGGTCTCCTGCATCCAAGTCCTCATGTGCGGGCAAGGCCTCATACCTCAAAAGCGGATGTGGCTTTGGCAACAACGGGGAAGGAGGGGACTGAGGCCGGACTCCCCCTAGCTGAGGAAATTTGAGGGTCCAATGGGCCGCCGTCACGGCCAGGGTACCGGGCGAAGACAGAACCTGTGTCACTTGTGGGATCGAAGAGACCCTAGAACCCTCGTCGCCAACGATCAAGGCAAGAGCAAGGTCGTGGCCAATGGAGGAGGACGGGACAATGGGTGGAGGAGCCGTCTCGCCAGGGTTCGGGGGAGGTAAGACTAGAGGTCCAACAGTCGGGGAGGAAGGTCCCCACCTTGAGGTAGCGGTGGATATCGGATACGTCGATCGGAAAGAGGAGCCTCCCTCCAGGATTGGTTCCATAGTCGGGGGGGGGGGGGGGGGGGGGGGGGGATCGCAGAGGGAGGCCTACCAACCAATGAAACCAATGATCGCAAGATCGATTTAATACAACGAATTAGAGGAATTCGGTGCTCCAGGAACTGGCCTTGGGAAGGGTCCCTGATCATAGTTCTGCTTCCCCTTGAAACCAATGATCGCAAGATCGATTTAATACAACGAATAGAGCATGAAGGCTCACCTTGAACAGCAACTATTGGTTTCGTCGTACTTTACTTTTGTCTTCGGTACGCCTTCATGGTACTTCAAAAATCGGTTGCACCGGATTACTGGTCTCAGAGTTTTTTTGGAGAGAGACCTACAGGAGTTCTTTACAGTTTAATGACTCTTTTATACTTTGTTGTCAAAGAATTTCTACTGATTTTTTTTTGTATCTGATATTTATAATCAATGAGATTGTAACTTTCATTCTAAAAAATGTAGAGATTATTTTTTTTCTTAATTATCAAATGAGAAGTGAAAAAACTGAATACCTCAACATATATATTTTTTAAAATTGTCTTCAAATTATGTTATCATCGTGATTTGAATTCTTTGCTGGCCGTCTTCTCTCGAAATGAATAATACAAAAGACTAAACTCAATCTAAAAAGTAAACATGTAGGAAAATTCCAAATTCAACTATAAATAAATTGAATATTTCAAAGGCTAAATCAACATATTTCAGTTTACACTCTAAATAATTGTTTGTAATCGGTTTCGAAAGATCTTTATGGGGCAAAACGGCGTCGGAAATGTTTGGCGATCACTGACAAGGCACTACAGTAGGTGGCATTGGTGTGGAGCTGTCCCTGTTGCACATATCAGGTACAATGGTGGTCACAGTTTCTTCCTGCAAAATTTGATTTTATTCGTCAATATACCATAAACAAAATCATGTTGCTGTTTTAGTTTTAAGTTTTGAAATAATTTACCATTTAATTGTCGAAAAATTCGATGATTGAAAAAGAACCTTAGACATTTTTTTTAGAATAAGATATAGTTGTATTAATATAGAAACAAAGTCATTACACCGGTCATAGCACTTAGAGGGTCAAAGATCCAATAATTCTTTGACAAGATAACTGGTCCTACAATAAACGGTTTTGATAAACAGTAAACAAAACTGAAACAGGAATTGAAACCAAAACTAGAATAAAAATTAAATTCAAAAGGATCAAACTGTCAAGAACCGTTTAAAATAGTTCCTAAATCTTTTAATTTGTTTTACCTATCTGTTTTCAATGTTTTATTTTCTCTACACGGTGCTCTATTTTATTATAAATGACACAAATATCCCTGTAATAATTTAGGGAATTTGAACAAAACTATTTGTGTACTGACAATTTATTTAATTTATTACCGTAAATAGAGTTATTACGAATTAATTTCTCGATGAGAGCTTCAAAATAGAGCGGCAAAACTAGTCAAGATTCATTTTTATAGGGATGTTCTTGTCATTTTTGTTAATTATCAAATAAAGTGAAGTGAGAAAACTTGAAAGTCTGGTAGGTGATATTATCTCCACATTCGATCACTAACTATTGAACGTGCGATAAAATAAAAGTATCACATAAAGTCCGATTACATTAATTTTTAACGCGCGACGACATTTTTGACGATCAAGTCAAAGAGATAATAGCCGTTTTTTGATAGGTTGAGGACTAAATCGACAAATTAATAGTGTAGGGCTTTGTTGGATTAAGTTTCTGTTGGAAAAATGTGGTCAAAATGTGATTTTATGGGTTTAAATGTGATTTATGATATTAAATTGATTTTATGGTTTTAATATGATTTATTAGTTGGTTGGCCATGACCTCTTAATGAGAGGCTTTTATGAGATTAGCTACCCCATAAAATTACCTTTCTATCTCTATTAGAGAGCCTATAAATACCAACTTTCTAAATCATATTCTATATACTTACAAACATTTCACATATCAAATACCATAGATCGAAATCACTTTCTCTCATAAATACGTCTTCATTCTTCCTTAGTCCTGGTGATTTCTCTACACGGAGTTGAGTTCGCTGACGTTAGTCGTTGTATCCTGGGAGACCGCTGCCCATACGGGGCAGTCAAGTGTCTTAAGGAGACAGGAGTACCTGGACTCGACTAAACCCGAATTTCCTAACCCGTAATCAGTAAGCTAGCTGATTCGGTGAAGGTTATTTCTTATTTGTTATTTCAATTTATTATTTCGTTTATTTTGAATTTGTTTATCGTCAATATACTAACCTATATTCCCTACAGTTTCAATTATTTAGGGATTTTTTTTTTATAATAACTCCTTAAAATCATGATATTGATTTTACCTTTGCCAAGTTCCTAAAATAAGTCGTTGTATAATTTCCCGTTGGAAATAACACTTCAATGAGGTCTCCCAAAACCAGCTGAGGTTGAGAAACTGCTCCATCGTACCAATCTTCACAAGTAAAACGAACTACTATTAGCGAAAAACTCAACAAAAACATCGTAAATTCGGGTTATTTTTCTCTTCGAATTCAATACACATTCGAGACAAGAAAGACTAACCAAGGGCGGTCGGGTTTTGGATTCGTTTATCGTATCTCCATAAACTCTGGTTCGCAAGAAAGGCGAAACAAGAATTGTCCTCAACGGCAATGTTTTGGAGGAACGTTGATGTATTGTAGCCAATTGGATCCGAAGCGTAGGTTTCATCAATGAGAACATCAACGGTCTAGTGAAACGAACAAAAAAAAGCCCGGTTAAAATAGAGTCTAAACGGTTAGAAAGTCTGACAGTCTAATGAACGAACAAAAAATCAGTAAAAGTAATTTTTGAATGGTTATAAAGTCAACGGTGTAGTGAACCGAACAACTAAAAAGTCAACCAAACAAAAAACCCGATCAAAATAGCATTTGAACTGTTAAAAAGTCAACGGTTTATTATCAGAACTTACACATAAGATGGCGTGCAATCCCTCCAAATCGTCGGGATTAGAAGTGTTATAAGTAATCTTACTGATAGAGTCATCGATATTTTCTCCACCAGCATCTTCCACGTACTACACACCCGATCCAATCGAACACAAATAAAATCAAGTCACATAAGAATCTCGTAATGAAAAACAGAAGAAACGTTTCTTTTCGTACCTTTAACTTGTATGTTTCTTTCGTGAACGACCAAATACCCTGTAAAATGGGAAAACCTCGATATAATGTACGATTTTTCGATTTCTACCAATACTAAATAAATCAAAGGTTGTGAGAGAAATAACAAGACTTACATTAGAATATTCCATCCAAGCAACTATTGGTTTGAATGATGTTGTCTTGGTTGTCCCAACTTTGGCCAAACACAAGTAGTTTTGTTTAACCTACAAGACAAATGTGCATATAAATCTCTCTCTATATATATGTATTGTTTCAATATCATTACATTTTTTTTCACGATCCTAGAACAAGTTTTCGGGTTGATTCAAATCGTCTAGTTTATCACAGTCTTGTGACTTTTGTCATTTATTTTAGGGATAGTTATATTTAAGTATATCTGACAATGTTCGGTTTTCACGTAACCATTCTACCTAAAAAAATTATCGGGGTGTTGCATTAGACTTCCAAAATTCGTCTGAGCGATACCTGATTTTTGCATCGCTCCCCGACCCTTTTGAAACAACATAATTTTTTTGGAAATTAGGGTATACCGTCCGAACGATACTTTTAGTTATGATAGTTATGTGAAAAGCGGATATAATTAAGTGTAGTTAAGTGTAATGATCCATATATTTTAGGGGTAATTTCATCTCACTGTCCTTGGATTCCATTTCCACTACACTAAAAATAAAATTTCTCGTCTCACTACCTTGGAATTTTGTTTGTCTCAATTTAGTACCTATAATTAACTTTCCGTTCATTTTAGGATGAAAAATCATTATGTGTCTGACACATGACCCAAATAGTTCTAAAAAGGTCGAAATAACCCCTCAAATCATTCCAAAATTCTTTCTCCTAACAGTTTATGTTTGATACGATAGATTAAGTTAGAAGGATTAAAGAATGATTTGAGGAGTAATTTCAACATTTTTTAAAATTATTTGGGTCATGTGTCAAGCACATGCCGATCTACCCTCCAAAAAATAGACGGAAATTTAATGATGGGTACTAAATTGAGACAACCAAAACTCCAGGTAGTGAGACGGAAAAAAAATAGGGTAATGAAAATTAAATCCAAAACTTTTAAGATAATGAGATGGAATTACCCTTATATTTCATAAGTTAAGCGATACTCACGGCGTCAAAAACTTGATTAGCCCTGACTTCAAGGTTTGCAAAAGAACCCAAGAACTTGATCCACTCCGCTCGCTGCCAACAAAAAAGCCCAACATCAAAACAATTATGATCACCCGAAAAATTGCATATACTTACCTCAAAACATTGAATCCTAACAATGTCAGTTACAATAACGGTGTCAACGATTTGCATAACGATATAGTTCGATATAAATATATGTAGTTCTCTCGAGATACGATATATGCATGGAAGAAAAACAATACTATAGTTTTGTATCGAACCTGCAAAGGAGTCTGCTCGTCGAAAGGAACGAAAGATGCGAAGTTGCAAGCTTGAGCTTGATCGGTGTTACTGATAAAATGTGCACCAAATTGTGAAAGCTTTTGTGGCTCACTTTTATCGACCTTCTCGATTTCACCTTCTTTGTACAATTTCAGTACACATTGTGAAGTCACTGAGTCCGATGTCATGGCCTTCAAGCTCCCGAGCAATCCAAGAAGCTATGGGGCAAATAATAAACACAAAATGAATGAATATCGAATTATTTAGTATGGTTCAGTTTACTCTCAATATATACTTGTCGGTGTCAGGCGAACATCATGACGTGATAAATATTGAGCACAGACATAACAGAAAAAAGATAATTGTAAAAATTTACGGTGAATTATACACATTTTACAAAAAAAAATTGGGAGAACTATTTTCAGTCTGCAATCGAAAGTACTTCTATAGAAGTGTATACTAGGGTTTCAAATTGAAAAACCATATACACGAGGGTTTCAAATAACGAAATACATATAATGCAAAGGGTAAATATGTCATTTTAAACAAGTTGATGTCATGTGATTACCAGGTGACTAAATTCCGTTAAACATAATAGTTTTGCTGACAAAATATAGTTTACGGTAACTTTTTGTAAAATGCACATAATTTACTTGCAATCATCCATAAAAAAAGTAGTTTTGTTAAGATATAGTTTCCAAATATAATTACGTTTCAATTCAATCTTTAAAATATCATCCAATTTAGATTTGTTGAGAAACGATAATAGTTAACTTGATACCATGTTGTATTGTTGTTGTTTGTTACTGTTTTGAGGTGCTATATGCATGCTCGGGTTTGTAACTTGAGGGGTCTCCCCTTGCCCATGTTTTCGAGTTGAGAACATGGTTTTATAAAACAAAAAACTTGATGCCATGTCGTTATTACGTCCATGATAGGATGTGGTAACGACGTGCTATCAGTCGTTATTGAAGTAGATAAAATTAATGTTTTGAACTATAACAATTAAAAATCGAATCGAAGTATATCTGAATGAACTTTAAGGATGAAATTAGGGTAAACTACAAATACCTACCACAAACTTATAGCGTTTGATTGATACATACCCTAAAGTTTTTTTTTTAACTGATACCTACTCAGATGTTTAGTTATATAACAAATAGCCCAAGCCGTCAGCTAAAATGACGAAAATACCCTCAACTACACTTCAATGATTATTTTAAAAAATTATTTAAAAAATCACTTTTGTTAGATATATATTTACTTATTAAATCACTTTAATTTTATTTAAAAAATCACCTCAGTTTTGTTACTTAAAAAACCACCGAGAGCATTTTCGTCATTTTAACTAACGGCTTTGGCTATTTGTTATATAACTAAACATCTGAGTAGGTATCAGTTAAAAAAAACTTTAGAGTAAGTATCAGTTGAACGCTATAAGTTTGGGGTAAGTATTTGTAATTTACCCATGAAATTAAAATAAAGCTACGATTAAAGGACCTAGTGATTCTCACCTCAAAGAAGGAAACTAGAGTTCACAACAGAGGACATGCAAAGGAAACACAAGAGGATCAGAATCAAAATTCAGACAGTTGATGTAATAAAAAGAAAGCGATTAATGTTAAATATGTGTGTGTTTTTCGATAAAGTTAAGGTTTGTTCTTGCCTGGGAAGAACTCAGTGTCAACTGAATAGTTTGATAACGGGACGACATATGATTTGATCCTCGATGTGCAGTACTTTGTCCTTGCTGCCATTTTTGTATTACTCTGCAATTTTCATTTAAAATCATGTTAAATATCTACTATATATCAGGGTATTTAAGGTCGGGTATTTTATTTTACCCGTATTAGGGCATCCATAATGCATGGTCTGTGAGCTGGCGATAAGCACAAAAGGAAGAGAGAGAAAACAAAAAATAAGAGGGAGAAATCATTTAAATATTGTTGGTGGTAAGAGGAGGTGGTAAGGTTACAGCCGGCGGGAAGAAATTTGTGAAGAAAAATGTCATGAACAGTCAGCACGAACATGCTAGTATTGCGGGGGTGCAGACTGTAGACTAACTGTAACGCTGAAAATATTAATTTAATATTCTAACAGTCAGTCTTACCATAATTTGCTGACTGTTAGCGTTGTGATGCCCTTATTTCACATCCGTTCCCCTATTAGTGGATATTATTAGAGATTCAATTCAATTGGAAGCTCAAGTTGATAGTTGAAATCCTAATTATAATTATATTTTAAGGAAAATTTCAATATACCAGCATGTTAAACCATTATAATATAGTATACTGTCAAACATTTATTTGCAAGATAATACCGTGGCATAATTTTTTGACAGTGTAAGACTCTGGCAAACATTTAACCACAGTTAGGTACCTATCCGTTAACTTTCTGTTATTTTTCCATTCAAAGAGTGTAAAAAGTTCAAAATACCCCTCAGTCCCTCACCATGAAATTCAAAATTGCCCGTCATTCATCTTCAGATTTTCAGAATTTACCATAAAAAACCAATTTTGAAAATTCAAAGATGAAAGAGGGAAATTTTGACATTTCATGGTGATGGATATTTTAGATTTTTTACACTCTTTGGATGGAAAAATAAAATAAAGTTAACGGTTAGGTACCAAACTGTGGTTAAATATTTGAAAATAAATTATATTAAATATGTTATGGTATTATCTTACAAATAAATGTTTGGCAGTGTAAATATTGCAAAAAAATTATGTTAGTGTATTATCTTGCAAATAAATGTTTGGTAGAGTATTGTATTAAAATTTTCACTATATTCTAACATATACCTTCATGGACAATCTCGTTCACGGGTTTAAATGTGGATTATTTTGAGGAAAAGATTAGTCCATAGAAGAGAGATAAGAGAATATTAGTCCATAGAATATTCAACTATAACTGGATTTAACCTTTATAGGTAGTAGTTTTTGTATTTTTATATTTTTCCGGTGTGTATTTAACTTTAACACTCATTTTCATGAGTATGACTTGACATGTCCACGTGAGTCATAATAGGAATGAACGTCTGTATATGAATCGGAGACCATTTATATCATATCGGACTTCCACAATTAAAAAGCCAGCCCTATTAATTGGTTGTGGCCATAACCTTTATAAATAGCGTCCTATTCTTTTATGATACAAAAGAATAAAATTAAAGTTCAAAAATACTAGTTTCAAGAGTTTATTTTTTTTTTATCATCATAACTCATCAAAAACACATAAATATTATTTTTCATAATTTTCTCTAATAACTTTGATACTACCACATTACTTGGGAATAGAGGGTATAACATATTTCAATATGTTCCAAAATGAGTGTCGAATTTTCTCATCCTATATAAAAAAAGACATTTATTTTTAAGTTGGAGAAATTAAAATAGTAAAGTTAAATAATGTAAAAAGAAGAAGAATGTGGATACATATGCGATCCCCGTGACTCAATAGCTGACAAATTGGGGACAGTGACCTTGGTGGGGGTGGTTGGGTGGCCTATGCTTTATTGGCTTTTGGCTTATATCAATTTGTAACATGAACTTGCCCCTTTTTTCAATCTACTAAATTTGACATACATGTAGTTGTTAGAATGACCAAAATACCCTTATCCTCGAACGAATTGTTAACAATATGAATATAGGGGAATTATGTTTAGTTACATCTAATTATCACTGATTATCACTAATTATCACTTAGATACACTTAATTGTTAATCTGTCTGAGAGATACATTTTACTATAAACCGTTAGTTTTTACACCTTTTTATCGTCTGAGAGATACCCTAACTTTCAAACAAAGGGGTAGTAAAGTGTAAAAATTTGAAAGTTAGGATATCCATCAAACGAAAAGAAGTATAGAAACTAACGGACTATAGTAAAGTATAAAAATTTAAAGGTTCTGGTATCTCTCAAACGAAAAGAATTACGTGTCATTGAAGGAGGAAGAGCAACATTATCACATGACTTGATATGTAAGAGGAGAGAAATCCGTACGGAAATAAAATGACTAAAATACCCTTATCGTTACTCTCTCTCATCATACATGGTTTTTCTTATCGTCATTCTAACATAACCCCGAACCCCTTTCACCATCCCATCCGAGTACATCACCTCTTAAAACTCGAATACGAGATTTTTGTGAGGACTTGTCTTGATCGACCAGATCAACCCTAATAAACTTAAATGTGGACCGAACTAGAGTAAGATTTTCCCGTTTTCTTTTTCTTCTGTCTCGATCAGATAGAATACATACAAATATACACATAGAGAGATGTGGAGAGAGAAAGTAATGACCTGAATGAGGAGGTAGCTCTTGCCATCAATGGAGTTCTTGATGACCTTGAAGGTTTGGCCATAGTAAATGTGGAAGTTGAGAGCTTCCTCAATCTTTGATATGTTGCCAACCTTCACTGTTGCTCCTCCTTCTATGCCTTGAATCCCAAAGCCACTCCAAGGCACAAACACCATCCATAACATCACCACCATACAACAACACCCACAACCCTTCTTCTTCATCATCTCTATATACATATAGAGCTCTAGCTTCTAGATATATGTGTATATATAACACTATATATACACACTAGAAGTGTAGAAAGTAGAGCCTTGAATTAAGGAACACATGAGAGAGGTTAGGTTTTGGGTTTTGGAGCTTGAAAATTATAAGTTGGATCATGGGATCCAACCATGGAAGTGCTTTTTGTCATCTACTAGTCATTTGCTAGTGGTTCAATGGCTCAAAAGTTGAAACACCCGTGAACCCATTTTCTATATTTCTTTCATATTAATAAAATAAAATAAAATATCATCAATTTCAAAATAACGATTTTAGTCTCAAAATTCTAAATTTAAAAATAAAATAAAATAATTCCAGAATTTTCCTATCCGATAATTTTCTTATTTTTTCGGCGTATAAAGATGAATAAAATTAAAGAAAATGAAAATTTTAGATTTTTTATTTTTTAAATGATAAAAAATTTATTTTAAATTAAATTTACACAAAATAAAATAAAGTATAAGTTTAGATGTTTTTTTATACTTTTTTTGGTAAAAAATGACTACAAAATTTCAAAAGAATAGAGAAAATATTTTTTTTCTCAACAATAAGAGAGATAAAAAATTGCAAATATCAAATATATAATTTTAGGAATCACATTATATACATATTATTGATGACTTTTAGTAAGGAGTTGTTTTGAGATTTTGAAAAGTGTAATATTTATTCTTTTAGTAACTATATTTGAAACAAGAAATATTATTGATAATTTATAGCAAGAACAAAGAGGTTGATTTAGAGATTTTGGAAGGGTGATACTTATTTTAAGAATTATAAATTGTTTATTTGAATTGTTTTGTCACCTTCTTCACGTCCTTTTGTTCCTTGTGACCCTTTCTGTCCCTTATCATCATTCACATCCCAACGCATGTGAAGTCCACTATGTGTTGCACACTATAGCATACTTGTATGTTATAGTAGAAAGCATGATTCAAAAGAGTAATTATTGTGGATACTTTTAACATTTTTGATCCACATGGATGTCAAATTTGTGGGGTGGTTGAAGAAAAAATATATATGTTGTTTGGGGTTATGTAAATATACAAATGGTTAACCTTGAAGTATTAACTTATATCAAAAATGTACAATTTACGGGCCTTCAAATGTACTTGTTATTGTAACTTATGTCTTGCCATGTCGTTGTTGTCGTCATCTCACTATAAGCTCATTCCTATCGTCTAGGGAGTATTGCGATTGCCTTCATGTGGACCGGTTTAGATCGAACGTCATTTCTAGATTTTTAAACAAGTACGCGTTTCTCCCTAGTTTTCGTGCTCAACAGCCAAGCTTCTCGATCTCGTGGGAATCGGTTCTCCTCCATCCGTCTACTTTCGATGTGACTTATCTTTACTCTGATGTGGTCGTTACTGTGCACCGGGCTCCTTACAACCGTCGTCTCCGTCAGGCGATGGTCTTCCTTTCCATCCAGGCTCTCCCTACAGCCTCGACGACGTTCCTGGGCCTTAGGGGCTGTTGGCCAGTAGGGAGTTGAAACCCATTGAGCCCAAAACTAGAACGGTCTTGACAAGTCATAGTCTTTGGGGTGACGTGTTTCGACATCCAACAAGCCACCATTCGATGGGATATTTCGATTCGTTGTCTATTTAATTGAGCTTACATAAAACTTCTATTTTGTATGATAGAAATTTCATGTGTAGTCTAGGACGCAGGGACACATATTTTAAATGAGCGCTCTGGACTATAATCTTGGCTAGAAGGGAATTATCCCAAGTATAAATATAGAGGACCTAGAAGTTAGATTAAAATTGAAGAATGGAGTTAGTTAAGGTGAGGTCACATTTTATTTACTTCATAAAAATATAGAAGTACATTGGAAGTGTATACAAACTTTAAGTTAGGGGAAGAAGTCATTCCCTCTTAACATCTAGAGACAATCACATAGATTACAAGAAATTTATGAAATTAACAACATAACTAGCAAAGTAATTAATACATGTAATAAGTTAGAGAAAATAAGACCAAACTTCAAGCTAATAATGGTACATGGTTTTGCTTCCTATAAGGCTATGAAACAAAGAGCCAAAGCAGTAGTGAGAAAAATCCCAATCTTCTTCATCAATATTCCTCTTACCAAAACCTTTTCTTCATTCCCACTCCACTCCAATATTCTCCCCTTCTTTGTATAGTCTTTTTCGGAAGATATATCATATCGAAAGATTGTGTTCTTTTGCATCTTGTCATTTTGGAAGATATTTCCAGACACATCGTCGATGATTAGCATGTCATTATGATCGTTTTCCATGTACTCGTGGAGATACAAATTGCAATGCACCAGAAATAGCATGACTATGTGGAAGATTAGACCTTTTATGCCCTTCCAGTCAGGCATTCTAGAGTTTCGAGGCGACATTTTTGCATCAACCCTTAATTCCCTCGAATCTAGAATCTCTACGATCGAGTTGTTTGGCCGGTTAGGGTTTTGATGGACCTTGACAGTGTGTGACGGGACAATTTGGTGGAAGAATGTGTCGGCCACTTGGCATGTGGAGATGAACAAGCCATGACTGACCTTGGTTTCCTCCACGACCTCGAAGCTTGGGCTGCTCGAAAACCCTCCTATCGCGTCGTTGTCATCCAAGAAATTCTCGTACACATGATCGTCGTTGATGAACCCAAGCGAAAAATCATTCATATAAGTGTCATCGAAGTTATTGTGCCGGTCATGATTCATTTCGGCTGTCAAATTACACATATATCATAATCAAACTTAGTCCAACATTATTATATTAGTATCACACGTACAACCGTTTAAAGATTTGTTACGAATAGTACACATATCGATATAATTATAATATCACACTACATACCTTGAATTTGGTCGTACTCATCTGATCTGCCTACACGAAAGCTTGAGATATCTTCGATGGGGACGATTTTTTGTTCTTCCGCAAAGATCTATCGATCAATATCAACACAAATTCACAAACAAATTAAGTGAAATTAAAGGGTTGCAAAAATGATGAACTTATAGCACACAAACTTTACTACAACTACATACCTTGTCTAGATCTTTATCGGACATACCAACCCATCTCAAGTTCTCCACCATTCTCTCATTCTTAACCTCGTAATCGTCGAAGTCTTTGATCTCTACATTGTTAGCAGCTGCAAAGGTAAAATCATTGACGGTCGTACCATAATTGGGTTCCCATGTGTTAGGAACAATGTTGTCGCCCGTTTGATTAATTAGTTCGTTGGAAGCTTGAGCGACGGATAGAATTTCTTGCAAAATATCCGATTCGTTTGTGTTCCCGATATTTTTCATGTTCATTGAGGACGAGTTGAGTCCTCCTTGGGTAAAATCTTGCACCATCAATGGAGGAAGCGAGAGCCTATGCTGCAGCCTTGCGCATTGTAACGCAATATCGACCTATACATGGTTACATTTAAACATAGATCATTATTGAATTTCGATTTATAATAGTTTTAACTATTAGCAAAATAATGAAAAATATTTCTGATAAACTGCTTCCTTTTAATTTAAGCCGATTCCTACAAATATTTTTAATATGTTACTCCATTTGGTCGGCGAAGTAAGGATGTAAGTTATTTCTTGGTTGAAGAACAATAAGTATGTATTTGGACGACGATTTCAACCAGTTGGCCAAGAAAACATTTTGATTACGATTTAATTTGATAGGGCAAGTATGTACTTGAGGACGAAAAATTCCTCAAGGACGTCGTCGTCCAAGAAACTTTCGACAGTGGTGTAAGTTAGTCCTAAAATTCAGTCTATCGAGATCAATCCAATCTTTCTGATTTGTCTAACTAAAAGCCAAAACCCTAACATGTTCACATCAATGTGACATGGATAAAATCATAATGTGGATAAAAATTAACGATATAATCTGAAATTTAAATGGTTACGATTAAATCAAATCGAATTTATAAATCCTAGCAAAAACGTATATATACTCCTTAATGTGTTACTTACCCTAGATGGAGGATATGTCATGGTTCCGAAGTTCGGTAAAATGGGAGATCGGGAGGTAAATGGCTCGTCCGACGGGTATTGACGAGTCCAATCTCGATCTCTTTCATCGTTGTTGTGAAACAAAGATCCATAAGGATTGATTTGTGAAGAGCTCTCGAAAGGGATCGGATAATTAGAGCTCTCCAATTCTTCACATCTTCCCTCAGAATATATTTCCAAGCTCGAGGATCGATCGCTGCACATATGGTTACTAGTGGTCGCGGTCACATAGCTTTGTTGTCCGATCTTGGGAATGTTCGTGCTCTTCTTAAATATGCGACAAAGTGCATATGCGTCCTACAAAATCAACGGTTTGTCAAAAATTGAACCGAGAGAGATAATTGCAAAAAAAGTATTACGAGGTCTTCATTTGTTTGCGAGTTGTAACCCTATTCTTTGATAATGAGTAAATAGTGTCTTGAAGTTCTAAAAATATTCGGTAAAAAAATACATAAAGAAATCCGAATCTTCACCTCTCTTCATTTTCTTTTATTAGGAAGGAGATTAAAAGAGTTGCAAATTATTTTATCTTTCCTTGTCTTAAAATCTAAAATTTTAAGACTTGAATCACGACGTCAACATAGATTTGCACAATGTGCCATAAAAAGGTAAGTTCATGTCACGTTTTACGATTGTTAAACAAGAAGGATGCGACTACAAAAAAAATAAATATCTCACGGTATTTTTTTAATAATTAACCCAACAAAGAAAACGATATGAAACGATACGAATAAATGAAATTAGACCTGCAAGCCAGAAGCGATATTGTCGCATTCCCGCTCGTCGAGACGATACTCATGCATGACCCATCCCGTCCTTGTACCGTGAGGAGCTCTCCCTCGGTAGTAAACTAGGGTTTTCTTCGTCCCGACGGCTTGCTTCTGTGAATTTACCTTTCTGTCCTTTCCCGTGGCCTTCCAATATCCAGCTTTGGTTGCTCGATTTGTCCGCGATCCGTTGGGGTATTTTCGGTCTCTTGGACTGAAAAAATACCACTCGAGGTCTTTGCTTGGTAACAATGATTTTGCTGCAATGAAAAATATATGTAATACATTTCAAATAATATTAATTTCTAAAAAAAATCATATATATGCAGAAAAATTTGTGTGCATGTACACTTCTGAAAATAAAATTTCAGTTGAAAATAAAACTCTAAATATTCAATTTGTTGAAACAGGTATGGTTCTCAGGAGTTTTTAAATTTTTTTGAAGATCAGATTTTTATTCTCTAACTACTGAATATTAATTAATCATTACTATTTCAAAAAAAAAAACATCATATTTTATATCCATACTTTTTGGCTCTTTTAAAGGTTCATATATTTGTGCCTTGCGTTATTAGCACTTTTGTTGAATACATAACAATAACATAGAGTTCTTAGAGAGCTAAATATTTTAATTAAGCTGAAGCTTAATCTATTTTAGAATAAAGCAATTTCAATGCATACTTGTGTATTTATTTCTTTTGTGTGTAGTTATTATAAGCTAGGGTTTGAGATACGAAGAGGGTGAAAAACAAATATGATAAAGAAAATTTATTTGACGATCATAACATAATAAATATAACGTATATATCTGTTTTTATTGATGAATATGATTTTTTGGGTTGAGACAATTTGGTTGATCAGATCGAAGCTCCGCCCTCTATGTTCAATCAAAAAACTCACTATCCAGAATGAAAAACACGTATTTGGGCAAAAAAATTCGGTTTTTAGAGATTTTGTTCTTGACTATATCCAAACGAGGATAAATAACGAAAAACATAATATGTTTTTCGGGTGGATACAATTCGGTTGACAAGATTGGAGCCCTAACCTCCATATCGAATAAAAAATTAATGATTAGTTTGTACCCAAGACCCTAAACTTGTAGACCACCCGCAATCGAGTCGGTGGAGTCCCTCGAATCAGTAGGTTAAATCAGGGTCGGAATTATTAGTTTCTACAATAAAGAACGGATTCGTTGAGTCGAATCTGACCAAATTCAATACGTGTTAGACGAAGAGTGGCTGAGGGAGGAGAGGGATAAAGAGAAGGAGAGATAGAATGGTCGTAAAATCGACGCCAATGATTATGTAAACTCAGAACAAAAAAATCTTTTTTTCGTCATTTTCGACGATTCTTTCGACCTTTATTATAGATGACCTTACGATTTTAAAAGATTTTGTTCTTGATTACATTTGGAACAGAACTAAATAACAAAAACATGCATACCTGGTAAGTCCCAAGGCTCGCACTTATAGAGATCAACTTCGGGGATGATCTCAAGGTCGATCTTGCGGCCATTGATCTTCCTCTTAAGATAGTAAGCGACGAGCTCTTCATCGGTAGGGTGGAACCGAAAGCCTGGAGGCAATGAAACCGGAGCCATATATACCTCTCTCTCTCTCTCTCTCTCTCTATATATATATATAGTTCTCTTTAGTGGAACTTCTTCTACCTTAATCTCCCCGAACCCTAACAAAGGATACGATGATGATGATGATCAAGATTGAAGAAGCTCCGGAGGAGAGAGAGAGAGGGAAGATGTGGAGAAAAGATGAAGGTGGGTTTGGGTTTTGATAAGAAGAGAGAAAAGTGATCGAGGAAGAGAGAGAAACAACAAAAAGAAGGAATATGAGAGAGAGAGAGAGAGGTACTTTATCTTTTATTTTGATTTATTTTTTCTTGTCTTGGGTTGGTGGTGCCTTCACGGTTCCCATAATTGATTCTTGTTATCGTTCTTTTGAAGCTTATTAATTGCATGGTTATCAGTGTTATTATATATCTATTTATGTTTTCTTAAACATACGTAAGACCTTGATTTTTTTTATCTATAGTTTAGTAATCTTAGTACTTATTGTTAAGTAAATGACTCATTTAGAGTTTGAACTTCCTAAAATACATGTGGTGGTAATTGTCAATTTTCGGCGATAAATTTTCAAAACGTCGATCCATCTGGAGTTGTTGACGTAAACCATCGATTAATCAATATAAGTCCTTAATTATTTCTTCATCGTTGACGTAAACCGCTAGAAAAGTTCTTGACCTGAAAGAGACGAGAGAGTGATGTTTAATTCCGAAAATGTAAATCGCAAACCAAAACACTTAGCAAACGTCATCTACTATGGAGTACCCTTAATCATTAGACTATTTATTTAGACCAACAATTACCCTATCTTATAATTAGATGATGTTATATATCATATACATAGAACATAAATAACGATAATTTTACTATAATTGAAAAAGAAGTAATGCAACCCCGATAACAAGATCATTTTGTGTTTTAGTTTTGTTTCTATCGTTATCGATTTATGTAAGGTGCTAAAACAGAGAAGGCGCAGTATACTACACAACAACAAATATATATAAATTTGTACTAAATGCAGTTATTTCTCTAAATTGAGTCGAACTCAAGACTTCACATAGAGATTTGAGTATTAACCATTGGAATGTTCCCTTCTAAACTTTATCCTTATATATTAATTTGTTATACTCAGATATTATACACACATAAAAGATATAAGTGAGTAAAACAAATGTGAAACAATACATCAATAACATATGCATGTTAACAATTTTGTCAAGAAACCATCAATAATGCGTACTGATGCTATAACTACTGATGGGTCCAACATGTGTTGAAAAACTTCAACAGTTCAAAAATGGAAATCACTTCATAATGATTTTGTGACGAAAGTATGATCACGAATATTGCATTTTTATTTCAATATACAAGGGAATGTTTACAAGAAAAAATCAAATTAGTTTATGTTATTCAATGAACAGAACCTATATAATTTCCTCAAAAAAAAAAACAGAACCTATATAAACGAGAACAGTACAAAAAAAAACATATTTTGAGGTATTCTTTTATAGTAACTTGTAGTCTCTTTTTTGATAATTATAAAAAAAACAATTGATTTTGTCTTCTTTTTTTAGCGAAAGTTGCAGTTTTATAAATGTTTATATCAAAACATCGATGTACGTCAGGGAACATGTTTCCGGGCCATTAAGGTCAAACAAAAAGAGCAATGGCTCACTTATCCTTTTTTCACTAGAACCGTCACAGACGGTATTTGAACGCCATAGGGACAATGATAGAATACGAGGGAAGAGAATGTGGTACTGAAATTCCTGCTTTGAAAACTGGCCAAAGACTTCAACAGTAGTGGTGAGAGGCAAAGCATCGACCATGGACCCCTCCCAGGGCCAGTCCCTGTTGCTCAGGTGGGCTAACATCCCTCTTAGCAGGGCTGTTTCCCAGCCTTCGCCTGATCCTCTCGAGGCTCTCCAGCGGCAGACCTCTTGAGCGTTCCCGTTCCAGCAGCTCCCACAACATCAGGTTCCCTAGAAATGGGCGTTGGAACTTCAGGGACCGACTCATCCGGTAGTTGGTCGGTCATCAGTCGGGTGCTTACCCAAGCCGCAGTACGGTTAGGTACAATGCTCGGGGAAACCCGGGGACTCCCACTCACAGGTAGGGATCCTTTAGGTACAGTGCTCGAGGAAATTTCCCCAGAGCCTGGCAGAGCAGACGCACTCCAGTCCGTGGCATACAGCTTCACCTATCTTCCCTTTTGATACTCCAGGAGCGACATGTCATGCCTTGGGGGGCCTCGGACTTCCCACTCGCAATCCTTGACGATATGGCCGAGCATCCCACCGTTGTGGCAGTAGCTCGGGAGCTTGGTGTAAGTTAGCTTGATCTTCACCGGGTCCGGGAACTCCTTGAACCGCAGGACCATCCCTCACCAGAGGGGCCGCTCAATGAGGTGCCAGAAGCGGACCCTAACCGTGCTTCCCCAGCACATCCCCCACTAGTCACTCGGGACCTCCACGCAAATCCCCAACGTGTCCCCTACAGACATTCCCGTATCCTTCGTTTGGACCAGAGGTGGCAGACCCCGAACATGCGCTCATAGCTGCATACGATCCAATACCGACAAGTCCCGAGCACAAGGATCCAAATCCCCAAGGAGGAGGACCCGCCCATCGAAACACCATGGTTCGTTGCTCCAAACCCATGCACGTGCTTCCGATAATCGGAAATAGAAGCCAAAGAGGGGTCGGACCCAACTCTTTGACAACCAGACCATCTGCAGCTCTTCCTCGTGCGGTAGTGATGATCCGAAGCATAGTCTCCTTACGGGGGGATGTCGGCGACCATACCTTCCCTACCATACCCCATTGTTGTCTAGCAATAGCGTGGAGATGGCCGGAGAGAATGGAACGAGTACCTCAACCTCCTCCTCGTCCTCAATGGAGCATTACGACAACCCGTCTTGGATAGTCGCTAGAGAGGCATGGAGGTCCGAACCCACATCAACATGGGCCATCACAGGCTCCAGAAATCCGTGGGTCGGCGTCCGACCCCAACACATCCCTCGCGGGATTGTAAGGGCAGCAGGGACGAGGGGGATCCGATCCCGATTAGGGAGGCAGCTACCCAACCCTAGGGCTTCAACCGCTCTCCGAGGAAGGTCCGTCATCAGAGTCTTGCCTTTCGCCGGATCCCTTTGAAATGGGACATCCGCATGGAGGAAGGTGGCGTCGAGAGGAGACGGTGGCGAGGTAAGTTGCAGAACAGGGGCTACAGCCCTAGGAGCCGCGCCACCAAGACCAACTGGACGCAGAACCTGAGACTCAGAACTCGGGAGGCTAGGTTTGCGTGGAGGCGAAGGCAGGACCACACGCGACACAAGAGGATGCGGTCGTGGGTTTCTTGGAGATGAAGCAATTGTGGGTCGCCTTGTTGGACGTCCCCGCCTTGGTTTCGACGCCGGTTGAGAGGAGATTACCCCCAAGGAGAATGCCACCAACTCAGTCGAGAGGGTCTAGAGCATCGTCGGAGTAGGAAGAGAGGGAAGCAAGGGAGAAGAACTCAAACCGAGTGGTTCGAGTCGTCTCCTTCGGTGGGTCTTATCCCTAGTACCAGCCACGGTCTGCGAGGGATTGGACAGCGCCGAGCTAGTGACCATTAGGACGGCACGGGCCTAAAGCGGAGCATCACCAACAACGACAGGTGGAGCCATAACAGACGGTACGACAGTGGCGAGGTTAAAGGAAAGCACTATAATTACTATGGCTTGGGCTAGGGTTTAGGTCTCAATTTCGAGAAAGAGATAATAAATTGAAAGGGGATAGAATTATTTTTAAACTAAAGTATTGATCTTGTCTTTTTTTAAAGAATCAATGTTATTAAAGCTTAATCAGAAACAAGAAAATATTGGAAGAGCAAGTCATTTCGAAATAACTCGACACCTGATCTTTTAATTGTAACTGAGACATATTTGGTTATATTTAAACATGGGTAAATTACAAATACCTACCCCAAACTTGTAGCGTTTAACTGCCTCAAAGTTTTTTTTAACTGATACCTACTCAGATGTTTAGTTATATAACAAATAGCCCAAGCTGTCAGTTAAAATGACGGAAATACCCTCAACTACACTTCACTAATTATTTAAAATATCACTTTTGTTATAAATATATATTTACTTATTAAATCACTTCAGTTTTATTTAAAAAAAAACACGAGAACATTTTCGTCATTTTTGCTGACAGCTTGGGCTATTTGTTATATAACTAAACATTTGAGTAGGTATCAGTTAAAAAAAACTTTAGAGTAGGTATCAGTTAAACGCTACAATTTTGGGGTAGGTATTTGTAATTTACCCTTTCAACATCCAAGAACTATCTAATAATAAGTAGATCTAAAAAAAATTAAAACCAATTGCGGCTCAACATGAAGCCGACCATATGTACATGTGTTGAACCTCCTACAAGGCTTACCAGATGTCTTGATGAGGCGCATGGTTCGAGGAGAGAACTCTATAATTTGTGGAGGAACCTCATATGAGGTCAGGTTACCAATCCTCAAGATGAACCCGAGGCCTCAAGGATTCTGACGGGCTGTTTATCATCCTTCGTCTGGTACTCCTCAAGTCGATCCTCCACTTCCACCCTCTTCCTGCTCAGATTTATCTTCGAAACATTTCCACCTGAGGGGCCTCTTAAGGGACCGGTTCGGGTCAGCCCTTCTATCGAAGTGTTAGGCACAACATTATATGTCACCGAACCCTCCTCTATCTCCGTTATTGTACGGTCGAACCATGTAGTGTGGAGGCTCTCGATAGGCGTTGGTGACTTAGGCAGGACATCGGACATCATCTTCCATTTGGTATGCTATAACAGGGAAATCCAGGTGACACGTCCTTGGTGATTGGTTTTTCAATCTTGGCGGGTCCATCAACCGGGAGGGAAAGGAAAAATTGTGGTAGTGGCATGTCACACTCATGAGCCTCATGTCCCAAAAGGCCGCAATTGAAGTACAAGAGAGGGAGGCGCTCGTATTTTAGGGGTGGCTAGAGAAGTTACTTAAATTGGAGAACCATCAAGCGGCACAACGGGACAACAATGTCATGTCAGAAGCCCCCAACACCCCCCCCCCCCCCCCCCCCCACCAAAAAAAGATAGGACTCAGTTGTATAGAGCAAAGAACAAGGCCCTACTGGATAACATCCACCGAGGAAGGAATGGCTGGGGTCCCCATCACCATGGGCGGCCTCTTGGTTGTTGGGATAGAAGATAACGATCAGGTCTTCTTCTGAACCAACGGTTTTTGAGGACGTCTGCAACGACCTTTGGTAGGATCCTATAGAAGAGTTAGACCTTATTGGAAGCCCGTCAAAAGGGCTCCCCTACATGCGAAGGTAAAAACAGCGGCGCCGATTACCATAGTGGGTGATACACAAGGAGTAGACACGATTGTAATGGTCATGTAGGGCGTAGAAGGAGTGGATGATGTAGACTTCGATGGTCTAAGTACCCTCTATGACCGGGTAAACTTATCGAAAGGTCGCGACGAAGGTGTTAGAGTAGGAACTATCAGCACTAGAGGAGTGGATGGTGGCCTCGGAGTGGCGGGAAAAAAAGGGTAGATGGCGCCGACGACGTAGTCGTTTATGAGGAGATATACCTAGGGGTTTCTTTAGGTTTTTTTCCCGCATAAGCTTGATTAACTCTATGGCGGTGGGACGGGGACACAAACCACCATAGAATTGCTGGCTGGTATAGGCAGGGAAGGATTGAGGAGGATAGTCGTTAGAGGCGCCATTAAGGCACACAGAGAAAACAAGAGAGTCCGTTTAGGGTTATCCTTTTGTTACACTTTAAATAAAAAAAATTAAATAATGATAATTTTACCGTTATAATTCGAAGATCACAAATTATAAATAAAAATATAAAATCCAAAATTTTATACCGCTTAAATTTCTTTTTCTTTGTACCTTATAAAACAAGAAAAATAACATAAGTGAATTTTTATTATTATTTTAATTTTTTTAGTGTAATTAAAATTATCATTTTAATACAAAATACAATAAAAATACAAGTGTTTTTTTTTACTATATATGACATAAAAATGAATACCTCCAGACATATAAATTTTATATTTTCCCATTGTACAATAGATATTAAATTCATAACATAAATCAGAAACAAAACCATTCACTTATTATAAGCATAATTGTCCAATATACCCCATATAGAGCAATGATCCCATACTTCCACATTGTCCTTCCTCGGAATCTAACGTCTACGTGTCGACACCCCATTAGTTGCTTAAATCGGCCTTCCCATCTCAACTAGGATCTATCAACCACTATCTCTGATCGAGGAATTTCGGCGCCGACAAGGATAGAACCAACGTTAAAGAATACGACATCGTTTTGATCCCGTAGGGTTATAGCCCTGTCCCTACCTATGTTTTGATCTCTTTTATTTACTTTTCTGAGTTGTCATATGTAAGACTGGTCGTTAAGACATTGAGATCTTAACCGTAAGTTAGTTGGAGGGGACATGTGGGGCCAGCTTTTGCCACGTGAACGAGGGAAAGCAGACACGTGGCGTGGTGGGATCACTTGTGGATATGGAGATGCCAAACCCCACAGAATTCTTTCCCTTTCCTCAATCTTTCTTTTTGTGCTTTTCTCCTTTACCAGTTTATGCTCATATTCATCAATTCTTTTCATTTTTTATATTAAAATAAAATTAATAAATAATTATTAAATGGTGGTGAATGTTTTTTTTTATCATATAGGAGTTTTACTAAATAGAGAATAACTTTATGGACGCAAACAAAGAGCATCTTAAATGGTTTAACATGATTAGTATCAAAAGTCATGGTAGGATTTGTTTTTTGACATTCTCTCTCCTCCTTTACATGGCTTCCTAACATGGTTTCTCCAATGGTCTGACATGATTAGTGAGCAAAATGAGATTCTCTCTCCTCTAAAGTAGCTCCTACCACGGCTACGCGTCATTGTAGGATTCTGCAACGACTCCTTGACACGCCGCCCCTGACATGACCCCTTGACACGACCTGTCGTGGCAGTGCCTACAACGACCCGGCTGCCACGACCGTTGGAGCTGCTCTAAACAACATACAAATTGAAATCGTAATAGAATTACACGAAATAGAAGGGCGAGACTTGATGTCTTGACCCGTAGGTACTAGACGATAAATCCTACAACAGATACCCAACTAATATAAGGACGAACTAACGGAGGACAGACTCCACCCAAGTGGCTACGCAACTACAGCTCAGAGTAATCATTACTTGTCTCGACCTGAAAATGCTCGTACCAAAAGATCAGGGCGCTGGAGGGGCCAACGAGCATTCATGGAACAACCCAGATAATGAGGGAAGTAGAGTATCAGACTTAGGCCGACTTTGGCAGGGCGGGGTATGTATCCACATTCCACATACACACATTGTTGCTCGTCATCCAAGTCATTTGACCTAGCGAGGTCTCGTAATAAACCTCACGTGAAAATTATTGGCATTTGATTTGCCTATTCTTGAGACACGATAGATCGATATTGCCGCCTTCATATCCTTCATCACAGGGTTATCGGTGGGTGCTAAAGTCGTAGAAGAAGTCCCTTCCACTATCTGTGGTGGCCATAGTCGTAGGACCGACCATTTGTGCATGTAGTCAAGTAAATTTCAAGAGACCTAGGGATCGATGTGTGGGTGTCCCATTCGCCTAAGTCTGTTGGCCATAGTCTGCATGGGTTCCGTATGGTCTTTGATGTGTCATCTGGTAGTTTAAAGGGGGTATCGTCATCGTCCTACATCGGCCGCTCCTCCAGATCCGGTCATTTCTCCCAATCTCGGAGATAACACCCTAATGGCTGGGGGCATATCCTGTAGGGGTCTCTATTAGGGGGACTCCAAATTGGTTGATGCCCTCTCCTATCACGATCTCGACATGGGTTTGATGGTTCATAGGTCGGACTATAAGGTGTGGTGCATGAGGAGGGAGGGACACGGTGGTGGTGACCAGATGGTCTCCGTAGGGGGGGGGGGGGGGGGGGGGGGGGGTTGGCCTATAACTCAGTGGCAAGAGAATCATAGTCGGGCGAAATATGGTGGAGCATACCTGGGAGGTCTTCATGGATATCTATATTCCGTTATTCCGGATCATGATAATAAGGCGTTCGTTCCGCAACAATAACGATAATAAGACAACAACGACGACACGAGAGGTCAGAACTGGTAGCGACAAATAACCCTAAAAGCCATATTTCCATCAACAATTAAATGATGGCGATGTTAATAGATATAGAACATGTTAAGCAAATTTTTTTATTAATTATTAGTGGGAATAGTTTTTGAGAAGAGGCAACTGGTTATCCATTCACATTGGTCGGCTGGTTTTTCTTCTATTTTACAAAAATGCCATTATTCTTGTCCATATTGGAACTATATAGATGTGAACTTAGGAAATGAGTATGTTGAAGCTTTACTAAACAAAAACAGTTCAAACATTTTGAAGAAAAGTAGAGAAAAAAACAGAAGAATTAAAAACATTCTCGTTTGAAGTTTGGCTTTTTGTTGCTAGCTGAACAATCCAATAGCCTAAGTTAGGGTGCTTATATACATGGTCCGTTAATCTGTGTTGATGTCCCCTAGAAGCCTAGAAAAGTTAAAGAGGAATTATCTATTTTGATTTTTCGATACCGATCACACATCAATACCAAAGTTTTAACTGGATTCACTTTAAATCTTAGAGGACTCGGCGTTGCATGCACGAAGTGGAGACACATCTGATCAAGGGTTTTTCGGACAAAACATCTAGTTTGATATTGAAATCTCAATAACGAGGAAGAAGTACTAAATCCAATGCCAAGAGTAAGGAGCGTGTAGAAGTCGTGAGTGAGAGACACAAAAAAGATGAAGTGACAATTTGGTGTCTAGGTTTCCAGAGTCGGTTTCAAGGTTGATTTCGAGTACTCTTAACCAAATCATTTGTTTTCTAATCCGCAATAGAATTTATGTTTCTAAGTTGTCAGGTTCATAAAATATCAAATTAACTATCTATTATATTTGTTTCTCGATAGAGATTATATTTATTTCTACAAATTTAAAACAAATTAATAGATAAAATTCAGCAATGCATATTTAATATATAAAATACGTATTAAACAGAAATAATAAGATTAAAAAAATCTTCATAAACCACTAGACTTATAATGACAAAAAATAACTTATTATCTTATAAGGAGCAATTATTGGACGCAAAATATTGATAGGCGGTGGGGTCACTACAAAAAAGGCACACCTTTGGTATAATAATAAACATTGAATTCAAACCCAGTGACTAAGATTAGAATTTTGGCATTATTGTCATGATTTAAATTATAAAAACGGAAAAAGTAAAGTAATAGGGAAATTTGAAAAAATATGCTTCATAATAACATGTATTTTATTTCTATGCTAGCATAATCCAAAATTGGAAAAATACGCCTTCCAAAAATTTTAAGACAAAAATAACCTTATTTTAATTTCAACAAAATTCATAATTTCACATTCTCTATTTTTCATCTTCCATTCACATCTATTTTGAAAATATATTCATGTTTAATTAACTTATTAAAATATATATTCGAAATATATATTAAAATTTTATATAATTTTTTATTCAAATTTATTAATTATTAAAATCACATTTTAATTTATTTTTTCGAAAAATCAGATTATTTTTATAACTATTTTTAAAGAAAAATAAATTAATAAATAAATTTAATAATTAATAAAATTGAACCAAATATATCTAAAATATTTTTAAAAAACATATTGTAAATTAAAATAAATGATATATATATATATACATATATAAATTATTTTTTAATTAAATTTACTTTAATTATTAAAATTATATTTTAATTTATGTTTTTTGAAAAAATCAGATTACTTTGATAAATATTTTTAAAATATAATTCGAATTTATATTGTTATTTATTTTAAATAATTTACACTTCATGAAAAATATTTTAATCGAATTTTTATTAATTATTAAATTCAATTTTAAAATTTAAAAAGTATTTTATTCAAATTTATTAATTTTTTAAAATTAGATTATTTTGATATATGTATATATAAGTTAAATTTAAAAATTATATTTTAAAAAAACACTTAGATGTTATAAACAATATATTTTATTCAGTTATACTAATTATTAAATTCAATTTTTTTTAAATTTATCAACATAATCGTATTTTTTGAATTTTTTGTAATTTAAAATCTGGTTTTAATAATTAATGTATTCAATAAAATATTTTTTCTGTAAAATATTAATATGTATTTCGAAAATATATTCTAATAAAATAATTAAACATCAATTTATTTTTAAAGGATTGGTGAAGAAGATGAGAAATAAAGAGGGTAAGATAAAGAATTTTGTATAAATTAGAAGGTTATTTTTGTCTTAAAAAGTTTGAAAGTCATAGTTTTCCAATTTTGAATTATGCTAGCATAGAAATAAAATAGATGCTATTATGAAGCATATTTTTTCAAATTTCCCAAGTAATATCTGAATTAAGTACATTTTATTTATGATTTTAATATTAAATTGGTCCAGAAATTGTTGCCGAAAGGTAACTAATGATGGTCGTCTTTTTTTGTCTGAAAGCTCAAAGCATATGTCGGAACAATACACCTACGTCACATGAATCAGTGTTTCTCGTTGTGTCTGAAAATAAATACACTTTTATTATCCAAATTAAAATAATGACTGTAAGGGTATTTTTGGTATAGGATTCAAAATCAGTTTTGGGCTTCGTGAGTTTGTTCCACTTACGACCCAAACAAAGTTGGCCCTAAGCTTAATTCAGGTATGTGATTAGGTAATTATAAGAAAATACTTTAAGGTATTTTTCTGTTACAAATTATTTAAACAATTAAATTGAAGTCCCACTCATCAACCCATTTGGAAGGATTATATTTTAACACAAAAAACTTTGAGCTCCCAGAAGTCGGCGCGGCTAAGAAGAGAAGAACTCGTTGGCGTCCCATTAGCTCGTCGGGGCTTGTGCCCCGCTCTGGCTATGGAGTCCTATGGTTTACTCCGTCACCGATATGAGTTCTTCTTTTGCTTTTGTTAATATGGTTTTTGTGTCACTTTTATGTGGTTTTTATGTCTTAATTAATCAAGACAATCATCTTGCGCAACCATAGCATACGAATTCGACAATTACGGGTCTCTACTGAGGAACTAAGTTGTTTTGGAGACAATCTGGTACCGTTGAATGAGCTAAAACCTGTGTCTCTTTTGCTTGTGATGAAAAGTATGTCATGTTACTTTAGAACATGTGCAGCAAGCGAATCATGTTACCGACCCGTGACTCACGATTCGTTATTTAGTGAGTTGCGAGTTGCGGGCTGTGAGGTGGTCTTGCGTTTGACTCACGGCTCACTAAATCGCAAGTCATGAGTCGCGACCTGCGACTGACAATTATGTGTCGCGAGTCGCGACCAACTAACCAAAACGCGTTGTGTAACCTCTAAAAAAATCTGATTTTGTACCAATAGTATCCAAAATTTACAATTTTACCGTCATTATCTTCATATTGTTTTAAATAATTTATTTAATGTCTTTGGTCACAAAAAAAAACATCGATTTTCATTTCAAATCGAGAAAACAAACAAAAACCTAGCATCCACTCAGAACATGAGTCTGATACTATGAAACACACTTTTTTTATCGACGATTCATAAGATCAAAACCAACCTTTTAAGGAAAAAAGGAGGACAAGATCCTAGAGGATCAGAAAAGTCCAGGAACAAAGAATTCCAACTAGAACCTCAATAACAAAACAACAACAGAATGGTTGGGTCTAACGAAGCTGAATACAGTTTAATTTAAAGGGCGCAACTCATAATTCTGCACGATCAACACATGAGTCTCATATGTGAGTCTCTACACTGTACATGCTCTTAATCATGATCGTTGATACACCTACTTCGGATTAGGAACCCACGCCGAATTCGAGATATCCCCAAATTATGCCTTCAATACTTTTCTATTAATTTAAGTGTTTTTATTATCCTTCAAAAAACACAACAAACTCCCCTTGAGTGAAATGCGGCAAAGGGAAGGAAAATCTATGGGCCGACCCCATCGTCTCCACCCGTAGGAACTACGAGATCACCCCAAAGACGCCTTAGGCATCCAGGGGTCACAGACCGGCCATAAAATCTTGTTCAATGAGTGAAAGGCATTAGATGCCCCTTCTCAGGTTGGGCTGTAAGGGTCGGAGAGGGACAATTGATCGATCTAAAAACCAGCATTCTTAAGACCAGAGAGTCTCGGTGGAATTGAATTGAAGCAAAATGGATTGAATTTAGGACGGCTATGTCACATTCCCCTATCTTTATAGCCTACACGCTAGGGGTAGAATAATAATTACAAAAGAAAATGTCATCTCGTGTAGGAATTATAATAATTTCTTTAATACGTTAATCTAATCCACCAATTAATTACAAACTACAATAATGAATAAAAATGGCTTTTAATCAACCCAAAAAATATAAGGCCCCAACTCAACTTAAAGAGACCACATCGTACAAAATCAAAAACTAAACATTCATCTGATTTTGGTCGGAATTACTATACCCTTCGATCCCGTATTTTCGGCATACCACAGCTTGATTCTCTTCCCACCATCTCGTCGCTTCTTTGTCACTGAACCTCTTTCGGCTGCAAAAACGCATGTCGTATTTCATGTTAAAACTCGATCCAGGTCAAAGCGATACGTTGAAACCTCATAACACATATCGGGTGATGACATCGATCATATCTTTTAAACAAATAAGGCCACACAAAAAGTACTACAAGTATAAGGTATCGATTTTTTACAACTTGTATAACCTTGTCTTTGATAAAACAAAAATAATGTCCTGAACTTGTCTTTTCGTTATACTTTGTATAAATTTATCTTAAACGACCATTTTACCCTCAAAAGTTTAAATTTTATAAATAATAATTTAAAAACTAAAGGTCCAAATTTTCGTATTTGTTAAATTTCTCGATCTTTGTACAATACAAAGAAAACGGAAATTTGGACTATTAGTTTTTTACTTACTTTTTTTTTAATTTGCAAGGGTAAAATTGAAGTTCAGAGTATTTTTGTAATCATCGAAGAAGACTGCAGTTACACAACAAAAATGAATACCTCATGCTACTTTTTTGGAATTACACCGATAAACAATACTAATAAAAACGATCGTTAAATACCTGAATCGAACGCGCTTTAGGCCCGTTTGCCCGTTCGGTAAGCTCGTAAACGTTATGTACACTCCCAATTCGTGTTGCTTCACCCACTCTTGAGGCTTCCTTTGATCCGTTCTTGCATCCTCTACAGATCCGGCGTTGTCCTTGCTCGAATCTCTCCCGGTAATCGATTTCAGCGTATTGGAGAACACTATGGGAGAGCCGCATAGACTCTCCGCAGGATTGTCTTGTGGCAATGTGACTCGGGAAAGTTGAGGAGTGACATTCCCTACCAGTCTCGGGGTCGAGCCCTCACGAGGGTAGCTCTCTGTGCGTATGGGCGCGATTCGTGGCACGCTCGCATCCTGACCGTCTTTCGGTAGTCTTTTCTCCGACATTGTGTGAATCTGGAGAAAACCCAAGTTGTTATAACAAAGGGAAATTGCATCTTTAAATTGGTATTTTAAACAGCATCTTTAAAAGATGTTTCTGTAGTGAATGCCTTTTTGGGCATGTCACTTGTCACGCTACATGTGACTATTCGTCTAGATTCGCCTCCATCGTTTAGGAGGTTGGGCGAATCAACCGAATTCACCTAGAGTAATCGATCAGACTCGTCTGGACTAATCGTCTCTCGTGAGATCGCTGATCTCACGGGAGATCCTCTTGTAAAATGAAAACATTAATAACCTGCAATGCCAAGGCTTTTATGATCTCCTTCGCGGCTTTGCACTTGGCAGCTTCGTCCCTCGCCACAGACCAGGCTTCGTCGACTCTCTCTTGACATTCTCGAAGCTTCGTGTTCCCGACCTGATACTGCTTCTCTAGGATCCGAGCCTGTCACGATCCACAAACCACGAATCAAAACCAAGTTTTCGGGATAATTGTAAAAAAGAATTCAGTGATGAAGTATTCACTTTTTCTAAAAAATACCTTGAACTAGCCATATTTTGCAGTTCATATAAAAATGACGATTTTACCCTTACAATAATAAAACTCGACAGAAAAATGACAATTTTACCTTTAAGTTTAGCTCTCAAGTATGAAACTCAAATCATAATAAAATTACCTCAGCTCTCAGCCTCCTGACTTCATCCACAAGCATCCTATCAGGCCCGGACACATCCTCTTCCCTAGCCGAAGGTTCCGACAAAACCCGAGGCGAGGTCGCCTTGTGAAACGGCACCATCGCAGTGTCGTTTCGACTAAAATCCATTTCGGACAGCCAAGAATGCCGCACGTGACCCCATCGCGGCGTCGTAGAATTAACCTCCGGCCGCGCGTGCCTCTCTTCCTTGACCTCCTCGACCAGAGCCAGTCTCGGGCTCTGGCTCCCGACCTTCCCGAGCACTCCGGAGCGCGTGGCGCTCCGGAGACGATCAAAGCAAGGATCACAGACTCGGGAAGGCTTGTTTTTATTCGGAGCCAGAGAGGCATTACTCGTCTTTTTACCGCTACACGCCCGACAGAACAAGAATCCACAATTGTAGCAGTTATGCTTCTTCCGAGTGAGTCCGAAACTCATTTTACATCCCGTGCAACAGGATTGGTCGAGGACCGAGACGGGCTTGTGGAACGATATCGCCGCGGTGATGTTCGATCCACATGCTATGCTCTCGATCCTACGCTCGCTTAAGGCCTCAATAATCATTGGACAGTGCCGGTCTTCTGTGTCGCCTAACCCCAATTGACCGTTTTGCCCTTTCCCCCAAGTGTACACCTTTCCCTTGTATGTCAAGACCGCTACATGGTACGATCCCGAAGAGATAGATTTAGCTCTTTCTCCTCTAAGGTTTCCTTCCACCACGGTGACGGATTTGTCCTTGGCCGTCGGGTTTCCGAGTTGGCCGTGGACGGAGCTTCCCATCGTGTAGACAACTCCGGCGTCGGTCAATCCGACGGTCAGCATTCTCCCGCAGGACACCTGTACGAAATCTTGATCGACGAGGTTGGCCACGCACGTCGGGGAAAGCTTGTTCTCGGTGTCCCCGTGCCCGAGCCGGCCTTTGTCTCCGTCTCCCCAAGTGAAGAGCTTCCCCGTCTCCGTCGCGGCGGCGTCCCCGTGCTTGCACCGGTCGGCGATGATCTCCACGATCGCCGCCGTGTGCCACGGCCCGCACGCGACGGACTTAACCACCAACCCTTTCAGCGACTCCACTTCCTTGGGCTCGGGCACGCTCTCGGTGTCCCCGTGCCCGAGCACCCCGAACGTCCCGTCGCCGTACGTGAAGAGCCTCCCGGAGGTGGACACCACCGCCGTGTGCCACTCTCCGCAAGCCACGCTCTTGACGGCGACGCCGTCAAATGGGCCCGATAGCTTAATGGGCCAGGGCCTGCTAGGCCCAAACCCGTTATCCCCCCAAGTGTAGACCTCTCCGGATTGGGTCAGAGCACAAGTATGATACTCTCCGCACGAAATCGATTTTACTTTGACTCCGGTCAACGAGTCAACGATCTTCGGCTCTTTCGAGTTTAGGTTCACCTTGTGCCCGAGCCTCCCTCCGGCACCGTCGCCCCAGCAAAAAACGTCGCCGTTTTTGGCTACGATCCCGGCATGTTTGGCTCCTACACAAACCTTATCCACGTCGAGCATAACGGCCGATTCCAAAACTCTAGGCCACAATGCATCACTCTGTTTCGAGTCATAGTGAGATTTGAACCCGTGTCCGTGTCCTAAAGCTCCTCCGGCTACACCTTCACCCCAAATCAAAACATCCTTAAGAACCTCGATCTTCTCCGCCTGAAACCGATCGGGAACGAGGCTCTGAAACTCCGATCTCCCCAAACTCGACCCTCTCCTCCTCAGATCGTTCGGTTTGATGATCTGTGCTTCGGACAAGCCCTGTTCGGATCCATAGAAGGTCTCCGAGCAATACGACAAGCTGTCGTGGAAGTACTTGTCTGAAACAGACAATGTCGGGCTCGCGCACACGCTCCTGACCTGAGAATATCCTACATTGTTGTCCTGATCGAGTCCGAGGTTGTACTTCCTCCTGATGTACCCGGCCGGGCTGTTGATGCAGCTCTGCACGCCTCTCCGGCTCCTCGAACCGTTGCAGAGTTTCGAGTGATGACATCTCGATATAACGGTTTTCAGGCCTATGAACCAAGAATCAGCCTGCGCTTTGTCCTTGCATATCTAAGATAATTAAAAACACAATAAGAACCCGACTTGAAACATTAGAGGAATGATGTGGCACGATCGAATTGAGTAAAGCTACATATCGGGTGATTACCAGATCCAAGGAGCGTTCGTTGTTGGCGTATACGAGGGAAAATGACTGGCATTCCCTGTCTAACTGAAGATGTTTCTGAAAATTTACCTGCAGTGAGTGATATATTGCCATAGTTGCAAATGAGAAAGGCTGAGGCAGAGTTTCTTAAGGGGGTAATTGCAAAAAAGTACCTTAAATTATTCACCTTTCCTTTGACTATTGTAAAATGGTGTACTGAACTTGTTTTTTTTGTTGCACTGTGTGCAAATTTGTTTCAGAATGACGATTTTACCCCTCGATTTTAAATTTCTTAAAATCAAGTAAAAAACAGAAAATCAAGTATTTTCAAAACCCAGAATGTATACCCAAAGAGGAAGAAAACGAAGACGGATGGAAATACTGGAGTTTCCGCTTTTTACTTAATATTTTTGAAGGGAAAAATCGTCGTTTCGAAATGAATTTACACAAAGTGTGACAAAAATGAAAATTCAGAACACTTTTTACAGTTAACAAAAAAGGGGTACAGGGTACAGCTAGCAAAATGTGAATAACTTAAGGTATTTTTTTGCAATTATCGGACATCAAGCAAGAGGATGTGATATGATGCAATTACTTACAGTCCTTTGCCCCGGGATGATCTTCGTCACTGAGCTCAATCTCAATTGTTTCTCCTTCTCTCCTGAATACCAAATCAAATGCTTCTCATCCTATACAAAAGGAAAGTAAAAAGATTGGATTTTGATTAACTAATGCTTTATATCAAATGCTTCTCATTCAAATGTTAGCTTAATCTAAAACCAGAACTTGTTGATCACATATAGGCTAATGTTAGTTTTCGAATTGAAATGAAAAATAAAACACGATTCAAACGTGTTATTGTAAGAGCATTTCTAGCGTGATTAGTCCACCGAGAAGGATGAGTCCAGATGAATCCAGTCGATTCGCCCAGCCTCCCATAACACTGGAGACGATTAGCCAGGCTAATCTAGACGAATAGCCTGGCAACTGGCCACAAGGTGGGCGATGAATCTTTCGCCCCAAAGTGGACCATTCGATGAAAAAAAAAACTCTTTTTCACTGAGTCGTTCGTTGAATTCGATCCTAGTTCGCTCTGCATTATAGATGAGATTGAGAAGAAAAATTACAGTGGAGAGCCTAAAGGGGCAGAATTTGGGCTTCCCTCTCCGACCACACTTCAAAAGATGTGAACCTTTTTTCATAGCCATAATTGCCTGCAAAAACAGTGATTACAACATGAAACATGAAAATTGACAATGATGTTCTTACAAGATCTAACAAAAGCTTGGCTCATTGTTGGAATTGAAATCATGGTTAAAATGAAAAATAACCCCCAAAACATCTAAATTTGCCATTTTTAAGAATCCAAATCAAAGGCCATACCTTGGATAGACCCAATTCATAATATTATGCCAAAATTGGAATTGCAAATCAAAATTAGTGAAGAAAAATGATGGATTTCACAAAATACCCATGAACACAAAGCACAACAATCACATGAATTTCATCAAAAGCAAAACAACCCAGAAACTCAAACCAAAAATTGATGCGTATCACACAAACAATCCCCAAAACCCATGAACAGAAAAGGCTAAAGTTTGAATCTTTTTGATGATTTCTTCATAACCCATCAATCCCCAATAATGGAGTTGCAGAGAACTGGTTTGAGAAACGAAAATGGCGGCACAGGGAATAGAAATTGAACCAAGAGCAATCTCGATATTCTCAGGAACAACAACAATGGCGGTTTCAGACAAGAGAAAAGGGAACGAAGAAAATAAGGAAACAAAACCTGCTCGACGGTCCTGTCTAATGATTCTTCACCCATGGTTGTGTCGTCGTTGACTGTGGCTGAGATTCGAATGAAATAGAGAGAGACGAAATCGAGAGACAGAAGAAGCAGAATTGGTGTCCCAATGAGGAGACCTTGAACTCAGAGGAGGATGAAGAAGAAGCAGAAACAGAACAGGCTGAACAGCAATATGCTTATTCTGTTGTTGATTTGCTCTTTGCAGTGATAAGAGTAATAATAATAAATAAAAACAAATTGATAATAATAAAATTATTTTTTAATTGTTTTAAAGAAGAAAAAACAAATGCAACTATTTTTTAAGGAATATCTCATAGTCATATAAATATATTATATTTATCACAAATTTACTCAGTTTTCTTATATAATCCCTATACATTTTTACGTCGGATTTTAGTCATTCGCACTCCTCCATAATTTATCGAATACTCTACATGATTTGTATATTCCTCCTAAAACTCATCCGGTCTCCTTCATAAACAAACTTGTCGATATGTGCCCTAAAATAAGACGATCGAGTCGCGGATGATTACTCTCAAACTTTCACTTTCTACCTATCGGCTTGGGCCAGAAACCTTCTCTAAATTGATGTAAAAATCAATGTTTCTTTTGATCAACGAAGGTGTGTACCTACACTCAAGTCTGATTTTTCTCATTCCACTTGTATGATATGTTCCGATCTCTAATAAAACCGGTCCTGAATTGCTCAAAAAAATTACATCTATATTCTATTTTTTGTCACTACTTTATTTTGTTAATAAATGATAAAAACATTTTTACAACGGTTTAGAAGCTCAAACATAAATATCGGTGTATCGTCAATCTATTTTTTTTATCATTAAATAAGTTATTATAAATAATTTCTGAGTGAAGTGAACAATCAATTCAGAATTCACTGTGGTAAGGGTACCTTTGTTAATATTATTCAATATGAGAAAAATTGAAAGTTCAATGTTATTAAATAAAAATATTTAAAAAATAATACAAATTATATATTTTTATAATTTTTGGATTGATGTGAAAATGAAGCAGATTTCAACTTCACTTGGAAATTTGTGCAGTCTTCATTTACGCAAAACTAAGCCACACGCTTGTGTATAGTGTACACGCAATAAAAAAAGAAGCTTCTTTTTTACTTTTTTTTAATAATAACATTTTTGGTAACTCTGCTGTTACGTATTGATTTTCCAAGTTTAACATAAACACGTTTTAAATTTACAAATCCCCCGAAAAGAGTAGAAAATGTAGCATATATATGGGTTCAAATTTAGTTACTTTTTGAACAAGAGATCGTAAGATATTACGTATTTGATTTGAAATTTTGAATTTATTAATAATATATGGACTAAATTGAGAGTAAATTCCGGATATTATTATTTAAAACGTAGCTAACAAACTTCTATAATTAGGTGCATTTAGACATGCTTGTAAGTAGGTGCGTTTAGACTTAAGATTGTGAATTACTGATTTTTTTTTTGAGGTAGAAACGATGATATTATAAATTTAAAAGCATTCTGGTGCCTACGAACGCAGGAATCACCATACACAATAACCAATCTATCAGAATTTGAAAGACAAAGGCAGAAAAGTAAATTTTGCTCTTAGGCATAATGGCGGTCGGAGGGATGGGGCTGCGATAGCATCCAAGGACACCGATACAGTATACTCCAACCATTGCAAATATAAAAAAAATAAAAATAAAAAAATGAAGTTTCTTTTTGTAAAATTTCAAAAGAAATATTAATATATAAGTGGGAGTTTTGTTGAATCATGAAAAGGTTTATAGACATAGGACCGACCATAAGTAGTACAAAAAGATATCAAAACTAATTATATAGATAGGTAAGACTGAAGTCGTGATTTGTAGGTAATGGATGTTAAACCTTATAACAAGAAATCCGGCTAATCCAAAAGAAATTAAAAGTGGATTCAAACCACTCCAGTGGCTACACATATGTAACTTGTAATATTCATTATCTGATTCGACCTGGAACTACATGTATTGAGAGGTCTGGGGCGTTTGAGGGGATAACGAACAACTATAAAGAAGTCCAGATAATGGGGGAAGGGGTCATCGAGCTTGCACCTATTTTGGTAGGGTGGATTGTGCATCCTCATACATGTCTCGATGCTCGGTGATACAGTCATCGTCTTAGACGGGAAGGCTGAGCAGCCTTTGTCAAGGAGATTCCCGTATAAGCCGATGTCCTCATCAGTGGCGCGTACAGATAATGGAACCACACACTAAGGTTATCCTGGTTAGGAAAGAGATCTTGTGTCGCACCAGATTCACTTGACCCTGCGACCTCCGGAGTAGGAGGTAGTGGTACCGAGCTGAGGCACATATGCTTCCAACACCGCAGGCGTGTTGGCGAGGTAGGTATCAGAACCGTGCTACCTTCGGGATTCACAAGATGATGTTGAAAGTTTTGGTTTTGCTTGAAAGTTTCGGTTTTGGCATGTTGTTTTACAAAATTGTTTGATAACATGTTTTAAATTCTTATTTATGGGTTTAATGCATGAAAAATGAATTTTTGAAAATTATATCAAATCTGGAATTTTTGAAAAAGTTTGATTTTTCGGGTCTCGAGAGTGGGATTGTAGGGGAGCCGAAACCGGGACCGAAAGGGAATATGTTGGACGAAGCTAGGCCGGACATGACCATTGGATGGTCGATATTTCGGGTCAACCCGTTTTATTAGGCACGAAGAGTTTGGAACCGTCTTGACGAACTCAAAAATCAAATATTCAAAAGTTTCAATTTTGAACGGTTTCGATAACCCGAGCATCAAAAAAATTTGAGCTATTAAATAAAACCGAGAAATCACATGATGTTTAATAACATTCATGTTTGATAACACGATGTGTGATGTGATGTTGGCATAATGCATATAATAGCCCATAGGTCGTTCTAACTATTTATCGCTTTTCACGGTCTGTGAGCCGTTAAAGTTAGCGTGTAATTAATTTTTTCGAGGTATGTTCGTCGTACCACTTATTTGTAATAATTATTAATTCTCGACCTATGAGTCGTGTATTCAATTGTAATTTTTTGCTCGAGGCGAAGAAATGACGAAAAGGTCAATCGGTGGCTTTTTGGGTGTTGACATCGGCTTGGAGACGGTGGAGCTCAAGAAGCTAGTGGGAAATAGTTTAGGGGGCTATTATGTGCACATTTATCGCTTTATGCTTGATTAATTTTATATTTTCAGAATTTCATGCTTAACTTTATTTACAAAGCAGATCACCAAAGATAAAATTGAAATTTCATTTCTTATTTGTGAGCCCTTAGACCCGTCATTACATTGGATGTAGTTGACGGATTCGAAGGAAGAATTACAGTGAATGTAATTGGAGGCATCATTACATTTAGAATGTAGTTGATGTGCTCATCGCATCTAGAATGTGCCTAAAGTTTCAAACATAATCGGACAAGTAAAAACGGGTCACCGTCCATTACATGACACTTGAAGTCATATGACTAACAAAATGAAATATTCCGTCCATTTTTACTAACAAAGCGCGTGATCAATACTTAAAATAGTGCATTTGTCACTTTAAAACGTTAGAAAATATATTATTCGTAACCAATACTTAAGAATAAGTTTCCATATTCAACCTAAAATACTAAGAACAAATATTTGGTAAATATCATACCGAACATTTTCATAGACAGATCGAATCATCCATTTATTTTAAATATCCCAACGTTGTATACAAATTTGTACGGGGTTTTTTTTTTTCAAAAATACAAAGGAAAGGGACTAAGTAAACCGTACATATGAAATTATAATTGCATGGTTTTGTAATTTCCAGTGTACGATGACATGACAAGACTCGAGATGTTCGTACCCAAATGGGAAAGGAAACTTTATTTATGTTATTTTGATTCTAATTTCTATTTTTCTTTTAGAATTCAATGCAAGAATTAAAAAAAATAAAGTCCAGTCATTTGATTCGATAATATTTGATCCGATTTAAGATCATCGATATGGGATAATAAAAGCTCGAAACATCGGTATTATATAATCGATTCTAGTGTTGTTGATTGTTCAAAAGCGTTTTAGTGTTAATCATTTATCAACACAAACATTAACACCGTGTGAGTAGATATTGACACCGATCGAATAAATATTTATACATGTTTAGGTACATGTTTTGTGATTTTTTTTAATCTAAAACTTAGCTTGAGGGATTGAATAAACATACTGCCACTAAAGATTTGTATATCAATGACTATATAGAAAACTGCTGATAAAAAAAATGACTATATGGAAAGATTTGCTGAAAATATATTTCCAAACTTTTGCGGTTGTATATATGAGATTGCAAAAGTTACAGCTAGTATACATTTACGACTGTAAATATAATGTCGCCGAAGATACAAAACGCACACTTTTGCGGTCGAATGTGTATCGTCCCAAAAACTGAAGCTCTGAAACTTTTACGACTGTATACGTACCATTGTAGAAGTATGTGAGTTGTATCTTCGACGACTATACCTTTAAGGTCGTTGTAGTAAAGGACCTTCAGCGACCACAAGTTTTTAGTCGTCATATCATACGGTTGTTGAAGTTTGAAACTAACGAAAACAGGACGACAATTCCATCTGTGAAGGACTACAACTACAATACAGTTAATTTTTCCGACTTTTTTTAATGTGGTCGCAGAGTATGTTTTTCCTTCCCGTGAGAAATAAGAATTTTGATTTTATAATTAAAATTCGTCAAATCAAAATGTAGAGGAATCGTCAATCATTACATGTGTTCTTCAAATGCTAAAAAAAAGTGATATAGATGGCCGAAATTGCTTCTTATTGTTTGGAGCTAAATTAATGATAAATGATAAAATGAAGGTAGTTTTTTTTTTTTTTAAATATTGTTTATCTAGGAAAGTATGGACATGGATTGACAATGATGGTAAAAACGATGTCGTTTTTTAACATGTCCATTTCATATTATACGAGATACATGAACTTGAAACTGATAAGGGCACTGGTCCCAGCCAAGACAACCTCCGAATCCACGAGTTAGGTCGAAGGTGATTGTCTTTCTCCAACTCTTATTCACATGATTTACTCATACTTCCGTAGTTAATTATTTTATTCGTTGGAAGAAGAGGTTGATAGAATAAATAAAATAATAAAATTGTGTATCAATCGGCTGATATGAACTTATTTACCGTCACAAGGATAAAAGGGAGAAGCTGAAAAGAATTTTTTTCAACTTTTTCCTTCACTTTTCGTATCCATCGACAGATACAGCTGTCGGTAAACTTATCGACGTTGGTATTTGCCAACGATCCGCCTGCAACTGGAGATGCTCTCACTTCATTAACAATGTGTGAATTATATCGATAGAAGTTAACATTTTTATGTTTCTAGAGTCCTCATTGATCGTTCGAATGTTGGATCTACGGAGGTTTATTCAGTCCAGATGTATATCACTATTACTCCGATAAATGGTAATCCCAATCTTAACTTACTGTACTCAACAAATGTTCTGGTGGTTCAGACCACTACCGCAACACCACCTTTCGAACATAGCGACCCTACCCTTACGGTGAGGCGTTTGTATTTGGATTAAGGGTGAGCAAAAAAGTCGATCAATCCAACATAATAATAATATTAACAAAAAAAAGGGTTTTTTGATGTTTTTTATTTATAAAAAATAGACAGAAAAAACTGATGACCGATCGTTTATTTATAAATAAAAACTGATAGTATGAGATTTTTTCATGACATCAGATAAATAAAAAGAATACTTTTTTCCCTTCTTATCAGAAAAGTATCTCGATTTTCTGGTTTCTTCTCTAAATGTTTTTTATTCGAAAACCGAATTCCAGATTTTAAAAATATAAAACCAATCAAACCAGCCCTACACATCGACCGGTGCTGCATCCGAAACGTTCAAATAAATTTGAGACACGTTCTCACCAATGAAACCGAAATTACAACAACATTAATTTTTTCGTACCAATATCGACGATAGTATCGTAAAAACCCTCCTTCCTTGATCCACACTCCCCGACCCGAGAGATAAGATTTCAGTGGACAATAGGGCCCAAGTATCTTCTGTCCTTAGTGTCATGTTGGAGACGAAGATGTCTATTCTATGTGTGGTGTTTGTGGAACAGTTAGGGACAAAAAGGTCATTTTCATCTCGATTTGGACCCCAAGTTGAAAATATAGATGCCCACCACCGCATAACCTTTGTCTTTGGATCTTGCGGGATCGAGTCACTCCCTATGCCTCGCCTACATAAGCTATTTCGGACAAACCTTGCTTTGGTTTTAATTATTATTATTGCAATAACTTTAATCATCCATTTTATCTTTATTTTTTTGTTGTTATGCATGAGAAATTTGTAGGTTTGGAATCCCAAGTATCGAGTCATTGGGTTCAAAATGTACGCCTTCAAATTCATTGAAGTATTTGATCTGTTTCGTTCGATTTAGATGGTGTTATTTCAGATAAAGATGAGATTCTGATCTTGATTCTTTTGATGTTATGTGGACGTCGTGTGACGAGGACATTACAGATTATTGATTCGATATTAACACGTCAACATATCATATCAATCAGGATAAAATGATGTATGACTGAAGATAGTTTCTGTAACTTGAGAAGACTAATTTGGATTGAAGTGTATGACTAGGTTAGTAGAAAAATTAGTCTAAAAAGTGTTAGAATCAAAATTATGTATAATGACATGTACAAAGGAATTATTTTCAACCTTGCATATATCCTTATATTTTTATTAGGAATAATTGTAAAATAGATCAATCTAGTGTCTTGTCAATTATGAGAACAACGACGATTAGGGTTTCGCTTTTTTGTCGTCGTCGTTGTTTGCTTTGGGGTATACTCAAGGTGATGGTGTTGGGGCTTATCGGCGAGGTGAAGATTTCCTCATGGAGGACATGTTCCATGGCAGTCATCTTTGGCGAGAAATCTCACCAAGCCGGTGTACAGGGACTCCGGTGGTGTTTCTGTCTCTGGCTTCCTAAGGTGCGCCTGACCGGTTCTAGGCGGTGGGGACTGTTGCTCGAAGTGGCCAATGGTTGTTGGATGGGATCTGGAGGCAAGCGGGAGGCAGAGATCTCAATCTGCGATTGCTCGTTCCCGTGTAGTTCGTCGGATCATGGAGGGGGCGGCGCGGGTGATGTGAGTTTCTGCAGGTGAGGTCTGGCATGGTGGCTCCGGTCTCGGGGCCGGTGGGTTGGAGGAGGTGCTCTGGTGGCCGATCATCGGCAATGACAAGCAGTGCAGAACATCAGGTTGTTGTTAGTCACGACGTCACCTGGGTGATCTCGGGTAGGCAAGACAACGACGGTAGCAGTGGCGGAGGACAAAGTGGAGGCAGCGGGAATCGTTGGACGGTGGTTCGATCTACATCTGTTGTTCGTCTGACTGCAGAGTGGATAGGTATCGTAAGGATCTGGTCCTCAGTCAGCGACAGGGGGTACATGTCTGTTGTTAGTGCTCGGATGTTCAATGGTCCGACGCTAATCCTGAGCATTGGCTTAGTGGGGCTTGCGGAGTCCAATGGAGGAACACCACAACCGGCGAGGGGAGGAACGCACCCTCGCCTAGATCAATGAGTATTTCGTGGTCCAGTGGGGGGGTCTGTTGATATTACTGCCTCACTGGACATAGGGTGGCATCAGTTCCACCAAGTACCGGCGCAACATTCTTCAATCAGATCGGGTACCAACGTTTGTACGTTTATAAAGGCCCTCATTATCATCAGTGGGGGGACGACGCCAGTTGGCTCCTCGGAAGGATGTTTAGTCCAATTGAGCCATTTCAGTCCCTGGTTACAAGGTTGCCCAGGCCGTCACTCTGGGGCTTCAGTTACCTACTGGAGCACAGTCTAAAGTCGATTGGTGTTTGTTCAGACCATATGGTTCACTCGACCCTACTCCACAATCGTCAACCGATGTACCGGTGAGCTCGGCTGCTATCGCAACATGAGATTCTAACAGTTATTTCTATTGTTACTCGTCTCTCATGGGTGACCCGCTTAGGAACTGTACCCCAGAGATTTTCTTTCATTAATATATTACTCTCGTTACCCGTTAAAAAAAATCAAGAATAATTATAAAGTTTTTTGTTTTGTTTTGTTGTAAATGATGGTTAAAATGGTGAAATATACAATAGTTTAAAATGATGTATAATGACATATAAGAAATAGGCACAACACAAATTAAACAAAAGGTTTAGGGAGCGCTATTCTCTTTCGGGTTGAGAGCCCTCAACACTAGCTCTTTTAGTTGTCGTCATGAAACTGTTATCGTGCATGACTTCCATCACCTGGAGATTACTCGTGAGTTTCTTCGTCTCTTTAAGGACGGTTATATTGTCTTAATGTCATGTTTGCTGAGCCCTTTAATGATTCTTTATTTATACGGGTTCTCTTCCTGTTATTATAAATAGGGTAATTTTCACCTCAATACCCTAACTATTAATTTTTTTCACCTCAATACCCTAACTATTTTTAGTGGCACCTCAATACCCTAGAATGCCTTTTTTTTCCACCTCAATACCCTAACTATTTTTTGTGGCACCTCACTACCCTAGAATGCATTTTTGTGGCACCTCACTACCCTAAAATGTATTTTTTGTGGCACCTCACTACCCTAGAATGCATTTTTGTGACATTAAAAACTGATTTTTTTAAAGAAAATTTGAAAACCAATGACATGCTTTTAAAATTTTTATTGTTAGTGAGTGGTATTATGGACTTTTAAAGTGTTTTCATCCAAAAATGGATGACAAATCGACGGCGGGTATCAAAGTGAAAAAAAATGCATTCTAGGGTATTGAGGTGCCACTAAAAATAGTTAGGGTATTGAGGTGAAAAAAACTAATAGTTAGGGCATTGACCCAACACGCGGATGCCAAAATATATGATTTGTTGATGTGATATTCACTTTCCTCAAAAAAAATATTTAAAAATAAATGTGGATATGAATTAACAAATTTATTCCTCAAACTTATGGCAAAGAATAATTTGGATTCTTGTGTGATAACTAAATTGATGTGAAGTTAAAGGACAGTGACCAGAGTAAAACAAAGTGCATAATCCAAAAATTATTTGTAAACCTATACATACAAATTATTGATGAACTCTTATATATTATTATTGATATGCATATTTTAATTACTTGTGAAAAGCTCATATGGACAATTCCATGGAGAGCAGTTACAACTTACATGGACCTTTGTATTTGGACATTTTCATAGTTCCAATCAAATGTGCATGCATGTATGATTCCTAACTACAATGAATACTAACAAAAAAACATCTTCACCTCAACATTAGCCCTCAAATGTTAATTAAATACACTTATTTTTAATGCAATTATGCATGACAGAAAGATAAGATCGGAAGACGCATCTTTGAATCGAACGTAACAGGGTGAGGTGTGTTTCCCCGGACACACCTCGTTGTTGGGGAGGTCCCTCATGAGTTTTGACGAGACCATTAAGAGGTTCTCGTCTTGATCATACTTGGGAACCCCGGGACTATGCTTCCATGTCCCGATAAGTCCGACCTTGTAGTTCCAAGGGGAGCCTTGGAAGATTCTAACGATCTTGTACCGACCAATAGTATTCTCGGGTTAGGCAAAAGGTCCTGTTTCGCCTCTGTCTCTTCAAGTCCCGCGGCTCGACCCCCCTCAAGAGGTCGGATGGTTTGATTGGCCACAACGTGGTCTAGCCCCGTTGATGGTGGTGTCTTAGGCAAGAGATCCTGGATCCGTGCCTGCCCAGATGCTCTGTTCTAGAGGAGGGAGATAGTAACATCATTGGGTTACCGGCGAGAATTACTACTGCCTCCACATGCATCTGGAGAGGTTCTCACAGCCTTCTTTCCATCACACGCTTTGGTACTAGGTCTTGCACCTATTACAACGGCGTGCCAATATACCGGGCATACCATGCAAGGCCTCTTGAGATGGGCTTCTGGGCCGGCTTGCCAGACAGTATTGGATCAGGGTAGGTCCGTCTTGATGGTCGGTTTATTCCCGAGGAAAGTCAGGGCTTCGGTCGTCAGGACCGAAACGGGATTGGGTCATTCAAGTTGGACAAGGGTCCGAAAGCGGTGATTCGGGCAGAGATGGGATCTCTTTCACACACCCAGCCAGCCACGTGTTCCTTGGTAGTCGAAGAAGGCCTCCCCAACATGAAAAACTGGTGGGACGAGGGGTTGTTCCTTGCACAGAAGAGACGACCCGAGGAGATGGTGAGGTACCTTCCTTCTCTTTTGATAGAGGAGGTTGGGTAGCTCTGGAGAGGCGGGTCGAGCCTCGGCCTTGTTGTGGATCCGATAGTGGAAAGAGGGTGGAGACCTCCTGGGCCATCATGGTTGAAGGCGGAGAATGAGGGACGGAGGAGAGATGGGCGAGGTGCTTAGGTTTCCTGGTGCACTCCGATTTTATGAAGTCCCAGATGCGTGCCGAAAGCATGACGGGAGACGATGGGACATGACATGGATCCTTCTCCAGCACACCGCTCGTCGCCTTGAGACTCGATGTGGGTGCAGATATCTCGGGTGAAAGAGGCTTCACGAGGGGTGTCAGAGTCTTGGATTCTATTGGTGGGCGAAGAAGACGTCGTAGGGAAAACTTGTTAGTGGAGAACGACTGCGACAACGACGCACTAAAGAGAAGAGTTGAGAGAAAAAATCTTATTGAAATATTTTTAAATAATTCACTTGGATTAGTTTATGTAACCTCCCAGTATATATATTCTTTAGAATTAAGATTTGAAACCTGGCTAAACCGAACATTGATCTGATAACCCAACTCTTACCAAGTAAAAAATGGGTTTGCAACCAAACCTTCTTTGTAACTTTTCAATGGATCAAACATTTTGGATCCACGAAGAACAACACGTTCCTCTTGTATGGCACCAGACATACTTGTCTCATGTTGTATCTTGTTCGTGTCGGTGATGAAGATACCTTGTAGTTCGAATTCATGGGTAATAAATGTCTCGACCCCGATCTCAAGGATGATATTGATTATTCTCTTACAATCAATTAATTTTATTTTCAGATTAAAATGAACATCGTATTTCATAAAGTTGATAGATAATTGAAATAAGTGACGTTTTTTTTTAGTACACAGCGTGACTTGTAAATCTGAAATAAGACAATATTGATGACATGTAGGGCACCACCATCTAGGCATGAACTAATTATCCTTACACACTCCACTGGGATCTAAATCGTTGGTTGGTTTGAAGGTTTCGAGGACAGCTAACTCAAAATGAATATCGAATGGTTCGTTCAACGGTGGAGTGCTCCCGTCTCGGCTCGAGTCCTCTCCGTCTCCGACTGCTCCCCCGGCTTGGGTTTGGACCGGGCCGGGTTAGGCTATGGACGGGTCAGGATCTGGGTGGTGTGCAGTTGGGCGGGTCTGGATCTGGTTTGTTTCGATTAGGGTCAGTTTTGGACAGCTTCTCTATTCAGGTATGGTTGGCAGCTCGTGCGCTGGTGCTGCTCGCCGGAGGTCGTTGTTTCTCTTGCCGTTCGGAGTTATGAGTTGATTGTTGTTCTGCATGCTGGTTTTGGTGTCTTCTCTTTCTGGGTCCGGATTAGATCGGGCTCAATATCATTACAGGTCTTCCCCTTCGGATCCTCACTGTCTGTCGGCGAGGGGTTACCGGTCTAGGTTTCGAAACGCTCAGCACACATTCTAGCTCCGGTTTCTCGGAAGTGTTGACATGCTGTTGCCGGCTTAGAGTTATGAGCTCGTTCTCGGTAGATATGCCGGCCCTTCTCCTTTTGGGGCTTTTTTCGGTGTTTACCGGAATTAAGTTTTGGAGGGCTAAGTGCGAGCTTCAGCGTCTTCTCTCTCGTACAGTTTTGACGAAGCGGTTTCGACGAAGGAGCTTCTCTTGGGTCATTGGAATTGTCTAGTTTCAGTTTAGGTCGTGGGATGCGCTTCTACGTCCTATTGGTTGTGGATCGTTACTGAGCTACTCTAGCTGCGTATGGTGCTTTGGACACTGCATTCTGATCTTTGTTTAGTAATACCTCTCCCACCCTTTTCCTTTCATTTGATTCGATTGGCTTCGCTTCTTCTCGGCCTGTTGTTTGGTGTTCGAGCTCGTCGATTTTAGGTGTTGGTGTTGACCGACGACGAGTGTTTAAGGATGTTCCATGGTCTGAAGCCTTTCGTTTTATTTGTTGGGATTGGTGTGTCTTAGTGATTTATCACTGATTTTGTTTATGTCGATCGTGGTCCTGGCCACTGCCGTTTATAGTACGCTCCCCTTTACGATTAAGCGTACTAATGATTTATGGAGTATGTGTAAAGACTGCTCCGGTTAAAAAGGGTTAAGTTTTAAAGTGTGTTCAATTAGAACGTCGAGGTTGAAGAACGGATCGAAGTTTTTGGAACGACTGCAAAAGAGAAAAGAAAAGTAAAAAAAAAAGAACCGGGTCGGACCTGACCCGACCAGGAGACCCGGCCAGGCCAGCCCGACCCAACCCCTCTTAATTTTGGGATGATCTGAAGCCCATACCCTCGAACCCGGCCTGCTTTTGGCCCAAGCCCGTGTGAAGCTTCAGTTTAAAAGCCAACTTAAGGTCTGAAACCCTATTTTTCACAGCCGCCTCGTCCTCCCATCTCCCTCTTCTCTCTCCCCCACCCGAACTTCCCTCTTCTCTCTCTCTCCTTCTTCTTCTTTGAACCTCTCGCCACCGTCGCCCTTTCCCTCTCCCCTCTCCGATCAGCCCCAACTTGTCGTCCCTCTGTTTTCTCACGCCACCGTCCACCTCTCCCTCCTCTCCGTCCAACTGAAACCCGCGCCGCCCCTCTCCCTCGCCGAGCCCTCTCACTCCCCTCATCTTCTCCGTTCAACCCGCGTGAGAACTGAGAACCAGCGCCGTCGTTCTCGCCGGATCTGAGACGGGAGCCGTCGCACCGTCCAAATCTGAGGCGAGAAGACCCGCCGTGCTCCGTCGCTCCCTAAGTTACAACCACCGCCCGCCGCCTTCTCTTTCCTACGGTGAGAACCACTACCACCGTTAGGCGTTGGTCGCCGGCGTCTCTGCCGGTGGTCGGCCGGACTCAAAACTGAGCTCCTCTCTCCCTTTCCTTCTTCTTTTTCTGTTTCCCGTGCTTTGTTTGGTTCGGGTTGTTCTGGATATGGTTAAGGTTGAAACAAAGTAAAGAAATTAATAAGAAGAGATTTGAAAATCAAAATTGTTTTAAATTAAAAGGGGTTAAAATCAGATTTAAAACAAAAGCGGGTTGTTTTGAAAAGGACTAGTAATTTGAACTGTGAACAAAACAAATTTGTGAACGGTTTTTGGGAAACGTGGAACAACTAAACCGAACGGTAAATCATACTTAGAACGGACAAAAAGTGGAAAGCTGAATCGGACCTCGAAACACATGCCTCGGGATTCGTGCATCGAAACATGCACCTCGGGGGTTATGCCTCGAAACGCATGCCTCGGGATCCGTGCCTCGGAAAACGTGCACCGGGTTCCGTGCTCGGGGCTCGCGTACTCGAACCCGATTCGTCGTGTAATCCCGCCTTTAGCCCGCTCGAGTTAAAAGAAAACTGTTGAATTTAAATTGGACTAATCGTAACCGTTAATTTAACGTCGGAACCGTTTTTAATTTGTGGCTTCCGTGTAAATTTTAGAATCCGGGTTTGATCGAAGAGAAGACCGGAGGTAGCGAGCCAGGACGTGAGCAGCTAGGAGACGTAGCTGTTGTTCTTCGGTTGAGGTAGGGAACGTAGCGGATACCAGTTTAATTGCGGAAAGTTACTAGTATGCATGCTAGGCAATAATAAAACTGGAACGATTGTTTATATGAGATAATAACCGGACGAGTCTTAGTAACATGTAGGATGTGATTCACTAGTGTAGCCGCTTTCAATACTTGCGAAATTGTCGTGCTGGTAGATTGGCCATGTCGAGTCGTAGGTTGTGTGCTGATTGATTTGCCTGTGATTGTTTGAGATGCATGCTGTGTGACTTTGCGTCGTTAAGTTTAAGAGTCAAGAATTAGTATATCTGGTGAGCATGTGAATGTTTCGTGTTTGTTATTATGTGAACCCTTGGATGTGATATGGTCGGGTGAGTGATAGACCGGCGTGGCGTGTTGTGGTACGATTTTTGGGCTTGGTAAGTCGTGTTTAATTATGGCATTGTGATGTGTGATATTATCTTGATGTGTGTTCCGAGGAGTTGTTTCCGGTATGGTACCTACGACCGAGGGGGTACGCCGGTGTAGGGTAGTACCTAGGCCGATGGTGTGGTCCCACGTATGCGCGGTCCCCCGGGTAGTGGTTCCGGTACGATACCTACATCGAGGGGGTAGTCCGATGTGGGATATCTAGGCTGATGGTTACATGATCAATGCTTTACCCGAAGGAGTGCCGGGAAAGATGTGTTGTCTGTTCGTTCCCAGAAGGAGTGCCGGGAAAGATGTGTTGTATGTTCGTTCCCCGAAGGAGTGCCGGGAAGATGTCTAGGCCAATGGAGATTCTGGTATGACGTATTGTGATTGTCCCCCGAGTCTCAGTGACAGGAAGATATCTAGGCCGATGATGTGTGTTCCGGTACGATATGATAGAGTCGGGCTGTGGACAGCCGGCGGAGTAGGGGACTGCGGCACGAGATGTGTGTGTGATTTACTGTTTAGATTATGCTCGTTGATCTGTTAAGAGTGGTGGTTGCGGGTTGTGCTTGTTCGTTTGAGTATGTTTGTGAGTGTGGTTTGGTCTTGAGTTTGAGGATGGTGGTTACGAGTTCCGTTGGAAATTAGTTGTGTGTTGTACTAGTATGCCCTAATTGGACAGTTACCCGTGGTGGTGAGCGCTTGATTATAACCTTAACTACTATTCCTACTAAGCGAAAACTCACCCCTTACTTTGTTGTTTTTCAGGTTCTAAGCGGGAAGTGTACTAGCTGGATGCTCGATGCTTGAGAGCTTACGAGGGTCCTAGGCTAGATAGTCTAGAGACGAACTGTTAGCTGTTGAATTACTCTACCATGGTTTTTATCGAGCTGTGACTTGCGGAGTTGTTTAAAGTTTTAGACTACTATTTGAGATTTGTTTTGACTTTACTTTCATTTAAATTTATTCTTGTTTTAGTTCACGTCTCGAGTCTGGTCAAAACCGGATTTGGGGCGTGATAGTATGGTTCATCTTTGATTAGGTCAACAATGTCGCTTGTGAGCCCGTTCGTTTTTCTTGTTCACCCTGGTTGTTTTTCTTGTACACCCCCAGTTGGGTTTTTTTAATGGCGATTGTTGTGGTTGTTTCTCTGGTTGTTTCATCTATTGAGGAGTCTTGTTGTTGGTTCTTCATGTCTCACTTGTTTTTGATTTGTCTAGGGTCCTTAGCGTGGCCCTCATTTGTAATCTCTTTCTCCTCAAAAGAGATTAATCTAAATATGTTTTCACTGATAAAAATAATAATAATTAAAATTAAGACAATTAGAAAATTAAAACAGAAAATAAAAGTTCCAATCTCATACAACATGATTGTTATCGTAAAAGTTGTTTGCTCGATCCAATAGGTCCTCTAGTAAGGTGATGGAGGCCAACCTTGGATATCTATTCAGGGCTCCACTATAGTAGTGGTGACGTGCTGAAAGATCGAGCCGGTCTTGAAAACCCTAGTACTTAATTTTTATTAATTTTTATAAATATTTTTTCTTTAATAGGTATTAATATGCGTTAGTTTTTTTTAAAATAAATTGAATTCTTAATTTTTAATATGCGTCAGTTTTTTTAATTAATTTTCATAAATATTTTTTCTTTAGTCATTTTTTACATAATTTTTGAATTCTTTAATTTTTTGCATGAACATCCAATTCAAATTCCAACCATCGGGCTCGCCGAAACATAAATTACCCAGATTCAAAATCACCAAATCTCAGCAAAATCTCAATCATCAATACCATATCACTTAAGGAACAAAAATTATTAACCAAAAAAAATAAATTTTAAATAAATTTCAGAGAAAAAATACATGTTCTTCCCCAAATCCCCAGCCCTAAATCAAAATTAAACTCAGACCCTAGATTGAAGAAACAGAGCACACTAATTTGCACCGATGTGGTTTCCACTGGTACCGGAGGTAATCGAAGTTCGGTCGGTCAGTCGTTTCTAAAGCAGTTGAAGGGGTTGTCCACGTATGAGTTCTTCTCTGGTGATTGGACGACCGAGCTCTTCATCTCCACGATCGAGGTCTTCTTCTCCGATGGCGTTCTCGACATCGGCGGGACAAGGTGGTGTTGAAGAGTGGTTGTGCTGTGAGGAAGAAAATGAGAGGAGAGCAAGGAATGATGGTGAGGGGACGAAGGGAAGAGGAGGTCGGACATATGGTGGCTAGGTTTAAGGTGTGAATGAGAAATGAGAAAGGGATGAAGGTTTTGATAAAACAAAGGTTTTACATAAAAGTTAGTTTGAGTATTTTGAAAATTTTTAGGTCATGTGTAATGCACATGACTGATTTCCGTTCAAAATTTACAGAAATTGATCAAACTGATTAAAAAATGAAATTAAAAACGTTAAATGTAAAAAAAAATGTTAAGAAGGTGATGTGTAAAAACGACGATAAAAAAAAGATTATGTGTAAATTTCACTAATATTAATTATGACTTAAGAACATGGGAATGAAAATATTGGAAATGTAGTGTGCACATTGCATGTGAGAGAGGTTATTTGGAGAGAACACGAGTGTGATGGGTTGCATCTCATATGGGGAACATGTTGTGATGGTATGGGTCATAGTTTCTCTTGACAAAAAACAAAATAATAATTACATATAAATTATCATTTTTTTTATTTTTGTGTATATTTTAATACAATAAAAATGAAAAAGTTCTAACAACTATGATTCTGAAGATATTACATAAAACACATTTGTGATTGACTGATACGACATTGCATACCAACCAAAACATTTGATCTTCTATAAATAAAAAATGTACACGACACCATACCAAGAGGAGGACCGAGCATTTAAAATATTGTTCCTTCTTAGGTTCTAATACACATGCACATGTTAACCTTATTAATTTTGTTTGAAGATAAATGTTACAAAAGAAAAACTAAAACATGTTATGTAAGAAAGCAAATAGAAGAAAAAGTAATGCGTTTTTTTTCTCACATGAGAGTAATGTTAAGAGCATCCACAGTCGTGAGTGGGGAGTTGACGGCAGGGCCGTCTCTATACTTTTCAAGACCATAGGCAAAAATTCAAAAGTGGGCCTTTTAATGACTAAAACATAACAGTATTTCTATATTTTATAAATATAGTAGATAAAGATATATTTTTATAGAGGACATAAAATTTTTATTCCAATAATTCGTCTAAATATATCTAATAACGTGAATTATATCTCATAGAAGATTAAAATTACTTTCAATGGTCTTAGTACACACATATAATATGATTTAAACATGAATCAATCATTTTTTTCTTTCCAAAAATGATATCTAAGTAATTAAACAAGAACTTTTCATTTTTCTGGTTTTAAAAAAATGATTTTATAAGAGTTTTTATTTCTTTCAATTAAGCATGAATCATGGAATTGATTTTTCTACAAATCTAGAACATAATATTAAAATATTTGTCAATATATATATGTGGCTCATGAATTAGGAAAATTAATTCAAACTAATTATAGAACCTCCGTCGTACATGTTTATAAACTATAAATTAATTAACAAAATAATTGAACAATAATTAATTAATTAGCATTACTAATTTATATTGTAGATTATTTTTCGTGTCTGTCTTTGATCTTCCCAATCAATATAGGAAATATGAAATAGTGATAAAAGAGTTTTTTTATAAAATAAAGTAGAATTTGGAAAAGAAATCACAACGAAACAATAGAGAATTTGAAGAAAAAATAAAAAGTATTTGGGATGAATCTGAACATAAAATCAACCTCTTATTTATACATGACTTGAAAAAAAAACAGAATTAGGAAAAATAAAAATCGTATTTTGTAAACAAACTTGAACTTATTTAAGATTAGGAAAAGAAAATGTTTTGTTTTGAAATATAGAATTTAAATATATATTTAAAAAAATATTGAATTATAGCTGGATAATACTTGGATTCTTATATATGAAAGGAATAGCAAACTTAAATTGCACGGAGCAGAGTTGTTTGTATCATTAAAATTGGGATTAAAATAATAAAATTATGCCGTGGGTAAGTAAGTATTAGGTTAACTTTACATAGAGTTAAAGTCCTTTTTTTTCAAATGTGGCCTTGATCTTGGTGGTGGCCTTAGGCCACCGCCTAATTGGCCAATGAATAGGGCCGGTCTTGGCTGATGGGGAGGTGCTGACAGGGAGCAATCGTCGACGAGAGTTGGCTGGGAGGTCGCTGGTGGGGAGGGTTGGCTGGAAGCTCCTCGCCTCTTCTCACCATCGGCTGAGAACAAAAATGTGAACAAAAAGGGTTACTATAAGCCAACAAAAGGGGTTAGCATTGTAGGGTACTGGCTGAGAGAGGTGACTATAAGTCAACAAAAAATAATTTTTTATTTTCCCCGCCAGCAACCGACTGTATGACTGTGGATGCCCTAACATCATAGTTATCCAATCAGATTCTATTAATTATGACATTTTAAAATACTAAAATATCAAAACTTACGTATGTGATATTATCACTGAAAATACAACCTATCGGTACCGCTTCGTGGAGTAGCACCAGTTCAGACCATTACCCTGACGCTACCTGCATCGACCAGTACCGCCCGAGGAGCGGTACCCTACCGCTAACTGACCACAATTGCTATAAGGAGGTCATTAATTCTGAAGTAACTATTCATTTTTTACAAACTTTGATGGCTTATTTGCTCTTCTTTTTTTGCCTCAACTTAAAAACCCAAAAGAATACAAATGGGCCGCACTCATTCCTTCAACAAAGCCCACGCTTTTCACATACATCCAGGTTTTGTGCTTTACACAAATGGGCCTTGGCTGAAAGCCCAAAAGTGAATTACATTTATGTGTGGTGAGATACGATTGGAAGTCATTCGCGGATAAGGAGTGAACACGTGCTGTTCCTTCGACGATCTTAAGGTGGCCAACTCCAGGTCCTATACAACCTAGTACCATGTCCCATTGACATTGTCTCTTTCTGAAATATTTTTTATTTTTTGATTTTTTTTAATAAAGGCAATATATTTAGCTATCAAATCCATTATACAGGGCAAATCATTTGGCATAGAAGTTCCCGGCCACCCACATCTGAACATGCCTCTCCTTAAAAACCTAATAAACTCGATACACTACTGCTGATCTTGACTTGGGGGACGGATCAGATCCGTCTCCCAGGTTAGCTTATCCGTCGGCCTGGATCTTGGCTGACGGATACATCCGTCGGCCAGGTCTCGTCGGCCAAGTTTTTGGCCGACGGATGCAACAATCCATCAGTAAGCTGGACAATGACCCGACGGATCCCATCTGTCTGCCAAAACTGAGCACCTGAGTCACGGATCCGATCCGTCACTCTGCTTCGGTGACCCTGCCGACGGGTATCATACGTCAGGCAGGAATTTCCACCTGGCCGACCTATCGGACCCGTCGGCAAGGCGTAACTGCTTGCCAGACGGATGACACCCGTCGGCAGGGTGTTATGGCTTGCCTGACGGGTCATACCAGTCGACAAGGTGGGAAATCTTGGCAGCCAGATCCCTCCCGTCAGGCAAGTGTTTACACCATGCCGACGGATTTTTCCCGTCTGGCAAGACTTCCTCCCTGCCGACGTCTGCCATATGTCGGTCAAGGTTTAACACCCTGCCGACGGGTGCTATCTGTCGGCCAGGTCTAAACCCGACTCATATAACATCCCTAGTTTCCGAGCAGTTTAGTGTCAACATAATTTAGGGTTTAAAGAATGTAGGGTTGCAGAATTAAGCTACGAGGTTCAGGGCAATTTAGTTTCACAATAATTTTAGGTTTCAGGAATTTTTGGTTGCACAAATAATTATCCTTGTGTTGAATAAGGGTTTTCGGGAAGTTTAGTTTCAAAATATTTTAGGGTTTAATAAAATACGATACATGTGTGACAAATATTCAAAAAGTTAGAAAAGTAGGGTTTAATATAATGCATGGTATGTTTGCATCCTGAAAAACAAGTTCATTCGTGTGTGTATTAGGTTATCCTTTCGATGGATGACAACAATAGCAGTAGTGTTGGGGAGAACAGCCTAACTGGGGCAGATCACTTTGATGAAGAAGTTCCCGTAGTGACGGAAGTAGACTGGGAAAAATCAATGAACTTAGTGATGAACAAATTGCCTAGGGGACTTTCTTCGATGCACGAGGCAAAGACTCGCATGTATATTAGGCGGCTGATTTCAGCTGAAGGAGATAGACTTAGAAAGGAAAAGGAAGAACGAGATAGGGTCGCCGCTGCGAGACAAACTGCTCGAAGCGCAAGACGGACTCCGTCTGATGGATCGACTTCGAAGCGCCCGTCCCGAGACTAGTTTACTACTTAATTAGTGTATGAACGATGTTTAAATTAGGTTATATTTAAGTTCGTTTTGTATGACTCGGTGATTAATATGCTAATACATTTTATGATGCTAATATACGTAAGTTTCAATTTGTTTCTACTATATTCGTTTTGATATAGTACTAAGACTTGCTTTCATTTAGTCAATGGATGACTGAAGTAGCGTAGGGGAAAACAATATCCCAGATGACGAATATGATGGACCTCAACAAGTGGGGCCTGATTTGCATGCTGAGATGATGCGTTTATTCAACAGCATTCCAAGAGCGTCTTTGCCACGCACGAGAGCTGCTCGGATGAGGTTACTGGGCCTCATTAACCGAGAGGGACGAAGGATTGCGGCTGAAGAAGCTGCTGAAAGACAAACACTTGCTACTGAACGAGCTGCTGCAAGAGCTAGGCTTGAGGAAAGAGGTAGGCGTCTTCATGCAAGGGTTGCTGCTCTCTTAGAGTCTGGTACATCTGATGGAGCCACCTCCATGCGCGGCCCGAAGCATGACGCAAGGGTGTACGTGCAGTGGCTGAAAGACAACTTTGTGCGCGAGGACGAAGACTAGACGCCTAGCTAGAATATTAATTTCCTACTATTTAGCGGATGTTTGTTCAGGATGACTTTTATTTCAATAGCACTTTTTATATGACTTTGTAATTTGAATGGTTAACGGTTGTTTTAATTATTGTTCACTTTATTTATTAAGTGTTGGTTTATATGAATATTATTTGCGTATGATTTGACTTAATTATTTGGGATTGATTATAATTGTAATATGTTCTTTGACTAAGTCAGGATATATGGAACCAAACTCTGATCGTAGACTAGAGCGTAGGTGGCGTCGACGTGAAAATGCGGGAACAGTTGTACCTGGTCCACATAGAGTCAACGCTGCAGCTGCCCCAGCGTGGGTCCAACATTATTCCCTATTAGTCCAGGAATCACATCAACGCTACGACTATATTTCTCACCTGATGAATGAGAAAGGTATGGACATACCTCCACTCCCTGTTGGAGGCCCGCAGCATACCCCTCCATGGTTGAACGAGGAATGGATGAACGAGGTTCAAGACAATGACCTTCAAGCTAGAGCGGAGCCTGCGTGGTTTGGACATTTTGTGGAATGGATGGAAGTGACCAAAGAAATGCAGGAGCGTGTCATCAGAAACCTGCTTGTTTTGTAACTCTATTAGGTGTGTCTGTGTTTTCTTTTATGACTATGTTTAATGTTGTGATTATGTGAACACATTATCTGGCAAATGTTTCCATAACTGTTTCCAAACACATTATCTATGAACTGTTTTTTTATATACGCATTGTTTCATACATATTTCATGGGTAATGTCGTTATGTTTATCGGGATACCGTTACATTCTTTCGTATATTACCTCACCTTACCAACGGATACAAGGAACTTGGCTGACGGATTCAACATATGTGGCTAAGGTTTGTCAGTTGGCAGACGGATGCACATGCGTGGCTAAGGTTTTTGCACTTGGCAGACGGATGCACATACGTCACTCAAGTTCTTTTCACTTGCCTGACGGATACAGTATGCGTGGGTCAAGTTTTTGCACTTGGCAGACGGCTGAACATACGTCACTCAAGTTCTTTTCACTTGGCTGACGGATACAGCATGCGTGGGTCAAGTTTTTCCAGTTGGCCGACGGATATGAGTTTCCTTATCTACGGATCTAGCATCCGTTGGCCTGGTGGTTCACTTGGCTGACGGATTGCTGTATCCGTGACCTAAGGGCCAAAACTTAGGTCACGGATCCATTTTATCCGTCTCCTAAGTCGATTTCTGCAGTAGTGATATGTCATTTTCGTAAGATAAAATAATAATCCTGAATTACAAGTTCCATCGATAACATATAATAAGGGCTCGATGAACAATCCTTGATAAGACCATGGTATGGACGTTGCGGATCTCTCCCACCTTTCTTTTTTACACATCATCTCTATACTTGGTCACAAACAATACGCCATTCAACATTTCAAAGTGTAACTACGTCACCTTTAAGTATTGTTTACATGATTTTGTTAGTAAAAATTAACACTCAGATGTGTAATGACTGTTTTATCTATTTGAATTAAGTTACTCGTATGAATTGAAAGACTATTGACCCTTCTTCATCACTCGGCACTAATCGATTGTCACATGTAGTCGATGCCTTCATCCCCATGGTGATGATAAGAGGGCAACCTCTACACTATTTCTTCCAATCGGAAGTTATCACGAGGCATCACCCGTTTGAGCCAACGGTCGAATTAGTTAAAATGTGAAATTTTCAGAATTTGTTTTAAAATACTATACATTCAATCCATAACACGAGTCATTTATTTTTATCCTAATCTTCTGCCTCGCTCAAATTTTATATCAACTCTCGTATGCAAGCAACTATCTGATTAACCGTAACGAACATTCCTCCAAGATAGATATACCCAAGTGTTTGGTTCATATTTTTCCAAGAAGAAGGGGGTCTTTCAAAATATGGTGCCCTTGAGGGAAGAGCGGTCATGTTAAAGTAATGTGGAACGATATGTCGTTTGTTCATCACACATGAATTTTGTTGGTGCTAGCCGACAACCACCTATTACACGGATATTGAAATGGTCATAGAAATGACAATACTAGGGTTAATCAAATGACTAGATCTACGTCAAGGCAGAGAAGTTGTACGAAAAGACTGAAACACCCTTCCAATTTGTCTAGATGCATTGGTGGGAAGCAATCATGAAGGAATTGAAATGGATGAGACACTACAAGTTTCAAGTCGAGAGGAGGATAAGGTTGGACACCCCTGGTTCATACAACTCGTCTCAAAGAATTGGATCCACCGATCAAGAGTAGTTTCAATCTGAATAATCTGCCGATCCGGTTTCCAATCCGTCCCTAGTGGCCGAAGTCCATTCATAAAGGAAGAAGGTGACGAAGAAAATGAGCAAACGATCGAGACAAAGACGACCTTCAACCAGAAAAAATTGCACAACTTTTAATTCTCTCCTCTACACATCATCTCCTTTGCACCTTCCCTATGGATCCTGCGAAGGTTTTTTCCGCTCGGGTTTCTTTTGAGCCGCCTCAACCGTCGCGACGTTGACCTTCTCCCGCCCCAATGAAGCGTCTCTCGACCTTGTTCGGCCCCTTCTCTGAAACTCCGGGGGTTTCGGTCTCTGAGGCCGCTGTCTTTGAAGCCTCAGCCGTCTCTGAGAGCATGTACAGCAGAACGGCCCTGGGTGAGGCCCTCGTCCTGAGGCCCTTGTGCTGACTGGACAAAAGTCAGGGAGTGGGAGTGCGGAAAAGTGGGTGTTCTACAACAGAAAGGACCTCTGAGGTCCTGGGAGTGCAGAACAATGCTGACTGGATTATTATTTGATATTTTCCTGTTTTATTTAATTCGTTATCAGGAACCATTTAAAATATTTATAATTTAAACAATTTTGGAAATAATTAATTAATAAATAAATTTAACACGAATAAAAATTAACTTTTTAATAATGGCAAAGAAATAAATAAAATATGTGTATGGAATAATATGGTCAACTATGTAGTATTCATAGTAGTTGCTATAACGAAAAATCTTTGAATCGGACCGGATATAAATACACACAAAAATGATAATATGGTCAAATATATATTACATAAATATGTTATTTTATTTGAAATATCATTCAACACTAAATTATATAATATATAATCTATTAAAAAGAATATTTGATTTTAAATTTTAATATGCATTTCACTCCAAAATTAAAAGTATATCATATAAATTATAATTAAACATAGTAACAAAAACTCATCTAGCTCAATGGTAGAACCACATGGCTGTTAACCTTGAGGTTGGGGGTTCAAATCCCACAATTAACAAAAAAATTTGTTTTAAAAAAAAAATCGCGCGCATGCCAGGTGTCGGCCCGAAATTGGGCCAGCGTGGGCCAAGGGGCGCGTCTACGAGCCCGGCCCGCAATTGAGGATCGAGGCCCGAGGGACGAGCCCGCTGTTTGAAGGCGGCCCACGCGAAAACCAGCCCACAACAGGACGGGCCGCGGTCCGCGGACCGAGCGCAGGCAGGCCGGGGTGCGAGGGCCGGCCCGTTGTACATGCTCTGATGCCGCCGTCGTCTACAGATTCGTCCCCGAAGCCGCAACAACAACCGACGCGTCCTTCTCCCTGGCCGCAACCACCTCGACCCCTTTCACGATTATGGCTCTGGCTAATCGAGATGATCCTTTTTATTTTATTTGAGTTTGTTTTTGCAGGATCAATGTCTAGTGAACAGAGAATCAGAGATTTTTTTCAGTGTGGAAACCCCGATTCATGTATTGCCTCTCATTATTACTGTTGAAGTCCTAGGCTAATTTTCGGAGCAGGAATTTCAGTATCACTTTCTCAACCCCCGTCTTCCTTCCTTGCCTATACGGCGTCCCAGCTTAGTGTTAGCTTGTCTATATGACGCCTCATCCAATACCGTCAAGGATGGTTATAATATGAAAAAAAATAGCGAACACTTTGTGTTCTTTATCTGTTCTTCATGGTCAGGGATTTATCTTTGATACACTCAGATGTATTTGAAGTCTAAAATAATAAAATTACACCTTTGAATATAAAAAAAGAGATTTTAAATAGATAATATAAATATATATATACAACATAAATTTGCAGATCCGAAAAATCCATAAATGATGGTGCGGACATAAACGGAAAATCAAACCCTATGAAACCTTCGACGGTACCATAATTTCCCAGTGTCCTTCTCTTGGATAATGTAATTTTGATTTTATTGTGATAAAGTTCGGTTCAATAAAAACAGATTTAACAAACTGAACTGTAGTAATAAGTAGTCTCTCACGACAGATAGCATCACTTCTTGTTGCTTCTGTCTCTTGTCTATTAAGAACCTTCCATTCTTCCATTAAGATGTTACACACGTACATGTATTTATTTAATCTGATATTTTGACAATATCAACCTCACAGTAAAAATAAATAAATTCATTGTGAGAATGAACTTCACGGGAAGGATGTGATCCGCAATAAGCATGCATTGTGTGACTTATTATATTTATATATAGTTATGTTAGTGTTAGAGGTTTAAAAATGTAACATGTTATCCTACTGAGTTATTGATTATGTCCCTACGAGTACAAGAGGAATGAGATATTGGAGTGAATTAAAATTTTGTTTCTAGCAATAAATTATAAAGATTACGCCAAAAATCGAACGGCTCCCAAAATACCTCGTCCTTGTGCTAGGGTGTCCAACACATTCGATGTCGTATATTGCGTTGCAACCAATAGAGATACTCCGAGCGACGTCCATGGGAGTATCCTCGATGAAGTCTTTTTCTGTAGCCTCTGTCTCTATTATTGGCGGCCCTAGTCTAGCCTCCCTCATTATCGGTAGCGGCCTCCGTCTCCTCCCACAATCACCGATTTCGACAATCGACATAGACGATGGAAGGCAGTCCTCCGTTCCTCCCAAATCACTCGAATGTTGATGGTTCTAGTCTGACTTGCCCGTAACCTATGTCTGTTCCACCTGCGACTCTAGTCCTACTCGATTGATAAAAGTGTCATGCCCCTCACAATAGATAGTTGTTTCTATTGTTTATGTGTCAAATTTTCATCGTTTCTATCGCATTTCCAACCACTAAGTTGTTTATATCATGTTCTATACTATTCCGTCTTAGTAATGATTGCTTGTCAAAAGTACTGAAATCTCATTTGCTTTGTATTCTATACTTCCAGAACAAGCACCGAGATGTGTAGTGCCTCACCCCTAGTTATATTTGTAAAACGACACGTGCAAGTTCGCAACGCTTGTCGTAATTATAAAGGTTCAGAAGATACGCCTTGCCTGAGTCATTTCATTTTTTATCATTATGTGTGATTATGACCTTCAGGCAGGGTACTCTAATTAAGGGTGGATAGCAGATTTTTTATTTATTAAAAGGGGCAGAGATTTCATTAATAAATAAAGAGAGTCATTACATTGCATAAAACTTCAGAATGTCTCACCACAAAAAACTCTAGGATAATTGAACTATTACAAACGGTGTTGGAACCATATAGGCAAATTAAAAATAAGCAAAGACGAAACCGACAAATACTGTTCAAACTGTTGCCTAAACGCTGCGTACTCTGTAGAGTGCAACTGAAGTTGAATTCGCCAGTCTCATAAATAGGCCAGCCTCTAACCAGAGACCCCTCCCAAGATCGATATTAGATAGTTATTAGGTACTACATGTTTTTGCAATGATAGTCCCAGTTTTAAACTTTTACATCTCAAAAAAGACTTTCTAACAATCAAAATCATTTTGATTCAATGTAAGAAACCGAAAAATGTTATTTTCTGATATTTTGGGCCAAGGTCAATTTCGTTATATTCGAGAAAAAAAGAATAGTTGTGTAATTTTCGGAAATGTTCAGGTAATTAGATGTAAAAGTTTAAAGTTATGGACAATTATCTACAAAAGACATATATACAATATGTAATAATTATCTACACTTAACCTACTAATTAGATTAAGTGTAGGGTTCAGGGGGTGTCCTCTTCATGGGATCAAGTAGCGTTTACGTACTATTTTGAGTGGTTCTCTTTAGCTTCTGTGCTTCAACATCATCAAGCTACTATGCTGCTTCAAAACCATCTCCTACAATAAATGTGTCTTAAAGTATTTTGATCAAAGACCTTCAGGGGCTTTGCTCGTTGTAATGATGCTTCTTTTCCATTATTATTAATAAAGTTTACACCTTTCATTACAAAAAACTACCAATTCTATAGTTTTTATTAGGGGTGAGCATCGGTCGGTACCCGCCCAAAATCCCAAACCCATTACCCAAACCGTTTTTCTCGGTTACATAAAACCCGTACCCATCCCCATCACCGGTTGCTAAAGGGACGGTCGATAACCGCCCGACCTCACTACCGGCCGGAGACGGTTATAACCAACCAACCCAGGCCCAATGGGCTTTCTGATGGGCCTTTTAAATAAAACCCGAAATACAATATTTTTCAAACATCGACATACAAATTTACAATTTAATTTTACAAATCTCCCTATTTTTAACAATTAAAAACATTCAAACACATTAAAACTTCCAAGACTAATAACTCATAATCATATGTTCTCTTACAAAACACGGTTTCAAAAACTATTTTTCTACAAAACAAACAATTGAGTCAATAAAAAAATACAATTTTGAGTAACCTGCTACAGTGTCGGCCGGTCATGGTCACCACGGTTTAGAACATCTCAAACCGTTAACCACCATTGACTAGGCCGGGTCAATGATTTTTAAACCGTACCCGACCCGGGTAAGATCGGTTTCGGGTTTTCCTGTGACGGGGACGGCCGGAGACGGTCGGTTTACGGTGATGGTCGGATTTTTGCTCAGCCCTAGTTTTTATCATATCCCCCTAACTCGTATGGTTTCTCTCCTTCTTTGTAGTCGCTTCCTCTCCTTACAATCATATCACATCTCCTTACCCACCTCACACGTCTACCATGGCTCCTACCACCTTCCACTCCTCCGATGTGGCTAACCACGTCGTCTGCAACCAAGTATCGCCCTACCCGACATCTCGGATGAATCCCTTGTGAACGTACTGCCCGAGTTGCTCCCCACCATGTTGTCGCCGCCTCTGGCTATGACTAAATCACCACCAAAGTCGTCGCCCCTACCTCATTCGCGTCCTCCAGCTCCTTGGGCCCTCGTACACCACTCCATTGAGAAATGGTGATGATGAACTCAAGGTGTCTGAGTTGCGGCTCGGCTATGGGGTGGCCGGCAACGTCCGGTGGCGACGGGACGTATTCCTTCGGGTCTTGGTCCCAATTCCTTTCCTTCTCGTCCTTACCGCAATGCTGCGAATCGGTTACGAAGTCCGAGTCCCAACGACTTCGTCGATGGTACTCTCATGGACTTCGTCGAGACTGTGACGCGGTGGAGAAACGTCGTCTTCCAAGTGGAAGCCGGGGGGAGGGGATACCGCATGTTCTTTAATCCGGCCATTGCAAGAACATTGTGACGGAGGCAATTGGGTAAAACAGGGGCGAGGAAGAAACGGCGGGAAGTAGGAAAAAGGGTGCCGAATCGGAGGGTTATGGGAAGCAGAAGATCGCAGAAATAGTGGAACTGAAGTGCGGTTACAAAGGATTCGTTAAGAAGAAACTTCAGGGGTTGGATATTTAATAGCCGAAATTAAATTCGGCCTTACTACTCGTTGCCATGCGTCAGACGCTTATTCGCTGACCCCAATTTTCCTGGGCCCGAATCTATCGATTCAACGACCTCACGAGTTTGCGGATCCCTCGACGTCGATTCGGAGATTTTGAAGATTCGACTGCAATCAGACTTTACAAACCCGACTCGACGCCAAAAAACTACGCGTCGTACAAATCAATGATGCAATTACACCCCGTTTCGACGTCTTTGTGGATAGCCTAAGACGTGGAGATTTATGGTGAACAATCATTTTCTCTCTCATCATCGACGAATCCTTTCTGTATGTGACCTTTATAATCGACCCTTCAGACCATTGTGTACACCGAATCAACATAATTTATTTTGTTGTCAAAAAAACCTACGGATTCGACCCACCCACAACACAAAATATGCTCTAAGGTTATCCACAATGGTGTCGAAACGGCGCATCATTTGGGCATCGAATCCGAGGTGGCGTTGAAAAAAGGCGTCGAATCTGAGTGGCTGCGTCTGGTTTGCGTCGCATTTGTGAAATCGGAGATTCAAGGTCGAGGATCTTGTAGACTCAGCGACCCGTTGAATCGACGGATAAGGGGCCCATCCGTATCGTGACCAGCAAACCAGCTTGTGCCGTGTGGCACGAATCTGCGATAAATACACCACCCGATTCGTCTTCAAACCCTACTCCTCTCAGCCCGTTTCTTCGACTTCCGAAAATCATCGCCGAAATTCCATACCTTTCGACATCCTCTTCCTAAAATGGCTACGCCGCCGGTGTTTCTACTACCCCATGTTATCCAGGAACTTCGCGAAGGTGTCTCCTCGAAAGTTAGACCTCCTCCGTTTCTCCACCGGCCTTACTTCGCCACTGCCTCCTCTTCTTTTTCCGTTTATATGCCGCCGAATCACCTCCCATGACCGATGGCACTCCTCTCCGAGGCTCTTCCCCAGTGCCGGGGTCGAGTTCGAGCCGCCCAAACCACGGTCAGCCGGAAACGGGAACTCAAATCCCGTTCATGGTCTTGTACGCATTGATGAATGTCATCCGGCCGACAATGATACATATGTATCGGAAATGGACCCGACCCGAGGAATCCGCCTTGGTGTGTGCATGGCTCAGACAAGCGGGTGCAGGTGGTGACGAATCCGTAATCAAAGCTAGCAAGTGAGCCGCCAAAGGGTTGGAAAGAATAAGCTCGTCCTTTGGGAATAATGAATGGCCACCCTTTGGAAATAGAGGAAAGAGGACTCGGGGATGGCAGATGAGCTGAAATTATGGTTGTAGTTGTGGTAAGAATAGTCATCCCCAGCAATAACCGAAGGTCATCATCCCACAATACAAGACGATCAACCTTTGGCAAAACAGGACGACGGAGGAAGGGACGGTGGAGGACCTGTTACTCTTTTTGGAGGTGTAATGTGCATGACAACTTTAAATTGTCTCTTAGTTGTCGATTATCAAAAATGACGAGTGACATTGGTTACCTCACGACATTGCTTCAAGACACAACAAATTGAGTCCCGTGGCTGTTTGTTCTACAGGGTCTCGTGACATTACTTGCTATGTTCTTGGAGTAATGACATAAGAAAATCCCCGTCACTCGCCATTTTTTATTATGAAATACCGAATTTTTTTTTTGAAGTAGTCCGTCATATTACACCCCCAGACCGATTACTCGAGTCTGAGAAGCTGGTTTGCGATAGACAATAGTAGTTAGGTTGCACATGTAATGCGATGACATTGATTTGAACATATTAATGAATGTATTTTGATCGGGTCGAGTCTTCTTGCATTTTGATAAACACATCGATTTGAACTTGTTTTCGATTTTAATTCTACACAAAAGACTCGGTCTATTCTCATTGTAACACGATTTCAAATAGACCCACGAAACAGGTCTAATTCATTCGTAGGGTTCACAACTTTTTCAAAAAAATCGTCTGAATAAACCGGAATTAGATCGAATATGTCTATTTCTATTGTGTAAGTCTAAGTGGTACCAGAAAATGGTAAAGGACATCTTCGTCATTTCACAACATTACCGACGGTTTCACACTTTTCACCACTGAAGCTCAAGGTTGTACTCTCTGGTACAAGCCATCTCAAGCGTGAGATCGGCGCAAGTTAGCTCGTTCACCAGAAGGATCTATCTCTCTTCTTCGTCTTCTCTGCTCCTCGAAAGATCAAAAATCCCCAAATTTTCTTATGCTGTTGTTGTTGAGACATCGCTGTTGATTTCTGGTCCAAAGCCAATCGTGATCGTTACTCGACTTCATCACCAATCAACACACACCCAAAAAATCGAATCTTCCACCGACCCGAAACCCTAACCCTAACCAGCTCCTCTCCGATCCCCAGATTCGAATTCAGCAGATGTGTGAAGGTTTCGTATCCGAGACCTCGATCCGATGCTAGGAGCCGTCCAATTGGGCTTGCTGGCGGCTTGCGTGGTGCTGTTCGTGCCGATGGTGATGGCGGGTTGGCATTTGAGCCGCAACAAGATGCTCTTCTTCAGCGGAGCTCTGTTCATCACCCTCGCGATCGGAGTTCACCTGACGCCGTACTTCCCCTCCGTCTCCGATCTGGTGTCCTCGGTGTCGACGGTCATGGTGGTGGAGACCGGAGACCCTTGCGTCTCGCTCCTCCACGAGATCGCTTGGGATGTGAAGCCCGTGGAGGAGGATTTGGATCGGGATCGGAATCGGAGCCGTTACGAGGAGAATTGGAACTGGACGAGGTCGAATCGGGTTAGGGAATGTGGGTTTCAGAGGTTGGGGAAGGCCGATTCGTCGGATCTGCTCAACGGGTCGTGGGTCGTCGTCGCCGGAGACTCTCAGGCGAGGCTTATTGCTCTGTCGTTGCTGGGCTTGGTTCTGGATTCGGAGAAGATGGGGTTGGTGAGAGATGATCTCTTCAAGAGGCATAGTGATTACAGGATCGAAATCGTGGAAATGGGTATGAAATTGGACTTCATCTGGGCTCCGTATACGTCGAATCTCACTGACATGGCTCTGAAACTGAAGCAAGATCGAAACTACCCGGATGTGTTAGTGATGGGTTCTGGTCTCTGGCACATGCTTCACATCACAAATGCGGTCGATTACGGCATTTCATTGCAGCTGCTGAGAAGTGCAGTGATGCAGTTGCTGCCATTTTATCCAGAAATGGCTTCAACTTCAACTTCAAGCTCAAGCTCACACGAAGAGCTCGGGTCTGTTCGATCACCACACATGTTCTGGCTCGGCATGCCAATGCTGGTTAATGGGATGTTGAATACGGTGGAGAAGAGGGAGAAGATGACTGATGAACTGTGGCATTCTTATGATCAAGAGCTTCGAAAGAGCAAGCTCTTGCACCAATCCGGAGGGCCTTTGTTCTTGCTCGATGTTCAGTCCTTGAGTTGGAATTGTGGTCCTAGGTGCACCATTGATGGTATGCATTACTCTGAACCTGTTTATGAAGCTGCTACTCATATTATGCTCAATGCATTGCTTATAGAATCCCATCAAAGGCTAGACAAGGGTTAAAGTTCAGATTTTGGAGTTCATATCGGATTTGAGAGTCTATATACAGTCAAGAGGTCCAATTCTCCCCTCTTATTCACGTCTTCGATTTTTTTTTTGCACGTTATTTACATACCCGTTTTGACTTTTCGGTATCAAAATCACCCTAAAAAAGAGAAGGGGTTATCAGTGACATCGTATCAATCAAAAACACCCGGATTTACATTGGAAAGGTTATGGTTTTATCGTTAACATGATGTCATGTGACAAAATGAACCGAATCCGGGTGTTTTTGATGATAAACGAAACGTGACAATGTGTTATTGATCCTCACTTTCATGGTGTGTAGGTAGGAAACATAGGTGAAAGGGGGTGTTAATGAAGTTGCTCTTTTTTTAGGTTTTAGATTAACTTAGGAGTAGGTTGTTGTGGTAGTAATCACATATTGATTTGTTTTTCTTTGTTCCTTTGATTGCATAATCATAAATACATACGGCACTTGCACTTACATTGTATTTTGATGTGAAATTATTCACATCTTGTATGAATACTAGAGACTAGTCTTTTCAATTTTATACCATCCTTTGGAATGTTGATTCACATTTTTTTCATATGGTTGGGCATCGGTCGGTTAAAGACCAAATGTCGACCGGTATACATGCCAGTCGACCAGTCGGTCTCCTATACATGCCAGTCGACCAGTCGGTCTCCGGTTGACCGTCCCCAGTTTCAATCGGTGTTGATTGGACCTCAACAATTGGGCCACAATCAAGGCCAACTTACATGTTCAGTCCAAACACATGTACACAAACACATACAGGCCAAAATTTTCTAAAAGAGATCAACTATGGCTTCACAGCCCTCATAGACTGGAGTTTATGAAGCCTTTTTTAGAATTAAATTCGATTGATCTTTAGCACTTGTTTAAGAAACCATTCCTTAATGGGATAGAAGTAGGAATAAAGAAGGACTATTATTAAAGGTGAAGTTTATGAAGCATTGTTACATAACTAAACTTGCTTGTTCTCTAGCACTTGTTTAAGAAACATTCCTTAATGGGACCATAGATAGGAACAGAGGCAAGATATAATTGCCAAAAAGTATTTTGAAGTATTCATTTATTTTTGTAATTTGTATTCCTTTTTTTATAAGTATAAAAAAAGACTCTCTAAACTTACATTTTTATTGCAATTTGTATACAAGTTATTATTTTACCCTTACAATTTATATTTTGAAAATTAACAGTAAAAGACTAAAAAAATCAAATCCTTTATATCATTAATTTTATTTGTCTTTTTAAGGGATATGTGAAAATTTGGGAATTTAATCTTTAATTATTATTTTTAAATTTAAATTCCTAAGAGTAAAATTGTATTTTGAAACAAAACTATATGAAGTCCAACAAAAAGGCGCTTTCATGACCGTTATCAAAGAAGAGGGTTCAAAGATGGAATTTTGTTGAATTATGTTATTGGGAATGATATCACTATTGAACTTAACAAATTTATTAGAACGCCTCTTTAGAGTCTGAAGAGACACAACATACATAAGAGTTTCCTACTACAAAAACAATGACCAAACCAATTGGATCTAAACAAGGATCAAATAAAAACCCGGGGGAAGACAAAAGTCTTAATATCAAATTTGACAATCATATCAGTATAAGACCAAAAAACATAAAAGAAAAAAGTAGAGTTTAGAACTAGGATTTAGTTACATAAAGCATATAAAAAAGAGGCGTACAACCATGATTTATCAACCATAAAGCTCAAAAAAAACTTGAACCATCGAAACTACTGAACTTCTCTTGAAGCTCTTGGTTACGAATGGATTCAAAAACTAATGTACAGATATCGAAAATCGATTTTATATGCTTTTTAAAACGGCGGTGGGAAGTTACACCACTGCCGTTTCTCCACCGGCCTTACTTCACCACTGTCTCTTCTCCTTTTTCCGTTTATTTACCGCTCGAATCACCTCCCATGGCCGATGACACTCCTCTCCGAGGCTCTTCCCCGGTGTCGGGGTCGAGCTCGAGTCGCCCATACCACGGCCAGCCGGAACCGGAAACTCAAATCCCGTCCATGGTCTTATACGCACGTATGAACGTCATCCTGCCGGCAATGATACGCATGTACCGGAAATGGAGTCGGCCCAAGGAATCCGTCTTGGTGTGTGCATGGCTCAGACAGGCAGGTCAAGACCTCGACAAACATTGATCTTTTCAGAGGTCAACTATTGATCAACCAAAAAGTAACTGATGGCGTTGATGATTTCATAAGGGCATCCACAACCATTTCACCGGCTGCTGGCGGGGAGTGGCTGGCAGGGAGGATTAAAAAATTATTTTTTGTCTTCCCAGCCAGCTCACCGCCTACGCAAACCGCCAACAACCTGCAGTGGTTGGCGTTTTTGCCGGTGGTGAGCCACCCAATTTCCTATTTTAAATTATATATATTTTTAAAAAAATAAATCATCAAATTATATTATATGTAAAAAAACAAGTACTTAAATTATAAAAAAATCGTAAATAAACAAGTTCTTACATTATATAGTAAAAAAACAAGTCCTTAAATTTAAAAAGATACACTAAAATAAACATAAACATCACAATTAAGAATAACAGAGTTTAGTTGAAGAATAAGCTATTGAAAGAAAAGGAACAAGAAATGAAATTAAAACATAATGAAAGATAATAGAAGCTAGGCGTCTCCAAATTTATTCCAAATGTGTTCGACGAGATCGTCCTTCAACCGGTAATGTATGCGTTCCTCTTGCATCCTCGCAGTGTTTCCAAGTATGACTTGGGTCGGGACGAAGCCTCCTCGTGCAATATGTGGTTGACTTGGCCAACCTTCATCTGTTTGTTCAAGGTAGCCGTCGTAGGTATGACGTTCAGCCTCAACTATCATATTGTGCAAAATAATACATGCATTCATTACCAAGCCGATGTACTGAGGCATCCACAAGCGGCTCGGTTGCTTGATAATGTGAAACCGAGCTTGAAGTGCACCGAATGCTCGTTCCACATCCTTCTTGTCACGCCCCAAATCCAGTTTTGACCGGACTCGAGACGTGAACTAGGAATAATAATTAAATAATAAATAAAAAGAAATTTAATAATGCAATCTCCGAGTAAAACATAATTCAAATCCAAATTTAAGAGTCAAACGCTCGTTCCAACAGAATAACGGAAAATATAGTTTGATACAAAAGGGAAGTACGTCTCTAATACATAAAATCACCTGAATCCTCAAGGAGCTCCCGAGCCCTGAGACCACCTCTAGGTCTACTCATTAATGAAACCTGTAAAAATAGTAAACACGAAGGGGGTGAGCTTACGCTCAGTAGGAAAAAGTAGCATAGTAAAAAGAAACCCCGCTTTGACAACAAAAACCCGATTAGTACAATTATCCAAAGGACACCATAAGTAGAGATCAACAAGAATTTCAACACTTAGTAAAATAGTAGCTCAAAGGAGATCAACGGGGAGACAGCTTATTTACCAACAGAAACAAGAAACACATGAGTACCGAAATATAGATAGTTTAAACCACAAGACTCAGATCCACACACAAACCAACACATCGTACCGGAATGCCCCTCGGTCACGATGGGACACATATCATCGGGACTCCCGGAAATGTCCCCACAAGGAACACATATCATCCGGGCTCCCGGAAATGTCTCCAAAGGAACACAGATCATCGGGGTGAAACAAGATGTCCTCCCAGAAATGTCCCCGAAGGGACACATATCATCGGGGAGAAACAAGTGTCTCCGGAACACGTAGCATCGGAGTGAGACAACAATATATCATGCCGGAATATCCCTCGGCCTAGGTCTTCCCGGAACACGTAGCATCGGGGTGAAACAACAATATACCATACCGGAATATCCATCGGCCTAGGTCTTCCCGGAACACACACATCGGGGCAAACATATAATACAATATACCGGAATGCACCGTCGGTCTTCCCGGAAATCCCTCGGGGCATAAACGCGACACCTCGTGCCAAAACACAAACCGTCGGCCTAGGTACTACCCTACACCGGCATACCCCCTCGGTGTAGGTACCATACCGGAATACAACTCCTCTTGGAACACACATCAAGAGAATAACACGCATCATAATGTCATAGTTCAACCCCGGCTTACCAAGCCCAACAATCTTACCACAACAAGCCACATAGAACTCATATTATCAACCAAGCTTACCGACATGACTTACCAAACATGTCCCATCGGTCTATCACTCACCCGATCATACCACAAGGCGCCATCACATAATCGCATTCAAACATTCACTCAATCAATCATAACACGGATCAACCATTCACATTACAATCATCACATTTCATCGAGTTTAATATGACTCTTATATTATCCAAAGAATGAAACATGCATCGACATTTGATACCATTGAACACAATTCAACACAAACACAATCAATCCTAAGGCTCGACATGACCATTCCACCAGCACGACAATTTCCCAATAATTGAAAGCGGTTAAACTAGTGAATCACATCCTATATGCATACTAAGACTCTTTCGGTTATTAACATAATTGAAAGCGGTTATTCTAGCGAATCACATCCTATATGCAAACTAGGACCTTTCCGATTATTATTATTAGCCTATAGGCATACTATTAGCATTCTTCAAATTAAGAGTGGAGTTTACTACTCTTCCCTACCTCGAATTCTCCAACGCTTAACCAATCCTAGCAGCTGACGACTTGGCTAGCTTCCTCCTCGTCCTCTCACGCGGTCCCAAAGGCCTCCTCCTTCGTCGAGCTCGGTCCAAGGTATTGGATCACAATTAATACTATAATTAAAGGCTAACCAAAGATAGTTTAAGAGGCAAACATCTAAGCTAAAAATGCCCAAACAAAACGGTTCAAGATAACCTTTCGGCAGTCGTTTTCTCGCCGCCAGTGCCTCCTCGTCCACGACTGTAGATGCCCTTAGACGATATTATCTTTACGTATACAAAATATCACGTCCAAAACGACGACATTCCGCTGCAAATTGTGGATAACATGTGGATTTTTTTGACTATACCTGTTTTGTCTTCTCCCATCCACCTTTCCCAGCGCAGCCCCTAAAAGCATCTTTGTGCCAAGTAGAGACACGTGAAAAACATACGAACAGTCACATCCAAGGTTTAATATTAGTCAACATATACTAAATTTAAAATAACACTCAAACTCGGTCTACTCGGGGGAGGGCAATTCACACCAACCCTTTATAATAAACTCCTCTTATCTACACAACTCACCACAATCCAACCAAATCAAAACCCAAAACCACATCTCACTCACATTTCTCATCGGAGATGGACCAATTCGACGTGATCGTCGTCGGGGCGGGCGTAATGGGCAGCTCCGCCACCTATCATGTCGCCCGACGAGGTCAAAAGACGCTCTTGTTAGAGCAATTCGACTTCCTCCACCACTGCGGGTCGTCCCACGGGGGGTCACGCACCATACGTGGTTCGTATGCGGAGGACTACTACTGCCGGATGGTCATGGAGGCCTACCGTTTATGGGAAGAGGCCGAATCCGAAGCTGGCTACAAAGTTCACTTCAAGACCGATCATCTTGATATTGGCCCGCCCGAGAGCCCGTCGCTGCTCGCGCGTATAGCGAACTGCGAGAAACTCTCGTGGCCGTATCAGGTAACGAATTTAGAGATCAAACAATCATTAAAAGCATAAGCTCACCGGTCTTTATAACCATAGCTCGGTCGTTAACATAGTTTCCGCCATTTTAGTTTGATCCCTCAACAAATCAAAATTATAACGAATTTACAAACAATCATGTCTTTGTGACCATAGCTCAGTAGTTAACATATTTTTTGTAATTTCTATTTGATCCCCGAACAAATTAAAATAGTAACGAATTTAAAAATCAGCATGTCAATAAAATCATAAGCTCACTTGTTTGTGGGACCATACCTCAGTCGTTAACGTAATTTCTACCATTTCAATTTAATTCCTCAATAGATGAAAATTGTAGCAAAATTAGAGATCAAAGAATCATTAAAGTCATAAACTTACATGTCTTTGGGACCATACTTAATCGTTAACATAATTTTTGTAATTTCAATTTGACCCCTCGACAAATTAAACTCGATACATTTAAATTGTATTGAACTTAGAGATCAAACAATCGATGCAATCATTAGCTCACGGGTCTCTAGGATATGTACTTTCAATTTGATCCCTCGACAAATTTAATTCGTAACAAGTTTAGAAATCAAACAATTGTTAAAATCATAAGCTCACGGCCCTTTGTGATCATAACTCACCTGTTAGCCTCATTTTTGTAATTTCAATTTGATCCCTCAACAAATTAAAATCGATACATTAAATCTAGACATGTTATCAACAGGTGCTCGACGGCAGTCAAGTCCACGAAAAGTTCGGCGGCCGGATATCCTTACCGGAAGGCTTCGTCGGACTGTCCATGGAGCAAGGCGGAGTCATCAAGCCCACCAAGGCGGTGTCCATGTTCCAAGCTCTAGCGCTACGAAACGGCGCCGTTTTGAAGGACAACATGGAGGTCACGGGCATAGTGAGAGACGGGACAGGTGTAACGGTTTTAACTTCCGGCGGCGAGAAGTTTCACGGCAAGAAATGTGTCATAACCGTCGGAGCTTGGATGAGCAAGTTAGTTAAAACGGTTAGAGGAGTTGAGCTGCCTACTCAACCTCTAGAGGTCACGGTGTACTACTGGAGGATTAAGGAAGGGCACGAAGGTAAATTCACACTAGAAGGAGGTTTTCAAGTTGTGATGAGTTGCACGCATTCGGCACGCCTATGCTCGAGTTTCCGGGTCTCATTAAGGTCCTCGCCGATGGGGGGGACCCCTGTGACCCGGACAGGAGGGTATGGGGTGGTCCTGGTGGGGTCTCACCAGGACGACCCCATGTCCTGGGTCAATTAAAAAAATGGATTGATCAGACATTCTCGGGACTGGTGGAGTCTGGAGAGCCCGCGATGACACAGTCATGCTTGTACACTATGACCCCGGACGAGGACTATGTGATCGACTTTCTAGGCGGAGATTTTGAGAAGGATGTGGTCGTGGCCGGAGGGTTTTCCGGTCACGGGTTCAAGATGGCTCCTGTGGTAGGGAGGGTATTGGCAGATCTTGTGCTCACCGGCGAGGCCGAAGGAGTGGAATTGAAGCATTTCAGTCTGGAAAGGTTTTTGGACAATCCTAAGGGTAACACCAAAGGGTAATTATGTCCATCGAAATAATCACTAAGTATAATAATAATGGTCACTTGGTAAGTGCCAAGAGTCTATGGCGATGGAGTTTCTTTAGCCAATATTTTCATAATTGAAAATTTAGAATAAGAAAGGAGGGTCTGATAACCTATATGTATATGTAGACAACTATCTCGGCAATGGTTCGGTTGCGGTGAAGTGGTCGGGATAGTCGTGTCCGGCCTATTGTAGTCGGTGACTATTGGGGACCATCAAAGCAGTCAGCGGAAGGAGGTTCTTCTTAAGCCTCCGAAATTTAAGAAACGACAATATCATTCGAAGCAGCCGTCTAGGACTTCGAATCGTCAGAGTCGGCCTCCTATGTTTTACGCGGATTATGTTATTGCTAAAATCAAAACAAGAGATCGTTCATTGAGCCGTGAGAGAATTGCAATTCCTGTGGACGTTGGGAAGCATATGTTACAAGCTCGAACCGCTCAATTAGCTCAGCCTGCTAAAGCAAAGGCTTTCGATGACCTGAATTTGACGTCGGACGGTGAAGATTGGGTCACTGATGAGGGATGATCTTTTCTTTTGCGTTAATTTGTGTCGGGTTTTTCCCCGCAGCTCCTTTTGAGAACTCTCTTGTAATGGATGCCTTTGGTTCGATCCTCATCAGATCTTACTTTTTTCTAATAAATTTTTTCGAGTTTATCCAAAAAAAGAATAAGAAAGGAGGACCATTACGAATGTTTATACGCTTATGGACGTCGTGTTTTTGGTAATTATACGAGTTTTGAGCTATACTTACTACAACATGCGTCTAGCGTCTTTGGAGTCATGTTATTTGTTTTTTTTTTGTATCTTCTTTTTTCGTCATGTTGAGTTTGAGATGTCTGTTGGGATGTAATCTTTGCTTATTTCTTGATCTCATTTTGTTTTTCCGGTACGATGTTTCTTTCTCGAGACTCAAGAGCCTTTAATGTATTTTCCTTCTAACTGATAAAAAAAATATAGGTGTCGATATCATCAATTTTAAACTAACTCCGTAGTAGGATTTTGTAGTCTTGCCAAATATGAATGTGTCTCGTGATTTTGTTGTGAGTATATTTGTGCTTATCAATAAAACTTTTGTTTGTGCACTAGGCGTGTCGAATGGATTGTATTCTTGATTTTGTTTTATTGAAGACATAGAGCAAGCTTTTTCAATGAGGGGCGTATTGAAAATTTTCAACGACAATACATGACTAAAAATAATTGAGAGATGCACAATTACGAAATTAGAAAAAAATTAAAAGTATTTTTGAAAAAATATCAAAAAACATAAGAATTTTTCAAAAAAATTAAAATTGAGGGGGGACGTGCCCCTGTGGATCCCATGTGGCTCTGCTGCATTAGCTAACAACTTCTCTAGTGGGGATAATGTTTAGATGTTGGTGACGTTTCTCAAAAGCCTATGGGTTAAAAGTAAACTATAAGATCCACAAACTTAACTAAAAGTTGAAGCTGAAGCTGATAGTTTACACAAGGCTGACCTATTTAAGACAACTTTGGTAAATTGAGCTGTAGGAATTAGTATTTTTGTAGTTTAAGACCCAATTATAATTACGTTCTTAACACTTATAACAAATAAGTCATGACAAGTTTCTTATAACACGTCCTTAAATCAATAAGGATGACGACATGATATGATAAGACGATATGTGCTTTGTGGGCTTGAGTACAAAAGTAGACAACACTTACTCGTTCAAGGAGGATTCTCTGGCCATATTTACGAATCTTTAATGGAACGATTCAGAGTAAAAGGGTTGAATAAAATATCGATTGATTTGGAGTATACAAATCCTATACATTAGGAGGATTAAGAAGTTTCATGGGAATGTCAGCTGCGATAGGTTTCTAAAACGAGACGAACTAATAAGGATGAATGTCTGTATTTCGGATGGAAACTACGTGCTTTGTATACAGAAGATAAAAGAACCACGTATTACTTTAGCATATAATTGCCTCTTTATTCACGACTCTATGATGGAAATAACTTAGAATAACAAGGGATAGATTTAAAGCAAGAAGCTCGATACATAAGAACAATATGTATTCACACGTTAATAAAATATGAGTTTGATTCATGCTTTAAATTAAATGACAAAAATAAATAGTAGTTTGTCATTAAAAACCAATGGGGCAAACTATCTGGACTGGTACATATATTTAAGGATAGTCCTCAAATATAAACACAAAGGATATATCTTTGACAAGGCTATCTCTCATGTCCTGAAAAGAAAATAAAGAATAAGAGATGACAATAGATGGGGTTCTACGCTCACTTCCTCGTGCATATGTTGAGCTCATCATGAACTATCATATGCACGATATGGACAAGGTCATATCAGAGTTACATGACACGTTTGTAACTACTGAGGAGAACATTAGGGATCTAAGATCTAAGGATATTCTGATGGTCAACAAGGGAACCCGTTTCAAGAAGGGAACTGGAAGTGGCAAAGGCGGGGCTCATACGTACTTCGCATGAAAGATGAGACACCTTATCGCTCCTAACCCTTCTAGGTTTCGGGAGTCCTAAAGGAAGGCTGAGGAGGATGAGAATGTCTATTTCTACTCCTAGAAGCTTGATCAATGAAAACAAGATTGTAGGGAAAACCAGAATGATCTAAAGAAGGACAGTGGGACTACGCCTTCATCAGGTATTAACATACTCACTTTGACGTTTTATTATCAATATCAAAATTGAGACAAGACATGGGTACGGTTTTAAATTTCGGCGGTGAGAAGTTCTCGAGTAAGAAACGTGTCATAACCATTGGTGTTTGAATTAGCAAATTGGTTCAAACAGTTAAAAGGGGTTAACTTTCCATCTCACCGCCAGAGGTCACGATGTACAGCTGAAGAATTAAGGAAGGACATGAAGCTGAGTTTTCGGTACGAGGAGATTTCCCAATGTTCTCGAGGTGTGACGAGCCGCATGCATTCGACACGCCCATGCTCGAGTTTTTGGGTCTCATCAAAGTCCTCATCGATAGAGGGGACCCATGTGACCCGGACAAGAGGCCATGGGATGGTCCTAGAATTTTTCAGGACCACCCCATGTCATGGATCAACTAAAAGAGTAGATTGATCAAACATTTTAGGGACCGATGGAGTCTGGAGAGCCCGTGATGACACAATCATGTTTGTACACTAACAACGGAGGAAATAGCTTTTTCAGTGAAAAGGACACCGATCAATTCCTATGACAAGCACGATTTCGACAAGGATGAGGTTGTAAGTGTAGTTTTATCAATAAAACTTTTGTGCGTCTCTGTGTATAGAAATACATCCTTGTCTATCTATCATTGTCATTATATGGGTTTAAATGGAGTACAAAGTATTAACCAAAAGTGATGGATTTAGAATAACAAAAAATGGTACATTCCCACATTGATATACTATGAGTTTGATTCATGCTTTAAATTAACTTGTAATTGGTATTCGAATCGTCAAGCTTGTTATCAAGTGAGACATGAGTGATGACATCACTGAGTGCAAGTATGATCTACTTGCCCTAAGTCCTCATGTTAGTTGGACACCCCATCCTTCATGGGTGGGAAAGCTTTACCAAATTGTTGATCTCTATCGAATAGGGCTTCAACAAAGTTGAATGATCTCATCCTACATGGGTGAGTAAGCTTCAATCATTTCTTTTTTGAAATAAAAATGATAAAAGTTCGTTTACATATTTAATTTGACATTTTATTATCGAAATTGAGATAAGATAAGAAGGGGTTATGGTTTTAACTTTTGGGTGTGAGAAGTTTCGGGTAAGAATGACCGTTGGTGCATAAATGAGAAAATTAGTTACGACGGTTAGAGGGGTTGAGCTGCCTACCCACCGCTAGATGTCAGGGTGTATTACTGGAGGATTAAGGAAGGACATGAAATTGAGTTTTTGCTATGAGGAGATTTTCCAATATTCTGGAGTTGTGGCGAGCGCATGTATTTGACACGCCTAGAGTTTTTGAGTTTGATCTAAGTTATTGTCGATGGAGGGGATCCATGTTACCGGAAAAAAAGGCATGGGTGTTCCTGTAGTTTCCCCAGAACGACCCCATATTCTCGATCAACTAAAAAATGGATTGATAAAACATTCTTGTGACTGGTAGAGTCTGGAGAGTCCACGATAACATATCATGCTTGTAAACGATCAGTAGTAGAGTTAGCTTTTTTAAAAGAAAGACATTTTTTTATGATAATACATAACCTTTAAAACATTTGAGGGAGCACAATTTCAAAATTAAAAAAGCGCAGTATTATTTTTTTTTCAAAAAAAGTTATAACAAGTTAAGCTTTTGACAAGAGAGTGGTTGCAAGTGTAGTTGTGTTTATCAACAAAAATTTTGTGCATCTCTTTGTGTATACAAATACATCTTTGTCCATCTATCATTTTTTTTATCAGCACATATTATAAAATCTGTCATTTGAAGAGAGGTAGAGATACAAACTAAGAGCGTTTCACAAGAGATATCTCAACCAACAACCTCACTCAACTCACTAAGAGAAACCAGTACAACACAATTCAACCAACAACCTCACCGCAACACAAACTGGGAACCAAAACGAAATAACACCCTATTTCAGTTCAGCTGAGAAAAAACTAAGTGGAACGCGCCTCACACGCGCTAGTTTAGGTTTCTTTTTGAAACCTTTGGCCGCCGTCTCCATCTCAGGCGGCGTGCGAGTCGGTGTCTCAGTGGCCGGGTGTGGGGAGGACGGTGGTGGTCGCAGGGTGTCGTGCTGTGTTGCATCGGGTTCTCTGTCGCAATCGTACGCCCTAAACACTGGTCTTCTGTGTTTTCCGGCCGTTCCGATTCGTCTGTTCCGGTGGTGTTGTCAAGCGACCCTTCTTCTTCGATCGCAGATCTAGGATCGATGGGGGTGATTGCTCCAGTGGTTATTTGCTTCTCCGATCGCAAGGGGTATTGGGCTCCGCTCGTCATCATCCGTTCGCAGGTCTTCTAGGCGATCGTCTCCAGCAACGTCTACAGCAGCACTGTTGACGCCGGAACTGGTGCACTGGACGGTGCCGTTTCAAGGTGAAGCTCTCCTTGGGGTTGCTGGTTGTCGTTTGCTGCCTATGCTGCTACGGGATTCGTCGTTGTGGATTCATAACTCGGCGCGCAAGAGAAAACAAAGAGCTTCGGTGATGGCTTCTGAGTACCATGAGAAGATGATTGAAGGCAAGTTATTTCGGGTACCCAAACTCGCTTCAGTGATTTGTCGCCTGGAAAATTCTGCTCAGGTGCCGTTAATTAGTTCGATTAATCGAGGTGGAAAAGAACCTGTGAGTCCGGCATCCAAGTCTGCATCGATTCCGATCCTTAGGTCACCGACCCCAATCCCCAATTCGAGTGGTGTATCCAGAGAACCAGTTAATCCCTCGCCTGATTCTGGTGAGTTGATTAAACTCTTTATCTGCAATCTCCCCTCAGATTCAAACCGTGTGAAACTGAAGGCTTGGTTGGAGCAATTTACACCGGTGCACAAAGTCTTTGTCTGCAAAAGAAAAAATGCGGGGGACGTTTCTTTGGGTTCATTTCGGTCGGATCAAAGGATGAGGCAAAGTTGTTAATAAAGGCTTGTAATGGGACGGTTTGGAACGATCATAAGATTTTCCCGGCTTTTGCGTGGACGGATAGACTAAGAAAGAGGATGGGGAAGCCATCGGTAAGTCAAGTTTGGAGACCTAAGAGGGATTTTAACAGTGGTCAAGTGCATTCAGTGGAGGCCTCTGTTCATCATTCAGTGGTTACATGCACGTCATCCAATTACCTATCACCATGGTCTGAAGCTAGTTTATTGGGGGTGGCGAGAGATAATTTTTCAATTTCGGATTTACGGAATCGGATCAATTCTGAAGAGCCATTGGACTTACACTTTCGATACTTGGGAAACAGAATTTTTCTGTTCCTTTCTTCGGATCAGGACACTATTTCGAGTATTTTGAACTCGAAATGGAAATGGTGCACCACTGAGTTCCTTATGTTCGACAAGGCTAAGGAGTGGCTTAACGCTGAGGGTTGTTTTTCTTGGGTGAAGGTGTCGGGTATACCAGTTTTGGGTTGGTGCATGTCAACATTCAGAGACTTGGGAAATTCGATGGGCACTTTCATTTTATCTCTGCTTGATGAGACTTCACTGCAACTGGATTTCAATTACTTATTGTTAAAGTTGAAGTCTCATGAAAAATCCTTTGATCGTTTCTTGTTGTTGGATGGTAAACGCTACCCCATTGACGCCTGTCGAACCTTAGAGGTCCCTGTTAGCGGATCTGCTCTAGAGTTGAAAGATCAACCGTTAAATTCCATGGAATCTCTTGGTCTGAACGACAGAGTTCAATTCCCACCTCCGGCCGGCGTATTGAAGCATAAAGGAATAATGTGCGCATCACCTTCCTCGGGCAGCAAAGTCGCAGAATCTCAGAGTCAGAGCAGCCCGAGCCCATCGAGTCTGTTGCGCGGGCCTCAAGCCTTTCAGGCCGAATGCTTATTCAGTCGAAATTTTCTTAAATCAGGTAACCCTAATTATGTATATCGATCCTACGTTTCCAGGAGATGTTCTTTGGCCAAGGAGCATGTGGATCGTGATAAAAGATGGAAACTTATGAAAGCAAGCCAGAAAATCATTGCTGGTAATCCTGAAACTGCGGAACCAATAGAAGCTTTAGACTTTGAGCTGGGTGATTCGGTTGATCCTGAGTTTCAGGAGGACTCCGAGGAATTTTGCACTGATGAAGAGGTAGAAGAGGGAAGTTCTTTACCTACTTCTTTACCTTTCTAGTTATTGTCTAAGGTGAAATCATCTCCTGGATTGTGAGGGGGGTGAATGTCGTCCAAAAGAGACGAAGTAGTATTTGTTGCGCAGTTCTGTTTGGTTGAAAGTGTGTTATGTTACCTGCTGGTACTTTTGGCTACAGAGGAAAGGTTTTTCAGAAGCTCAGCGCAATCCAGCTCTGAAGTGTTTGAGAAGATCAAGCCTCACCTCTTTGGCTGGTGTTTTTATACCTAATGGTTCCTACATTCAATGGTCTGCAGCTCCTAGTTTCATGTTTGTTTCTGCGACGGAATAGGTTGTTGGTTCGAGGGTGATTCAGTTTTTTTTTTCGCTGGCTTTTTCGTGTTTTATGTTTTTGGGTTGTGGGTAACCTTTCGAGGTTTATTAGGTGTAACCTTTCTGGGTTTTATTTGGTGTAACCTTCCGAGGTTTTTGTTTCTTTTTTCAGGTATCCACCTTGGATTCCTGTAATAATAATTTCATCGCTTATCCAAAAAAAAAACAGGAAAAGCAGCAGAAAGAAAACACAACACAAAAACATCTATAAGGTGGTACATACATGTGTTCTTTCTCTACCTTCGATTTATTGTTCTCATTACTCCTCCTTACTATCTCACAACGAGTGTAAAGATTTTCTAACTGGCTAGCTAGATCTCCTGACGGGATTTCCCTTTCCCTTCACAACGTCGTATGTAACCGCATACGCTCTACAAGTGTATAATTAATCTCTTTCAAGAATAACTCTTTTAATTCTTTAGTCTTCAGTTTAGAGATTAAACAATCATTAAATCATAACCTTGCGAGTCCTTGTGATCCCTCAACAAACTAAAATCGATACATTAAATCTCGACATTTAAATTTTTGTACATTACAAACAAACCCATGTTTATCAATGGGTTCTGGACATCAGTCAGGTCCACGAGAAGTTCGACGGCAAGATATCCCTATCGGAACGCTTCGTTGGACTGTCCACCGAGCATGGCAGAGTCATCAAGCACACCAAGGTGGTGTCCATGTTCCATGCTCTGGCGCTATGAAACGGCGTTGTCCTGAAGAACAACATGGAGGTCACGGGCATTTCACAAAAAAGTAACTGATTTGGGGTAAGACATGAAGGACTAGGAAGTTTCATAGGAATGTGAGTCATAATAGGTTTCTAACACACGTGACAGACCATTAAAACCGAGCGTTTATATTCCAAATAGACATTGCGTACTTAGAATAAGAAGCATGAAGATATAATAGTGGTAGATTTAAAATAGTAAGATAGTACACATCTAACGAATTAGGATGTTTTATAGTTTCCATGTTCATTGATATATATTCCCACATTGATAAAATGTGAGTATGATTCATGTTTTAAATTAACTTGTTACGTGTCTTGTAATTGTCAAGCTTGTTATCAAGCGAGACATGAGTGATGACATCACCGAGTGCAAGTACGTTCTGCTTGCCCTAAGTCCTCAGGTTAGAGTGACACCCCATCCTCCATGGGTGGAAAAGCCTTACCCAAAGGTTGATCATGATTGTTCTCGACAAAGTTGAATAACCCCATCCTACATGGATGGGAAAGCTCCGGATCAATTTTTATCCAACACCATGCACATTTAACTGATCAATTTTTTTTTATTTTATAGGGAAAACTACCAATACCTACCCGAAATCATGTCTATTTAACTGATGTTTACCCTGAAGTTTAAAGTTAACTGATACATACCCTTAAGTTTCGAAAATGTAACACAAAACCCCTCCATCAACTAAAATGACGAAAATACCCTCAACTACACTTCAATAATTAGTATAAAAAAATTATTTAAAAATTACTTTTGTTATATATATATATATATATATATATATATATAGGGAGACAATCAGGTGCGAACCTCCCTTACGGTGCGAACCTGCGAACCTCAAATCTGGTTTGCGGAAATAACGAACATGGTTTGCGGAAATAAGCATCCCAGTTTGCGGAAAAAAAGTTTGAAAAAGCAACATTTTTATCTTGAGAAAATATATGGTTTGCGAAAATAGTGTATCTGTTTTGCGGAATTAGCGAATATGGTTTGCGGAAATAGCGAATATGGTTTGCGGAAATAAGCATCCCAGTTTGCTGAAAAACAGTTTGAAAAAAAAGCATTTTATCTTGAGAAAAATATGGTTTGCGAAAACACCGCAAACCGAGAACACTATTTCCGCAAACCAGATACACTACACAAGCAGGTTCGTACCTGATTGCACCCGTATATATATATATATATATATATATATATATATATATATATATATATATATATATATATATATATATATATATATATATATATATACTTATTAGGGTTAAATATTGAAACTTACTCTTAAGTATTGGTCACGAACACTACACTACCCACGTTTTCAAAATGAACACTACACTACCCTTAAGTATTGGTCACACGATTTTGTTAGTAAAAATGGACGGAATTTTCCATTCCGTTAGTCATATTATCTCAAGTGTCATATAATGGATGGTAAAATGACGTTTTTTCCCTTAAGTATTAAACCTCTATACATTTTATAAGGAACAATAACGAGGGTACAATGATAATGTTCGTTATAAAATGTGTATAGGTCATATAATTAAGGGGAAACGTCATTTTACCATCCATTATATGACACTTGAGGTCATATGACTAACGGAATGGAAAATTCCGTCCATTTTTACTAACAAAATCGTGTGACCAATACTTAAGGGTAGTGTAGTGTTCATTTTGAAAACGTGGGTAGTATAGTGTTCGTGACAAATACTTAAGAGTAAGTTTCGATATTTAACCCTACTTATTAAATGACTTCATCTTTATTTAAAAAATAACTTCATTTATATTTTTAAAATATTTAAAAAAATCACCGAGGGTATTTTCGTCATTTTAGCTGACAGAAAGGGTTAATAGTTACAAGTCGTAACTTCAGGGTATGCATCAGTTAACTTTAAACTTCAGGGTAAACATCAGTTAAATGAACATGGTTTTGGGTAGGTATTGGTAGTTTTCCCTATTTTATATGACAAACGAGTATAAGTTTTACTTAATAATAAGACTTGGGTTTTGGTTCTTCGATTTGTGGAAGTTAATATTATTCGTTTCATATGGATTTTTTGTCACAAGACTCGTTCTGACGGTTCGTTTGAGCGGTATAAGACTCGTTTTTTTTATCTGCAAAGAAAATTTAAATAAAACCTCTCACGAGGATAAAGAGGAGTACACAGATCGCTACAAACCTCAAAACCCTAGAAGGATGCAACCTTCATTATCAGGCACAACCAACTAACAACAAGGAACACCAAGATAAACCAACAACAACCCGAACTGCCAAGAAGAAGAAGACACAAACAAGCTAGAAGAACAAATTTCTGGTCTAAGTACCAAATTTAACTAACATGAAGCAAAATTTATTTTAAAACATGCCTAAATACCAAATTTGTCACCCATTAAGAACAAAACACCCATAGTCTCCATCTACCCGAGTCAACCCTACCCTAAAACAGATCCAGAATTACAGTCACTCCCATTTCTCAGAACCACAAATCCTTATGACAGAGTTGGATGATTTGGCCGGCGGCCAGCACCGCTGTCGACCGAGAAATTCCAGATGCAATCATCCGAAACCCCAAGCCTAAAAATTCATAGGGTCTTCTAAAGGCTTATGCCCAATGTACTCGCTGGCGGCCAACACCAAAATCCGACGAGTCCGGACCACAAAAGTGGCCGGGAACACGAGAAGCGCCCTTGAAAAATAGAGAGGATGGGATGGGAGTAGAAAACCGAAACGGGACATAGAAGGGAAGAAGGGCCTTACCAACCACAGCTCGGGAAGGGGAGAAGAACTATCACGCCCCAAATCCGGTTTTGACCGGACTCGAGACGTGAACTAAAACAATAATAAATTGAAATGAAAGTAAGCCAAATTAAGTCCCAAAAAGTAGTTCAAAACTCTAAACAACACCGCGAGTCGCAGCTCGATAAAAACAACGGTAAAAATAGTTCAACAGTTAACAGTACGTCACTAGACACTAGCTAAACCCTCGCTAGTTCCCAAGCTCCGAGAATCCTGCTAGTACAGATCCCGATCGACACCTGAAACACAACAAGTAAGGGGGGGGGGGGGTGAGCTTACGCTCAGTAGGAAAAGTAGTTAAAGTTCTAAACCATAATTCAGCACCACGGGTAACCGTCCAATTAGGGCATACTAGTACGCACGACGCTTAGGAACAAAATAACCGATTCCTCCAAGACTGCACTTGGCCTTCACTCAAGCACAACCCGTAAAACAAACTCACAACGAACCAAACCCATACCACTTTCCACGACTAGCTCTTGACACCCATCACCTAACAATTCTCAATGAATAACGCCTACGGTTATCTCACAACCGACCACACGTGCGAACTCGCACGGCAACACAGGAATCAGGTAAAACAACACCTCTAGTCACCCAACACTCTCACAAGACCACAGTCTCACTTAACCCAAAGTACAAAGCCAGACAGCCCGCACGGCTCACACACCAGACAATACACAAAGCCCAACAACACTCACAATACACACAGCAGACGACGCACAAAGCCCAGCAACACACACAACACACACATCAGACCCGCCCTAAACATAGTCTAATCATTTCCAACGTCTCCGGCTATCACATCCCGTCCATTTATGTCGCACCGGTACACGAAGCCTCGGGCCCGACATCCGGTTACCGATCACTTTCACAAAGTCATAAACATACTTAAAAGAATTTCACAAAGCCAAACAGCAAGAAAGGGCACACAACGAGATACACACAGATATCGTAAAACAGTCCCAACGTCGTTGGATGCACTAAGCCGATTGCACATAGCCACGTATATCGTACTGGACCACACAACATCAGTCCCGATATCTTCCTCCTCACACAGACGAAGGGTAACATCCTCGACCGAAAATCCCTCAGTCCGATGTCTTCCTCCTCACACAGACGAAGGGCACTACTCAACATACGTACTGAACCAGCACACAACGAGACACACACAGATATCATAAAACGACATAAGCCCACACCACCGGATGCACACAGCCACTTATATCGTACTGGACCACACAACATCAGTCCCGATATCTTCCTCCTCACACAGACGAAGGGTAACATCCTCGACCGGAAATCCCTCAGTCCGATGTCTTCCTCCTCACACAGAAGAAGGGAAATACTCAACCTGTCGGACCTGGGCCTGGCCCGAGTCCTGGTCTGGACGAGGTCCGGCCCGAACTTGTCCGGCCCACAACCCACTTCAATCCTGGCCCAAAGTCCCGGCCCTGGCCCGAAGTCCTGTCCTGACTTGTCCGAACTGGAGACCACGAGGACGGTGGCTAGGGTTGAAGCTGTCACGCCCCAAATCCGGTTTTGGCCGGACTCGAGACGTGACCTAAAACAAACGAGGTAAAAGTAATAAAACTGTAATAAATTCTTTTACAACTGAAAACGAGTCCAAAGTATTTCTCAATAATCCAAAAACTGAAGTCAAAACTTGACAAGTAATATAAGGTAAATAAAGTTCAACAACGTGGACCAACACGTCTCTAATACAATCCTCAAGACATCCGGAAGCTTCCGAGCCTCGAATTCCCCCAAATCTCAAGCATACCTGTACACACAATAAATAAACAAATAGGGGTGAGCTTGCGCTCAGTAGGAAAAATCGTAAATGACGTTAGTCTCCAAGTTTAATGTTAAAACTGTTTTAATTCGATGTCACAAAAGTATTTAAAACCCTTAGACCAAAGGATGTAATAAACAAATAAGAAGTAACAATACCAATAGTGCATTCTCAAGGATAACGGTAACTTCTCAGAGAATAAATGGAGAACATTATAATAAAATAGAAACCCATCACGCTGGGAACAAGTAAATACTATTAAGCAAAGAAATGTTATGGAATCCGTTGTGATGAAATAACATCGCTTCTTCAAGGCTGACAGTAACTTAAAAGAAGTTCATATTAAATACTTTAACGGATCAATAATAGTAAAAATGGGAATAATCAATATCTTGCCAACCACTCGCTTTCTCAAGCCTCCGATCCATGGATAGATTATGGGATCACCTCGGTTCCCACATTCCGATCCACCAGATTATCCATATCATATCAGATTTTCCCTCGGTCCAGAGGAAGCACATGCGTCGGGGCACCGGAAACAATCCCAAATGGGTGCTTATCATCGGGATTCCCAGAAATGCCTCCAAAGGACCATATGTCATAGGGGACCAAGTAGTGCACCCACTGGGATGCAGTTCCTTGGGGGTGAAACCATAAGTAATCCTCTCCCCGTAGGGTAAACTGTCCAATTGCCCGCAGGCCCAATAACCAATGCCCCGCAGGGTCCAATAACCAAATGCCCGCAGGCCCAATAACCAATGAATATCCCGCAGGATCTGCCAATACTCAATTATGATAATATCCAGTAACCAAAGAATATCCCGCAGGATCTGCCAATACTCAATTCTGATAATATCCAGTAACCAAGGAATATCCCGCAGGATCTGCCAATACTCAACTCTCATAATATCCAGTAACCAATACACTCAGGCTCTAAACTCAGTCTATATCTCACTGTATCTGTTCAACTCCAACCACTACAACGGCACCGGATTACCCCCCCCCCCCCCCCCCCCCCCGGTGTAGTACCGAATCAAGCAAACAAACAGACAAACCAATAAACGAGCATACATTCAAGAATAAGAATAAAGGAACAAGCATTTCATTCATCCATCAAGCAGCACACGTCGGAACACACTTTCATCACAACCCAGACAACCAACACCATTTCATACTTACCGTACACTTACTTGTCACCAACCATCGGTACATCGATCACCTGATTGTACCCCTTTGGCACAACCAGTCATACTCGATCATCCGTTCAACCAACAATTATATCAACATAAACACTCAATCAACCAAGTATGCATTCAACCAATCAATCATCATGTGAACGAACAAATAGGCATTCGATAAGACAAGCTAATCTAGTTTCATTAGACTCTTAAGTTAACCCGACAACGATCAATCAAGCATGTGAACCTAGCACGCAACTAATCCGAGAGCTCTTCACAGCCTCTCTACCAGTAAATCAAGTTTCCAAGTATTGAAAGCACACTTCACTAATTGTCATCGTCCTAAGCATGCGTACTAGACTCATCCATTTATTAGTAATTGAAATACGATTATTCTAGTTATTCGCATCTTATAGGCAATTCTAGGACCTTTCCGATTTTATTATCCTAATCATGCATACTAATCGTTAATTAAGAAATTAAGACTTTCCCTACCTCGAAGTCTTCACGAACAATACTCCTAGCTGTTGACGTCCGGGCTAGCTTTCTCTCCGTCTTCTCACGGGTCCCCAGGCCTTCTCCTCCGCCGCGCTCGGGTCCAAAGTCTAAGAATACAAGAATTAATGCTAATTCAAGTGTGGATTAAGGAGGGAATTACCCAAACTAATCCCAAATGTTAAACTTGGCGAAATGGGCCCGGAAGGCCCATTTTGCCTGAATTCGAGAAAACGTCCCTCGGGACTCTGGAAATTCCCCTATTCGCGTCTAACATTCATAATTAAATTACTTGCTCCAACGCACTTGACGGAATTAAATTCCGAGGTCCGAACGTTAAAAAAAAACGTAATTAAAGTTTCTACCTACAATTTCCGAAATTTCACGAATTACAAACCATAATTCTCAAAACCCAAAAAAAAAACGACAAAACCAAGATTAATCCAAGCCTTATCGAGGACTAACCTAACACTTCTTCATCATAACATACCTCACAAAAATATTTTCCGTCAACAAGTGTCGGGTAGCACTTGGAAAGACCCAACATTAAATCAAACGAAAACAATTCTTTTTATTTCTCTCTTTTTTTGATTTTTGTCCAGAACCCATAGTCAAGACATGCTTATCATGTATTCTTTTCAATGGATAAAATGAGCAATTAATGCTCCAAGTAAAGATGAGCATTAAGGAACGTTTCAAAGCAGGAAAAAAAATATAGACTGTAACTATGATGGAATTCACGCCGATCAAGAAGAAAAAATAACAGAAAGAAATGATGCTTCAGCTCAGCTTCGCCCAAATCCTCTCTATGCTCCTCCTCTGTCAAAATGAAGCTGTCCCCTATCTTAGCCAAATCAGGTGTCGTGTACAGGGAAACTCCAAACCCTACTATTCCTTATATAGTAGTACAAGAATAAATAGGAGATGGGCTTAAGTTGGTTGGGCCCAAGAACATGGGCTTTAGTTTGGAGCCAAATATTACAAAGTGTTTATGTGGGTCCATCTCTACTTTCAAATATCTCAGCCCAATTTAAATAATTCGATAAGACCCTATTTCGACCCCGCTTGATCCGAATTTGATTTTTTTTTCCGCAAAACAAGTCATTTGAAAGGAAACGATCCAACTAGGCTAACCGTAACGACGGCTAAGCTTTTTAGGTCCCGGAAAGGTCCCGAATGACTCCCGGAGTCATCGGTTGACTTTTCCGAAAAAAGTCAACTTTCGCCAAAAACCTTCGGTTCGACCGGGATCGACCGGGGGCGGTTCTTACAATCTACCCCCTTAAAAGAATTTCGTCCTCGAAATTGAAAACGAATGCGTTCTACTTGACCCTAACTCTGGAAACGTCCGCTTGAAACTCACACGCGAGGGATCCGCGGGGTACTTCCGTAGTTTGGGAGCACGTGGAGGCTGCTAGGCAACGGCTCTATCTATGCTTGGAGATCTCAAAATGTTCGATAAGCTGCGGGGCCAACTTGCCTCCGATGCGGTCGAACCGCTAAAAGTCCTTCTTATGCTCAATTTCAGAAATACGCGCTCATCGATTGTAAGCTCCAGAGGTCTGCGCCTTCTATCTGCAAAACTCTTTTGCCTGCTCTGCACGGTCTTTAACCGTTTCCGATTTTTACGCACAATCACTTAAGAAAACTAAAGTGAGGACCTCCATATCCCACACCGGAAGTTCTGTCGCCAAGGTAACCTGCTGGAACTCTTTACAAGTCAAACAAAGTCGGAATCACACACAAACGTAGCTCAACCAATTTCTCCTTAACGATCGCCACTGGATTAAACCCAACAGAACTCAAATACTAACAAGTCACACCTGGTAAAAACCTTTCAATATTCTTGACCTGATAATGATTCAACCAATCATCAAGTATCACGATTCTAGAATAAGGACAAACTAACAAATCTCAACTACGGTCGATCACGAAAGTTAACCAACTTGCTATAATTCTCTTACTGCCGATACCAGTTCACACTTCTGACAAAACCATCTTACAAGTCGCTTCGTATAAGTCATTGTATCTGCGAGACCAAGGTTCTCAAACCCGGTGCACGGTTTCGTACCACCACGAACTCTACCAACATCTTGTCGGACGAACGACGCACAACAACAAGAACGGTGGAACCTCGTACTGGCACTCTAGCCGAAAGTAGGTGTCCTTCAAGACACCAAAATAAACGTATAATAATCACACTCGACAGCGAAACACAAACCAAGACTTATCAAAAAAGTTTATCCCGATCGGTGGTAATCCTTATACTGCTGACACTCGTGCACGAGCTGTCGATCAAAGCACTTATAGTCAAGTCCACCCAAGTCACCCCATATGGAGTAATCATCATGCACTGAGATTTCGATAATTTGAACAGTTCAGAAACCAGCGCGGTTCCATCCATCGTTCCTCGAACAACTCAAAACCAACAACGATTAACCCTTAACTTTCCATGTGTCCATGCCCGGCACCAAGTTCGACCTACCATACACGCTTCATTAGGTGCCATCTTGTTATTGGCCTGAAATCTTGTGGTAGTCGTCCTCGGCCACCTGTTGCCGGGTTTCAACGTGAGGTGCTCTCGCTTCTATGGCGTAACCTTGTGGTTATGCTTAGTCCTCGCGGGAGGTTTGGCGTTCGTTCTTCTCTTGCTGGCACGTGTACACCTTGATACCCGGTTCTCGTCTTCCGTATTCTTCTCCGCTGGGGAAGTCGTTTGAACAACTCTCGATGTTATTCGCCTGATCCACGTAAACTGGCGGCAAACCGTTTAGTCCTTCCGGGACGAACGTAGGGAGCACATTCTATTCCAATCTCTTAAGTACGGCACACACTTGTGCAACTTTTCGCTCGTTAGACAGAAATTTGAAACAACAATGTTTCGATGGTTCGAATCTTAAAACTTAAATCCTTTAGCAGGGGTAGATGGAGCTGTCAATTATGACTCCAGTGTGCATGGGCCCACCACGCTTCCGCTGCGCTACTCTGATCTCATCGTTGCCTGGTCATCTCTTGTGACCGTTCGGACCGTTTACTGGTCAAGGCCGCAGCCTTTCACTGCTCGGGCATTCGCTGCCAATAGCGTTCGACGAACGTCTGATGTTTCAACAATCGGTTCTTAAAACTCGATCCTCACTATCGAAGAAGGAAAAGAACTTCCCGTACTACTAGGTCTGTTACTCCTTTTTCAAACCCGAAAACAACACGACCACGTGTAAAGCTCAAGTGTTAGCAAACACAAACCACAATGTAAACCGTAAACGGGCACTCTATGCGATCTCGAGATCGGTATCAAGTCCCTCAGCTCGGGGCCCGGCAATCGCGTATGCTTGGCCCTGCTGAATCAGAAGTCCTTCTCTCGGTGGTGGTGAAAAAATCTGCTGCGGTGATAGCCTATCCTCTTATCGGCTCTCGTAGGGCGACCTGTAGGACGATTTGTGAATCCAACGTTCCATGGGTAGTTCCGGCCCGGATGTCCAAACTGGTTGCACTATGGACAAAACTGTGCCACCGGGGCAGGTCCAACTGACGCTGCTGCACTAACCCGTCGTGTCCCATCGGACTGGGTCTGTGGTTGAAACAATTCTGAGGTCCTCTGCCTTTTAGTATTGCGACTCTTTGACGGCCTTAGGAAGTCACTCGGCCTCGGCCTGTTCTTCCGTACTCTGGCGGTCTTCTGAAGGTGCTTCTCAACGGCTAGCGCCTGGTCCACTAGTATAGAAAGTCCTCATTCTGAAGGTAGTAACTTGATCCGCGACAGACGGGGTGAGTCCTCTCTCGAACGCCTGTGGCGGCTCTCCTCGGTTCGCACCATCTCGGTGCGAAGCGGTACATGAACGTGACCCTCGCCTCATACTTAGAGACGGTCATCCCTCTCTGTTGCATATCAAACAACCGCTGGTGTTGGTCCTCTCGAACGGATCGAGGGAGAGATACTGTTCCATGAACAATCGATTGAACAGCTGAAAGTCACCTCTAACCCTGATCTGCACATGCTGCCACCAGTATCATGCTTCTCTCTCAAGCTGAACGGTCGTGAAAATACTCTCAGGTGACCACCCAAATACTCTCGAAGTAACAAGGTTGCGGGTAATCCGCTCCACCCATACTACAGCTGCCTCGGGGTCGAAACCCCCGGAATTGATTGGCGCACTCAAACTACGAAAATTTCTGAGAGCTTGGCCGTGTTGCTGTGCATCTGTCCTGGCCTCTTGATAGTGACGGCGTCGGCCGTAGGCACAGACTCTGGTGCCGTTACTGCAGTCTCCTGCTGAGCCAAATATTACAAAGTGTTTATGTGGGTCCATCTCTACTTTCAAATATCTCAGCTCAATTTAAATAATTCGATAAGACCCTATTTCGACCCCGCTTGATCCGAATTTGATTTTTTTTTCCGCAAAACAAGTCATTTGAAAGGAAACGATCCAACTAGGCTAACCGTAACGACGGCTAAGCTTTTTAGGTCCCGGAAAGGTCCCGAATGACTCCCGGAGTCATCGGTTGACTTTTCCGAAAAAAGTCAACTTTCGCCAAAAACCTCCGGTTCGACCGGGATCGACCGAGGGCGGTTCTTACAGAAGCTCACTAGCGGCGGCGGCGGCGGTGGAAGCTCGGAGGGAAGTGGTGGCGTCAGGGATCGATTCCCACCGTAGATCTGACCGAGCTCTCCATCACGGGAGTGGAAGTTGTCGAGATGAGTTCATGCGGAAGTGGTGGTTCGAGCGTGAGGTTTTCAGAAGGGAAGAAGGTCGCCGGAGAAGACGAATAGGGTCTGCACGCCGTTCATCGGCTGAGACGCACGGCGAGGCGATTTTCTCTTCTGGTTCTTAGGTGAGGGACGCCGGCGACGAGGTCTGAGGGGGTGAGGGAAAGTGGAGGAGACGGCGAGGTCGTGCGTTGCTCATCGGAGGGATTTCGAACAAGAAGTGGTTTCGGGCTCGGGGGAAGAGACGGTGGAGTGGAGGGTTCCCGAAGACGTCCTCCCAAATCCAGCCTGGAGGTGTGTGATTCGTTGCAAGAGGGAGGGGGTACGGCAGAGTCACGACGAAGGGGTCTGTCGCGAGAGGAACGAGAGGAGGAAGAGGATGGGCGGAACTGGTCTGCCTCGAAATAAGTGCGACAACTACAAGATGAAGGAGCTGTGTAGGGTTGCATTTCAGCGTGCCTGGGCTTTGGGCCCGGTTTTGTGAGCACGTGGGTCTGGGCCCAAAACTGGCCCGACCCGACCTGATTCCACACTTCTTCTTTTTTTCTTTTTTTTTCTTTTAAACAACCACTTGTTTCACTTTCCTACCCCAACGTTTCAGTTTGCACAACAGTACCCTTAAAAAGAAAAGGCGGGCTTTACAAGAACCTAACCCAGATCTGACAGCCCATCCAGGTACGAACCGAACTACTTCCACGCGCCCTCACTCACCCCTACTTTCGTCGGAGAATCCATGAGCAGAGACACCCGCGTCTCTATCCAATCCGACATGAAGGAGGTGAAGGGCGACTATGAACACGCGAGACAACAACAGCGGACGATGACGAGCTCACGGATGGTCCACTTGACGTTCCGACCAACACCGAAAATGCGGGGAAGAGGACCAGTATTTCTTCCAAACCGGAGCTGTGAAAGGAGACTTTCAGATCTGACCTTGGCAAGCACGAACAGGCAGGGAAACTCTGAAGCGCAACCACAGAGGGAAAGACCTTGAGGGCGGCGGAGCATAGACACCAACCGCAGATCTGGCATCACGAGCCCAGATCTACTGGCTGAGCCACCACAACGACGAGAGCCGGCCACCACGCGCTCCAGAGACCTCTAATCTGCAACGATCCTCTCTTGAGAACGAGGGGAAATAGGTCCCACATCCAGATCTGAAGGATTGGGGCGACGAGGAGAAGGGAGATCGTCGGAAGCTACAAACGAACGAGCAAGGAGGGTAGAAGCCGGAAGTCGTCACCGGAAACAACCATGGTCATATCCATGGCTGTCTCCGGTGAGGACGGAGGTGGGAGATTAGGGCGGCTAGGGTTTGAGGAGGAGGGGGAGAACTTAGAGAGAGAAGCTCTTAAGACTCATCTTGTTGTTGATGGAAGGTCTCAACGAGTTGGAATTAACTATGATGAGACTTTCAGTCTTGTGGTCAAACCCTCGACCATTCGCATTGTCATGAGCATTGCGCTGTCACACTCCTAGTTTATTCCTCAGCTTGACACCAAGAATGTCTTCTTTTATGGAAATCTTAATGAGACGGTCTACATGCATCAGCCCCTCGTGTTTTGGAGCTCTCTGCCCCAAATATGAGTGTTTATTGAGTCGTTCACTCTATGGTCTCAAATAGGCTTCTCTGGCCTGATACCATCGTTTCACAGACTTTGTTTCCTTGATTTGTTTTTCTCATAGAAAGTCTGATAATTCGTTGTTTATCTTCAGATGTGCACAAAACTACCCATATCCTATTGTATGTGGATGACATCATCCTCGTCTCCTCTAGCGAGGCGCTCCGGCTATCTATCATAAGTCATCAGAACTCCGAGTTCGCTATGAAAGACCTTGGTCCATTATCCTATTTTTTTAGGAATCACGACTACTCATCACCTTGGTAGTATGTTTCTCTCCCGGCAGAATTACGCATCCCATATCATTTCTCGTGTTGGTATGGACTCATGCTCCCCCTCGGTGTCACCTGTGGACTCTCAAGTAAAAATCGGTGGCTCTGATAGTTCTCCATTCGAAGACCCCACTCTATACCATTGTCTTGCCGGGGTACTCCAGTATCTCATGTTCACTCTCCCGACGTCTCCTATGTCGTTCAACAGGTTTGTCTCCATGTGTATGATTTGCGTGTCAATCGCATGAGGGCTCTCAAACGGATCATTCGTTATTTTTAGGGAACCCATCATCCTGGACTTCATCTGTTGAGATGTAATATTTGCTTATATATCTCACTTTATTTGTTTTTTCGGTTTAATATACCTTTCTCGAGACTCGTGACCTTTTTAATGTATTTTTCCTATAACTGATTAAAGAAAACAGGTGTTCTATATTTTCATTTTTAAATAAGTCCATAACATTATTATTTTTATCAGCAAAGACATATTATAAATAACCGGCTCTTTGAATTGAAGAGCAGGGGGTGAAATACAACCTAACGAGCAATCCGATGATGGATCCTCAACCAACAAACCACTACAAACGAAGATTACAACCAGATGAACACAATACACCAACCTAACCAAGGGTGAAGAACACTAGAAAATGAAGAAACCAAACCAAACACAACAACGAGTTTTAGGACTACTAACCAGAATTATCCACCATGAAGCACAATTTTAAAAACAGACCTAAAATACCATATTTGTCTGCTATTAAGCACATGAAGAACCGATAGCCTCCAACTACCCGAGACACCCCTAACCTAATCCAAATCTTAAATTAAATCCACTCCTTTCTCAAAAGAACCACGAACCTCTGAAGAGAGAACGACGGTCTTTAAATTCCAGCGGCCATCAACGCGAACGGTTGAGAAAAATTCGAAAGAAACCGACCGGAACCCATAAAAACCAAACTATTTGTCAAAGGGCTTCCAAAGGCAGCAGTGGTAAGTGAACTCGTCGGCAGCCAACACTGTTAATCGGAAAGGCCGAACCACAAACGTGGACGGGAACATAAGAAGACCCAATTGAAAAATAGAAAGGACGGGGAAGGAGAAGATAACCAAATAAGGACAGAGAAGGGGTGAAGAGCCTTACTGACCTCAGGAGCCATATATCTGGTCGTAGAGCTAGATAATGGGCGGAGCAACCGAGAGGAAGAAGTCGGGCTCCACAGCAGCAAAATCAACCAAAACCACGGCAATCCACAACCGAGAAGCGTGTGCCACGTCCGGATCTGGTAGAGTCACCGGAATCTGAAGACCCCACTCTATATTGTTGTCTTGTCGGGGCACTTCAGTATCTCACGTTCACTCGCCTAACGTCTCCTATGTTGTTCAAAACGTCTATCTCCATATTCACGATTCGCGTGTCAATCATATGAGGACTCTCAAACGGATCATTCTTTATCTTCAGGGAACCCGTCATCTTGGACTTCATCTATACTTATGTTGAGTTTGAGATGTCTGTTGGGATGTAAACTTCGCTTATATGTCTCACTTTATTTGTTTTTTCGGTCTAATGTACTTTTCTCGAGACCCATGATCTTTTAATGTATTTTCCCTGTAACTCATTAAAGAAAACATGTTATCTATATTTTCATTTTTATATTAAGTCCATAACATTATCGTGTAGCCTTGCAGGAAGTGAATGTGTCTTCTTAAACCACCGGAGAACGAGTGAGAAATAGAGAATGACGATCAAGATCGTCACATTAGGAAGTTTCATAGGAATGTGAGTCATAATAGGCTTCTAACACACGTGACCGACAAGTAAAACCGAACGTCAATATTCCAAATAGACATTGCATACTTACAATAAGAAGCATGAAGATATAATAGTGGTAAATTTAGAATAGTAAGATCGTACGCATTTAACGGATTAGGATGTTTTATAGTTTCCATGTTCATTGAGGTGTACGAGAGTTGTATATATTCCCACATTGATAAAATGTGAGTATGATTCATGTTTTAAATTGACTTGTTATGTGTCTTCTAATCGTCAAGCTTGTTATCAAGCGAGACATGAGTGATGACATCACCGAGTGCAAGTATGTTCTACTTGCCCTAAGTCCTCGGGTTAGAGTGACACCCCATCCTTCATGGATGGAAAAGCCTTACCTTACCCAAAGGTTGATCATGATTATTCCCAACAAAGTTTGAAATACCCCATCCTACATGGATGGGTAAGCTCCTGAGCAATTCTTTTTTAATCTAAACATTATTATGGTGAAAAAAATTGTAGGAAAAACATTACCTAAGAGCATGGGTCTTTTAGGTCCAAAATTAATACGTCTAAATCGGTTGAAAAGCAGGATTGATTCGTCTATTGGTTGAAACAAGGTCTCTTCTAAAAACGAATGAAGACTTTGACCAACTGATGGTATAGCACTCATGTGGAAAAATAAGGAGGTCGGAAGTCTAAGGTCATGTGACACGAATCTGCTAACAAAAGGATCGGATCGACGCGAGAAATCATCTTCTCTCTCTCTAATTTTTTCGCTCCTCCTTCTCTCTAAAAACCTAGCTTCTTGTTCCTCCTCGTGTGGTCGTCAAAGACGGATCTGAGCAACGATTGTTGCCAGAGAGTAACCGGTGGCCTTCTTTTCACTTTTCCCCCCGTTTATTTCCTTCTTCCTCTGTCTCTTCGGTGGTTACTCGATTTTTCGTTGCGAAACCCTAGCCCCCTCAGATATGGTTGCTGGGCTCAGATGCTTCCCCCTCGCTCTCAGTTTGCCCATTGTGGGTTGTCCCGGCGGTGTGCGGTGTGTGGTGTCTCGTTTTGACACCGAGGGCGTTGCTCTTGGGATAGATTTGTTTTCTGGATCTCGATTTGCTGGTGGATGGGGTTTACTTCAGAGTTGTCGGTCGAATGCCTCTCCATCTCTCTTCTTTCTGGCTCTTCTTTGCCCGAGAGTTCCTTCGGGTCACCTTTGAAAAGTTACCGATTCACCGTGGGAAGTGTTTCTCTTATGAGATTCACTGTGGATATGGTACTTTAAGAGGTGGCTCTGGGGTTCTCCTCCGGTTTATGGCCTCGTGCCCTCACAGTTTTTCGGATCTGAGGGTTTTAGGCTTCGCTGGTTTAGCCGTCCGATTCTTCGGCGTGTTGTTTCCGGACCTCTGTGGGAAGGGTTTCCATGAGTGGATTCGCTGTGGCCGGAGCAGCTTGGTAGTTGAAGATGGGGCTGACTGTTTCCTTCCATCTGATCGCGGTGCCTATCTCTCCAAGTACATCTTCGATTGGAGTGGTTGTTTCTTAATTTGGTATGGCTTCTCTCCCTAACACCTTCCTCGATTTTGTTGCTGATTTCTCCTCTTCCCTCCCCATTAGTCTTCTGTTCCCTGAGTTCACTTAGAACGGGGCCTCACGATTGGGGTTGGCCATCGTGGGGGGTTAAGATTTGTCCTTGTTGAAGAAGTTTTGGGTTGGGTTTGAGGGATTTTGGTGGTAGTTTTGAGGTTTAGGAGTTTTTTCCCGCCCCCCCTGAATTGGGTTGCAATCCGGTGCTGGCCGATTGTAAGGTATCTTTCCGGTATCTCTGGGTTGGTGGTGTTTTGTTTGAGCTTGTGGAACTGTTGTCTGCGGATTTGGAGGTGCTGATTGAAGACTTCGGCAGTGGTGTTTCGGCTAACCATCTCAGTTCTTTTTTTTGTTTTTGTTACTTCGGGCTTATTGGATGGTTTTCAGGGTTTTTAGACCTGTGTTTTTGGTTTTAGGTGTCATGTTGGTTAGTCTTGGCCCCTTGTTTAGGTTAGTGTGTTTGTTTTGGTCTTGGTGTAGACCTGGTTTTGTTGGTTACTTGCTTGGTTTCTCTCCCCTTGTTGAGATGATTAGTTGCTGATTGTTTTATCTTGGTTTTAGACATTGTGTTAGTTTACTCCCCTTGTTGGGAGTCATAGTTGAGGTTGCGCTTTGTTAGCCAATTCTCGTGTTTGTAATGGTTGTATTGTGGGATAGAGTCCCTGCCCCTGCGTGGGTTCCTAGTTTGGTCTTAGTTCTTGACCGTTGTAATCTCATTGAATGAGTTGTTAGTTTCTGGTTTGAGGTGCTAGTGTAGCATGCTCTTGGTTGTAATGAGGGTAATCCCTTGGGCTTGATTTCAGTTTGAAAACCTGCCCCATAATAAAACATTTGCTTATCAAAAAAAAATATGACACGAATTACATTGAGACAGGGGACAGTTTTGAGGTGCTGATGACGGGTATTTATGAGGAATCACGGAGAGACTTGATACATCGAACTTAGGCACTTATGAGACATTTAGCGGCCAATGATGGAGTCCTTCCTTGGTTAGTAGTTGGAGACCTTAACAACGTGTTTAGTGCTGGGGATGTGAGGGGTGGGCTTTCATATCCCGCCAACCTCATTACGGGGTTTTGGGAGGCGGTTGAAGATTGTGGACTTCGTGATGTGGATATCGAGGGGCACAGGTTCACATGATAGAAAGGGAGACACGGACACGATGATATGAGGATAAAACTTAACAGGGCCTTGATAAATCAAGCTTGGACAGATTCCTACCCGGATTCAAGTTTGAGACGTGGGGGTGTCTCTCCCTCGGACCACGCGTCAATTTTATTCCGTGGGATTCGGGAGAGATTTGTCAGACGTAAGAGGATATTCAAGTTTGAACAATACTGGACCCGAGATGATGATTCTGGCCGGTTTTTTTGTTATCGGCAAAATAAATTTAATTAAGACCTCTTTTGAGGTGAAAAAGACTACAAGATCCTGTTACATAACCACAAAAAAGAAACCCCAATCGATCACATGTCGATATATAGATGATTTTGGTCGATTAATTAAGGAAGTATGGGACAATCACACTTCCAAGCCACTTTACGAGAGGAATTTGGTTGGTAGCAGTGGCATTGTCTCATTGGGCAAGAGAACATCACAGGGAGTTAGAAAACAAAATTAATAAATGTCAGGAGGAGTTGAACAGCTTATTGGGACCTTAGCTTATTGGGACCTTGGAATATTAATAGAGGAACAAGAATTCAAGAAAAAATATAACATGGAAGCAACTTTCCAAGCAGATTTGGCTCAAAGGTGGGGATTTAAATTCTAAATATTTCTACTCTAAAGCCACAAGTAAGAGGAGGATAATATGGAGCTCCTAAGACCGATCACATGGGAGAAAGTGAAGAAGGTTGTGTTCAATATGGTGCCACTCAAGTCCTCAGGTCCAGACGGGTTTAACTCGGGCTTTTATCAGCACTATTGGGGGACGGTGGGTGATGGGGTGGTTCGGGTGGTTCATCAAGCATTTCAGGAAAAGCTATTGCCAGAGAGACTGAATGAAACTAATTTGATCCTAATTCCGAAAGTGAAGAGGCCGGAGTCGATTGGTGAATTTCGTCCTATAGCATTATGTAACGTGATGTAAAAAGTCATTATAAATTTTCTGATAAATCGTATGAAAGGGGTGCTCCATAAGGTAATCTCAAAGTCGCAAAGTGCTTTTCTGGTAGGTCGTTTAATTACGGATAACATAATCGTATCCGGAGAAACAATTCATCATCTTCGGGGAAGGAAGAACGGGAACGAGGACTCATGAAGATGAAGTTGGTCATGAGCAAAGCATATGACATGATTGAGTGGGGCTAACTGGAACGGGTCATGGCTCGAATGGGCTCTCACCTACTTTGGGTCGGTTTCATCATGGAGTGTGTTCGGTCAGCAAAGTTGTGGGTGGCGTCAGAAGGTAGGAGAATGAGCCCATTGGCCATGGGGCAGGGAATCCGGTAAGGTGACATTCTATCACCCTATCTTTTTATAATTTGTGCTCAGGGGTTACCTCGTATTACTCAGAATGACGACATGGAAGAATGGATTTGAGGGTGTAAGGTGGCACGACAAGCGCCTGATATCACACATTTGTATTTTGCAGATGACAGCTTTTCGGAGCTTCAATAGGAGAGGCCGGTGCATGGTTAGAGTTGCTTCGGAAATACGAGAGGGCCTCGGGACAAAAAGTTGACTTAGATAAATCTTCGGTGATGTTTAATCCAAATATTGAGCAGTTGACCCGAGACGAGATAAAAGGTATCCTGGGAATGCGAGAGGTGGAGGATACGAGACTCTATCTGGGGTTGCCTTCTATAATCAAGAGAAGCAAATATGTGAGTTTCGCGTTTCTCAAGGACCGTATAGTAAAAAGATTACAAGGGTGTGATGAATTATTGATGAATAAGGCTGGCAAAGAGATCCGAGTGAAAGCAGTGATTCAAGCGATGTGGAGGCGGTTAGTAATTTAGGGCATCCACAGTCCAATAGCCGATTGCTGGCAGGGAGGGGCTGGCGGGGAAGAAAAAAAATTATTTTTTGTTGGCTTATAATCAGTTCTCACAACCAGTAGCCTATAATGCTAGATGGCTTGTAGTCAACTATATACCCATTTTTGTTCACATTTTTGTTCCCAGCCGGCGGTGAGAAGAGGCGTGGAGCTCCCAGCCAACCCTCCCCGCCAGCTCCTCGCCGATGATTGTTCCCCGCCAGCTCCCCGCCCACGATTGTGGATGCCCTTAATAGGGAAGGCGGTTAGTAATTTAATGGAGTAGGACGGCTCATTTATTAGTTAGAAATGTTTTATTGTGGAATGATATTGTTTGGGCTGATTTAGCTTTTCCGAACATTTTGTTGCAGGTCCTTACAGACTATTTGATTAAATATATTCCACATTTTCTCAAAAAAATTGTTGCTTTAAAAGAACTTGTTATGGATCTTCTAATAACACGTGACAGATCGACAAAGATAACGCCATGATATGATAGACGATTTCGAGGAAGATTCTCAAACCATATTTATGAATCTTTAATGGAACGACTCAGAGTAAGAGGGTTGAACAAAAATCGACTGATTTGGAGTTTCAAAAACATATATACATCACGAGGATTAAGAGGTTTCATGGTATTGTCGGTCGCGATAAGTTTTTAACACGTGACAGACAAATAAGGACGAACCGTGGCTCCCAGTGGCGGCTCATCCGGCTTTCGTTCCTCAGGCTGGTGCCCTCTCGGCCTTCTAGGCACCTCTGCCCGACTCTCCACCGCTCCTCCCCGTCAAGCTTCACTGGCCGTCTCCTCCCGGGCTACTGTGGGTGTTGGCCCTCCGGTTGTGCAGCCCCTCCTTTCTTCAGGGAGCTTTGGTGCCGGAGTTCTCGCTTGCTCGCCATACCGGTCAGCTTATCGCTCATCTCAGCCCGTTTTTCGTGGCAACTCCAAAATTTCCACCATGCCGGTTCATCTTTGTCGGTCTTCTTGGGTGTTGGCCCCCGACTTTCCTCAGCCTTCTTAGGCTCTCTCTCGTTCTGGCATGGTGGTCCTTTTTTCAGCTGCTCTGAGTTTCGGTCGTCGGTCCGGCATCCTCGGTCGGCTTGAGCGTTTTTCCGGCTGTGTGTTGTCTTGCTTGTGGCTTTTGGTTGCTTGATTGGTGGAGTTCTCAAGGATTAGTGATTGTTGGGTTCCCCATACCTTTTGGGTTTTCCAATTTCATTTTTTCTTTATCTTATCTTTTTTTTTATCGGCGAAAACATATTTAAATTAATCTCTTCCGAGGAAGAAAAGATTACACAAAAGCAACCACACTAACGATTGCAAGAGACCAAAGCAGATAACTCTTCCCAACAGAACAAAAGCAAATGAAAGCAAAAAACCCAAACCCTAAGCTTGAAGATGAAGTTCTTTGTCAATGAGTAGTTAGTGATTGTAGCAGCAACAAAGTAGAATGAAGTCTTCAGCAGTGATTTGGAGCTCCAAATCAGAAATTTCCTGTGATTTGATGGTTGTGGCACCTAGAGTAAGAAGTTGCTGCAGAGTAATAAAGGTTAGGGGTATTTCTTTCCCCAAAAAGATTGAAGAAGGCTGGGATAGAGGATGAACTTGGGGGTGTGGAGAACTTGCAACCAAGGTAGATGAGAGACCAAAGACTGCCAGAGGGCAAGTGAGAACAAAGCAGTAGAGAAAGGGAAGAGCAAAGATGGAGATGAAGCTGAGAAGAAGAGACGAAACGTCTCAGACCCGCCCCGAACGAGCCCGGGACCAAGAAGAAGCAAAAAAACGGGTCGCCTCAGACCCGCTCCAAGACTGCGCCCGACAGAACCGCATCCGAACCCGCACACGATACCGCACCCAACCCGAACCACGCAAGGCCAAAACCGGCCCACAACCAGGACGAGCCCACGAAGCCCAAGCTGAGAACAAGACAAGGTCGGTCCGATCAAACCCGCAACCACCAAACCCCACCCTGACCTAGCACAGACATCGAGCCACCAGACGCTGACTGGGCTTCAACGGAGCGAAGACTGCCCCGATCTGCGACGATCAGAGCTCGGAGAGGCCACTGAAAGTCGTCCCACGACGGAAAAGAAGACAAACGCCGGAGAAGACTTCGTCAAAGTCAGGATACTCACCTAAGAAGGAGCGAGATTCCCGGCCGGAGATGACGATGACCACCCGAGAACAGCAAGGAGAGGCGAAGACACAATAGGCAGGCACCAGATCTGGGATGAACGAGCTTCAAGAGAGAAACGAACAACTCCCACAGCAGATCCGGCCAAAACCCCACTTTGTCGGTGTAGCGTCATGTCAGATCCGCGACAATCAGAGACCTGGGAGGTCGCTGAAAGGCGCCCCACGCCGGAAAAGAGGCATGACACCGGAGAAAACACCAAACGAAGTCAGAGAAGAGGCCAGAGCGAGCAAAGCTCCGGTGAGACTGACCTGACGAGTGTAGGAAGGAGCGAGGCCAGATCGAAGACCATCGCAGCGAATCCGACAAAGTAAACATTAGATGGGGAAAAGGGGGGAGAGGAGGAAGAGGTGAGAGGGGATGCCGCCATCAACCGGCCAGTCATGGAGGCCACCTAGTCGGCGGCAGCCAAGGAAGAAGAGGAAAGTAGGGTTTGGTTTTTAGAGAGAGGTAGGAGCGTTTTTTCTCACTTCCTTCTATGTGTGATGTATGGTCTAAAAGACAATTTTATCTTATCTGTTGTCTTTTCTTTCTTGACTTTTGGGTCTCTTTTTCTTCCTTTGTATTTCTCTTATGGAGTGTATTATTGGTTGGAATAAAATTGTTATTTTTGCTGATAAATAAAAAAAGACGAACGTTTGTATTCTAGATAGACACTACGTGCTTTGTATACACAAGATAAAAACAGAGACCATCGTTACATAATAACAGTATATATTTCCACATTGATCAAAATTGATTTTGGTACCCTACATAGGTGAGTAATGATATCCTACATGGGTGAGTGAGCTTCGATCAACTTTTTTTATAAATAAAATTGAGAAGAAAAGAGATCATTTTTATACTCACTTTGACGTTTTATTATCAATATCACAATTGAGGGTAAGAAATGTATCATAACCGTTGGTATTTGGGTAAGAGTCCCAGGATGTTGAGGCCTCTTTTGCTCCAACACAAGCCCAAGCTGGGTAGGACAGTAAAGGGACCTCTCCATTTAAGTTGGACTGGACAGTAAAGGCCCTTTGTTGGACTCGGATCCTCAATAAGCTATGGGCCTCCCTAAAACCATCTCGTGCTTCGGTAAAGAAAAGATCGGGTTAACTTGCACGTTAAAAGTGGAGATTGCATCTCTCCTTCGCTTGTGTCGGACTCGATCAACTCTTTGGTGGGTAGTGTTCAGGTTACCAAGTCGCCCACAAGTTTGTTCAGGAAACGAAGAGGGAGACCCAAAAAATCTCCGCCGTGTTCGAACAAGCAGAAGAGGTGGGGGCCATTGATGCAGGTCGAGGAGCTTGGATTTGTGGGGCAATCGGCGCACACACGAAGGAGGACGGCTAAACGTATCTTACGCACATTTCCATAAAATAATCTAGGTTAATAACTCACATGAATAGTATACCTTAATATCACATAGCTCCAAAAAAATTGCCAAGTGTTCAAACGGATCTAACGCACATTTCCATAAAATAGGTCGTTCCATAATATATTGATAACCGATGTCTTTATCTCAATTATTTGTGCTGCAATCAGTGGTGCGACAATGTTGGTTTCAAGGCCTCGAACTTGAGGAGTTCCATACTCTATCAATACCCTTTGCCTAGGTGGTTCCTAAATAACATACAGTGGATTAAAATCGGTCGAAGCTGGAGTTCGCTCATTAATCGGGTTCTCATCCCTTGACTGGATCACGTCCCTCTGGTTGTCATCTTGGTCATCATCATTGCCCGAGTGATGATTCTCTTTAGAATGATGACTCATAGCTTCTTTTCCTTGTCGCCTCGCTACATGAGTGGACCTCTTGATCTCTTGGGTGGGACTGCAACTACATAATATCCTTGTCGCCTCGCCTTGCTACGATGTTTTTCGGCCATCCGAGATCGTTTAGAGGGGCGAATCTGATATTTTAGGGTCCGGATCATTATTTCCTGTTTTTAATATTTCCTTTATTTCGGATTAGGGTTTTGGGTAGTAATTTCCTTATTGTATTAGGACTTTGGGGTACTACTTTTCTATTTAAGCACTTGTTATTTTCCATTGTAATTCAGATTTTATAAAATAAACACAAAAAACGAGTTCTACTCAAACCTATCTTATTTTGTATTCTCTAGAATCAACGAATTCGATAAAGAATTCATCCTTTTCGCTCCGCACTCTGCATCACATAAGAAGAGGGTTATGGTTTTAACTTTTGATTGTGAGAAGTTTCAGGTAAGAAAAGTGCCATATCCGTTGGTGCTTAAATGAGCAGGTTAGTTAAGACGGTTAGAGGGGTTGAGCTGCCTACCCACCGATAGAGGTCAGGGTGTACTACTGGAGAATTAAGGAAGGACATGAAGTTGAGTTTTTGGTATGAGGAGATTTCACAATATTCTCGAGCTGTGACGAGCACATGTATTTGACACACCCAGAGTTTTCTAGTTTGATCAAAGTCCTCGTCAACGGAGGGGATCCGTGTTACCCTGATAAGAGGGCATGGGTGGTCCTGTAGGTTCCCGGAATGAACCCATACCTTGGATCAACTAAAAAAGTGGATTGATCAAACATTCTTGTGACGGGTAGAGTCCAGAGAGTCCACGATAACACATCATGCTTGTAAACGATTAGTAGTAGAGTTAGCTTTTTTAATGGAAAGACATTTTTTTTATGATAGTACATAACCTTAAAAATATTTGAGGGGAGCACAATTTCAAAATTAAAAAATTGTAAGGGCTAGTATCATTTTTTTTTCCAAAAAAGTAATATCTCTGAAGCAATTGTAATAAATGATCATATACTTGGATGATTAAGCTTTAGTTTTGATCTCTCCCGAAGAGTTTTGTTATGAAGGGTTATCTCCCTTCCTAGGCAGCTGTGTAAAACTACAGCTTTTTCTAGGAATCAGAAACCCTTATTCAAGTTCCCTTTTCTTTTTCTATACTCATCGATGGCATTTATAGTTTTTGGTCATGGATGTCGTCGATGGTCTTGTTCTTGTTCCATACCTTCGAATCTCTTCTTCTCCTTTCGTCCACCTCTGCTTTCCGTTCTGCCTCTCTCCTCCCGTTTTAACCTCGTTCACATATCTCTCTTTGGCCTCCATTTTTCTCGCTCAAGTGGTGGTGGGATCTCGTCCGGGAAACGTGTTGGCCACCTGAGAGTGTATCGGACATTTTTGGCTTCCATTGATGGTTCAAATGGGTTATGGGGTAGAGATCTTGCCTTATCGTTCGGTAGTGTGAGTTTTTCATAAACCTCGTTGATAAAAAAAATTCTTCTTTCCTAAGCTTCGGTTTCAACAACAACATATACAATAGAGTCGGGTTAAGCTTTAAACGAATGTAAGTCAACATCGTTAAGGAACGATGGAATATAGAAGGAAGACAATTTTAAATGATTCATGTCTATTACATTAAAACAGACTATCTACGAGAAGGATCACACGACCCGAGTATCCTGGTATTCTAGGGATGCTCAACAAATCATTTGTCATATCCTATGTGGGAGAATTAGGATCTTTGATAGTACCCATACACGTATAAAATAGGGGAAACCATGGTTCATAACCCTTTTTCGCCTTTGATTTTCCGATCTTAACTTGGGTCTACCTTTTTATGCATTTCCCAACTATCACCTTTCAATTTTTTTTGCAGAAAATATCGTTTTCCGTTTATTTTGACGATTCCGTTAGTTTTTTGCCACGTGTCACTTCACCCGTGACGACACGTGGTCAAAAAACTAACGGAATCGTCAAAATAAACAGCAAACGATACTTTCTGCAAAAAAAATGAAAGGTGATAGTTGGGAAATGCAAAAAAAGGTAAACTCATGTTAGGATCGAGAAAACAAAAGGAAAAAGGGGTTAGGAAACATCGTTACCCCTATAAAGTACATAAGAATGTGAGTCATATTGGCTTCTAACACACATGACAGACCAGTAAAACCGAACGTCTATATTCCAAATAGACATTGCATACTTACAATAAGAAGCATAAAGATACAATAGTGGAAAAAAAACGCTCCAAACAACCTCTCTGAGGTTCTCTCTTAACCCTACTGGGTTCGTCGCCGCCGTCCTTCTTCCACCCCTTCCGACCGCCTGTCTCCAGCCCTCCCACCGCCCCCTCACTCACAACTTCTCTTCCTCCTGCCATCGCTGCCTAGTCGAGTCCCGCTCGATTTCGTCGCAGTCCGCCTCCGCACGAGGGTCGTCTCGTAACCCTACTAGGGTTCGGCCGCCATCGCCGCCATCCCCTCCACTGCCTCCCTTCGCCTCCATTCATCTGACACTATCCATCCTTCGCTTGTTGATCTCCTTCTCCCTCCAACACCATGGTCCTGCCGTTTCCCCGCTACCAACGTGAAGGGTACTCCGTCCGATCGCCATGGTCGACGACTCATCGGCATCCGGATCGCCTTCTTGAGCCCGATCAGCGCGCCCCCTCTTGCACGGCCAAGCCAACCCCATATTGGTCTTGCACAATCGGGGGTGGTTCATGCACGATGTGCACCATGATCCGACGTGGTGGCACCCGTCTCCTTGACATCGACCCACGTCGGAGTTCGTCCGGCCATTTACAGATAACCCAGGTAATCAACGTCCTTTACCGGACTGGGATCAAGCACGTCGATACCCGGAGCCACTGTTTCGGGGCCTGGCTCCCGTTCCCCCACCGGAGCGTCCCGCGATCCCAACCTACCAGTGGGACCCGGTACACTGCTTTTCTTGGTCTTCGGCCTATCAACCAGGATACGACCACTCGGGGTTTGGTATCCAGCCGGGTAGGGTCCCCTACTCCACGGGATCCATAAACCCTAGGAGGGTCGCGGCCAGTAGGGGCCGTGCACATCAGGAGACCCGGAGTACTACCGTTAAGGTGTTGGCCCCGTCTCCGACAATAGTTAAAAGTCAAGCCATGGACACTCCAAGCCCTACACCTCATTTGAAGATCGGGGCCAAGTGGAAGAGGCCCGATCCGCGATTGGGTGACCTGATGAACTGCACCTTGGCTCGACGGGGGATTCTGCGTCATACCACAGCTGTTGGTCCAAGACCTAGGGTGATCAAGACGGGCCACAAGCCGGAGACCAAGCCGCTGCCAACATCTACAGACCAAGTGCAGGAACGGGATGTTAGCCCGGGGGACCACAATCCCCCGGGGGATGAATGATCCTCCAGAGCGGGGGTGGGAAGGACCGTCAGGGACCTATACCCACAGACCTGGGACGTCTACAATTGGGAAGTCTCGGGGAATCCGCAACAAAGGCCTCTTCTATTTTCAGGTTGTTCGTTTTAGGTCAAATAAATCTTTGGTTAGGTAGCTTTTATTCCGTTAGCTATGTATCTCATGAAACAGTGGATCGAGGAATTCTTGAGTTTGGATCTGCGAAACAAAGCATGCTATTCATATGGAACCATGTGCGCCCGAGGGGCCACGGCCAATCGGGACAAATGTTGGTGTCCGGGACTGTTAGGTTCTACGTTGTAAGCACGACAATTTAGTAATACTACTTCTTTCCCGTTTCAAAAAAAAAAGATACAATAGTGGTAAATTTAGAATAGTAAGATCGTACACATTTAACGGATTAGGATGTTATATAGTTTCCATGTTCATTGAGGTATATGAGAGTTGTATATATTCCCACATTGATAAAATGTGAGTATGATTCATGTTTTAAATTAACTTGTTACGTGTCTTGTAATTGTCAAGCTTGTTATCAAGCGAGACATGAGTGATGACATCACCGAGTGCAAGTACGTTCTGCTTGCCCTAAGTCCTCAGGTTAGAGTGACACCCCATCCTCCATGGGTGGAAAAGCCTTACCCAAAGGTTGATCATGATTGTTCTCGACAAAGTTGAATAACCCCATCCTACATGGATGGGAAAGCTCCGGATCAATTCTTTTATTTTTTTTGAAAAAAATACTTAATTTAAACATTATTATGGTGAAAAAAATAGTAGGAAAAACATTACCTAAGAGCATGTGTCTTTTCGGTCCAAAACTTATATGTCAAAATCGGTTGAAAAGCAGGATTGATTCGTCCATTCGTTGAAACAAGGTCCCTTCTAAGATCGAGTGAAGACTTTGACCAACTGATGGTACATCACTCATGTGGAAAAATAAGGAGGTCGGAAGTCTAAGGTCATATGACACAAATCACATTGAGACAGGGGACAGTTTTGAGGTGCGGATAACGGGCATTTATGGGGAACCACGGAGAGGCTTGAGACATCGAACTTGGGCACTTATGAGACATTTAGCGGCCAATAATGGAGTCCGTCCTTGGTTAGTAATTGGAGACCTTAACAATGTGTTGAGTGATGAAGATGTGCGGGGTGGGATTCCATATCCCGTCAACTTCATTACGGGGTTTCGGGAGGTGATTTAAGATTGTGGACTTCGTGATGTGGATATTGAGGGGCACAGGTTCACGTAGGGGAAAGGGAGGCACATACACGATGATATGGAGATACAACTTGACAGGGCCTTGATAAATCAAGCTTGGGCAGATTCCTACCCGGATTCAAGTTTGAGACATGGGGGTCTCTCTCCCTCGGACCACACACCAATTTTATTATGTGGGATTCGGGAGAGATTTGTCAAACGTAAGAAGATATTCAGGTTTAGAACTGAAGCCGGGGAAGCTGATGAGGTCAGTAGTCAGATTCTGATGATTGTTACGGGAAGAGGATAATATAGAGCTCCTAAGACCGATCACAAGGGAGGAAGTGAATAAGGTTGTGTTCAGTATGGAGCCACTCAAGTCCCTAGGTCTAGACGGGTTTAACTCGGGCTTTTATCAGCACTATTAGGGGATGGTGGGTGATGGGGTGGTTCGGGTGGTTCAGCAAGCATTTCAGGAGAAGCGATTTCCAGAGAGACTGAATGAAACTAATTTGATCCTAATTCCGAAAGTGAAGAGACAGGAGTCGATTGGTGAAATTTGTCCTATAACATTATGTAACGTGATGTACAAAGTCATTAGAAAAGATTTTGGTAAATCGTATGAAAGGGTGCTCCATAAGGTAATCTCAGAGTCTCAAAGTGCTTTTATGGAAGATCGTTTAATTACAGATAACATAATCATATCTGGAGAAACAATTTACCATCTCCTAGGAAGGAAGAACGGGAATCGAGGACTCATGGCGATGAAGCTGGACATGAGAAAAACATATGACAAGATTGAGTGGGGCTAACTAGAACGGGTCATGGCTCGAATGGGCTTTCACCCACTTTGAGGCGGTTTTATCATAAAGTGTGTTCGGTCAGCAAAGTTGTGGGTGGCGCCGGAAGGTAGGAGAATGGGCCCATTGGCCATGGAGTGGGGAATCCGGTAAGGTGGTCCTCTATTACCCTATCTTTTTATAATTTGCGCTGAAGGGTTATCTCGTATTATTCAGAATGATGACAGGGAAGGAAGGATTTGAGGGTGTAAGGTGGCGCGACAAGCATCTGTTGTCACACATTTGTCTTTTGCAGATGACAGCTTCTTGTTTTCGGGAGCTTCAATAGGAGAGGCCGGTGCATGGCTAGAGTTGCTTTGGAAATACGAAAGGGCCTCGAGACAAAAGGTTAACTTAGATAAATCTTCGGTGATGTTTAGTCCAAATACTAAGCAGTTGACCCGAGACGAGATAAAAGATGTCCTGGGAATGTGAGAGGTGGAGGATACGAGACTCTACTTGGGGTTGCCTTCTATAATCAAGAGAAGCAAATATGCCAGTTTTGCGTTTCTCAGGGACCGTATAGTAAAAAGATTACAATGGTGCGGTGAACTATTGTTGAATAAGGCCGACAAAGAGATCCGAGTGAAAGTAGTGATTCAAGCTTTACTGACTTATACAAAGGGGGTTTACAAAATCACGTTAGGCTTAATACAGGAGATCGAGGTAATTATGACCAGATATTGGTGGAGTCATAATATGTTCGAACGAGAAAGGTTTGAAGTGGAAAAGTTGGGGCAAGTTATGTAAACATAAGCTGGAAGGAGGTCAGAGGTTTAAATTCTTGCGTGACTTTTTTTTATCATTAGTTTTTTTGATTTAAAATCCAGACAGTTTCAAAGTGAAACCGAAGGACAAGGCGAACCCTCATTACAAACAAGTTACAAACAAGAGCACTGGTCATATAGACGCAACCTCAAGCCAACAGATTCCCAACAAGGGGAACCCATACAACCATAAACCGGAACAGGTCTCAGAACCAAACAAATACAATCAACAGACATAAACCCAACAAGGGGTAAACATAAAACAACTCGAAAACTAACAGGTCTAATACCTAGATATTACTAACATGAAGTTCCAAAGAAAACACCCCAATCGATCTTCCTCATCCGACTGCAGCACCTCAAGAATCGTCTTGTACAATAACACCCTCAACCAAGCCAAAATGAGAGGAGCACCCTATCTCATCGAGGTCATCAACTTGGTGAGTTAAATGACCACCGACACGACGACGGACAACACCGATCCGACAAGGATATGTCAGTATTAAAAAATACTGACAACTCTAAATCCCTATCACCGAAACCGACAGTCTTCAAACACAGGTCGAAAGACCTGAATACTTTTCGGAGGCCAACACCTAAATACCGACAAGCCCCTACTCACAGAGTAAGGTAACGAGAAAATTGTGCGGAAAACGATTACAGGGACAAGTTCGTGACTCACAAAATAACCAGATCAGGTGTAACACTTAAAAAACCCAACCAACCAGTAAAAGCCAAAAGAGATTACCACGAGAGAACTGAAATCAGATCCGACCATGGCCACAAACCCGAGTAAAGCTCCGGCGACAAGAGCACAAACCTGCCGGAGAAATATGGCCCGACCAGAGACAACTAGCCACCGCAAAACGAACTCTTTCCACAATCACCGGCTGGAAAAACAGACGAGGAGGGACAGAGAGTAGAGGTCAGCTACGCCGAAAAAAGCATTGTCCTACAATCAGAACGAAGCCTAGAACCTACTGGGGACGAATCGAGGTCGATGAGAGCCCGAAACACCTACCACTCCCGTCCAGGAAAGGCCAAATGATCGAAAACAGAGCAGGGCCGAAAGTGACAGAGGGAAAAGTCGGGGAAAACTCAGACAGCCACAACTAGTCGGACTCAAAAAGTACCCGCCTCGACACATGGGCGGGATGAACTCCAAAAATAACAACAAAAGTATCGGACTGGAAAAGAGAAGGCCCGAGCCGAACGGGAATGTCGAGCCCAAGTCCGAAATCCGGCAGCACAGAGTCAGCCGACCTCCGAACAAACCCCCACCAGTGACTACTCCGGCCACCACCACGCATCAGAGGAAAGAGCTTCAGATCTACACCAGCTCTGTAGATTTGGGTCGACCACCTCCCAACGTCCACAACACAGCCAGTAGCACGGAGGAAACGAGTGAGCCCTACAGCATTACCACCGTGGACGGAGGAGAGGCAGGCCGGAGCAAAGCCGAGCAAAACCCCGAGCAGAACCCAATAAGCCGAGCTACCAAACCAGAGAGCCAGAAAAAGGAGGGGGAAAGGGTAGAAGAAGGATGAAGAGGAGAAGAACCTCACCGACAACGTCCATGACCGCCGCCAATGAAGTCAAATAAGCGGGCTAGGGTTTAAGAAGGTAGAGTGGCGAGAGAGAGAAAATGGGCATGGCCGCCGCCGGTGAGGTCAAATAAGCGGGCTAGGGTTTAAGAAGGTAAAGGGGCGAGAGAGAGAAAAGGGGGGGGGGGGGGGGGGGACAATTTATTATATGAACTTGAGCTTTCTTGCATGACTTTAATATTGCGTTGTTGGGTAAGCAAGAGTGAAGCTTGTTGCAGAAACTGGAGAGTTTGGTGGCTCGGGTTATGAAAGCTAAATATTATCCGCAATGTGACCTTCTTGATGCTCGAGAACGGCCTGGTGGAAGTTACATGTGGACGAGTATTATGCAGCATGCAGGGGCTACCGCTGGTCCGTGACGGGGCTGGGAGAAGAATTAGTAATGGACTAACTTCATTAGTCCTTGGCTGAATTCGGAAAGAGGTTGGGTAGGTCCTGTAGCAGGTGTTGATGTGAACTTCGGGGTAGAACAACTTATGATTCAGGGACAGAACCGTTGGGAAGTGGATGCGGTTAGTAATTTGATGGAGTAGGACAACTCATTTATTAGCTAGAAATGCTTTATTGTGGAATGATATTGTTTGGGCTGATTTAGCCTTTCCGAACATTTTGTTGCAGGTCCTTAAAGACGATTTGATTTAATATATTCCACATTTTTCTCATAAAAAAAACTCTTGCTTTAAGAGAACTTGTTATGGATCTTCTAGTAGCACGTGACAGATCGGCAAAGAAAACGACATGATAGAATAGACGATTTCGAGGAGGATTCTCAAACCATATTTATGAATCTTTAATGGAACGACTCAGAGTAAGAGGGTTGAACAAAAATCAACTGATTTGGATTGTAAAAACATATATACATTACGATGATTAAGAGGTTTCATGGTATTGTCAGTTGTGATAGGTTTTTAACACGTGACAGACAAATAAGGACGAACGTCTGTATTCCATATAGACACTACGTGCTTTGTATACAGAAGATAAAAACAGAGATCATAGTTACATAATAACAGTATATATTTCCACATTGATAAAATATGATTTTGATACCTTACTTGGGTGAGTAAGTGACGCCCTGCGTTTTTAGCACAGAAGAGGACACGGCAAGCGTACCGGTCGTCAAGTAGTATTTCGGGATATTTAGTTCCGAGTTATCGAACCCAAAGGAGCACGAGTCAAGCACGTTCTATATCAAAGTCGTTGTCAAGCTATTTCGATTAAATGATGATTTTGTTTTAAAACACGAAAAGTAAACAGTAAGCGAAATGACAGTGAACCAGTACTCACAAGGCTTAGAAGAGTTTTAATTCAGAGAAAAAGTAATCTAAGGTTGTGGGTTCATAGAGACCGTTTCCAATGCATTTAAATGACGATGAATAATGTGAAGTTGTTCTGATTTTAGGGGCAACGAATCATCTCTCAGACTAGTCCTAACTCCTCACGTTGTTTCGGACCCTAATGGAATCTAACCACCCAGCTCTCACGAATCAGGATGTAGGGAGACCCAAAGCCTTACGTTCTTTGATAATTTCTAACTTTCGGTTTGAACCATATGGTTATTGCAATCGTGTTAACCTAGCTATCACTAGTCTATATTTAAACCCAATTTGTATAAGACTTCTGACCTAATTGCAACCTACCTCTCACGAGTGTCAGATTGCAATTCCTACATTCTATCAGGCCTACCCGGGAGATAGAGCATTAAGCTTAAATCAACTACAAACCCTGAATCAAATCATTCAACACAATACACAATCATTCATTCAACACATTGGAAATCAAATATCTACTCCCCCATAACCCTAGATTATGGGGTTTTAGTTACTCATGAGCAAGGAAGAAGAAAGTACCATTGATGAACATAAACAAAGCTTCATAATTGATCAAAGTAGAGAAATACAATACCCAATATTTGATTACAATGATGTTCTTCAAGTGGAAATCCTCTCCTCCAGCTTGCACTCAACCCTCCTCTCTTCTTAGCTCTCAAAAATACAAGATAGATCTATTGGGAGGTTGATTTTAGGTTTAAAAAGTGTAAAAATCGAGTCTGAAGCGAGTTTGGGAAACAGGCCTGCGCGCGCGTCACGGCTCTGTGATGGCCTCCGTCACGGCCACCATCACGGATCCGTGACGGAGCAGAACGTTTTGGCGCAATTTGGGTCTTCGTCACGGCTCCGTGACCCTACCCGTGACGGGTTATGTCATGGATCCGTGATGGCTGTCTTTCACCTGCTCCTCAAGTCAACAACTTCGAATTTGTCCCCTTTTTGACGTGTTTTTGCTCGTATTCCATGCTATAACCTGTGAACCATGAGAAGTGCTGGAAACGAGTAAAATACGAGAGAGTGAGACAATAATGGGCTAAAATCAACAATAAAATCCCTCTAAATGTGGTATTTTTAATGCTAAGATGCGTCCGCATCAGCAAGCTTCGATCAACTTTTTTTATAAATAAAATTGAGTAAAAAAAAGATCATTTTTATACTCACTTTGACGTTTTATTATCAATATCAAAATTGAGTGTCGGACAGTAAAGGGACCTCTCCATTTAAGTTGGACTAGACAGTAAAGGCCCTTTGTTGGACTCGGATCCTCAATAAGCTACGGGTCTTCCCTAAAACCATCTCGTGCTTTGGAGAAGAAAAGATCGAGTTAACTTGCACGTTAAAAGTGGAGATTGCATCTCTCCTTCGTTTGTGTCGGACTCGATCAGCTCTTTGGTGGGTAGTGTTCAGGTTACCAAGGCACCCACTGGTTTGTTCAGGAAACAAAGAGGGCGACCCAAAAAATCTCCGCCGTAATCTGGTCACCGAGGTTTCTTTCGAGGCTGAGTCGGCTAAACGGCCCACATAAAGACCGTAGAGAGAGAAAGTTAGAAACCATATAGCCAATATATATAGGTTAATTAGAGATTAACAAAAAATAATCTAGGTTAATAACTCACCTGAATAGTATTCCTTAATATCACGTAGCTCCAAAAATATTGCCAAGTGTTCAAAGGGATCTTACGCACATTTCCATAAAATGGGTCGTTCCTCAATATATTGATAACCGATGTCTTGATCTCAAATTTTTGTGTTGCAATTAGTGGTGCGACAATGTAGGTTTCGAGGCCTCGAACTTGAGGAGTTCCATACTCCAACAATGCCCTTTGCCTAGGTGGTTCCTAAATAGCATATAGTGGATTAAAATTGGTCGAAGCTGGAGTTCGCTCACAAATCGGGTTCTCATCCCTTGGCTGGATCACGTCCCTCTGGTTGTCATCTTGATCATCATCATTGTCCGAGTGATGACTCTCTTTAGAATGATGACTCATAGCTTTTTTTCCTTGTCGCCTCGCTACATGAGTGTTCCTCTTGATCTCTTGGGCGAGATTGCAACTACATAAATAAATTAAATTGAATAAAAAAAAGTGAAATAGTCTCAACACGAATTATAAATATATCAGAGTTTCCTTAGTTGCTCCCTGACAACGGCGCCTTTAACTTGACACTTTGAAAATTAACTCTCAGAATGGTACGACGAACATACCGATCGTCAAGTAGTATCCGGGGCTTAGTCCGAACTATCGTACCCTTAAGGAGAAATTAAGCAAGCACTTTAATTAGTTAATCTGTTACTCAAGCTACTTCTCAAATAATGATTAGTTGGTTTTGAAAATAACTATTCAATGTAATTGTAAGGAAATGTAAATAAATCGAGATTAAAACACAATGTCACAAGTAGTTTGTAAACAAAAGATTTAAGAAGATCTAAAACGTTAGCGGGATTTGAATACGATGAACAACTTATTGTGATTCGGTTTACATATGACAGCTAAGCTAGAAACCCTAGAGTCAATTGTATTTCTAACCAAATATTTTAGAGTGGTAGAGTGAGCGAGGGAGAAGAAGGTGGAGAGGCTTTGTCTAAAATGCCCTTCCTTTCTACCCTATCTATCTACACAACACAACCGCTTCATTTTTAACGCCCCGCGAGGAAGAAGAGGAACATAGGCTCGATTCTGGCTGCCGGCGAAGACGTCTGGATCTCCGGCGTCGACCACGTGGCGTGCTCTCATTCGTCTAGGTCGTGGGCTCGTCCGGGCGCTGGCGGCGGAGCCCACGACAAGACCCTTACAATTCGTCTGGCGACAAGACCCTTACAATTCTATAAAGTAAAGAAACATAAACTGGAACATAAATACTGAGAAGTAAATGGTGCTCATATGCATAGAGGCGGTCGGGGGGTGAACTACTGTAGCATCCGTGAATACCGATACAGTATGCGCCAACCATAAAGTACTAGTCGAGCAGACCATGTGATAACTGAACAATGGTGGACCGATGACATCCCCGGTAAGTCAGCGTGCGTCGTCCTCCCTTGAGTGATATAAGTAGGGCTCCTGAACGCGGGATTGCTGACTCCGAAGTGGTAGGGAAGCATCTTCTCGACTGTTGGCAGAACCAATGCCACCAAACTGCCAAAAAGGGTATACAGTCGACCAAACCCTTCCTGGGGCGCCAGGCACTCATTCTTGGAGTCAGGGGTGCTTATAGCCCCCCGCCACTGCATGTGATGACCCCTCTGAAGTCGTCGAGGACTCCTCCTCTTCTGGTTCCATCTCCCTCTCCAGGCGTTTCTTCCTCGACAATGATGGCGACATTTCCAGCGGGAGCCAACCAACCGGAGCCTCTTCCTCCCTGATTCTCGGTTGCCTCTCCTGCGACCTTGATTCCAGGGACCTCAGAGGGGTGTTTGGTCTACCCGACGAAGATCCCCCTTTCCCTCAGCCTCTCAAATATGTCTAATTTGTGCCCGGCGTCGCCTTCCCATGCTTCGCCCTTTCCAAGCCAGATCTCGGATCCGTCAGGGCTTTCAGCGAATGGCCCCTTTTGCCTCCCACCACCGGGTAAACCGGGAACAGATGACCAGCGCAACAACACCTAAAACAATGTTCAAGTAGATATTCGTATGATATCAACAAACGAGTACGTACCTGGGAGACAGACATCCGAAACCGAAGTTGACTCTGCAGCGGGACTCGTATGTCCACCCTGATTCTGACCTTCATGATAGGTTAATAACTCATATGGATTGTATTTCTGACCAAATAATTTTTGAGTGGTAGAGTGAGTGAGAGAGAAGATGGTGGAGAGGCTTTGTCTAAAATGCCCTTCATTTCTACCCTATCTATCTACACAGCCGCTATCCAATTCATCCTCCATTTTTAACGCCCCGCGAGGAAGAAGAGGAACATAGGCTCGATTCTGGCTGCCGGTGAAGACGTCCGGATCTCCGGCGTCGACCACGTGGCGTGCTCTCATTCGTCTAGGTCGTGGGCTCGTTCAGCGCCGTCACCGCTCCGATGACCGGTGAGTTGACCACGAGTAGTTTTATTATTTGCAATATAAGATCGGGAAGGATGGTAAATTTAGAACTTGGTAGGGGTTATTTACGAAATAAGAATAATTAGAGGGGGTTTGATGCAATTTCGCCTTATATATATCTTAATTAACCTTTTTCGAGCCCTAAATTAACAAACTAGTCCGAATCCGGTGTTCTGAACCTGTTGTAGAGGTACGCTTTTGTTGCTTATGCACTCTGTTTCTTAGCTTCATATGCTCTGTTTCTTAGCTTTCCATATTCAAATCAGACTTGTTTTATAATGGGTTAATATCATAAAACACCACACAAGTATACACATTTTTCAAATAATACACTAAATTATGATTTTTTCATGTGGCACACCTATGTATCAACGATTTTTTCGTGTGGCACACCTGTATCAACAAACTTTGATAATTTGTTGGTATATAGGTGTGCCACATGAAAAAATCATAACTTAGTGTGTTATTTGAAAAACGTATATACTTGTGTGGTGCTTTATGATATTAAAATTTAATACTAGTTAGGCTTAATCTTGATCTCTATTCAAATTTGTTTTTTCAGAAAACCATTTTTCATCCAAATGGAAGACAATTTTTCTTGATGGTTGAACATTCTAACAACTCTATGGATGTTTATTTCGCAGTGAAAAACTATCGTTAGCGATACAAAACATGCAAATTCCATCTATCAATGATCAATAAATTAAAAATAGGGATAAAAAACAATGGAACACATAAAAAAAGAAGCGTGGATATTTATATATCAATACACTATAGTACTTGTTTGAGGAATGACACTTAATTTATCAAGTTTATTACAGAAATGTTCAAACCAAAATAATATGAATAGTACGTTGTCAAAATTGGAAAAACAGTCCAATATTGTATATAGATGTCTGATCAGAACAAAAAGAATGCAAAACAAACATATGAGAAATCCACTTAATGTTTGATTTGATATCTCATACTTCCCTTAATATTCTAAAACCAATTTGTAAGACATTCAAATAATGAAACTATGCATCTAAAGATGAATATTAAAGAATATCAATATTCTCTTATTGAAAAGGAAACAAGACATGTATATATTAACAACCGGTGCTAGAATGTCTAATTTTTGTACGAATATGTTTAGTAAAAAAAGATCATTTATCGAAGAATAGTCCATGGAGTTCATGGACTGACTCAAAGCATGAGTCTCATTGTGTTTGACAATATTGAAAATCGGGGTTACTAATATACACTATAAGTTGTCTAGAGAAGATTTTAAGTATAGAAAGTTCTAGAAGTTGATGATGATAGTTAGCCATACACGACATCACATATAAGCTAGCATAATTTGGTGTAACTGTCTAGAATTATCTTGAACCTATCATATTTTAACTTAACATGAATGTATCGTGTTTATAGATAAATGTGAATACTTAAACTTTTAGAATTTTGTATAGAATTCGAGATGGTGCATCTTATCCATGGAGGATGTCTTGTTAGAAATTAATCTTCATCATTCATTTTAGATTTTGAGTGTTATAAGTAGATGTTCAAGTTCATTCGTTCAATATCATCAAGTATAATCTTTATATACGAATGCGTTTACTTATTTTGTTTATTATATTCTTTCATAAAGAAAAAAAGACATCGATCAATTCTCACTTTAGGCCCCAGTAATCATTGGGCCGGCCCTGGACAAGTTGTGTATTTAAATTATACGGGTTTTTATTACATGTATTTTAATTGGTTTTAAATGGCAATGTTACATAGTAAGATATTTTACCTGTTCTGGTCTCCTTAAAGGTGAGGTTCTTCCTCCACCCATACCCGTGAATGAAAGTTGAAAATATTTCGTGCAGCCTTGATCTTACCTGCATCATAAAGTATGACATCAATAATTGTATGGGAAATAACCATATAACTGTAGTGTGGGTAGACAAATAACATACCTGATTTGTCATGTTTGCTAATAGCCTGTTGAAATGGTTCTGATCTGATTACAACTATTATCACCTGTTAAGAGTCATTTATTGTCAATATTTGTTGCTATTATCGTAATAGTAGTTCTACAAATCTTAAAGATAAGGTCAAAACAATTTCATGGAGGTTTTTTGAATTGGATACAAATGCTATAGTTCTTAGTCATCTAAGAAGGGAAGGAACATTCATCAATGCCTTGTTAACAGCAACAACAAAAAAGACCCAGGTTACAACATCTATTGTGAGCTTTTCATGCCCTTTAACAGCAACAGAAACAGACCAAGGGAAGGGAAGAAAAACAATCACCACACAATAATCGACCCAGGTTGTGTGTAGATGCCAAGGTGCCTGTTTGACTTGATATGACCCCAAACTACAAGGTAAAGTTTAGTTGAGCATCACGAATTGCTTGCATCAATTAGTAGATTAGGTCTCATTCAGTTTCTTTTGAAACATAAGAGTTATGACCAGACCACATAGATAGACATGTGTAAAAAACCTACCAAAACTGGTAAAAGAACTGATATTGAAGTAGACCACAAGACTAGTAGCAACCGTACCTTGGTGTTAAAGAAAATGTATGTGATGTGTGACTTGAGATGACCCCAACAAGATGATAAGTGACTAACTACAAGGTACAAGGTAAAGTTTTTTTTTTTTTGATCCGCAAAAAAAAACTATTTTATTGATAAAGGAAAGAGATACAAAGCCAAAAGAAAAAAAGGCCACCGAGAAAGATTAGCTAAGATAAAACAGAGGAGAGCTTTTCCAGAGCTCTAAGTCTTCAAAGCTTCTGTTGGGAGGGTTGAGGGAGAGCAGGGAAAAGCTGAAGAGCTTGATTCTAAGTGTGATTATCTCCGGAGGCTCCAATAAGGCTGAGAAAATGGCTGAGTTACGGGAGAGCCAAATATGCCAAAAACCAATGAAGAGGAGCTTTTTCCAGTGTAAACCCGCAAGACCCCGGGGGGCAAACCCCTGCCAATGAAAGATAAGATCCAAAGGGGACTTGGGAATGCATCCACTTAAGCCCCACCAATTAAAAATGGAGTACCAAACAGAAGCAGCACGAGTACAAGTTAAGAGCAGGTGAGAGCTGTCCTCAAAGGCGCGCTTGCAGAAACAACAGAGGGCTGATGATAGGGGGATCGGGATACCTCGGTCTTCAAGAAACGATTTGGTCGGGACGGCTTCCAGGGCTACAAGCCAGCCGAACAAAGTAATTTTTGGGGGCAGTTTGGCTCGCCACAAGATTGAGGCACCATTCCAGTTTGGAGCCAATTGCGTTTTTTCTGATTTGATTGTAGACTTCCTTGAGCGAGAAAGCTTTGGAATTTTGAACCCATCTGATGCAATCGGGAGATTGAGAGGGCTCGAACCGAGAAAGGTGTTGCAGCATAAGCGCCAGGAGATCGGATTCATATACCATGAGACTGCGTCTAAGGATCGGCGACCAACATGAACCAGTCCAGTAGTCTCTGACCTTGGCACGTTTATCTTCAGCCAGAAGAAACAGACGGGGATAAAGGGAGGAGAAGGGCTCCGAGCTGGCCCAACAGTCCGACCAGAAGGAGATGGATGAACCAGAGCCCAATTCCCATCTAATACCGTCTGGCCCAAAAAGGCTGGCTATTCTGACGTCCTCGAATAAGCTCAGGATATTGCTAACATTGCTTGAACAATGTGCGGAGGACAAGAGTGAAAGATCCCAGGCATCGGAGGGCCAGTTATAGATGGAGCAAAGGACTCTCTTCCAGAGAGCATTTTCCTCTACAGCGAAATGCCAGAGCCACTTAGAGAGCAAGGCCAAATTGAAGTCCGAGAGGCTGCGGATCGAAAGCCCTCCGTGATATTTCGGCTTTTGAACCTGGTTCCAGTTGACCTTTGGGAAGGGTTTCTGATTTGGCTTTGCACCGCAGAGGAAGGATCTCTCAATAGCTTCCAATTTTTTGATCACCGTTGAGGGGGATTTGTAGAGGGACATGTGGAAGACTGGAATCGAACTCAGGTTTGAGTTGATTAGAGTGCGGCGGCCTCCAAAGGACAGGAGCTTCGACTGCCAAAGTTGAGATGCTTGAGAGAATTTAGCGATTACCGGGTTCCAGGTCGCAGAAAGCCGAGGGTTGGCACCCAATGCAAAGCCAAGGTAAGCGAAAGGCAATGAGCCTGAGGAGCATCCGAGAGAGGCAGCGAAGGAAACAGCTTTCTCTGAAGAGCCATTAATCAAGGTGAGGTGAGATTTGCTGAAGTTGATCTCCAAACCAGATGCAAGCTGAAACGCCGCGAGGAGGGCTTTGACATTGATAATCACCTGGGGGTTGTGTCACGCCCCAATTTCAGCGAACCGAAACTAGGGACGCGAACGTTTAAAAAGTTACAAAACTGAAACCTGTTTTTGTTAAATCACCTTAAAGGCAGTTTAGTTCCACAAAAGAATAATAATTACATCTCAAAAATAAAAGTCCCACACTTGGACAAAACGAGATGCACGTCTCTACACTCAAAACACCCAGCAACCCGCTTCAAGCTCTTCAAGCTTCAGAAGCTCACCTAGTCCAGATTACGAACGGTACCTGTAGGAAAAGCAGCTAGGGGTGAGCGTTCGCTCACCTCCACGGATAACAGACTGACTATGGCATAAATAGTAGATAAAGCTAGTAACACTAAAACCAAACCCAACTCCGGGACCACAGTCCCCAACTCAAGTACTCAACTGACCCACAACCCATTACTTTCCTCAACAGACTCAACACTCGATAAAAACAGTGTAGATCCGACACAACGATCGACGACCTCCTCAAGGACTCGAACGAAACGACACAACACCAAACAATATCACAAAGGATCGCATACCAGCTGCTCAGTAACCAATCTCAATCAGGTCAGGGATCGACCTATCGCAATTCCTCGACACGAAGTCGGATCAGGCTGTCGACCTTTGCAGTTCATCGACACTAAGTCGGATCAGGCTGTCGACCTTTGCAGTTCATCGACACTAAGTCGGATCAGGCTGTCGACCTATTGCAACTCACAACTTCGGGTAACCACAATCACAATCACAGGCAAGTTCAATCACACAGGCACTCAAGGCCACTCAAGACACCTCAACTGTCAAGACTCGGGCTCAACAACCCCACGGACACTCACTGCCCTCAAGACACACCAACGGTCAAGACTCGGGTTCAACAACCCCACGGGCACTCACTGTCACTCAAGACACACCAACGGTCAAAACTCGGGTTCAACAACCCCACGACACTCAATGCCACTCAAGACACCAAATTAAATACACGGGCTCTCATGGCCACCCAACTCAACAATAAATACACACAACAACCTCCGGGCATGGTCATATGCCTCCAGTAATTCAATTAACGCTAAGTTCTCTGCTCCTACGACACTACTAAGTGTCACATGCTTTTCTCAATAATTACTAAGTTCCCGTAACATGCTTTTCTAGTATTTAAATTAAACCTACTCAACCCACGACACCCTGGTGTCACATGCAAATCTACTGTTAACTTTCCCTAGTCAGGGTCGAGATCCGGCTACTTTTCCCTACCTCGTATATAAACCCAAAAGCGCTCCAACAACACCCGAAGCACGCTCAGTCACTCGCCGAGCTTCCCTTTGCCTCGGTCCGTAGCACGATCTAAAAGAACACAAATTTAACTCACTTTTAAGCTAGTACGAACAGGTCGAAATTAAATAACTCAAAGCCCAAGTTAATAACGGTTCCGCCGTTAAGTTAACGGCTACGATTTCTCCATTTTAAATTTGACAGTTGTCGTTTACACTCGAGCGGGATAAAAGTCGGGTTACGACGGATCGGGTTCGAGCACCCGCGCACCGAACCCAGGTTTGATCTAAACTCAGTTTAAACCCCTTTTTAACTTAAAACCATCGTTGAACTCCCTTGCTTTAATTAATTCCGTCTTTGATTTTAAAACAAAACGGTTTCCTTCCGTTAGTTTCCAAACTCGATATTTTGGTCCAAGACCCTTATAAAGTCGATCGGCTTCGTTTCCCTTTTTCGATTTAATCTTAACTCGAGTCTAACCTTAATAAACGACTTTCGTTTTTTTACAACCCGTTTAACCTAAGCCGATCTAGTTTTATCGATAATTAATTTACGTCCAAACGATAAGGATTTAATCTTTAATCTTACAACTGATTTCCGTTTTACAAACAGTTTGAACCCAACCCATTCATACTTAAATCGATTCAAAACATAAGAACAATTATATCGATAACTTATATTTTGTCGATCTTACAAAATCAGATTACACGTTTACAATAAACCTTTAAACAAGCCTGAATCACATTTTTCTTGTTGTTCCGTTCCTTCCCATTTCGGGAGTTCCATTCCATCCCGACCAGATTTGAACGAACTCGGGAAAAGGGAAAGCGAAGCAGAAGAACGGTTTTGCTTGGTCCGGCCGACCACCGGCGTCGGTCGGCCGAGCTCCCACGGGCCGAGAACTAACCGTGAGGAAACGGTGGCGGCGGTGGACGGCGGTGCACGGCGGCGTCGGCGCGGGTCCGGACGACTCGTCCCGTTCCGGATCTGGTGAGCTCGCCGGCGACGGAGCTCGGTTCGTGTTAGGGCTCGTACGGTAAGATCGGAGACGGGAAGAGGGCGGCGGCGCGTTAGGGCTCGGACGGGAACGGTGAAGGACGGCCGGGTTTTGGACGGGGACGGTGAAGGACGGCGTGGGGAGCTCGGGGAGTGGTTGCGCGGCTGGCCGGAGCGGTGACGGCGTCGGGACGGAGGAGAAGAGGACGGGATGGTGCCGGTGACGGAGGTGGCGGTCGGAACGACGGCCGGAGCTGTGGTCGGCGAGGAAGACAAGAGAGAGAGAGAGAGAGAGAGAGAGAGAGAGAGAGAGAGAGAGAGAGAGAGAGAGAGAGAGAGAGGGTGAGGATCGGCTAGAGAGAGAGAGGAGAGGGTAAGGGCTGCGTTGGTATAACGCTGAAACCATTAGGGTTTCAGCTTATATACCACGCGAGTTGGGTCGGCCTAACGGGCCTCAGACCAGCAAACGGGCTCAAGCCCAAACCGGGTCTGGTCTGGCCTGCCCAGCTTCCATTCTCTTTTTTTTTTGCCACTTGTTTCAAGAACCTACCCTAAGGTTTTAGGATTTGCGAATTAATACCCTAATGAAACGAAGCGGGTTTTACAGGTTGGCCTCGAGAAACAGTAGTGTATCGTCTGCATACCGAAGGTGGGTGATGGATTGAGAAAAGCTTGGGAGAGGAACCCCTTTAATCAAACCCAACGCTTCGCTCTCCTCTAGAAGGAGATGCAATCCTTCAGCTGCCAGAAGGAAGAGGAATGGAGAGATTGAGCAGCCTTGTCTGACCCCACAAGAAGAGGAGAATTCAGCCGAGGGGGAGTCGTTAATAAGAACGGTGGTGTGGGCTTTCAAACAAGAACTAATCCACTTCCTCCATCTAGAGCCGAAACCCATACGGGAGAGGACCCTTTGCAGATAATACCAATTAAGCCGGTCGAAAGCTTTGGTGAAGTCTAACTTTAGGAGAATCAGCTTGATCTTCTTGGCTTTGGCAAACCAAATTAACTCACTTGCAATAAGGACGGAATCAACCAGTTGCCTCTCTTTGACAAAAGCCGACTGATACTCATTGATTAAGGTTGGAACTAGGGGCTTGAGCCTGGCCGCCAGAAGCTTAGACAGAATTTTGTAAGGGGCAGAGAGAAGGCTGATGGGGCGATAATGACTGAACGATGCCGGAGAAGGAATCTTGGGCAGCAAGGTAATGAAAGAGGAGCTGAAACCTTTTCCGAGCTTGCCGGTCTGATGGAATTCTTCGAAGAAGTTCAGGATGTCCCTTCTGATAAGGTGCCAGGCCTTTTGATAAAACTTTAGAGAGAAACCGTCGGGCCCCTGAGCCTTATCACCATTAAGGCTAAAGATACTTTGAACGATGTCTTCTTCCGAGAAGGCGCCCTCGAGGCTCAGAGCAGCCTCAGGAGAGATGGACTTGAACTGGAGCTGAGGGAGGCTGAGATGCTTGGTGAGTTTATCTGTGAATTGATCTGCAAAGAAGGACGAGGCCAGCGCTTTTATTTGGTCGGGGTCAGAAATAATACTTCCATTATGGGTGATCGAGCTGATGTTGTTCCTAAAAGCTCTGCGATTGGCATAAGCCTGAAAGTATTTGGAGTTGAGATCCCCTGCTGAGAGCCAGAGGGCTTTGGATTTCTGGCGCCATAACTTCGTATGCAGCTTGATTAACCTGATCAGAGAAGCTTGCAAGTTGGATCGGGCTGAGATTTCCTCTGGGGTTAGAGGTCTTGAGGTCAGAATTTCATCCAAGTCTGAAATCTCCAGGGCCGTGTCTTTGATGTTGAAATCAAGGTTCCCAAAAACGAGCTGATTCCACTGACTTAAGTCTTGCCTTAGGTTTTTGAACTTACTCCAGAGCTTGAAATGCTCATCGCCTTGGGGCTTGTAGGAATTCCAGAGGAGACTCGCCGTTGGAAGAAAGTCCGGATGATCCAGCCATATGTTCAGGAACTTGTTGGGTTTAGGACCCCAATCTTTGATGCCTTACTTTAGCAGGATTGGCTTGTGGTCGGAGAGTAGACGATCAAGGCAATGGACTGATATAGAGGGGAACCGGGAAACGAACATGTCTGATAAGAGGAATCTGTCAAGCCAGCTCGCCTTTGAGTCTCTGCCAAACCAGGTGAAATTGTGACCCGCCAATGGAGGGACAATTGCTTGGATGGAGGAGACAAAATTGTTGAAGGCCTCCATATCTGCTGGGCAAGAATGACAGACGAAAGATCTCTCGGAAGGATGAAGCACGGCGTTGAAATCATCTGCAAGTAAAAAAGGGTTAGATAAAACACTGATGTCGCTTTGGAGTTGATTCCAGAGCATTTTCTTTTCGGCCAGGTTGCATGGAGCATAGATGTTGAAGATGGTTACAGGGACCTGATCATCGCCAATTAGACCGTTTAGGATGATGTATCTGGGAAATTCATCGGAGGAGGTAAGAGTGAAGAAGTTTGAATCCCATAGGCTTAAAAGGCCACCAGAGGCTCCGTCTGATGGAGAGAATACGAACTCCCAGCCTGGTTGGAAACCACATGATCGGAGGAAGAGAGGAGGGATAGTGGACAGTTTGGTTTCTTGGAGGAGGACTAGATTGGGTTTGGAAGCATGGAAAATGCGTTTGAGGGAAATTCTCTTTTGATCCGAATTTAACCCTCTGGCATTCCAAGAGAGTATCAGCATTCTTTAAGAGGAGGGGTTGGGAGAGGGAGGGGCTAAGTTGCTTGGGGGAGGGGGTTTTGGTTGGAGAATTGAATGGAATAAATCAATTACCTCAGAATTTGGGTGTTTAGAAGTGAAACCGATTTGTTTGCAGAGTTGCCAGACATTAAAGGCTTCAGTTTTGTCGGCCATAACTGCCGGAGAAGGGAGACGGACGGTTTCTTGAGAGGTGGGATACATGGAGGCAAGGTTGGGAGAGGACTTGGCTTTTCGAATTTCTGACTTTTTGACTCCTGGGAAATTGAGTTTAGAAGGGCCGGCCTGGTCTTGAGGGGTTGGGCGAGGGGGAGTACGAGTGGGCTGAGGACGAAGCAGCGTTGAACGGAAATCAAGGGCCTGGGCCTGGGCTTCAGAATCAACCGGCCCGTTTAATTGAGCATCACGAGTTGCTCGCATCAATCAAGCACAACAAAAGCTAAAAAAACACAAGAAATGACCTGAGCTAATGATATGCACAACAAACGCTCAAAAACACAATAGAGCCTGGATTAGAATAGTACTACAAATTAGTTTACAAGTTAAGCACCTATAAACCAAGTTGTTGTTGAAGTTGTCCCAATTCATAAGAATGTGGATTAAATAATATAATACTAGTTAGGCCCTCCACCGAATAGCTTTAAGCTTCTGAGTTGGACATGTTGAACACAAAGACCATGGAACAACATTGCTATAATCTCCAAAAAAAATCTTCAAGCGTTTCTCTGACAAAATGATAGTATTACTATCAACAACCCTTATTTGCATTCAATTGAGATGAACAGACTGATCTGGAAGGAAGATGCTAAGGGGTTCTCAGTACAAAAAATATACTCCTTGATTGCTCAACAAAGTACTTCAGATGTGAACTGGACTGCTTCAATATGGAAGTCTGGTATACCTCCAAAAATATCACCTCTCTCTTGGCTTGCATGCCTTGATGCAGTCCCCTCTAAATGCTTCCTTGAAGGGAGGGGTATAGACTTTTCACTCAACCGATTGATATGTAATCAATGCAACTGGGATTTTGAAGATGGAGCACACACTTTTATATATTGTAGCAAAGTCTGGGATACTTGGAATCTAATTTTTCAATGGTGGGGGATTTGGTGGGTCTCTCCTCCTACAGTCAAAGCTCTTTTCTGCTCTTGGACTCATTTAGTGCCCACAAGATGTAGAAGATCTTGGCTTTCTATTCTTCAGATCACTATTTGGCAACTCTGGCTAGCTAGGAACAATCTACACTTCAATGGCATCAATGATTCTACTGCTGTGACTTTTTCAAAAATCATCAATATGGCTTACAGCTGGGAATGGGCCTCCTTCACATCTGATAAACACTTCACCATTCAAGATTGGCTAAGCTTTCCAACTCTTGCTCTTTGAGCTCTGCCTTCCCTCTTTGGCCCCTTGGACTACTCCTTTTCTCTACTTCAACTGGCTATGAGCTGTTCTTCTTATCTATATTTGGGGTTTGGGTTGGTTGGGGGGTTTGGTGGGTTGTGAGCTTAGTTTTGGTAAGGCTAGGTCCTGAGTGTCTTTGGGGATTTGTTCTCTCTATTATGTGTGTGAGTTTCTTTCTTTATTATTCTCCCCTCCCTCCTTTTCTCTAAGTGTGGTGAGTGTGCTCATGTTGAGCTTTTCATTTTGTTCCGGTTAGGTGTGCCACAAGTTTGCGCCCCTTACTTCTCTACAGGCTTGGATTCATCAGCACTTGCTCCTGCATATAGAGGACCATCACTACCAACGAGCCCTACTTTCTCCAGCGCCTTTGTGGTCCCTCTTTTGTTCCTCTTCATCCAAAGGATTCCTCAATTTACTCTGCAGACACAATCACTCACTCAAGCTCCCTGACACCAATTGCATCATAAGCTCAATACATTGCTCGACAATCCTCAAGCCCAAACCATCTCATTTGGCTCAATCTCAGACACATTACATCTCAGACACACTACAGTTGGCCATCCCATTTTGATCATTCACATGCCTTCCCATTGCTTTACTTACAATTTTCATTTTACAATTTCAGTTTACTACCTTCATACTCACCCTCAGTTGCATCATTGCCCTTCCTCATCTACATAAAGGCTCATCTACAGAAAGGGTTTCAGTTGAGTTTTTGCTGAAGGTTTCTATATGTACTGCCCCTTGTTGGGTTTTTTGTTTCGATTTTGCAATTTGTAGTTAGATTGCTTTGTTGTATCTCTTTTCTCCTCAAAAAGGGGTTCTTTAATATATGTCTTCGCTGATCAAAAAAAATGAGATGAACAGCAGTAAAGTGAAGCTCCCCAAAACATGAGTAACTAAGTCTAAGACTCATAACATCACTATCACAAACCCACACATAAGAAAATTCATCAAATTTGTCCAAACAAATTTCATCAATGTTAAACCCGCAACTAAATGTTAGGATATGGTATTGGACATCCATCAATGCCAGAAGTTACAAAAAACCAGAAGTTACAAGCTAGCATTAGAATTAAAATCAAAAAAATAACTACACAAAACTCAACCTCAGGGTCGGCTCAAGCTTTAAGCGAGTTAAGCTCCGCTTAAGACCTCATATTGAAACTAGAAAAAAATCCATTATTAAATATAGATTTTTATGATCTGAGTAAAAAAAAATGTGAAGCAAACGTACGGGAAATCCAATAAGTGATGATTTGACATATCCTACTTCTTTGATGTTTATAAATAGAGTTCTTAGACATTCAAATGTAGATATGTATCTAAAGATTAGTCTTCAAGAATATCAATATTGTCTTATTGGAAGAGAAACATGACATAATTAATAACTTGTGCTAGAATGTCCTAACCTTGTACTAAAATGTTTAGTAAAAACAATTGGATCAATTATCGAAGAATAATCTATGGAACTAATAGACTAGAAGCATGAGTCTCGTTGGATTTAACAATATTGAAACTCGGGGGGTACTAATATACATTACAAGCGGTAAAGGTTATGTAAGAAACCAAGACTAACTTGACTAAAATACAAGTCAAAATAAAAAGAAACCCTTCAAACATTAATGCAATAAGTATGTAAGTTTTATTTCATGATTAAAGAATACAATTAGTATAGATGACTTTATATACGGGTTATTTACGATAAGGTACCCAAATGATTCGTCCACGAACGATTTGGGTTAATGGGGTTAAAAAACTAACATAATTATGTAGAATAACTTTTTTGCCCTTTGACATTTCAGTTGACTTTTGACTTAAGAATGAAAAGACCATTATATCCTTAATTTTATATTTAACTACAATTGACTTTTTATTTATTTAAATTTCAATATTCAATTAGTTTTTTTTAGTTTTTTTTCTAATTTCCACAAAATCAGTTTCACCCCCAAATCAAATAACCCAAAACAAGTCATTGGCCTCTTCGTCTCCGTCGTCGATGTCATCGGCCCTATTCGTCTTCGCCGTCGATATCACCGGCGACAAGCTTGGGGATAGACCATGGCGTACCAGATCTGGCGAGAGAGGCGACAACCGGTCGGCGTGGGCGTGTCCGTGGAGAGGAAGATGAACAGTCGGTGTCAAATCTGATGAACACCCAGCGAGAATCCCTGGGGAAGATGAAGGTAAAGATTTCCTTCTGCCGGCCTTCTTCGTCTTCACGGTGGCTGGACCAAGGGTGGCGTCGAGTTCATATCTGGAAATTCCGGAGCAAGGTCGGGATCTCGCCGGAGATGGATATGGGTAACAACAATTCCCGGACAAGGTCGGGATCTCGCCGGAGAGTTGATGGACGTTGACCTGCAATTTCTGAAATGGGGGAGATGAAGTCGAAGCGGAGGAGATGAAGTTGAAGCGAAGAGGAGATGAAGTCGAGGGTCTGAAGCGAGGAGATGAAGTGGAGGAGATGAAATTTTTATTTGATTTTATGATTATTTTATTTTATTTTATATAATTAATTTATTTTTATTTTATTTTATATAATTAATTAAATTTTATCTGATTTTATAATTACTTTATTATTATTTAAACAAGGGTAAAATGGTAATTTCATATGTATCATTTATAAGGTTATAATAAGAAAGGGTAAAATTGTCATTTCACACCCCACTTAACTACACATGTCTAATTTAGAGGAATATTCCGTTAGTTTTCTAACGGAATATGCTACTTCCGTCCGTGGACAAATCATTTGGGTACCTTATTGGTCATTTGAAACATATGGAAACCTTATCGTTCGTGGACGAAACATTTGGGTACCTTTTCGTAAATAACCCTTTATATACCTCTCATATGGAGTTGTATCGCCTAGGCTCTAGAGAAAATGATTTACTCATAAAAGATTGAGATGCTCACCAATAATGGGCATAGAGATGCTCAACAGAGAGTCCATACTACAAAGAAATTATTACACACAGGAAATAGAGATAATCAACAAAGAGGAAAGACCAAAAGGCATGAACATGAACGATTGTTTGTTTGTGATTCCTTAGTCACAAATCAAAATGATCAATAGGCACGAGTTTGTTTATAAAATTCTTTAAGTTTTAAAGAGCAACAATAGTTAAATGAACTTGGACATATATCATGAGGTAACCGAGAGAATGTGTTGGCCTTGTCATATTTTGTTTGTGTTGGTTAACTGGTGGGTTTCAATACTGAATGTCCTTAGTGCTAGAAAATTCTCACCTAGATACTACCTTGCGTCGTTAATGTTGGTTCAGACAATTTTCTTATCTTTGGTTATATATGATTAATACTAGTTAGAGTTTAAAAGATGATGATAGTAAATATCTATACACGAGTTCACATATAAGCTAGCATAATTTGGTGTAATTTTCTAGAACTATTTGAACCTATCATATCTAAACTTGACATGAAAATATATTGAATATTTATATATATATATATATATATATATATATAGAATTCTAGACATTAAATCCTATCCATCGAGGGTGTCTTGTTAGAAATTAATCTGTCACCTATTTTAGATTTTTTAGTGTTATAAATAGACGTTGATGCTTATTTTCTCAATATGATATAGTATAATACTTCTATGAACAAATTTACTTATTATAATTTTCATAGGAAAAAAAGACATCGATCAAATTCTCGCTTAAGGCCCCAAATATCATTGGGTCAGCCCTGCTCAACCTGGGTGTAGATTTTGATCACCTAATCCCAAATTCTAAACTACAAAACAGAAAAAATTCCATTCATGCGCTTTAGTAGCAAACAGACCCATGAGATGGAAAACAGAAAAAAAAACATCGGATAAACCTACCTTGTGGAGAGCAGATCTTTGCGGTGTCCAGAATCGAAGCCCAGAATATAATCGACAGGGACCAAAAGAACTAGAAGAGATCTGATTAGCAATGTGAAAAAAACGATAAGCCATCATTCAGATAACATTATGAACCACCACAAAGAACATTACACTAGATTAATAATCCACGGAGCAGATAAAGAGATTTGGAAAGCTAGGGAAAAAATGAAAGGAAGCTGAGAGAAAATTGCGGTTACCTTCTAGAAACTTGGCCACAACCTGAGCCCGCTACTTCAATTTTCTCCTCACCGTCTCCGGATCGTCGCCTTCACCAAAACCCCAAATTCAATTTTAAAGAAAACCCTAAGTTATCCAACGAAATGAAAAGAAACCCTACGAAACGAACCCTACTTACCGAGACGGAGCTGACGGGACGCGACCTCGAAGAAGAAGAAGCTTCTGAGATGTGGCTGAGCGAGAGTGATGCCTTCAGTGCGTGTTTATAGAAAGGAAATGTTGTGATCTTGACCATCCACATAACCCTATCCAATGGTTGTAACTTTTTGGGTAGCTTTCGTAAATAGTTCAAATATATATTTCTTTTTATAGATTAAAAACTCATAAGGACATTTTGGTGAATTTGTTTTCTAACCCTCATTTGACGCTAAATGTCCGTTGGAATTTTTTTCCTTTATCTCCAACTCAATGTAATTTTATATTCTTAACTCTGAATGTTTTTACGATATAGAGGATAATTACAATTAGTTACCCCTCAGGTTTAGTGAATATCTTGATTTTTTTAACCGATGCATACTCTCACGTTTCAAGTTGAAACTGGTGCCTCCACCGTACCTTCACTGATTTTGCAGATCTCATGCGGCGGCGACGGGTTTGCATCCCGATTTCACCTCGGTGGCGGCGTATTTGAAGCTGGATTTCTCTACGACTACGACATGTTTGAAGCCCATATTTCTCCTCGTCAGCGGCGTATTTGAAGCTCGAGTTCTCCTCGGCGGCGGGCTGTAGGCTTTTATGCTGATGGAAAGAGCAAAAATGGCAATTTGGACACTTTGAACGGTAATATGAGTTTTAGATCTACAAATATGAAAATTTAAGGGAGAACATGTTTTGAATCCCAACTCCTCGTCTCAAATATGAGGGAGCCAGATCTCGCCGAAAACCAACACCAAAACGACGACCACAAAGGAGAGGCATAACTTCTGCGGAAGCTAGAGCAAAGAACCAAGCAAAGGTCACGAGGCTAGAGAGAAGACCGACATCAGATCTAGGCCCATTCGATGACCAAACCACAAACCCGGCCCAGAAACTCCGAAACAACGTCCAAAAGACCAAAACCCTCGCCGATAAACACCAACCGAGAAGGTCCAACAATCTCAGCTACCATGAAACAGACGGAGAAACGGGAAAAGAGAGGAGCTCGAGAAGAAAACTAAGGCTCAGGAGAAGGGGGAAAAAATGAGATCCGGACATACGAAGAGAAAAGGAGAAAGAAACAGTTTGTTCATTTTTAGTTACGTCTTCATTGTATTTCTTGTGTATGTTATTTTTCGTTGTTTATGTATTTTTTTTGTTTGTGAGATTTTGGTACAATGTCTCACCCCCATGATTCATAATGTTCTCCAATCCTCACAATTTATTTGAGTCGTTGGAGTTTGAGTTCACCTTAGCCAAATCACAGAGCATAAATCTAAAATTTGATTTTGAGTTTGAACATTCTTGATGGGCTTTGAATGGAACGTAGATTCATGATATGTATGTGCTAAATCTTATTTTAGAAACACCGCCATTGTTAACAACTACTTGTACTATTTTTTTTTTGAAAAAACAACTACTTGTATTTTGATTCACTGTGTTTTGATTTTGTTTTAAATTTATTAATATGCTTTGAAATAAAAATAATGAAAAGAAATGACAATTTAAAAGAAAAAAAATCAAATAAAAAGTTATGACTTCAAATAAAAGTAATGAAGAAATCAATAAAAATTTCTGAAAGTTAAAGAAAAGAATTTCAGAAACTTTTAGAAAATCGAAGTTATTGTTATAAAAAATATTTTTAAAATGTATACATGAAATTGAAATTTAATTGAAATAATTATTCATCATAAAATCTGATTTAATTGAAATTTAAAAATGTATATATGAAATCGCAGTTTCGCTGATTCTTCTATTTACCATGGCTTTCGATCTAGTGCTCCCGCCGGCAGACACACCGTGAGGCTCGAGTCATGCCCCCGGCCCCATCAACGGCACTTCTATGATCCAGGCAGAAGGTCACTCGGCCCTCCCCTCCGCCTCATGTACCGTCTCCACCTCCAACACCACCTCCGACTCGGTCTCATGCGCCACCTCCGCCCTCGGCTTGACCGCCACTGCCCCCAACACCACCGTCCTCCAAGTCGTGGTCCCTGCTGATCCACATGCCATCACTAGTGTCGTCGCCTTCGAATCCTGAGGCACCGCTTTGGCAGCCATCAGTGCGGCCACCCTTATGGGTCACTCGTGCGTACTCGGCGCACCAACCCCATCCGCTGGATTGGGGACGCACACCTCGCCATACCGAGATCGGTTTACATCCGATAGTTTGTTCCCATGTTTTCTTATGTCTGAATGCTCGGTGTCACTTCAATTGTCTGATATCAGATATCCCAAGTATTTTCAGATCGAGACAAGAAACGAAACACAGTGCACAACCGACCCCATGCTTTCCCCATTTTCTAGGTTACTCCCTAGGTGCTTGCTACCCCCTCAACCGCCCTGAATCTATTGATGTAGACACTTTCAGGTCGAGACTGGAAATGCTAACCATCACTAGGTAACTGTCTACCCGTCCTAGCGTGGTACTAACTTCACCAATTCTACTCTTGGTATAACCAACCAATATGTTATAGAGTCAACTTTTGATGTCTACAGACTAGAATTTAGCCTTACTTTTTTGTTTTGTATATATTTCCTATGTATGATCATTTTCCATAATTAATAAAGTCTCCTTATAAGATAAAAGAAGAAGAAGATAATTCTAGCAAATTTCACTAAATTATCTAGAATATATTTGATGTATATGGCTAGCTAACAACTAGTGTCATTATCTTCTCGAAATTTCCACACTTCAAATATTTTTAAATATTAAATATGATTTTTAATTATGATCAATAAAATATAACCAAAAATAAGAAATATGTTAGAACTTAGAATAACGGGGCAACGTAGTAGGTATGTGAGAATTTTCAAGTACTAAAGGTATTCGGTATTAAAACCCATCATTTAACATGTAAAAGCAAATAACATTTTTCTTTTATCAGCGAAAGATACTTGATTTGATAAGTTGTAACACAAAAAAGGAATAACGAAAAATATAAAGCCCGGAGATAAGTAGAGATCAATACAACGAAAAGAGCCGTAAAAAACAACGACCAAGAGAAGTTGAAATACCCAAAAATAAAATTAGGAAAACCAACGAGCACAACTTATTCGGACATACGTCGTACAACTTCGAGACTTCCACCAAACTCGGGGCGCCCAAACCGACGAAGCAACACGCCGAGATCCTGAACAACTCCAAAACATGAAAAGGCTTCCACGACTCACCAGCACCAACAACTCCAAAGAGGATAGGGATGCAATCAACACGTTAGCGGCCAAAAAAGGAAAACAATAAAACCGGGAACAAAAAGTCTCACAAGGAAGCATAACACATGCTAGTTGATCTTCGTTTTGTTTGTATTTTAATTTTTCAACTTGTTTTTATTTCTACTAGGTATTTGGCACTGCGCGATGCAAGGCATGAAGAAAAATTTGTGATATTTGTGTAGTAGAGATGCAGTATGTTTGTTGTTGTATATTGAATTGGAGCCGGTGATTAAGATGGGTGCATGCATGATGTGAGAGAAGGCGTGTGATATTTGTGTTGGATATGCGATTTAGTTGTTGTTATGGATGGTATTCAAGACGTTGATTAGGCCGGGGGCATAAATTTGATTTGTATTGTAGTGATATACATTTTAGTAATAATTTGATATAATTATTTTTATGCCAATAAAACATAACCCATCCAAAGCCTATCTTTTTTTCATGATATAATTTGTTACCAAGCCATACTACTTATCACTGTGCCTAAAACCCCTTGAGTGTTGGACTCGAATTTGAAGGTCAAAGCAAGAACATAGACCATCACAATTCACACAAATAAAATAGTTCATACATGTGAGCATTTGCATAATCCGAAATCCATCATTTTTATATTGCTACAGGTCATATATCAATGAATCCATAAATACCCAAATGGTCTCAGCGATTTTTAGGTACCAGTTTAGTTCAAATCAAACTTATCCATCACAACTTGAAGTGGAACGAAAACAGTTAATGGATAGCCAGACATAGAAATGAACATGTAGATAGAAAGAAGGGTATACACCTCAAACCTTTGCATAAACCTGCAAAAAATAGAAAGAAAAACCAAGAACAAACATTTATTATCACTTTAAAGAAAAAGAAACTAATGTATAGTGTAGTACTATCAACAAATCTTAATCCAAAGAAACACCAAACAATCAATTAAGCACGAACGGAGAAGCACATCTTAATCAATCAAGGGAAGCAAAAAAAAAATCAGATGCCAACACTTATCGAGAAACCCAAAAAGATGCCAGCAAGAGCTCAAGGCTCTCGAAGAACGGCGAGCCAAGTCTCTTGAGGAACAGGAGCAAAAGAAAGCAGCACTCAAGGAGAGGGGAAGGATTTTAACAAAGCTTCTATGTAATTGCTTGTACTTATTTGTTGTTTTTTACTATCCATGATCATGTGATGGTGGTACTCTATCAATTTATCACATCCAATGGAAAAACTTATCTAAATCCAGAAATATGAACACCATAACAATAAGATAATCCAGAAAAAAACAGTAAACTATCAGCAGCATTGTGCTTGAAAAGATATATTGCAAGGAAAAAAAATATAATGTACCTTAACGCTTCAAAAAGGGATGGAAGTAAGCCTAACCCAACCAAGCCTCATAGCACATTAATCTCCCCAGTAAATGGTATTGCAGTAAATGGTATTGTAGTAGCATGTCACGATGAATTATCCTATAAGCAATGATATTTAATCTTGTTCAACCGTTATTGCAGACTTAAAGCAATTGCAGAAAAAACATATTAGCAAAGTGTAACCATGCCATGCATTGATCCAAGATGTTTGATAGAGACCTTCCTTTAGTTATTTTAGGTAGCATGACCTTTAGAGTTTCAGGTGTGAGGTTATTGACCTACATCACAAATGTTATTGATCCAAGGTTTTTGACCTACATCTATGACAGTTTATCATCCTCTTTAAGCACTCGCAAGCATTTATCTGATCCATGTTCTCTAAAATTCCAGTAAGTCATGCCTCTCGACATATCAAGGACTGAAAGATAAACAAATATCTAGTTCACTATGATTAAGTGGAATTTTCACCGGTTCATAAGAGCAAACATAAACAACAACAAAACAATTAAAACTTCACGTCCTCCAATCTCTAAGCAATCAATTGGATACGAAATGTTATTCATTTACTCATAATGGTGAAACTCAAAAAGTAATCTACATAAAGAAACTATCAAAAATTTGTGTAGGATACGCTTGGATCCTTGGTAAAGTCAGGTAAAGAAAAATAGGAGACAAACGAGTGCAGAAGATTGTCTCTTGTTAACTTATATCCATACTAAACACCGAATTCCAAACTACTTCCCTTCCACTCAAATTTTTCAGTCTAAACCTAGATTCGATGAAAACCTCTAACAGATCACACAAAAGTGGAATTGAAACTGTGTAGGATATGTTACAATCCAACTCCAAATTCTAAGTGGTTAAGTTGTGTTAGTATATCAGTATATAGAACTCTGAATGAAGTCAAAGGCATATCTTTGCTGCAAACAGCATATAGAATTTAAAAAAGGCCTCACATCAAGAATTTGATTTTCAAAAACATTCATTTTCATGCACTATTCATGTTTTTTTATTCATAAAACACTCTCGAGCCCATCATAAAGAAACAAATAAAACAACTTAAAATGATGACTAAATATATAGTACAACTAAAAAGAGTTATAACTGTTGAAAAAGAAGTAGTTTATCAGCAGCAGATTGTAAGGTAGCATGATCGTCCCATTCACCAGATCTGAGTATAAAGGATAAATGAACATAGGAACTAAATGGAGGTCTATTCCACAAGATAGATGAAACAGATGATAATTCATTAACAGATGTAAAGGATCATTGCACCAAACTATAGTTGTTATTCTTGATAAAGTTCTTTACTTAGCTATTTTCCTGTAAAAACGCTTATACTTCATTGGGACGTAGCGTACCCGAAGTCGATAAGTTGCATTAGAATGAACCATCCCATCATGTTCCCAAATCGATACATTATTGATCAACTTAACTACCTAATTATGATACCACATTAACACCTATTCTTGATCAACAGACTTAAGAGCCAAGTATTCCAAGGTTTTCACATAAGTTAGATGCACTGCTACACATCTGTTGTAATCATATAAGATTCAAAAACTGACCTTCTCCATAGTATTGTAGTGGTGAACATGTCCTCGGCTCCAGCGACCTTTCGCTGACCAAACTGGAAAAAAAAATAGGTTTAAAAAAAATAGTATCTTAAGTACAATAAATATAATGCACAAAACATATGCAGTATCAAACACCTGAAAATTAGGTGACCTCCAATGACTCCACCATAGTCTATAGTTCACCAGCATTATGGTGAACACTATCCACTCATAATAATGAATGCCTAATAAAGTGATACATTTACATTCATTCCACTCAACTTCAAATAAAGTTTACACACTAAGGATATTGAAAGAGTGTTTTGTATAGAAGTCGATTAAATCCCCAACTCTATAAGTAATAACTCAATGAGCTCACTGAACAGAAGATATGAGTCCCAATCCGAAAGCAGTTTACATCCCTTCGATTGTGGAGTGAGCAATTGTGGAGAGCGCTTACATTCCACCAAAAAAACTGTTAGTAACTGTGCATATTAAATGAGTACCAACACGACTGAAATCAAAATACGGACTGATGTTTTTCTGCACAGTACCTGCGTTAAAAATAGATCTCCAGCTGACCTGAGATTGATAAAAAAAAGTGCACGACTGAGCAGCTTATAGTATCTTATCTATTTGGTTTTTTTTTCATATTTTATATTGAAGATACAAACAATTTAAATCGACCGATCAATCACTGTGAATATTTTGTTTGCATTCAAAACCAAAATGAGTCCAACCATTCAGCCATTTTTACTACAATTTTATCCTCACAACAAACAAAAATTAATTATAGAGACACATAATATTAAAACTAAATAAATCAAACTCCATCCAAATCACAATTAAATTGATTAAACATTCAAAATCCAATCCACATTTAAAATAGGATTTGTTGTATAAAAGTGACGGGTAAACTCAACTCAACAAAGCCTATTTTTAATTTCTTTCCCATTTCATCCCTCTCTAGCAGCTAAAGTTGTATGAATGCCCAATTATTCATGTTATTTGATCATGTCAATCATTTACTTTTCTGGTTTTGTCAATCAGTCAAAATAGCAACATTAAGCTGAGTAAACTAAATTAGATTTGCAAATACATACACAACCTTTACATCTCCAAATTCTCCAATCAAGAGTATTGATCTATACCACAAGCTTGTAATTCTCATAAACAAAATAAATGCCAACTTTCACATGATCTAAGACTTCGTTCTTTCATGTTTCCAACAAATTTAAATACAAACACTGAGCGAAATGAAGGAATGTTACCATTTTTCTTGCTTCATCCAATATTGATTATGTAAAGAAATCTCTCCTTCATCATCTGAACCTCTACAAAATTCTACAAAATGGATCTATTTTCAAAAACTAAAGAAACCAAGAGGGAAAAAATACCTTTTGATCAAAATGGTTGCTGTAAAATCTACACCAAAATAGTGTATTGAGTTGGAGATGCCATGGACATTCATTTCCATCATAATGATACATACCGAAATCTAATAACAATACAGAGTCAATCAGAAAATGAGGTCATCAAACTTTGTACACACAAGATCAGATATAAGACCCATGTATCTTTAAAAAAATGCAATACACTTACATCAAATCTTAAATTGTTCATCAGCCACAGAGACTACGAAACCCAGCACATACAATGAGCAACAATCTGAATACAACTAAAACCCTAAATCCATCACAATTCAATCAGAAACCAATACCCTTCGCCGCAACACGAGTAAAAACCAAATGCAAAAAATTATGGGTAACGCACCAGGATAAGAGAAAAACCAGAGGAGACGGATGCCAGTGCATTTTTTTCGGAGACCGGCGCCGGTGGAGGACTGCGGCTCCTCATCGTGGATTGAGGATGGGTCTGGCTCTGCTTATTGATTCAATATATTAGAAGGGATTGATTGATGATATGCTTTTGAAGGAGAGACGATAGGGTATCAAACGGACCGGAAAGAAAGGGAACTTACCGGTCCAGGTTACCTCAGGTTCGAGGTGTTGCAGATGGTGGCTGGAAATTGAGAGCAAAGCTCGAGTCTGTTGCCTCGAAGGTTGGATGAACTCATATATGGTCAGTCCGGCGACCATATATGTGCCCTCATCAATGGTCTGCGACCATCCGAATGCCGCAATGAAGAGATCTGTGGGGGAGAATATGTTTGGTTGCCCTTGAATGCAGAACAGAAACGGCTGGGACTCAATTGAATGTGCAGACGATGAGATTAGTGGAAGGAAGCCGAAGAGGACTGAGTGGGGACGATGGCAGAGATTGCTGTATGGAAGAATGCTGTGAGAGGAACAGTGCCACGCTGGCATTAATCCTCCTATTACATTAGTAAGGATTTTGGCTAATCAAAAGTGAGATCCATGCTTGTCATTGTAGTGGTGACGACATTTTCCATATCCCTGAAATAAATTACATATTTTGTTACTAGAAAATCTAACAATATGTCGTTTCCTTGAGACTCTCGCCCTAGCCCTACTCGTCATAGTGCTCTCTTCTGTCACCGTCGCTACTCTGCCGTCTACTATGTCGCCACATAGTGCTGGTTCTGCCGGTTCTGCCGGTCCTGTCGCCTATGTGCCCCTCTGTCTCATCCGGTTCCCTCGCAGACCACACTTGGTGTGGGGATAAGTATCGATTGGGTTGGTGGTCCACACCACCATTGTCCTCGTCTTTCTCCCTCGTCTCGGCACAACCTATTCCTCCTGCGCTCTCGTCGGGATCAATGGTGTCGGCTAGGTTATCTGCTCTGCTGAGATCGCCTCCCTCTCTTCCGCCTGAAGTTCTGTGTCGGGGAGGTCGGGTGCGGCGGCCCTAAGTGTGGCAGTCCTAGGTGCCTTCTAATTCACGTCATGGGTTGCCTACCCTTTGTCCAAAACCTAGCCCGTTTCTCTGAGCCCACCATGACCTTGCTGTGGTGTCGAGAGCGGACGACGCGAGGTCTTGGGCTGCACCCTCGCCAGGGCCTTCGAGACTTTTCTTCTCTCGTACGCCGGTGGGGATGTTTAGGGAAGTGACGATGTGCTTGGCCCCACCATCGTCCTCTGGGAGTTGGGTGTTGGAATTCGCAAGGACCATGGCACAACGGATGGTAGAGCCCCAGGGCCTGCTGGCCTTTCGGGAACGAGTATTGGAGCACTCAAGAGGTCAGCAACTGGCGAACCTCAGGAGGATCAGATAAGGGCGGGGAAGCAGCCCCGCCAAGAAGAATGAGAGGTCGATTGATCATCGGAGACTAGCCCTGGGAGGGGTCCCGTGACGATGCTTTGCCTCCCACCAACACCACTGTTGAGATCCCTTGGGATTTCCGGTACCCCCTTCCCCCCTTTGTATTCTGTGTTTGCCCATGGGGCGTCTATATACCGCTTATGACGGTTATGGTACTACAAGGATCAAAGAACCAATGTTCATCCAATCTGTCCTTTTTCGTGGTCGGAGAGTCTGTTTCTCGGCGCACAATAATGTTATTTCTTTTTGATTAATGATAATGCAACTTTCGCTATAAAAAAAAACAATGAAAACAATTAAGAAAATTCGGTATGTCCTTTGAAACGATTGAACATTTATTTAGTTATTTGATAAACATGTATACTTATATGCGACTTTTTAAAGTTAACCCCTAAAATAATCTAATTTTTCAAACATTTTCCCAAGAAACAACAATAAAACCAATTTTTGTGAAGAAAAATTGAATCAATTTATTTAACCCAACTCGACTTTCAAAACCCTAAAAAAGTTTCATCTGCCGCCTCCTTTTGTGCCACAACCGACGACGGTCAGGCCACTGGCCAGGGTTGTCGTCGGTGGTAACACTCTCCTCCTCCTCCCCCTCTTCCTCTTAACTCCCTCTTCTTTTCTCTAGGCTTTGCCTCTACGTGTGCTCCGGCCGGTCACCGATCAGTTCTCCGTTCGTTTGGCTTGCCCTGGACGGGAGAGGTAGGTGTTTCGAGTTCTCCTCGACCTTGATTCGTCCTCGACAGGTTCTAGGCTTCGAGTTTAGGTGCAGATCTGAGGTCTTCCGGTCACTTTCCTCCATGTCTTCTGGCCTCCGTTTAAATTCCGTTTGTTTGACCTACACTGGATGGGAGTGGTAGGTGTTTCGGGTTCTCCACGACCTCGATTCATCCCCAGCAGGTTTTAGGCTTCGCTTTGGTTTCAGATCTGAGGTTTTCTCGTTGCGGCTAAGCTCTACTCTCTGTCCTTCTTCGTCTTATACCTCCGACCGGTGAAAGCCCAGTGGTGGGAGGTCGTTTCGCGGTGGCAGGACATTTTGTTCGGTTTGGAGTTGGTCACCTCCTTACCACCTTCCTTCGGCAGGTTTGTGCTCGTGTCGCCGGAGCTCTATACGGTTTTGTGGTTGTGTTTGGTGCGGATTTGAGATCTCACGGTAACCCATTTTTGGCTTTTTCTGGTTTGGATGTGTTCTAACTGAGTTATGCCCTTGAACTACTATATTTTGTGAGTTACGGACTTGTCCTTGTAATCGTTTTCCGCTCAGTCTTCCCGGTTGACCTACTCTGTGAGTGGAGTTCGTCGGATTTTAGGTGTTGGCCTCCGACGAGTTTCATTTGGTCTTTGGGCCTGTATTAGAAGGCTGCAGGACTCAGTGATATGGTTTTAGAGTTTTTCAGTAGTTTTTAATTACTGACCTATCTTTGTCGGATTCGATGTTGACCGTCGGTGTGTCGGTGGTCATTTAACTCTCCAAGTTGATGATCCCGATGATATAGGGTGCTCCTCACAATTTGGCTTGTTTAAGGGTGCTATTGTTACAAGACGGTTCTTGAGGTGCTGCTGTCAGGAGTGGAAGATCGTTTGAGGTGCTTCAGTTGGAACTTCATGTTAGTTAAATCTAGGTATTAGACCTATTAGTTTTTGGTTGTTCGTGTTTGTATTGGTTTACCCCTTGTTGGGTTTTTGTTTGCTGATTGTATGTATCTAGTTCTGAGACCTGTTTCGGTTTGTATTTTTCCCCTTGTTGGAAATCCTTTGATTTGAGGTTGCATCTATATGATCAGTGCTCCTGTTTGTGATGTGTTGAGGGTTCGCCCTTGTCACTTTGAAATGGTTGGATTTAAAAAAAAACTGATGATAAAAAAAAATTACTCGATTCATCACACCCCTCTCATAAAACAAAGTACATAAGATAACCCTCAAAACAAATGGGATTAAAAATGAATCAAAATAAACTCATATGAAATCTAAATCATACAAATTTCCCAAATCTCTCAAGCAAAGAGAGCCGTTTGATTGGAAATGCTATTGGTGCTTGTAGATCTATGAGGAGGCATTGGAGGCCTAAACCCAGAGCTCCTCTTTGCATTCATCTGAACAAAACATGATCCTCTGGAGGCTTTCTTTGATATGATCCTGGAGAAGCTGCTTGGTGGGCTTGATCTACGGCCCTGATTGCTCTGATGGTTTTGATCGGACAGCCCACAAGCGTAGCTCCTGCAAGACTTGAGCTTCTGGTTGTAAGGGTTCTCTGGCTTGATTAAGTCCTCCACGGAGAGGACTTTGGCCAAGGAGGTGAAAGATTGGGACTTGCCTTGGTAGTGCTTTGATAGCCCTCTCCTACACAACACAACAACAAGCACACAAAAAAATGTAAGGCAAGGGAACTCAAAATATGAGATATGATGATTGAGAGCATTTTTTAAGTTGTGATCTCGACGATTAATCAAGATGAATAGTGATTTTATCGAACGACAATCTAGTGCCCTCGAACGGTGTTAGCATCAACCTGAACTCGCAATGATTATTGTTGTCACATGTCGCGTGACAAAAGACCACGACCCATTATACCTTTTTGTTTCTACCTTTTGATTTGATTTGTGTGTGTGGCGAATCGTCTGGGCAAGTGATCTTGGCAAACGATTCGCCCGAGCGAAAGATTCTTGGATTGTGGGATACTCGTCCGGACAAAGAATCCTTCACCAATGACGAAGGATTTTCCATCGGGTGGGTATCCGCCCTAATGAAGAGACTTTCATTGGGTAGGAGATTCGTGGGACGAAGAATCCTGTTCGGGCAAATGATCCCGGAGGACGATTCATCCAAGTGAAGGATCCTCTTACATTTGGCGAAAGATACTCTGACTGTGGGATATTCGTCCGGACAAAAAATCCTTCATCGGTGAAGAAGGATCTTCTATAAGGTGGGCATCCGCCCTAATGAAGAATTTTTCATTGTGTAGGAGATTCGTCGGACGAAGAGTTTTGTTCAGGCAAAAGATCCAGGAGGACGATTCATCCAAGTGAAGGATCCTCCTATACGTCTGGGTGGGTGAAGGATCCTTCATCGGTAACTGTTTATCTAGGCGAAGGATCCTCCATCGGATGGGGATCCACCCAATTAAGAATCTCTCACTGGGTAGGAGATTCATCCGGGCGAAGGATCCTTCATCGGTGACGATTCGTCCTTTACTAAGGGGTGATCCGTTTGGGCGAAAAATCCTTTACTAACGGGTGATTCGTCCGTTCCTTTTGCTAGACCTTAGAGGTGTTCTAATCAGTGTTCTAAAAATTTCGACTAGACTCCGTTTAGACGCCATTTTCTGTTGGCTGACTTAATTAATCTCCGTTTAGTCCCTATTATTCCTAAAAACCTTAACAGACCCACTAACGTCTAACGATTTTTAAAACCTTGGTTCTAATATCATGTCAAAACTCGATTCACACCTCCCACCCGACCTTAGAGGTGTTCTAATATCATGTCAAAACCCGATTCACAATCAACAAACCACATAACACATATACAAAACTCCATTGATATTATGTCAAAATCCGATCCAAACATGTCTTACACAAAGCAAATTAGCATAGATCATCACTTACTTGAATGGGAGCTGTTGGAGGAGTGGAGACATGTCCTGAAGAGGCCCATTGCTAGAGGACGAAGAAGAGGAAGAGACTTCTTCTTCTTCACCCTCCTCGATATCTTCCATTGATGAACCTGAAGCTATCGACGAAACAACACTCGACAAAGAGTCCGAAGAACAAGAGACCGAATCATCAAAACCCTTGCTTTCAGCTCCTTCTGCAAAATCTTCTCCAGCCATGAACACGAGATCGCTTTTCTGATTAAAGTAGAAATCACAAGACGAATCCATCACAAACCCTATAGAGATCGACGGATTTAGATCCGACCCAGATGGTAAAAATCGAAACTTGGTGGGGGGATTTGGTTTTCTCTCGCTTTCTAGGAAGCCAAACAGCAGGAAAGTGGAAGGTGGTTTGGAATGGATGATGGATTGGTGGATGTGTATTTATATATATATGTCAGATTTATTTTGGGGAAGTTTTGAAGATAATTGTGAAATAAATTGGTTATTATTTTTTTATTAAAAAATAAGTAATAATAAAATAAAGATTCGGCATTATCCACTTTTGCTTTCTCAATGTCTCCTCGCCCAACTCGCCATCATTCCAACCAATCTAAAAATAGTAGCTTTCCTCGTTTTCAAACCCCAACTCTCCGTTACAGCGCGTGCCATGCACTCTCGTTCAGAAAAATGAACATTATTTTGGAGTTCTACACTTATAGATTGTACTCAACTCAATCTAATTCGTTCTAGCTAGTGTAGATCATCAGTTTATACTATATCAGTTTTCATCTTTTGCGCCAGGTTTTTTCAATAGCAACGTGAAAATTATGTTTTTCTACGTCGTCATCCAACAAAGTCGCAATAATTATAGCCTCTATGACGATATCTAATGACGTCGCAGTAGTTGATCACCTTTGCGGTGCCATCCGCTGACGTCATAGAGATTACGTTCCTCTACGATGATATCGAATGGCGTCACAGTAATTTGGTCATCTCTGCGACGTCATCTTATGCCGTAGTAGAGGAACGTAACCTCTACGACGATATTCCTATGGCATCGTAGAAGATGTAAACTTTTATATAATACCAACTTTTTTCTCAATCATTACATTCTCTACCAAACTTCTTCTCTTATGAAACCTCTCATTCTCTAAAAGCTTTGTAGAAATTTATTTCCTCTCACAAAAAACCTCCCTAATCTTTTTTCTCTCTCGATTTCTTTCGTCAATATATTTGCTTCCAACAAAAAAGGGACGTCTTTGATACTGTGATCGGAGCATCGGTCAAACCCGACATCAATGATTAAAAGATCGTTTAGATTGATCTGATGGCAATGTGAAACCTCATATATCGCACTATGTTTGATTTGGGATTTACAAATACCTATTACCACACCATCCTTATAGGAAGCTGAGAATATGTAATGATTAAGGGTATCAGGTCTTTGAGAAACATCCGCAGTAGAGTCGGTTTCGAGGATTGATTCGACAAAAAGGTGAGCAAAATCTGTTTTTTTTTCTTTTTTATATGATTCTCTCTCACACGTCGAAAAATTCATTGACCTTACAAATTTGAAAATAGACACGGTTTCTTCTCTCTCCTCTCTTTAATTTCTCTCGTGATGAAAACTGGTGATTCTGTTATGATTCTATCCTACAGATTTGTCTCCAACACATATGTACTTTTGAGTTTTTGACCTAAATTCAAAGTTGATTCTTACCCGACTTTGACCAACGTCATCGTCGACATAAAATCGATCACTTTTCTGACGATCGGTGTCGATGCAACGATTCGGTAGGACGTAACCCTATGTAACAATATTCGGACAGTTGTGTGAAGCAGGCAGTTAAGAGGGCGCGTTGGGCTCCACGGCTCTAAATTGTGGATAAGGTTAGGGTCTGGTCTCGTGAGTCGTGTAATAAATTGGTCTGTCTTTACGGCTTGCCCACTGAATTTATTTTATTTTACAGTTTTATTTAATAAAATAATAATTCGGAACCACCCACAGAAACTCAAAATCTGGGACCTGTTTGGCAACCGAGAAAGTTATGAGACAGCTTTTTACTTTGAAAAATCTAGTGTTTAGAATCCAATTGAGGGAAGATGATAAGAGAGTTGTCGCATCATTACTCCTATTTAACTCTGTTCATGCTCGATTGGCTCCAAAGGAAATTCAAACTTTTTGTGTTTGAATTTCACCCACATATTTTTATTTTCAATATAATAAAGAAGAGGGGAAAAAGTACACAATTCCACGTATCAAAAAGTTCAGACACCGACGTGATATAATTGCTGATGTTTTCTTAGAAATTAAAGGACCAAAAATTAAACACGGAAATAACAAAATATTTTGATAATATATATTTTTTTTTTTGCAACGGACAATGAAGAACTATATTAGTAAGACTAAATCCTAGCCTAAGACACCTATGCAATTATAGCAACAGACTCTACTGCTCTTTTTGCTTCCGTCGTCGACAAGCTCCCTGTTATTGTTGTTTTAGCTGTTTGGTTCTGTCGCCATCCATGCAATCTTCGACGTTGAAGATCGTGTCGACAATTCCCCCTTCGGCTTCAAATACTAGCTGAAGGAGGAAACCAAATCATACCGCTCCCACTCCACCGCTGATACACAAACATAAGTAAACTCTAAATCAATAAGTGAATCTACTTAACTACGCCTATTTCACTTCTCGAAAACTAAACACCAACGATCGAGATGGTTTCGGTAATCAAGTCAAACTACATAGAACATCGAATCAACGATATTCTGGTAATACACAAGTATAAGAAAATTCTATAAATGTGAAATCTCGTCTCACACTAGATCGAATCATGGACCGCTCCAAACGTCGATCTACATAGCGCACACAACAATTAGGGGAAATTCCTAAATCGTTCGGTTGACTTGAAACATACAAGAGCATCGAGAAAACACAACCTAGTTTAGTCTTATCTCGTCAATAGGAAATCAATACATTGTAATACTAGGAAATGTAGAGAATATATTGATGATAAGTTGATGATCTGATACAAAGAACAAGAGTAGCTCTTTATTTATATAGAGTAACACTAGTTTTTAAGCACCTCATTAATGAGCACTCTTCACCTCCCAACTACCTCATTAATGATAGACTTCTCACCTCCTAACTACTCAATTAATGGTAGACTCTTAAACTACTAATCATTAATTCATATTCTAACATACATAAACATGTTGGAAATCCTAGATAAGCTCACTCAATGGCTAAAGTTTGCATTTTTACGAACTCTAACCTAGAACTAGATATACACCCACCCACCCAAGAGACGAAATAGCTAGCACGTGAAATTGGGTTAAAAAAACATGACAAATCGAACACAAAACACGAAATTCATGCATAAACATCGAGTAGCTTAAATATAGATGAATACCCATACAAGCAATTGGATGCTAATTAAGCTCAAAAACTCAAATCATGCCAAAAACATCACCAAACTCAAATTAACCATAAACTCATGCATCAGTTTAAAGGAAATCAACATTTACACAACACTGTGGACCGACCAAGAGGTCGATGCCAAGTGCCCGAAGCAGTTGCAAACAAAACAGTGATCTGTTATCCATAACTCTGATTCCAAGAGTCGGAACCAACGCTGATTCTGAAACGGGAGTCCCACATCCATACGCACATGAACCCGCATGAAGTCTCCCCTACTCATGTCATCTGCATCGTCGTCCATTGCCAAGCAGGTGCACATGGCACTATTCAGTTGGATCTCAGCCCCTTGATTCTAGTCCCCCGCCAGATGTTGGAGATTCATACTCATACCAAGAAATGGGTAAAGATGATGCCCTGAGGCCGTATTTGTCGTCGTAGGTCCGCAAAAAGCACTAATGAACATCAAAAAGACCAAGGCTCCCCGCCAACATCTGGACTATTTCCTTTGTTGACCGAAAGAAAAAACCCACTACATCGTCTTTGAGAGGACATGCCACCACGTCCGGAAAGCGCCAGAGCTGCCCTATCCAGTCGACTGAGAATTACCAGAAAAAAGCCTTGGTCATCATCACCCGTGTCTCCACAACATAAGAGAAATTGAGCCCGGGCCACATAGTTCTATTGGGGTTACCACCACCTCACGGATGACCAAACCCCCAATACGGGCCCTTAAGTCCTCTATGTTTGCTTGCGTGCCGATGCATGTGCCTCTCAGAGTCGCTCGTACCCCAGTCGTCCCACCGAGGCACCACTACAACATGGCCCATTATAGGCCTGAGGTTCTACTTGAGGCGATGGAACCTCAAGACTCATCAGATCCATCCTTCGTCACCATCGCCCTTCCCCGCCCAGATAGGGTGCCACCAGCCATGTTCCTCCCTGGAACGAGCTCGTCGTGGGTTCTGAGCAGAGACCTCGGTTCGTTGGATCATCACCGGCCTTCGTGTCGCCATCCTCTTCGACCGGGGCCCACCTTCATCCATGCAGGCCCAATCCCAAACCCCCAATTCCCTGCACTTGTAACCCTAGACCCGTCAGAGTCTCTATCGTCGGTTTTGGAAATGGGACCGACCGAGGCACATGGATTTGAGAATCCACCACCCCTGTCTAACATGGACGAGGGAATCTCACTTGGGTCCCTCGGACAATCCCCCTCGCTTGACCCGGAAGCCTGCCTTGTCGAAAACCACGTATGCCCGCCCTTACTGTGTAAGGAACCACCCACCTTCACCTACAAGGATAACACGAGCCCCTACTCCGTTACCACTGCGATCTGAAGAGGCTCGGAACCGGAGAGAAGGGAGAGGACTCATAGGAAGAAATCACCGGACCCGCCACTATCAAAAATCGTCGTCGCCGTATTGTTATTGTCGTCGTTCATTGCTACAAACTCGAAAAATGGTTCAAGCACTAGGGTTAGTTATTACTGTTATTTTCCTACATGGCAACCGATAATTTTAAAATATAAGAGGACATAAATAAATTAGGGTTAAGAGTGATTTAATTGTTAAGACAATGTACTAGTTTCTAAAACTTTATTATATAAAACTAACGTGATCAACTTAGTGCAATCAAGATTTTATTTTATAAAATAGCATTTAGACAACACTAATGGTTTTGAATAATTAATTTATTTGACCTAATTTCTAAATGTTAGGTCAAAGTTAATGAAATGGCTACGTGTACTTGACAAAAATTAAAATAGTAGAGCATGGGATATAGCATATGCAATGCAATGCAATCTCCTCCACGACTTGGCGCATACTTATCCATCCACATGTGAATATGATACCAGCAGCTACAACCACCTCCCATTCACTTCTACATAAATAAATAAATAAAGGGTAGAACCATTCTATATCAAATAATAGTATTTATTTATTTTTATTGAATAAATAATATTTATTTATAAATTAATCATAATAATAGTTTTGTTTATAGTAAAGAGTTTCGGACCGTAAAAAATTAGTCTTCTCTCTGAACCCTAGGAGAAGCTATCTGTCGTAGCATCCAAAGGTTATGGTTACATCCATGGTTTTTATCGTGACCTATACTATGGTCATGCTTATCTCATTTACACATCCTCTCCCTTGCATCCTCCTTAGGGCTCATGCGAAGGTTTTAAGTATTAGGGTTTCGTTCGAGCTGCCTCTATCCACCGTGACATTGACCTTCTTCTGCCATCAACGCAGACCCGCTTCGGTCCCTCCTCTACAACTTCGGAGGTTTCTGCCTCTGAGGCCACCGTCCCTGATGTTGCTGCCACCGACCCTGATATTATCGTCACCTTCTGTGAAGCCATCGTCGTCCTTGTCTTCTGGGATCCACTAAAACTTACAACTTAGTTTCACAATAAAAATATCACACACAAAACCAACTCATAACAAATAAATCAAACATGATCCAAAAAACCATTTCTCTTTATCATTTTGATCTGTTCTGGTTAATTGATAGGAGAAAAATAATGATAATTGTATTTGTAGTTTTGATAAGTGGAAATAACTAAAAAGGGCTTATATGACTTTGTAATAATTAAATTACTTGACCTAATTGAGATACTAAAGTGACCTAATTTGTAGATGTTTCCAAATTAATGATATGGCCACTATTACTCAATAAAAATTGAAAGAAGAAAAATTAATGATATGGCATATGCAATGCAAGCTCCTCCACTACTTGGCCAATCTTATCCACCCACATATGAATATGATCCCAATCGCCACGTCACATCTCTATATTTACTATACTACAAAATAAATAAAGTTAAGAAACCATTCTCTATTAAATAATAATAATAATACTAATATTCAATTTATTATAAAGAATTTTGGACCAACCTTTGTTGGCATATGCATTATTTTATTGTTCCCTTAATGCATCACCCACACTATTTATATAAAATATAATATCACAAAACAACGTGAGAATTTTCAGAATTTAGTTTAGGATTTTTTTTATCAACAATAAACTTATAAATCTTAATCTCATTGTTAGAATATAGTGTGTTTGACTCTTTAATTGAATTGGTCATCTAATATAGTGTATGAGTTTGACTTTTCAAGGACCCGGATTTAAACTTCACTATCTATAAAATATTTATTTTTTCTCTATTTATCTAATTTGTTCAAAATAGGTTACCCGTAAACGAGTCTCTCCCATAAGCACGCGTGTTAGAATATAACAACAATTAGGTTTTAGTTGAATTGGCCATCTAATACCTTAGAGTAATTTTTTCATATAAATGTGTTTTTTTAATTCTTTTTAATGTTAAAAAATAACGACTTCTGTCAAAAAGTATTGACGTCGTCAATTTTTAGCAAAAATCAATTGTCACATTTGGTGTCAAATTTTTTCACAATAAAAACCATTTGGAAGATAAGGTTTTGCTATAAAAAATAATGTCGTCGATATCATTTTACAAAAATCACCGTTTTTATATTAAATATAGGTCTAGGTGCACTTCTGAAATAAAAAAAAAGATAAAATACCACACATTTTGTTAAGAAAACCCGTTCGAGGGTGTCTATATAGACGACCCATTAAAATTTAAGTATCATATCTCAGGTTAAGTAGTGCTCGTTTGTACAATTAAACAACCTCATCTAATATTGACTATAGTTATCGCATGTACTATCAGTTTTCAATAAAATCTTAATTTTCTAATTCTCTTATATCAAACATGAATATATATTGATAATAAATGACACACTTAGACAAGCTTTGTTCCCATCTTGGACTCCGAAGTGTGAAATGAAATGTGAAGAAGGAAGAAAAAAACATAGTATTATTTTGGTTGGTTTAGGTTATAGCAGACAGACAAGAATGGTCACTTTCGGCTCTCACATGTTTTCAGGTTGTCTCTGTCTTGAACCTGTCCCCTCCGTTCCTTTTAGGTCAATAATCAAACCATGAATGGACCTTGTTCTCAATCTTATCTATCCATCCCATTTTTGTGGTCTTTGTATTTGTGCAATTCTCATGCAACTTGCTAGTTTTAGCTTTACCCAAATGGAGGAAGAAAAAATGAACTCATGCAAGTTGACTAACTCAATGATCAGTTTGTACTTTGGTCGTCGAGTTTTTGGGTGAATCGGACTTTAATATATCTTATGGTACTATTAATCTTTTACCGATGTCTCTCTAAATCTCATTATCTGCTTGTCGAATATGATGTTCAGTTTAATACGTATGTGAGTGAGGGGTTGTTATAATCTAAAATGGGAAATTATGAACCGGATGACCAATCTAACAACACATTTTTTATCAGCAAGAACACCATGATTTTTTTTATCAGTAAAAATAACGGTTTTATAAATGAGAGATGAAGATTGGGGAAGACAGTCTAAATCGATTACATAGGAGAAAGATGTGCATAAAGAAAACATCAAATGGCTTTAGCTTAGCAATGGATTTAAGGAGCTTGATCGGGGACCTTTTCCATTGTAATAAAACACCGTGGTTTTCTCTATAAAGAAAACAAAAAAAACGAAAAGAAAATAACAATTGTTCTGATTATTTCCTTGTTATTTCTGTTTTGGATGGTTGTGTTGTTTTGGTTTGGATTTTTGTTTTCTGGTTTTGGGTTTTTTGTTGGGGCCTTGTTTTTAGTTTTCCCAGATCTGTTATCGACAGATTATTTTAAATACTTTTATGGGTTGGAGCATTTATAGAATATCGATGATTGAAAAAAAATATAACAATCGTTGATTCGAGCGGATGGAAGAATTCTTCTAAGACGACCCCGACACAATTAGATGACATTCAATAACAAATCTTGAACTCCACCTACCAAACCATCTTTTTAGATAGATCTAAATCTACCATTATTGTGGATTAAATGTTGAGAGAAAAAATGTTATTCCTACCCAAAAACTCCCACTTAGGCTTCTCATTTGCCCAAATGGTGAAAGAGAAAAGTCATGCAAGTTGTTGATTTTTACTATTTTAGTCTTTACTTCGTTATTACTAGATATCCACTGCTTTTACCTTTCCTTTTTTGGGAGTTGTGATTTTTCAATAATGAAGCTGTTTACTTGTTGGTTGCTGGTGGTGGAGAAAGGTGAGGATCTGATACATGTTGGGTCAGATTTAAAGGACTAAAAGTTATATAAATGAATATTAGATATGGTTTTAGGTACGGATTTGTTGTTTGAATATTTGAAGTTGTACATGGATATAAATCTAGTTTGAATCGTTCAGTTTGTGTTTTTTTGATTTATAAGATTTATTAATTTATTAATAAATTTTTCTGTTATATTTTTTTTGAAAAAACATGATTAATTTAAAAATGTTAAAGTAGAAGTCTCCAATTAAAACTTTAATTATCATATTGAATTTTAAATTAAATTAGCCCTCTAACGAGATATCCTTTTATCATCCATGAAAAAATGTGAATTTTTTTAGAAGTATGCAACCTCAAATAGAAAGTATGAAAGAAAATTAGATGACTGGATGGCAAAAGGAATTACAACAAGGAGACTACAACCCGTAATTAAGAAAGAAATTAACAATAGAAAATTAGAATATATCTCGCAGACTCACATGAGTTTGGCAAGGGTTTTCCTATCTGGTAAGGTTGTCATTTTTGTTAGGGGTTTTTTCGAGTCGTCTCTAGTCATCACGACGTTGGCTTTCTCTCGCCACCAACAACGTGCCTCCCGGTCTTATTCGCCTCCCCCCCATTTGTAACTCCGATGGTCGGTGTTTGGCTCACCTCAACATCAATCGACCTCCCTGCCTCGGAGCCCCTCGATCTCCCTGTATGGGATCATCTCTCCAGAGCAACCAGCGTCGTCTCTGAAGTCTCCACTAGCGCGTCCATCTCCTTGGCCTCCATCGATGCACCCTCCTCGATACCTCTCTCGATTCTGGATCAGACTAATCGATTGAGTCTTTTTTTATTTGATGTGATTTCTTCTTTGGAGAGTCAGTGACTAGTGAGCAGTGATTCAGGTAATTTTCTTGGGAGGGAACCCTGATTCACGTATATCATCTCAATAAAACTGTCGAGTTCAGGTTCGGTTTTCAACCAGACGAAACGAGTCATATCCATGGGATCAAGCAGTGTTTAGGCGCTACCTTGAGCAATCCTCTTTAGTGTATTAGTTTAAGTTTCATCCGCCAATTACTTATTCAACAAGAGAGACTACCTCTTGAATTTGTTAAGAGAAATGCGAACAAAGTTCACTAGCTCGCTAGGGAAGCTTGTTCTTTGTCTGTTCTTCAGTGATCAGAGAATTTTTTCCCGAGTCTCGTCGTTGTATTACCCTTTTTCACTATCTCACTAGGGAAGCTTGTTCTTTGTCTTTTCTTTAGTGATCAGAGAATTTTTCCATGAGGTACGTCGTTGTATTACCCTTTTAAACAATTAATAAAACTACATATTTTGTTCAAAAAAATAAAAAAGAAATTAAAAAAAGTCCCAACCTTTATACTTGTTCTTAGTTGGTTATCAGAGGTTGGTTCTTTAAGAAACGTTTGTGACTCTTATTATCAATTAACCATCTCTCTTTTCAAATAATTCACATCCAAACTCGTAAATATATTCGTTCGTCAGAACGTGTGTTGGAACATAAAATTATAATTGAATATTCAACTACAAACTTGAGTTTTGAGTGATACTCTAATAAAAAAGTTTTTTTCCCTCTATGTTGTACTTTCAAAATCATGTCTAATGCATGTCGTAGAGACTTTAAATGTAAATTTGAAAGAAGAAAATAACTCTCATGTATTGAAGTATTAAATTATATGACGATATAAGACTTTTTTATTTAAAAAAACATGATTAAAAACTTGTTTTAGAACATCTCCAATGATATCAGTCTAGATAGTTGTAGGGATAGTTGTAGGGAGGAGTTGCAAGAGTATATTTTGAGTTTCTCTCTCTTTCAAACAACCACCTCATACAATAGTAACAACTAGCTAGTTGTAAGGAGAAGTTGTAGGAGAACATTCTAAATCTGTCGCTGCCACGCGCCACCTTACCATTGGTCTGCCGATTAGCCGTTGGGGCTGAGACGACGCGTCCCATCGTTGCACGTTCCTGAGGCAACATGCTGCGACGACCGGTTCTGAGACGACTCTTGCATCGGCAAGGAGCTTTAGGATCTGTCGCAAACGTTGAAACAACATCGAAACAACAACCCTGGGCCGACCATTTAGATGCTCTTAGTTTTTGAATTAATGGATCTAATGACATGTGATTTATAAATTCAAAATTCTCCATATTGTTAATAAAAACATCATTTATCAAAAAAAAATATAAGTGTATTTAGTCTGTTTGATCTCAAAATTTATGAAAACCCATACTTGTGTCTAATTGAACATTTAGTTTATCTCGAATTTTATATAGAGAGTTTTGAAGGACTGCTAACAACAAGGTGGACGTGCCGGAGTGGTTATCGGGCATGACTAGAAATCATGTGGGCTTTGCCCGCGCAGGTTCGAATCCTGCGTCCACGTTTTTTTTACATCCCAAAAGTGTAGCGCCTATCCTTTTCTTGATTGGGTCCATTTCCATATTTTCGGTCATTCACAAGCCCATCACACTGATTGGCCCCATTCATAAGCCCAAATCAATTTATGTACATCTAGAAATTTATTTTTCAATTTATAAGCGAAGACTGTAAACTCAAGTTTTTCTTCTGTAGATTTATGTGAATCAACATTAGAGGGTGTTTTTTCTAATGGTGTATTTGTTTTTCTATATAGATTATTATTTTTTTGAACGGAATGGTAATATTATTAATTAAAGCAAACTGATGTTCTCCTGACGACAAACACCATACAAACCAAGAAACTAGCATAAGACAGAACATAAAGCTGAAAGACAAATGCTGAGTAGTAAATGTTGCTCATGGTCATAGAGGCGATGGGAGGGGTGAAACTGCGGTAGCATCCAAGGACACCGATACAATATCCTCCAACCATAAGTCGCTGGTCGAGTAGACCAGGTGAAAACTTAATAATGGTGGATCGATAACTCCCTCAGTAAGTCAACGTGCGTCGTCATCCCTTAAGTGATAGTTGCAGGGCTCCTGAACGCGGGATTGCTGACCCCGAAGTGGTAGGGAAGCATCTTGTCGGCTATTGGCAGAACCATTGCCACCAATCTGCTAGGGAGAAGGTACAGTCGACCAACCCCTCCCTGGACCCCCAGGCACTCATTCCTGAAGGCGGGGGTGGTTAAAGCCCCCCGTCGCTACATGTGACGCCCCATCACAAGCCGACGACCCCTCCTCCTCATCAGGTTCCTCATCCCTCTCTACCCTTTTCTTCCCAGAAAATGATTGGGGACATCTCCCTTGGAAGCCATCCTACCGGAACCTCATCCTTGCATTATTAATGGGTAAGGATACATAGTACCATTTGTCTTGAGCCCTTCTTTACTAGGGTTACTCCATGTCCTAATCCCCATTTTTCGTTTTACTAAATCCTAACCCTAAACGTATAAAAGTATTATATAATAACGTTGACGGTAACTTATTGTATTTTCCGTCCTCAAGGTTAACGATCGTTTAGTGAGTAACAAGAAAAGTTGATAGGTCAGAGTTATGATTTGAGAATAAACGAAAAATCTACGTGATGACATCAAGTTTTCGCATGCCATTTTAAGAAAGTTTAAGCACATATCAAGCATGTGACTGAGTTAGTCACATTTAACAAATTTTGATACATTTTGAGAATTAATTGGTAAAACCTGTTACTGTTTAATATCTTTCATACGTCTGGAATATGGTTTTGTAATTGACTTAATATAGTGCGGTGACATAACGTCATTTTTATAATATTTACATAACGTGCATACCCAGGGGAAGTTTTTGTAATTATTCTTTACTTTAACATTTCACTACTCTTAAGTTCTTAACCTATAAAATGCAATTAGTCCTAATCCTAATGACACTTAGAATAGAATTGAACAGAACAGAACAGCTGAAGAAGAAGAGCTACACAGACAGAGCCTGGTAGGGTTTTGCAAGTCTCTCTCTCTCTCTACTGCTTCACATCCATGGAGGTCTCCACCGCCGCGACCAAGCGCAAACGCGACGGCTCTCCGGCGTCTCCGCCGCCTCCCAACGGCGCCGGATTCGACCTCTCCCTCCTCGAAGCCGTCGAGAAGTCCCAGCACTCCGTCGAAGTGCTCGATCTCCGAACCCTCAAGAGGCTCGTCCTCGCCTTCGAGCGCCGCCTCAAGGACAACATCGAGGCCCGCCTCAAGTACCCCGACCAGCCCGACCGGTTCGCGGACTCGGAGGTCGAGCTACACGACGAGCTCCAGAAGCTCAAGGTCCTCGCCGGAGGTCCCGAGCTCTACCCCGACCTCGTCAATCTCAACACCATCCCTTCGATCCTCAACCTCCTCAGCCACGAGAACACCGACATTGCCATCGACGTCCTCCAATTGCTCCAGGATTTGACCGACGAGGACATTCTCGAGGAAAACGACGAGCCTGCTAGGGTTCTCGTCGATTGTTTGATCGAGAACAATGTGTTGGAGCTTTTGGTGCAGAATCTGCACCGGTTGTCCGATAACGACCCGGACGAGACCGCAGCGGTTTACAACACGCTTGCTACTATAGAGAATTTGATTGAGGTGAAGCCTGCTGTGGCGGAATTGGTGTGCGAGAGGACAAAGTTGTTGCGGTGGCTGCTGGGGAAGATCAAAGTGAGGGAATTTGATGGGAACAAGCAGTATGCTTCTGAGATATTGGCTATTTTGTTGCAGAACAGCTCGGCGAACCAGAAAAGGTTGGGGCAGATGAATGGTGTGGATGTGGTGCTTCAGGCTGTGGCTATGTACAAGTCCAAGGACCCCAAGAGCTCGGACGAGGAGGAGATGGTGGAGAATTTGTTTGATTGCTTGTGTTGCTTGTTGATGCCACTTGAGAACAAGGAGAGGTTTGTGAATGCTGAAGGAGTGGAGCTGATGATCATCATCATGAAGCAGAAGAAGTTGGCTTATGGATCGGCTATAAGGGCCCTTGATTTTGCTATGACCAAGTACCCGCCTGCTTGTGAAAGGTTTGTGGATGTTTTGGGGTTGAAGACAGCTTTTGCTGCTTTCATGGGTAAGGCAAGTACATATTCCCCTTATTTATTGTCCATAATTTGGCTATGTTTCTTTCAAATTTCTCAATAGATGGATCATTCAACATGTTAGATAAATGTGTAACTAAACAAGTATTGTAAGTTGTTAGGAAGGATCTAGAAGTTAAGCGATTGCGATAGACTGGTGAAGTTCGAGACCTACATATTGATCTTGGCATCTAGGAGCTTATAATTTGGTTTAATCCCAGTTGGCATTTTTGAGATTGATAGAGTTTGTCAAATGTTATTGCGATGATGTTTTGGACTGAAGGCTTAACATGATAACCAAGTTTAGATATATATACTGGATTATGGGAGCCTATTAAGTTGCTGATATAGGGAGAGTTATGATTAGTAGTATGTATGAACCAAGGACCTTTTAGCATGTCGTCGTCAGTCTACTTAAAGATGAACTATAACTTCATGGGACATTAGACACTTCATCCTCAGCTTTATGAGATCCTCAAAGTGTCCACTCTCTTGCAGCAGTTGCAGTAAAAAGCTTTCTATTTTTTCTCTTATAAGCTGTCCAACAAAACAATGACATTAAATATCTGGCATTTTCTGATACTTAGATTCCAATGAGCAAGAAGAATAAAAAAGAGCATTACCAAGAGGAGTTAGAAGAGCGTGTTATATCGCTTATCGCCTCGTTATTTGGTAAGCAGGCAAGTGAAGCTACATATATATCGTACATTTTTAACTAGCTAGTTTTGCTTATTGACTCAGAACAAAACATATCGCAATCTTTCCATGTTTAATTGATGTTGACAGACTTTACTTTTATAATTAAACAATCTCATGTCCGTTATTTGTAGAACTATTTATGTCCTTACTTTGTACTGGGTGTTGTGTTTTTCTGATGGTTGAAGAGACTTGATTATAGAAGTAACTTTAAGTGCCTGGAGGTTAGTGTTTCAAATGGCCCTGACATCTTTAAGTGGTCTAGTTGATATAGTATTAATAGACAATGTTTATTTTAAAGTGGCTATCACCCATTCTACTGCACATCTTGAAGATTCAAGATATTGATTTCTGTTTTCTGGAAGAGGAATTGTGCAAATACTTGATTCGAAAGCCTGAAAGCAGATTTTAGTTCCATATACTATTAAAGTCATGCTTTAGAGACACTTTTTGACATTTGATCCGTATCATAAAATTCTGTTATTTTCCATTAACTTGTCATGCAGACAGGTACTCTTCTTCTCCACATCTTTCTGGAATGAATTGGAAATTAAGCTATTCAGTTTTATGGAGAAGTTGTTAAATCATTATAATTAAAGCTGATTACTAGACGTCATTTGAAGCCTAACATGTGATGCATGTTACCTAGGTAGATGAAAATACAAATAATTGATACTGTAATTAATATGGTACCTGTCTATCGCATTTGGAGGGACATGGATGAGTGTGATGTGAATATGATTGATACTGTAGTTAACGTGATTTCCTAGAGTTGAAGTTTGCGTGTCTCTATGCGGTATAGTGAATGTTTGATTCATCATTAGTTGTTTCATGTTGATACTTCAGGTGGAATTACAAGGGGTACTAGAAGGGAAAGACTGTTAAGCAAGTTTGTGGAAAACGAGTGTGAAAAGATAGACAGACTCATGGAACTTTATATGAGGTGCTTCTCTTCGCCTTCTTTTATAATCATAGCATGGCTTACATTAATATCTATGCTGCACAGGCTTACTTAGATAGGAAGAACCTATAAGTATTGTTAGGGATAATTGCAAAAACTTGCGGTGAACTATTCGCGTTTTGCAAATACTACCGCTGAACCATTTTTTTTCGCAAAAAACATCCCCAACTTATTTTTCGTGTGCAAATCCACCGACGGGGTTATTTTTTGTTGCAAAAAGTTGAAAATAAAGATGCAAAAGTTATGCATAAGGGTTCCAAATTGCAAAACATGTATACATGAGGGTTACAAATTGCAAAACACATATACTATATAGAGCAAACCTGTCATTTCTAAAAAAATTGAAGTCACGTGACTGTCACACGACTAATTTCCGTTAGAGATAACATATTTGCACACGGAAAATAGTTGGGGTGTTTTTTGCAAAAAAAATAGTTTTCTGATAGTATTTACAAAAGTGCATAGTTCACAGCAAGTTTTTGCTATTATACATTATTGTTAATGTTTTCTAAGAAATGCAAGGATAGGAATCGATTCTTTTGAAGGCTTATGCCCCTACTCAATAAACACAGTTATTTTTTCCTGACAGATATTCTGATAGAGTTAAAGCAGAGACTGAACGAATGAATCAGATCGAACTTGATGACTTAGAGGTTGTTTACTCATTTTCTTTTCTTTTCCTTCTCATACATCTTTTTTCGCTTTGAACTGATTGTCCTTTCTTGAATATTCAGATGGATGATGAGGAAAAATATAACAGGAAGCTAGAATCTGGACTGTACACTCTTCAGGTTTGTGGGGCCTAACCTCTGAGTTTAACATAAATTTGGATGTTTAAAATGAGAAATGATGAGAATGTATTGAAGATTTTAAGGGATAATTGCAAAATTTTGCAGTGACCTATGCTCATTTTGCAAATACCATTGGTGAACTATTTCCTTTTGCAAAAAAATCCCCAAAATTATTTTCCGTATTCAAATCCGTTACCTTTAATGGAAATTAGTCACGTGACTTCATTTTTTTGGAAATGACAGTTTTGCCCTTTACATTATACGTGTTTGGCAATTTAGAAGCCTTATGCATATACTTTTGGATGGTTAAATTTGATTTTTTGCAAAAAAAAACTAACCCCGTTAGTGTATCTGCAGACAAAATAGTTGGGGGCTGTATGTTGCAAAAAATTAGTTCACCCATAGTATTTGCGAAGCGCACATAGTTCACCGCAAATTTGTGCAATTATTCCTAAAAAATTTTCAATGATTTTATTCAAATCTAGGAATTTCTTAGTTTAGTTCCTTCTCGGTCTTCAAAGTGATGTTTGGTTCTAACCTCTTTATCCATTGTCTTGCAGTTGATTGCTGTGATTCTCGGTCACATTTGGTGCTCCGAGTAAGATTCTTGTATTCTAGTCTTATTGAATATTAAGAGAAACTTTGTTGATTCTTAAAGGAATTCGTTATTTTTATGCAGCCACCCCGGAATGACAGCTAGAATTGAGCTTTTACTCAAGCAGCAAAGACTCACTAAGGAAGACGTCAAGGATATACTTCAGGTAAATATCTCTCCTAGCTTTCATTTAACTAGTCGGGGTGATATCAGCAAAACTCATTTTGTATTAAATATATATATATATTAAAGACAAAATACTAATAATTTAGTATAATAAGATACTTTCACACCTTTTAATTCATATGATGTGAAATTGAGTTGTATTTAAAGTGAACCGGACATACTATTGATAATCTCTTTTCGTGCTATAAACTTTAGCATTTTGGGGTGAGCTACAGTCGGTTCGGTAGGTATTTTTCTACATTAAAATCTGAAGTTTGGGTTTGGGATGAGAAACCGATCGCCCAGGGAAAAAATCCGTCTGCCTTTTTTTCTTCCAATTAAAGACCGTAAAAACTATTTTTTTTCAAATGTAGTAAATATGATAAGTTGAAGTCTAAAACAACAATTATTCTCAAAGTCAAATAAGATAGGCTTGAATAATGGAATGTAATTCAAATTAAAAAAGAGGGCTTGCATGATATACATTTAGAAGAATACGGACCATTGGTTCTCGTTTTTTGGTCGTTTTTTTAGTTTTCGATTTGACGTTTTTTTTTTTGCTCACCCCTATTAGAATTGCATATGAAAACTAGTTGACCAAGTTTGATTGAGCTACCGGATTCCACTTATCGAACTAGGTGGTTAAGTTTCCACCTAGTTCTCGGGTAGATAACGAGATTTTTAGAACACTGCTCGTACCCTGATGATAGTTCCTTTTCAATGACATCATAAATGTTTTCGTTATTCAAATCCGAATACATGTACTGTTTATTTGGTCGCAACCATCATTTCTTCACTTGTGAATTGTAGGAATATCACGACAACATTGGTGATGTTGACGGGCCAGATGAGAAGGAGCGAGCTCAGTATAAGATTCAGAAGTTCATTTCTGCCCTCGAGTGAAACATTGATACTCCTTTGTGTTGTTCATTGTATTCGAAAGGATCGGAAAAAGTTGTTAGCCTATTCAATTTTTGCCAAAACTGTTATGTTTACAACTTAGTATGATGTACCCATGGTTTGAAATCAATTGTATTATGGATAGAAATTAGATTCCTGTGTTTGTTCATTTGGTTTTGTTGTTGAGCTCATCTAGCTATTGGTTTTAGAACTATGAAATTGAACTTCTCTATTGAAATAGTATTTTGGCCAGTAGATTCCGATGACTAGGTATGGGAGCAAATGAAACGATTTTGTTCGAGGGTTTGATTTGGTTCGGGTTGAAAAAAATTAACCGACCTTGAGGGCATTCACAGTCTAGTCTCTGCTATGGGAGTCAGGCCCTCTAGCCCTGACCTCTGTCTCTCTTGTCGTCATCAGCAACAATTCGGCTTTCGTTGGCTCTCCAAGCCTTTGACATCGAAGAAGGCCCACGCCAGCACTTGTAGCCGGTCTAATAGCAACACCGACTTTCGTTGGCTCCACGAGCCTTTGACACCGTTTCCCACGCCAACGCCCGTAGCAAACTCTGTTTTAGAATCATGAAGAGGTTTGACTGTACATGTTCTTAGTTAAGATTGATCTCCAGAAGATGCTTCACTATACACACTCTTACTTGTAATTGTAACTTAATGTTTGTAAAATCTAGTTCATAGACTATTTTTGGTTCGATTTCCTCCCATTATTGAGATGGAATTAGGCTGTGTTTCATGTTAGTACTCGGGTTTATTTATTAGGCTTTTGTCCTTTTTCTTGTTATTAAGGGTGTTAAAATGTTAAAAACCCTTGTCCTCCTTTTTTTAGAAGGATTAGGTTATCAATAAAAAGTTGATAATAAAAAAAACTATACACGCTCTTATTTAACATTGATCTTGAGAATAGACTTCATTATTCATGCTCTTAGTTAAGATTGGTCTGAAACGAGTTTATATTATTAGTTCGGTTAGAAAATAAATATTTTAACTAAATTATGGGCTGTACATATATAATTTATTATTATTTTTAATTATATAAAAATAATATATAAATATCAGATGAGTCGGTTCTCGAATATTAAGACTACTGAATCTTTTAAAAGTTCAGGTTTGAGGTTAATTTTTTTATCAAACGAGTTTAATCTTAAAATTTAATTTCATTTCGACGTGATTTAACGGATTTAACTCAAAAGATTTCAATGGGCCCAGGCCCAAACCAGATCCGAGCAAGTCAAATCAAATTACACAAATACCCCTCCAAAAGACGAGAAATCCAATCACCTTGAAAAACATTGCCACATATTTAATACTTAAGACTTCGAGTCCCAAAATAGTAATTAAAAATTAAAATTAATAAAAAAAAACCCAAAATGCAAGTCCACAGAAAGTACCAAATCAGAGAAGAACAGAGAAACGAACCAGACTTTGTTACCGCCACAGTATATATATCATATATATATATATATATATATATATATATATATATCGACTCGCGAGATCTGGCTCTCTCTCTCTCTCTAGCTTCTCCATTCCTCGGCGACAATTCCGGTCCCTCGATTCCTCCGACCGACGATTCCGGCGCCGTGTCCGGTGCCGAGGTTCCAGGCACCTCCAGCTTTTGTTTCACGCAACGCATTTCGCATCGATTCGCGGACCAGCTCCGGAGATCGAGTTTCGGCCGCCGACGAGGGTTTTTATGGAGGTTTGGGGGTTTCTGAGCTTCGCATTGGGTGGGTAGTGATGGTGATTGGGGCTTGCTGGTGACGGTGGTCGAGTATTATGGTGATTGTGAGATCTAAGATCAAGTGGGCTGTGCTCGGAGTTGGGGTTTTGTCGCTAGTCTCTTTGATTGTTCACTTGCTCATTGCTGAGTACTCGAGCTCGGATCTCGGATACTACAGTGCCCTCTCGGGGTTCCATGATGATCTCAGTGTGGGGATTCAGGTAATGGGTTTTGGGTTTTTTTTTGATTGGTTTCGTGTGTTGGGTAGTTCGTGATTCATGGTTTTGATGTTGGTTGCTGAAATGATTTAGGGGATTCGAGATAAGAGATTGTGGAGGAATGTGAAGTCTCTCGAGCCCTTGCAACCTTATGCCAATCCCAGGACCAAGTATCCTGGTAATGTCATTGTCATTGATGGATATGGTGCATCTAGTTGTTTTATATGTGATTGGTAGCTTAATGTATGTTCCTAGGATTGAGTGATTGAGTAATTGAAGTAAGCATGAAAGAAAGTGAAGGTTAATTGTAGGGATAATTGCAAAAACGTGCCATATACGTGTTTTGATGAATTGTTTTTTGTTTGGCAAAAAAAAAAAACATCCCCAACTATTTTTTCGTTTGCAAATCCGTTATCTTTAACGGAAATTAGTCATTTGGCAGTCAAGTAACTTCATTTTTTTTGGAAACGACAGTTTCCCCCTTCACTTTATTCGTGTTTTGCAATTTGTAACTCTCATGTACACGTGTTTTGTAATTTAGACCCCTTATGTGTACACTTTAGCATGATTAGTGGATTTGCTGACAGAAAATAGTTGGGGGGTGTTTTTTGCCCAAAAAATAGTTAACTGATAGTATTTGCGAAACGTGCATAGATCAATGCAAGTTTTTGCGATTATCCCTTTTAGTACTGTGTTTCCTTCAATTACGTTTCTAATATAGTTTTACCATACATTGTCGTGTGGGCAAAACCACATGTGGGGTCCTTCAGTGTTAATAGCGTGGCACTATTCCCTTACGTAAACATCAGTAAGTGATAGTGATAAACCGAAGATAAGGTTTTAAGTAGTAGTCTCTAACTCATTTCCTTTACAAATAATCATCTATGTGCATGTATCCTTGTTACCCTCAGAGATCAATATTTTTATTATTTCTGGTTTTATATATTGTCTATCAAATTTGAGTTCTTGCTGTCTTTGTTACAGCTCCAACTGAGCACAATAATGGTTTCATATATGCCAAAGTGTTCGGTGGATTTGAGCAGATACGAACTTCGGTAATGACAATATCCAAAACGTTGTGTTTTTCTGAACTTACTGTAACCAGAGTTTTTAACCAACTTTCGTTTTGCTAGATTTGCGATCTTGTCACCATAGCCAGGCTTTTGAATGCTACACTAGTGATTCCTGAGATTCAAGAAAGCACTAGTTCAAGAGGCATCAGGTCTTCTTTTTTGCCCCATCTTCATTTAGAGTTCAAGCATTCTTTACTGACTAAGTTTATTTCTGGAATAGTTGCAAACACTTGCGGTGAACTATGCACGTTTTGCAAAGGTGAACTGTTTTTTTCTTTGCAAAAACACCCCCGAGCTATTTCTGTCTGCAAATCCGTTATCTTTAAGGAAAGTTAGTCATGTGACTTCATTTTATGGAAATGACAATTTTCCCTTTATATTATACATCTTGCAATTTTTAACCCTCATGTATACATGTTTTTCTATTTGGAACCCTTATGTATATACTTTTACATGGTTACTTTCGTCTTTTTCCTAGAAAAAAAAATAAACCTTAGTGTATTTGCAGACGGAAAATAGTTGGGGGTGTTTTTTTGCAAAAGAATAGTTCACCGATGGTATTTGCAAAACGCGTATAGTTCAACGCAAGTTTTTGCAATTATCCCTTTATTTTTTAACCTGCCTTAAAATATCCCAACCATTGATGAGCAATAAAGAATTGGAATTTTTATGATGTGCAGCTCTAAGTTTAAGAGTTTCTCATATGTTTACAATGAGGACCAATTCATGGCAGCGCTTAGAAATGATGTAATTATTGTGAAGAGCCTACCTCCACAGTTAAAGGAGGCCCGGAAACGGAAACAATACAAAACTTTTAAGCCCAAGAATTCAGCTTCTCCAGAGTTTTATACTAGTATCGTTCTCCTAGCACTAAAGAAATCGAAGGTTGTTGGATTGGTGCTTACAGATGGAGGCTGTTTACAGGTATTGCAGTTTTTCGTCCCTTTGTCTACCTGAAATGTAGATGAGTTATGTTTCTCTGATGGTAAGTGGTCTCTTGTTTTGATGATCTATCTTACCAATGCCTACTTGGCCTAGTGATTGACTTCATGGTTCAAACCTGGTGAGAAGGGGTATTGCTGAGAGCATCTCCTATGGGGGGATAAAGCTTGACTTAAAGAGCTTGACTATCTAAGCTTGGTGCTAAAATAGTAGCCAATCAATTAAGCCAAGTGCTATGCTCAAACAAGGCTTTGAGGAGAGAGAAACAAAAAATAATATCTTTTAAAAAACCTGTATAAACTAAGGTAGAAGAGGGTACAAAAGCATTTGAGATAGAGTGATGGATTGATGTTAGTATATGTTAGGATGAATAAGCTATAGTTCTATGGGTCCAGTAAAGTTTAAACTGATATTTATGTAATTGTCTTTTGTTTCTATGAAAAATCAGTACATCTGTTTCTTGGGATATCTCTATTTATACTACCTGTGATTTACAAGTAACAATTAGGTGTAGACATATCAGAATTGGTGAAATTGGTATGGCAGGCTGGACTGCATTTTGGTGTAACTTTTGTTACCAATTAAGAAACTAAAAGGATCCTGATTGTACTTGTTATTTAGGTCCCTGTGAGACAATGAACACTTTTTTTATTAGTTTTTTTTATAAACAAGAAAGTGGGGAAATCCTACTCTAGCCTAATCTAATTCCTAACCTAACCTCCACCCACCCCTACTCCCAAGTAGATGTACCCACTAGGGTTCACACCTCTGACCTCAAGGAGGTGAGAGAGCTCTTTGCCCCCCAGGCCAACCCAAGTAGGCACTTTTTTTTATTAGTTATTAGTTTGATCATCTTTGTTGAACTTAGATTTCAATTGGGTTGTTGCTAGATCTTTCAGGCTCTTGAACTGGACCGATTGATATTTTATTGATTTGCTTTCACGAGTTTGTACTAGATGCTGCTGTTGTAGTGAAAGCTTCTTTTGAGATTATCTTGTTTTTTGTTTTCTTTCTAGTCAACCCTCCCACCTAGCTTGGATGAATACCAGAGGCTAAGGTGCAGGGTAGCTTTCCATGCATTTCAATTCCGTCCAGAAATTCTTGCACTTGGACGCCGGATGGTCGAAAGGTACGTATAATGTCTGAAATCCATTAGAATTCTTTGTTAACCGTGATGATAAAATCTTTTTATATGGTTATATGTATATTCAAGGGGTAATAACAAAAAGTACCCTGAGGTATTCCCTTTTAGCCCTTTTCTTTGATAATTGCAAAAAAGTGCCATAAATTTGTGTTTTTGTTGCACTTTGTCTAAATTTGTTTCAAAATGATGATTTACCCTCGAAAATATACATTTTTAAAATAATAATTAAAGAACAAAAATTCCAAATTTTCATATGCCTTCAATTTCTTACTCTTTGTGCTGTGTAAAGAGGAATAAAATTAAGGGATGTGAAAATTTTATTTACTTGAAACTACCTTAATGAATCGTCCACGAACGCAGAACTACCCACTGAAAAAAATATATAAACTTTAAACCACCCTTTGTTTGAAATACTGTACACTTATGGAAATTCCATTAAAATGGACGGAAATGCAAGAATATTCTCTAGAAATGGATGAAATTGTTTTTCATAATGACAAAATTGCCTCTGAAGTGAAAAGTAAAATAAAATAAGTAAATACTTTTCGCAATGGAATGTTCTGTTAAAATAGTTGTTGTTTAAACTAAATGAAATCCAACTCTACTACAATTTCGCAAACAAAAGGTAGTTTAAAGTTCATATTTTGCAAAGGGTATTTTTTCCGTTCATGGACAATTCATAAAGGTAGTTTTAAGGAATTCCCCCAAGAAATAGCTAATGAATGGATGTTTCTGCTTTAGTTAATGCATTTACATATCTTGGTGCTAGTGTATCCTGAACTTATAAGACTTTCTACACAGGTTAAGATCTTCAGGTCAGCCATATCTTGCTTTTCACCCTGGTCTTGTGAGAGATTCCTTAGCATATCATGGTTGTGCTGAGCTTTTCGAGGTTGGCAATTATTCTTTCTTGTTCCTGTCTTATATTCTTTGCTGGGACAATTGCAAAAAAGAACCCTTAGGTATTCACTTTCTGCAACTTGTTGCCCTCTTCTTCGATAATTGTAAAAAAGTGCTATGAACTTGTCTTTTTGTTGCGCTTTGTATAAATTTGTTACAAGACACGATTTTACGGTTGAAAATTTAAGTTTTTTAAAAAAATAAAAAAATTCCACATCCCTTAAATTGCTATGAACTTGTCTTTTTGTTTTTTTACTTGTCATCTTTTAAATTTAAATTCTAAGGTAAAATTGTCATTTTGATACAAAATGCAACAAAAAGACTAGGTCAAGGCACTTTTTCGTCATTACCAAAGAAAAGGGCAACAAATTGCAAAAATTGAATACCTCAAGGTCCTTTTTGCAATCATCCCTTATTTACCTAACGACAAGAAATGGATCGGTCATTCTCAGTTAGGTTCGTATAGAAATTTTCTAATTCCTTAGCTCATTATGTTTCTTGAAAATCTTAGGGATAATTGTCAAAACATGCACTAATGTTTCGTCCACAAACGAAATAGTGCACAATGTTTTGTCCACGTCGTCTGGCTACCCTTATGAATTGTCCACGCACTTCTGTTAGAAAAGTGTAACAACAGAACCTGAATTGACAATTTTCCCTTTTGGTTTGAAATTCAAAAATAAGAATGAGTTAAAAGACTGATATACCCTCAATTTTTCCCTTTTGGTTTGAAATTCAAAAAAAAAATAAAAAAAAAATAATGAAAAAATAATAATAATAAATAATAAACAATAAAAAAATAATGAAAAGAACTAAAAACAATTAATAAGAAAAATTGATTTTATGAAAGTAATGATTTTTTTAATTATAAGAAATTTAAAAAATATATTTTATTTGTCTATTTATTTTTTATTAGAAAAGGTAGAATGGTAATGTCTCATGCAAAAGTCAAAAGGAAAAGTCAAAAGATTCATGATAAGGGTAAAATGGTCATTTCAGTTATACTTTAACTGCACATGTATAACAGAAATGGAATATTCCATTAATTTTTCTAACAGAAGTGCGTGGACGATTCATAAGGGTAGCCAGACGACGTGGACAAAACATTGTGCACTATTTCGTTTGTGGACGGAACATTAGGGCATGTTTTGACAATTATCCCAAAATCTTAATAACTAAAGACATGTGAAGTTCCTTAACTTTGGCTGGAAAGTCAAATGAGTTAAACTTTCCAGGGTTACAATTAAGTTGCAGAAGATTTTGATTGCTTCCATTACTTCCATCCACTTTGACTGTTAGTGTTATTGATGTGGCACTTAAGGCTGATGTGGCAGCGGCTATTTGATTTTTAATAACCCAACAGTTACATGACACGTCACTCAAACAAATATCCTTTTAAATGAAATAAGGAATAATTGCAAAAACTTATGATGAACAATGCTTGTTTTGCAAATACTGTGGTGAACTTCTTCTTTTTCTGCAAATGACATCCTCCAATTAGTTTTCGTATGCAAAACCGTTATCTTTAACAGAAATTAGTCATGTGACAGTCACGTGACTTCAATTATTTTGAAATGACAGTTTTCCCCTTTACATTATGCGTATTTTGCAATTGTTAACCCTCATGTATACGTGTTTGCAATTTGGAACCCTTATGTATACACTTTTGCAGGGGTACTTTTGACGATTTTTTAAAAGAACATAACCCTTTTAGTGGATTTGCAGAAGGAAAATAGTTGGGGATTTGCAAAAAAAAATAGTTCACCGATAGTATGTGCAAAATGCACATAGTCACCACACGTTTTTGCAGGTATCCCATGAAGTAATTATCTATTAATATTTGTAAGCCATATGTATCCCTGAGTGGCACATCAGTGGGCACTAATGGTTAAAATCGACGTAGACTGGCTGCATCTACTACATCAAGTACAATTTTAAAATTATAAATGCAACAACTAAATTTTGACCATGAGTCTAGTGTTTGAATCCTAGTGGTATATAAACTAACTTCTATCATCCGTCATATTGGTATAGGATGTTCACTCCGAACTCATACAATATCGACGAGCACAAATGATTAAGCAAGGGATTCTCAGAGAAGAATTATCTGTTGATTCTTTTGCTCGCAAAGCAAATGGCACGTGCCCTCTATCTCCGGAAGAGGTATTTAGCTTTGTATTTTTGTTTTATTTCAACTTTTAATTGTGTCCCTTATTTAGCTGCTCTTTTTTGTTAGAAAATGTCATTGACCCTAATCTAGAAACGACTCCATAACTTCCCAAAAGATTTTGGTTGGCTGTAAAAACAGTTGGGTAGATGTAAAAAGATTCCATAAAAGATAAAACTATTACAAAGACGAAAATGGGCATTTGTTGAGATCAGGGTTAAGGGCGTTTTCATCATTTGTTTGGGGGGAAAGAGCTATGTGAATGGGTTATAAAAAAGGATTCCATAACTACCCAAAACATTTTGGTTTGACTTTAAAAAACAATTGAAAAAGACTCCTTGAAAGATAAAACTATTACTAAGATGAAAATGGGCATTTTCTGAGGACAGGGTCAAGGGCATTTTTGTCATTTGTTTGGCAAAAAAAAGAGCTGTGTGATTTTTTTTGAAACCTAGGGTAGCTGCAAAACGAATCCTAAATCTATGTATGTCTGATTTCTCTCTCTTTTTCGTTAATTCATAGGTAGGACTTCTCTTTCGGACAATGGGTTATAATCCCACAACAAGAATATACTTAGCTGGCACTGAAACCTTTGGCGGCCAAAGGGCCATGATCCCTCTACGTGCCATGTACAGCAATGTAGTGGATCGAACTTCCTTGTGCAGCAAGCAAGAGATAGATTTTATAATCGGGCCAGAAACACCGATTCCTCCGGAGCCTTTAGAGCGTCCTCCAGCTAAAAGTGCTCAAGAACTGAAAGAAGAATGGGACAAGGCCGGTCCTCGTCCCCGACCTCTTCCTCCACCTCCTCAAAGACCCTTCTATCAACATGAGAAGGAAGGCTGGTATGGTTGGGTTGCTGAGAAGGATGCAGAGCCAGACCCTTCTCCCATTGATCTCAGGAATCAAGCACACAGATTGCTGTGGGGTGCTCTTGATTATATTGTGTCTGTAGAAGCGGATGCGTTCTTTCCTGGTTTCGATAACGATGGGATCGGAGGACCTGATTTTTCGGGATTGGTAATGGGACATCGGCTCTATGAGATGGCTTCTTCCAGAACGTATCGCCCAGACAGGTAACCGTGACCTCACAAATTGAATTATGTTCTTGGTTTTGGCATTAAAGTTGACTTCTTTAGAAAACCCATGAATAAACCAGGACTAGGAAATTGCATGCTGGACTACATTTACCGTCCGTTTGGCCTTTTGCTGTCTTGCTGAGAAAAATAAAATCTCTAGAGTAACAATCAGCTGAAAACCAGGACTGAATGTTTTGTAAACATCTCAGTTGTTAAAAATTCAATCTAATGGCACAAATGGTTTTCAGTTCTCATTCAAAATTTTGGTTTTCACCTGATTGTTATTCTACAAATGCTTAAAACTAGAGGAAGATACTAAGGATCGTCATATTATCTGTTCTAAAATCTCAATGCTTTCACTTTCAAGTTCTATTTAGGGATAATCTTACAGTTTTACACTGATTTTGTTACATTTTTTTTTCTTAACTACATTGACCTTTAAATTTTCTCACTCAGTTACTCAATTTTTTTTCTCTCACTCAACTATTCTAAACCTCCAAATTTTCTCACCATTTTATCTTGATAGTAAAGAAGAAAAATACTCTGGCAAAATTCACTATTGTAGTAGCATGTTTTTGGAAATTTTAAAATTGATAAAATACATTATTGTAAATTGTCATCAAAATAGAGTGAAAGATCAGAAGTCAGTATAGTTAAGTGAGAAATATTTCTGTTTTAAGTTTGCTGTTCTTATTACTTTCATATATTCATTTTTCTACGGTTTCTTGATCAGAAAATATCTCGCCGGTCTCTTCAGTAACATCAGCGACCGTCTGTACTATCCAAAGCGAAACTGGACACTCTTAGTCCGCAACCATCTCAACAGAAGCCTTGGCGAAGATGGTCTCCTGAGAAAAACCCACCAATCAAAATCGTTCCTTTCTCACCCGGTCCCACAGTGCTCCTGCATAAACACCAACTCCAAAGATCTCACCAATCACCAAGTCCTGTACCGTGGCATCGACGAGTGCCCCAGTTGGATGCACCACAGCCTCCGCACCGCCGCCTTACCGGAACTTTCCGAGAACGAAACCGAGGAAGATGAGAACGATCTCTACGGGTTGCCCGATAATGAAGGCGACGATGCAACCGAGTTGACTCAGTCTTCAGAGCAGGATGAGGAGATGGATCCTGATGATTAGAAGAGGTGGTGGAGGGAAATGTACAGTGTGATTCTTTCGATATGTTTTTTTATCGATGACCCTTTTGCTACTTCCCTGTGAATTTTTATGGGACGAGAGGGTCAGAGAGAGGAAGAACTGGGGACGATTGCGATGTTCGATCCGGTTCTCGCTCGGAACAGAGATTCGTAGAGGTGAAAGTTTATGGGTGACGATTCTTTATCCTCTGTTTACATGTTTTTCTTTTTTGTAGTGTGGAAGTAGAAAATTATTCTTTTACATCAAGTGTAGAAGTTTATTGCCCTGATTTTAGTGTTGAAACTTGTGAAGTATAGTTGATTTGTTACTATTTTCCTTTCTTATACGGATTTGATTGTGATATCTGGTTTCAATCTCTATATATATGGTTATTATTAAGAAAAAAATTGAGTGTGATGAGTGATGACAGGTTGTTTTGACAGAAATACCCTCTAACAGTTGAGGAAACTTGTGCAAACTGCATTGTAATTGTGGTACGGTTTTAGAAATGTTAAGATTAAAAGGTAATTCGACTTCAGTACCTTAAATCTTTATACGGTGGTTATTAATGAAAATTTTTGAGTATGATATTTGGTTTCATTATTTTTCTCTGTCTTTGAGATACTTTAATTTTCTAAAATTTTCCTTTTCGTCAGATTTTGGATGAGAAAAGTGTTATGAACCATATTCATGACCTTATTTTTCCAAAAATGACACAAATGTCTTTGTAAACTTTGTTATTTTCCCAATAATTCTACTATTATTTTCCAAATAATAATATAGTGAAAATGAGGGAGAAATAACACGTGTATAAGGGCATTTGTGTTATTTTGACGAAAATAAAGTCATGTGCATGGCACATGATTTTTCTCCGTCCAAAAGCTAATGGAAATGTAGTAAAATAATTTTTTTAGAAAGTTCAGGTATCTTCTAGACGAAAATAATAATTAGATATAGCTATGTAAAAATCATGGATCGTTAAATATAACTAGATGAACTTTTATTTTCATGTATGTTAGTGTATCAATAAAACCTTGTGATCCCGAAATTACAAACGAATATAATTTATATGACTTATAACATTTGTATAAACTTTAGTATTAATTAATTTTGGACCTAATTCGTGGACGGCCTATTTAAGAAATCGAACACCAATCTAAATCTCTCTCTCAACCTTAAAGAGCTTTCTTCGAGAGAGCTTCTGTACAAAGACAAGATTATGGCCATAGCTATAGTTATTACTATGACCTATGTCATGGTTATACTTCTCTTTTCTATACATCCTCTTTTTTACACTTCTTCTTTGGGTCATGCGAGGTATTTTCCTGTTAGGGTTCCTTTCGAGCCGTCTCTAACCACCAGTTGGCTCCCTCCCACCACCAACGAAGCGTCTCCCGATCTTATTCGGTCCACCCTCTGCAATTACGATGGTTGTCGTTTGGCTCACCCAGACATCAATGGACCTCACCGCCTCAGAGCCCCGCGGTCCCGTAGACGTCTCTGAAGCCATCGTCGCTATCTTTGAAGCCACCGCTGTCGTCTCTAAAGTCGCCTCTAAAGTCGCAGTCGTTGTCTCTGATGCTGCCGCCGCCATCTCTGAAGCCGTCACCGGCGCGTCCTCCTCCCTGGCCTCCACCACCGCGTCCTCCTCGACCCCTCTCTCGATTATGGATCTGGCTAATCGAGTGAGTCTTTTTTTTCTGATTTCGTCTTTGTAGGGTCAATGACCAGTGAGCAGAGAATCATGGATTTTTTCAGGGAGGGAACCCCGATTCACGTATATCCTCCCAATACAATTGATGCAGTTCAAGTACGGTCGCTTCACCCCCCGAGATACAGCGTTTAAGCACTAGCATGAGCAGGAGTTCTAGTTTCGTTTTCCAACCACCACCTTTCCTTCATGTCTGTGTGGCGCTTCAATACCGTCTACGACGGTTATAGTGTTAAAAGAACTGCGAACAATTATGTTCTATCTCTGTTCTTCTCTAATAGTCAGTGAATAATTTTCCTAGGACACACCAATCTAATTATGTCAGATCTTGTTTATAAGAGGTTGACTTTCTTTGATTAGTTTGATTTTTATTTTAAAGTACGTTGGAGAGAAAATTAACCCCACAGTTTTGAAAAATGATTTTTATTTTAAAGTATTTTGGAGAGAAAATTAACCCCACAGTTTTGAAGAAATAAAATTAATTACACACCAGTTGTATATTTAAAATCAATTCCCACCTATTCCATGACGTCATCGAAATCGATATCCCCGTATCCAAACAACCTGTCTTGCGGAAAAAGCCAGCTTTACCAGTTTACCTTATAAATGGTCTCTCCCATTCAGACATTACCAAACAGGTCCTTAGGCAGAGCTCAAGTGCTCAACACACAGAGAGAAGCGAAAATGGCGGTTCTCGATTTGCTCCCCAAAGAGTATGGATACGTAGCTCTCGTTCTTGTTCTCTACGCCTTTCTCAATTTCTGGATGGCTTTTCAAGTCGGGAAAGCCAGGAAGAAGTAATTTCTGGAACCTCCATTTCCTTTTTAGCTCTGGGTTCGATTTGATTTGTGTTTTGTGCTTAATTTGATTCATTTCTGATGATTTTGTGTAGGTATAAGGTGTTTTATCCGACCCTTTACGCTTTGGAGTCTGAGAACAAAGATGCGAAGCTCTTCAATTGTGTTCAGGTTTGTTTTTGTTCGATTTGGTTTGAAATTTGTGAATTAGATGTGGTTTGTGGAGATGGGAAGGTTGGGTTTTGAGGTCTATGGTCGATTTATGGTTTAATTTGTTGTTGTTGATGGTGATGATCACTCAGGCCGTAGTAGCATGTTAGAACCCTAGAATTGATAGCTTACTTGAAGAAAATGGAATGGTTTGTATTGGACTAGGGTTTTTGTAGTTGGTAAGGATTGAATTGTGTCTCTTTTAAGGGTGATGTTCGAGATCGGGCTTTGAATTGGGGATTCAGGGTTGCTTCCCAATCACCCGATACTCCATTTGACCTGAAATAAGTGTCCTACAACATCAAAGTAGCCCTATTCACCAAGCAATGTTGGTGTTGCATAGGTCAATCCCTTAGAAAAACGTTTTGGGGTCTTCAGCTCGTGTTCTTGTGACATGGTCAGTCCCAAGTCCGGATAAATGTGGAGGGTTGTGATAGGTTGATAGCCGGAGTAAAACATTGTCAAATCCTATGGATATGAACCCCGCTATCAATTTCATACTTTTCTAAATTTGATGTCCCAAAATTAATTGCTGTATTTGAATGATATACCTTGTTTAGGAAGTTAATTACGAATGATATACCTATTGTGTGAGGGGGAATGTTTGGGAACTTCAAATCCCATATTTGATTTTTGGGATAATTGCAAGAAAGTACCCTGAAGTATTCAGTTTTTGCAACTTGGAACCTCAGGGTACTTTCTTACAATTATCCCTTTGAGTTTTTTTTTGTAAATACGACACTTTATTGTGGGACAAAAGAATATGGACGAACAAATTGTACTGTACCTTTCGGTGTGATTCATGAAGATTGTGGTAGATATGATAATGGAAACTGAGGGGTTTGGTGGATTTGTGCAGAGAGGGCACCAAAATTCCCTAGAAATGATGCCTGTCTTCTTCATGTTGATGATCGTGGGAGGGCTCAGGCACCCTTGTGCTTGTGCCGGGCTTGGAGTTCTCTATGTTGTAGCTCGCTTCTTCTACTTCAAAGGTTATGCCACGGGTGAACCAAAGAATCGCCTGAAGCTCGGGTTTGTTGCTTATTCAATCTAATATAGTCGATACTGTAAATGTAATAACTCGATACTGATCCTTGTTAAGTTCATTGACATTTTGCTTGTTATACATATGCAGGGGATTCAATTTGTTGGCGATATTCGGGCTTATGATTTGCACAACTTCGTTCGGAGTCAGTCTTCTTCTCTCCTAGACTTCGATCTGTCTTGTAACTTGTGATTGTGTGTAATTTGGTGCGCTATGTTATGTGGTATTGATGGGTTAAAAGTATTTAGTTTTGGAATCAATGTGTAACTCTAGGCTTCTATGATGAGTAGAATTCAGTTTACGTTTTCCGATCATTGTGTCATCGTGTATTCTCTATTTATACATCGTGTATTCTCTATTTATACACCCCTAAAATCTAAGGGCAATTGAGGAAAACTGACAGCCAGGAAAAATATTGTTCTGCGTGTCGTACGGCCTTCCATGCGCCGTATGAGATGGAGTACGCTTTCTACTCTATGAAACGGTGTATGCTTTCCACTATGGAGTACGCTTTCTACTCTATGAAACGGTGTATGCTTTCCACTCCAGCCACACTCCGTACCGTACGGTTTCTACTCCAGTCATACGCCGTATGGAAATCTGTATGGCCGAAGATCGATTTTTCATTGCTCTGTATTTTGCTTGTATGCCGATTGTTGGATCATTTGCTTAGGCTTAGGTTGTTGGTTTGTCCGTCCTTGTCTATGATGCAAATTAGACATCTTATAGGGTCCACGAGCGTCGCGGATCCTGGAACCCAGAATCTTTAACCCAGTTTATGTTTTTAGAATTTGGTATTATTTATAAAATCCTTTGTCGGCCCGATTAGAAAAAACACCATATTTTTGAAGAAATAAAATGAATCACACCACCGGGCAGAGAGAAATCCTTTGTTGTATATTTAACATCAATTCCCACCTACTCCATGACACCACTGGGCTGAGAGAAAACAAAGGAGAAAACAAAGGGCCAGACAATCCGTCTTGTGGAAAAACCCAACTTTACATTATAAAAAGGTCTCTCCTCAGCTTAGTGTTTGTATCACAGAGAAGCGAAAATGGCGGTTCTCGATTTGCTTCCCAAAGAATATGGATACGTAGCTCTCGTTGTGGTTCTTTACGGCTTTCTCAATTACTGGATGGCTTTTCAAGTCGTCAAAGCCAGAGAGAAGTAATTTCTGGAACCTCCATTTCCTTGTAACTCTGATTTCATTTTGATTCGTGTTTTGTGCTTAATTTGATTCGTGTTTGGTGATTTGTTAGGTATAAGGTGTTTTACCCGGCCCTTTACGCTTTGGAATCTGAGAACAAAGATGCAAAGCTCTTCAATTGTGTTCAGGTTGGTTTTTGCATTGCTCGATTTGATTTGTGATTTGTGAATCAGCTGTGGTAATGGAGGGTTTGATGTGGTTTGGGAGCTGGGAAGGTTAGGTTTTAAGGTCTATGGTCGATTTATGGTTTAATTTGTTGTTGTTGATGATGATAGTGATCACTCAGGCCATAGTTGCATGTTACAACCCTAGAATTGGTGGCTTCCTTGACAAAAACGAGTGACTTGTATTGAACTAGGGGTTATGTAGTTGGTAAGGATTGAATTGTCTCTTTTAAGTGTTATGCTCGAGCTCGGGTTTTGAATTGGGGTTGCTTCCCAATCACCTGGTACTCCATTTGTCCTGAAATAAGTTTCCCGCAACATCAAAGTCAGACCTTCACCAAGCAATGTTGGTGTCGTATAGTTCCATCCTTTAGTAAAAATTACTGGCACCTTCTGCATCGTCAGTCCCAAGCCCGGATAAATGTGTAGGGTTGTGGTAGGTTGGCAGCAAAACTTATTGGCATCTTTGGCTCGTGTTCTTGTGGCCTTGGCAGTCCCAAACACGGATAAATGTGTAGGTTGTGGTAGGTTGATAGCCAATGTGAAACTTTGTCAAATCCTATGAACATGAACACTGCTATGAGTTTCAGACTTTTCTAAATTGGATGTCCCAAAATTAAGTGCCGACTTCCTTGTTTAGGAAGATAATTATGAATGATATACCTATTGTATGAGGGGGGATGTAGGGAACTTCAAAACCCATATTTGATTTTTGGGATAATTGCAAAAAAGTACCCTGAATTATTCAGTTTTTGCAACTTCGAACCTCAGGGTACTTTTTTACAATTATCCCTTGAGTTTTTTAAATACGACACATTGTGAGACAAAAAAAGAAGGGATAATTGTCTAAAACTATCCTGAAGTTTCGTCTACAAACGAGTTGATGCACAAAGTTTTGTCCACACTTTGTGGGTGCACTGAAGTTTTATCCACGCTTTGTGAGTGTATCGAAGTTTTGCCCACGCTTTTGTGGGTGCATTGAAGTTTTGTCCACGCTTCTATTCAATCCGGGAAGCACTTCCCATCATTCTGAACAATCCTATTATGTCAAAACTAAAAAAGTCGTGGACAAAACTTCAGGTTAACCACACAGCGTGGACGAAACTTTGTGCATCACCTCGTTTGTGGACGAAACTCTAGGGTAGTTTTGGACAATTATCCCAAAAAAGAATATGGACGAACAAATTGTACTGTACTTTTCCGTGTGATTCATGAAGATTGTGGTAGATATGATCATGGGAACTGAGGGGTTTTGTGGGTTTGTGTGCAGAGAGGGCACCAAAATTCCATAGAAATGATGCCTTTCTTCTTCACGCTGATGATTGTGGGAGGGCTCCGGCACCCTTGTGCTTGTGCCGGGCTTGGAGTCCTCTATGTTGTAGCTCGCTACTTCTACTTCAAAGGCTATGCCACTGGCAATCCACAAAATGGCTTGAAGCTCAGGTTTGTTGCTTATTCACTCTGGTGATAATTGCAAATAAGTACCTTAGATGTATATTTTTTGTAAAACTTGTAGCCCTTTTCTTTGATAATTGTAGAAAAAGTATCATGAACTTGTCTTTTGTTGCAATTTGTATAAAAATGACGATTTTACCCTTGCAATTAATTTTTTTAAATAATAGGCCTTTAATTCTTCTTCTCCTTGTACTGTACAAAGACAGCGAATTTAAGAAATATGATCATTTGGATTTTTACTGTAATATTATTTTTTACATTTCAAATTTCAAGGATGAAATCGTCATTTAAAACAAATTTATAGAAAGTGCGGTAAAAAGACAAGTTCAAGGCATTTTTTGAAATTAACAACGTAGAGGGCTACAAGTTGCAAAAAGTGAATACCTCTTGGTGCTTTTTTGCAATTATCCCTTCACCCAATATAATCGATAATGGAAATGTAATACCTCGATACTGATTCTGTTAAGTTTATTGACATTTTGCCTGTTATACATATGCAGGGTATTCAATTTCTTGGTAATATTCGGGCTTATGATTTGCACAACTTCGCTCGGAGTCAGTCTTCTTCTCTCCTAGACTTTGATCTGTCTTGTTACTTGTGAGTGGGTGTAATTTGGTGTGTTATGTAATATTGATGGGTTAAAAGCATTTAGTTTTGGAAGTAATGAGTAAGAATTCAGTTTAAGTTTTATGATCATTGTGTATTATCTTGTTTCCATACTGTAAACAAAGGATTTCTTTTTGGAGTTTATGAATGTGGTGCTACTGTGTTTGTGCTTGTTTTTGAGCGTGTCGTATTGGATTGGCAGCCCTCGTCTATTGGAAGTCGTCTTCCTCCTCGTCCAATAGCTGACGTGTTATGGTGGTGATGTAGGAGAGTTCGAGCGCCCGTTTCGGCTGGTTTGTACGGGTGTATAATTGTCTGGTCTTGTCACGCCCCTTTGGATTCCATCACTTGGGCATCTTGGGCCCAAAGCCGCTTGACTGCTCCAGAGGCTCTTTATGTTTTCCCACCCGGTAAGAGGTCTCAGTGTTCACTTGTTGGGATCCTTAGATGGTGACAATAATTGTGTAAGGCTCCCACTAATGTAGATACGCTCTCCCCCTGCACGACTCTACAATCTTCCTAGGCATCGTTAGTCAGGTCACATGTCTTTGCGATCTCGCTTGTCCCATCTATTGATGCAGGATGCTCCTTGGCCAAATCACAAGTCTTTGAAACGAACTCCCCAACCCCTGGAGAGGGAAGTTCTAGGAATCCCGTGGGAGGAGCATGAGTCCTACAACCCCTCACGTTGTCCCCTTGTGCCTCCAGAGTGAGGGAGGTCAACATCTTTTAAACTGGTAGCACTCGCTGGTCTCGGGATGACCCCTAAGCTGTCCGAAGGAGCTGCTCTGTATCCACTCCCATCAGGATTCAAAGGGAATCATCGAATCGAGCCCCCTCCCGTCCCACTCCTAGGAGGCAAGCTTGGCAGGTTAGGATCGGTGGTTGAGCCTCTCGCATCGGACACAAAAACTAGGCAGTCGTTCGTATTGGAGGTTTAGGGTCGTGGGCTCCAAATGACCGGGTAAGCGGAGGCGGATCCTCCGACGCTACGACCTATCACATCCAAGCTAAACCGGAGCCAGAGACAGTCATCCCACCTGCGGAGTACCGGTAAAGTTTCCAAGAACACCTCGGTGCCCAGGGTATTGGCCAATAGGGATTAGACAGGGGCATTCTGGGCATCTCTCGAGATGTTGTATGCCCGAAACTCATTCTCCATGAACTGAAATAGGATAAAACTCGGTTGCATGCAAGGGAGGATGGGTACTATAATCAATAGATATCTGCTAAAACCCCACGGTCCATAATGGAGGATGCTATCCATCGTCGCACTACTCGAGAAATGGAACGCCACGACCTCCTTGAAAGACACTCGACCTCCAAGCCCTGGATCTTCTACCGCTATATCATTACCCCACATAGGGTCGTCGGGTTTCATGCAATATCGGCCATAATCCGATCGACCATTGAATGACGATAATGCCCGTCCGACACTGCTAGGACAACTTCTACAGGGACGAACACTATTGCGTCCTTTTCATCTTCATCATCCTTAAGCGAAAATGCCCTGAAAGGGCCATGGATGGCCTCCACGGTACGGGAGTCCGATGGAGCTACTGATAGCGAAGATCCCGACCTTGTCACGACCCTCGGTTGGGCTGGGGAACGTCGAGGCAATGGGTGTAGCATGACGCCGGACAGAGGAGATACATGGGGCATCTAGAGACATGCCGCTTGCTGACCGTGAGGAGCTAGTTGGCCCCGCGTGGCCATTGGAGAGGTATACGACGAGGACCTAGTCCAGACCATCGATGGTCCTCGAGGAGGGTTAGTGTTGCACTGTCACAAAAAGGAAGCGCCTACGGGTAGAGTAGTGAGGGTGGGGTTCCTACGTGGAGATGAAGGAGGGCCAGAAACTAGGGAGGTGGAGTTGCCGGTGATGTCGTGAGAGGAGGAAGAGGAGAAGGAGGTTGTCATGGCCGGAGGCGAAATTGAGAGGCAATATGGAAAGGGAGAAACCCTATTTTGCATTCTCTTAGACTCGATTATATTGCTAAATTCCATACCCTTTAAGGAGATTTCAATAATTTAATTAGTGTTAATGTATTTGCAAAAAAAATGAATACTTTATGATACAATTTTTTTTTTGCAATTACCTTGTTACATTTGTTCTCAAATCGATGACCTAATAATTTTCTTACATAGAGGTTCGGAAAACCGACATATGAGGACAAATCGGTTAAAACCCCTTCTTATCTTAAAAACTATTAGAACCAATCCTAGTCACACACTCCTAAGATCCAACATTCGTCATGATGCCACATCATCACCCTAATCCCACCCAAATTCACGTCACTTTCATCCTTTTTCACAAAGCAATGGCATAATTGTAATAGCATGGTGCCATGTGGACAAGTGTCCATTTTTTTCTTAACCAATTCATTAATTTAATCATTCCCGCTTCGTTTCAGCTCTGATTAGCTTCAAACTTGCGCCAATATTTTAATTTTTTCAAGGGCTTTCAATCAAGATCATTGATAAATATATTTTGAAGCACGTAAAAAAATTATATCAGGGTGATAAAACTATTGTCGAGTATTGATAAATCGTCACTAATAAATGTTTCATATCGAGGTGATAAAACTAGTGTTCAGTGTTGATAAAAAAAACATACGTTGGGGTGGTAAAACATGTGTGCTGAAGTGATAAAAAAAACAAGTGATGAGGTGATAAAACACATGTAATGTGGTGATAACCTAATGTTTAGTGTTGATAAAACTAATGTTCAATGTTAATAAAACACATGTAATGAGGGCGATGAAACTGAAACCATGAATCCCAACAGTGGGTGAAAATAAGATTAAAGAGAAATGAGGTCTATCAACTTAGATTTAACAAACTTTAAGCACAAATTAACCTATGTCTAATAACCCAAATTTAACAAAAATGAAGCCTCAAACAAACCTAAGGTCTGAATTACTTGAATTTGACAAACTTAAAACACAAAAAATCCTCTGGAGAATAAATTCCAAACCTTATTCGAACAAGTAAAAAGCAATCTATCTCATTGAGACCACTAACTCAGCTAGTAAAATGAAAGCCGGCATGCCGGCAGTCAACACTACTGAACGACAAAGATAATCATATGGTCAAAAGCCACTGGAACACTTAAACCCCTTGAATCTAGAACTAGACGACTTCAGAAAAGGCCTAAAGACCAATAACCACCCGTTGGGGGCCAACACCACAACTGATGAGCCCCGCCAACAAGAGACGAGGAAACAAAGAAGTCGAACTGAATATAAATCTAAGATAAGATAATAGCTTTCTACCGGAACGAAATAAGCAAAGAAAAATAGAGGGACCTTACCAACCGGAGCATAAGGATACACACCCCAACACCACCACAGAGAGGTCCAACCTTGTACTGTCAAATGACTGCTACGCCACGAAAGTCGACGTCATCCCTCCGATCCGGTTACTCAAAATCCAACTAAAGCCACCAGACACGCCATGTTCACGAGCTGGACCACCACCCGAGCTCGCTAGGAGCGGTTGGCCAACACCAGATAACGGTTGCGAGACCTCTAAAGATCGCATGTTTCGATTAAAGCTTTGTCAGATTCTTATCAGAGGACCACCGAGACCCGGGCAGACAAGAGGTGAGATCTAAATACATCAGATCTAGAACCCCGAGAAACGGTGAAGACTAGTCGAACCTCCAGCGTATGGCCCCACCTCAAACATCGCCGTTGTAGAACAGATGCTACCACCACATGAGCATGATCGATCTACCCATTGAGCTCCAAGAGAGTCCAGAGAGGGCCGGATCCTTCAACTAAAGAAGATCTGGTCTTGAACTCGTGGTCTCAATCGTCGCGAGCAGAAGAAGGAGGAAAAGAACCAACCCAACTCCGGTGAGACAAAAACGCTACCAAGACCGCCATGGAAGGAGGGAACCACTACAACACACAGTCGTATTCCAGAAACCACAACCAACACGAAGCACAAGAGTTACCATGGAGCCCAAACAGAACCCACGACCACGCTCGCGAGTGTGCCTGAACAAGACCCCGCCCAGCCACCACGACATGGCGGTGGGTCTGAACCGAATCACAGAACTATTGCAACAACAGAGACACGGACGAGATGAAGACGAGGGAATATAGTGAAAAAAGGAGGGGGAGAGGGGGGGAGGTCACCACCGACGACGACCAAGCTGATGACCCTGGCGTCGGAGGTGGAGAAGAAAGTTATATGGCCATTTATCGAAAAATAATTCATGGAGTTCATGAATTAGAAGCATGAGTTTCATTGGGTTCGACAACATTGAAGCACATGAGTAATAATATACATTATAAACATAAGGGCTGTTGAGAAACCAAGACGAACTTGAATAGAGTGCAAGTGAAGAGAAAGAAACCCTTAAAAAAATAATTGCAATAAAAGAATTATTATGGAAGTTTCATTCCACGATTAAACAAGATAATTGGCTCGGAATCGTCGTGTTTTTTATGGGGAAGTTACTGAGGTAGAAGTGTTGGGTCTCGAGGTAGGGTTGGAGATGAACCAACTCGCAGCGGAAAATCAATGAAAACCAAGAGACGATTAAACCATGAAACAACTAACAAAGAATTGATTCACAAGAGAAAAATTCAGCACTATTTCTTACCAAAACAAGAACACCGGTTAACGAATGATTGGCTTGAGTCTCCAAGACGCCTACGTATCCACATGGGAATCAAAGCCACGTAGTTCTTCTCTTTGAGGACTCAAGAACACAAAATGGAGGTGGAAACTAGCCAAACCCGAAATGGCCATGGAAGAGGGAGAGAAAATGTGTTTCCTATTCTTGTCTTTTGTTTGTTATGTTGAAAAAAGATGACTTAAACATAACAAAACACATACTTGTCCAACTAAAGGAATGGGACAAGTATGGTGTCAAGTAAGGTGTAAATAGGACAAAGTATGGCAAGACAAGATTGGGTTAGGTGGTGAATCACCAACACCTTAATCCTTGTCTTGCTTACTTAGTACTAATTAATCAAGACTTGATTAATTAGTTCCATGGGCCTTGGTTGCATGGGCCTTTCATGGGCCTCTTGGAACATGGCCCGTGGCCATTTCTAACGAGGTCCCGTGATTCACTCATCGCCTCCAAGCCTTCCATACCGGAAATGTCCAACATTATCCGACGCGATCAATCCCAAGACTCCAAGCCTTGTCTCGATCCGTAAAGTCCTATTCACGTACGAGCACATGACCCAAAACCCATTTTTGGTCATGTCCCGAGACAACTCCCTTTTGGCCATTCTCCATAAATGTGTCAATGAGTTTCATCCTCCGGTGTGACCCTTAGGTTTATGCATGTCAATAGATCAACGTAAAATCCCATTTTACTTGATCCTATTTAAGTGGCAACTAACGAGACTTTAGTATTGCCTGACACTACATAACGAATCGACCCTGTCGATTCTAACCTTTCCGTCATCCCTGTCATTATCCTTTTATCTCCGATATCCTGATTGAGATAAGGCATAGAGCCGTCATCCTTATTATTCTCAATCACCGTTCCTTGATATGTGAGATGACTGAAGATATGATACCCAATATCATGTGCATGGCCATGCTATTCTTTCAGTCACTCTCGATCAAGCGGCCGAGAACCGATATCTTTCCCATACCTCAGTATGAGGGATAAATCCCTTAGCCGCCTTTCATGTCACTCATGTAGCCCGTCCCCAAGCCAATCCTGGCCGTTATGGAAGCCCTGTTACGGACAACGTTAGGCTCAGGTCAAACTCAGTTGTTGACTACATAGCGATCACAAAGACTCCTTGGTCTAAGGATACATGACAAGCTACGACACTGAATATGTTCATGACTTAATCTATGGCACATATTCAGGGCGGGTCGTCCAATATCATGTCCCACATGATATCTATGATCAGACTCCGGAATCCCATTCCAATGACTAACAGAACGTAAGCCATAAAGAGCCATATTTCATACTAGTCGCTTCTAGTGAAGCTTTGTTGACTAGGGACCCATCGAGTGTGATCTATCTCGATCTATGGTTCTATTCGCATGGTGGGCATAGATCAGAGCACACATCGATACATTACTCCAACACATAAGTAATATAAAGCCGCTTTAATTTTATTGCTAACGATGATTTATACATTTGGACATTTAGGATTGAACTACGGGCACTAAGACTAACAAGAAGTGTTGTTGGTTATAGTTCAGGCTTCCTTATTTCATATTTGGTGGCCTTCGTGGGGAGGTATGAGTCTTTACCTTTACAGAATGTTATCATTACCCATTGGCTTGTTAAAGCTGCGCGGTTCGGGAAAGCTTGGTTGTTGTGGGTGTGGCCTAAGGTTCCCTTTTCATTTCTTTTGTTTTTTATTCATCCCTTGGTTTTGTAGTTGGGTTGTGGTTCAGTTTTTATTTTATGGTTTATGTTGATTGTTTTGTTGTCGAGTCTTAGTTGTGGCTCGTGTTTTCTATTTTTGACATGTTTTTACAGGTGCCTCTTCGCTCCCATTTTGATATGCGAGAGAGTTTTATGAAACTTCGTCAATAAAAGAAATGATTGAACAAGATAATAAGTATAGTTGACTTTGATTACTTATCATATGATGTTGTATTGTTCAGACTCTAAGAAAATGATTCACTCATAGAAGATGAAGATGCTTACCAATTGTTGACACGATGATGGGGAGCGTATTCCCTGATCGTATGTTTTTGGTTGGTTGACTCTTTGTGGTTTTCGAGTTTTGGGTTTGCAGGTGTTGTGGCTTTTCGGTCAGTTTCTTTACTTTTGATCGTTGGTTAGCTTTTGGTCTTTGTTGGGCTTGTGAGTTTGTTTAGGATTGTTTCGTGCGCTGCGAGTGTTGTGGTTTCTTGGGTCTGTTTTTTTTTTGTTTTTTTTTGTCTTGCTTTGTTCCTGAACAGATGTGTTTGGGTGTTGTGTTTTGGTCTTGAGAATAGCTTCTAGAAGGTCTTTCCTTTTTTCTCCGTCTTGGAGTGAATTGGCTTTATAAAACTTTTGCTTATCAAAAAAAAAAAATTGTTGACATGAAAATGGTCTACAGAAATGAAAGACCATATGTCATGTATATGAATAATTATGTGTTTATGATTTTGTAGTACAAAATCAAAATGATCAATATACATGAGTTTGTTTATTGGCGTCTTTAATCTTTAGAGGGCAATAAAAATTAAATAAACTTGGGCATATATCTTGAGGTAATCAGAAGAACGTATTGGCCTTGTCCTTTTTTTCCAATTAACCGACGTGTTTCAATATGAAATACCCTTAGTTATTGAAAAGTCGCACCTACCTACTACATTGCGCCGTTAGTGTGAATTCGACGGTTTTCTTATTTTTGGTTATATGTGATTGATCATAGTTAAAACCTATGATAAATATTTAAAAATTATTTTTTGAGTGTGGAATTATGTAAAAGATAATGACAATAGCTAATCATACACGACCTCATATATATTCTAGATAATTTAGTGCAATTATCTAGAATTTTCATGAACCTATCACATCCAAAAATGACATTAATTTATTTTATTTATGGAAAAATGTGAATCCTTAAATATTTGGACTTTTGTATAGATTTCAAGACAGTAAATTTTATCCTTCGATAATGTTTTGTTAGAATTTAATATATGTCATCCATTTTATATTTTTAGTGTTATAAATACACGTTGAAGCTCATTTTCTCTATATCATATAGTATAATATTTGTATATGAGAACATTTATATATTTTCCTATTATATTTTTTTATAAGAAAAAAAGTTATCGATCAATTTCTCGCTTTAGACCCTAGATTTTATTAGGTTGGCCCCGACGATAGTAAGCTACCATAAAAATATTAGCTTCCGTGTCAATTAATTTCAAACAAATAAATGAATAAAAATTATGAAATGTACTCGTGGAGAGAAAATGCATATGTCACAGTGGACTTTTCCCAGGTACAGGGAAGCAATCGGAGCAGATATAATGTATATCTCCTTTTCATGCATACGAGAGGAGAAGCCTTTATCTAGATGTTAGCGCCCATGACAACCTTCAATGAGAGCTTAACCTAATCGACAAACACAATTAAGAGTTTGGGACATAGCTCATAAAAGATTCAAGATCATTTTTGATATATCTGAAGCACCTTCTTATATATTTGAAGCACCTTCTTAAGCAATAGTTGGAGTGACTCATGAGGAACTTCATGTTCATAAATGAAGTCATATCCCCATAGTCACATTGGGTAGTTTTACCACTGAACAAAATAAAAAAAAATGTAAAGGAAAATGTCAATTAAAGGAATTACTTCTAAGTGGGCAACATTAGTGGTAAAGCAAGTGATTGGCTTAACAATTTACATTAAGCGGAAAATATATCTAGGGATATTTATGATTCCATATCAATCTATACACGTTTTTCGAATGTCTATATTAAAGTCTAATAATACCCCATACTTATACTAATTTTTACATCCGATGAGGACATTAATTTATCTATCCAGGTTATTATTGTTGATAAAATGACAAAAAAATATCCGCGGGATAATTGATAAGTAGACTTGCCAACATACAATCGTTTGACAACATATAATCGATGTGGTCGGGTGGAGTTTCCTTGTCTTATGGGGCACACAACTTATTCTTTAGGTAAATATGCTCATCGGTGGGCATGTTGAATAGGATAGTCAGGGCCGTTTCAAGTTTTAAGCGAGTTAAGCAACCGTTTAAGGCCTCATATCGAAAATGCCACATAAAATAAACCAATTTATTTGCCATTGAAATTAATCTTAAAGAATGTCAATATTATCTTATTGGAATAGAAACATGACAAATATGAGTAACTGGTGCTAGTTAATCTTGGCTTTGTAATATAATATTTAGTAAAAAGAATAGGGTCATTTATCGAAAAATAATTCATGAAGTTCATGAATTAGAAACATAAGTTTCATTGGGTTCTACAACATTAAAGCACATGAATAATAATATACATTATAAACATAAAGGTTGTTAAGAAACCAAGAGGAACTTGACTAGAGTGCAAGTCAAGAGAAAGAAACCCTTAAAAAATTATTGCAAGAAAAGAATTATTACGGAAGTTTCATTCCACGATTAAACAAGATAATTGGCTCGGAATCGTCGTGTTTTTTAAGGGGAAGTTATTGAGGTATAAGTGTTGTTGGTTAGAGTTCAGGCTTCCTTGTTTTGTATTTGGTGGCCTTCGGGGGTAGGTATGAGTCTTTACCTTTATCCAGTGTTATCATTGCCCGTTGGCTTGTTGTAGTTGCGCGGTTCGGGGAAGCTTGGTTGCTGGGTGTGGCCTAGGGTGCCATTTTTCATTTCTTTTGTTTTTTTTATCCATCCCTTGGTTTTGTAGTTGGGTTGTGGTTCAGTTTTTATTTTATGGTTTATGTTGGTTGTTTTGTTGTCGAATCTTAGTTGTGGCTCGTGTTTTCTATTTTTGACCTGTTTCTACAAGTTCCTCTTCGCTCCTATTTTGATACGCGAGAGAGCTTTATAAAACTTCGATGATAAAAGAAATGATTAAACAAGATAGTAAGTATAGTTGACTTTGATTATTGATCGTATGGAGTTGTATTATTCGGACTCTAAGAAAATGATTCACTCATAGGAGATGAATATGCTTACTAATTGTTGACATGATGATGGGGAGCGTATTCCCTGATCGTCTATTTTTGGTTGGTTGACTCTTTGTGGTTTCCGAGTTTTGGGTTTGCAGGTGCTGCGGCATTTTGGTCGGTTGCTTTACTTTTGATCGTTAGTTAGCTTTTTGGTCTTTTTTTTGGGCTTGTGAGCTTGTTTAGGTTTGTTTCGTGCGCTGAGAGTGTTGTGATTTCCTGGGTCTATTTTGTTTTTGTTTTTTTGTCTCGCTTTGATTCTGAACCGATGTATTTGGGTGTTTTGTTTTGGTCTTGAGGATAGTTTCTTGGCGGTCCTTCCTTTTTTCTCCGTCTCGGAGTGAATTGGCTTTACAAAGCTTTCGCTTATCAAAAAAAATTGTTGACATAAAAATGCTCTACAAAGATGAAAGACCATATGTCATGTATATGAATGATTTTGTGTTTATGATTTTGTAGTCCAAAATTAAAAGGATCAATATACATGAGTTTGTTTATAAGCGTTTTTAATCTTTAGAGAGCGGTAAAAATTAGGGAAAATTTCACTTTAACACCCTGCCAAACATTTAATTTCATTTTGATACTCTGGCATAAATTTTTAACACTTTCATACCCTAACCAAACTTTTAATTTCACTTTCATACCCAGCCGTCAAATTCTGTTAACTTTTCATCCAAAATAGGTAAAATATTCATAATACCCCTAATTATTACTCAAAATTTCAAACTCATGTCATTGGTTCAGAACTTGAAAATGAGTGAAATGACAAATGAAAATTTCACTATTTTTAAAACAAAATCAGTTTTTCAAGTTAATTATGAATGATATATCTATTGTATGAGGGGGCATGTTAGGGAACTTCAAAACCCATGATTGATTTTTGGGATAATTTTAAAAAATACCCCGAATTATTCAGTTTTTGCATTACTTTCTTACAAATATCCCTTGATATTTTTGTAAATACAAAATACTATACTTGTTGTTGTTGTGGGCCAAAAAAAGAATACGTACAAACAAATTGTACTGTACTTTTAGGTGTGATTCATTAAGATTATGGTAGATATGATAGTGAAACTGAGGGGTTTGGTGGGTTTATGCAGAGAGGGCACCAAAATTCCCTAGAAATGATGCCTGTCTTCTTCATGTTGATGATCGTAGGAGGGCTCAGGCACCCTTGTGCTTGTGCCGGGCTTGGAGTTCTCTATGTTGTAGCTCGCTTCTTCTACTTCAAAGATTATGCCACAGGCGATCCAAAGAATCGCCTGAAGCTCGGGTTTGTTGCTTAATCACTCTAGGGATAATTGCAAAAAAGTACCTTAGATATATATATTTTTTGCAACTTGTAGCCCTTTTCTTTATAATTGTAAAAAAATATCATGAACTCGCCTTTTGTTGCAATTTGTATAAAATGATGATTTTACCCTTGCAATTAATTTTTTTAAAATAGTAGGTAAAAAAAGTCCAAAATTTCGTATCCCTTAATTCTCTTCCTCCTTGTATTGTAGAAAGACGGAGAAATTAAGATATACAAACATTTGGATTATTTGTCCTTTAATATTATTTTAAAAAATTTAAGGATGAAATCGTCATTTTGAAACAAGTTTATACAAAGTGCAATAAAAAAGACAAGTTCAAGATATTTTTTAGCAATTATCAAAGAAGATGGCTATAAGTTGCAAAAAGTGATTACCTCTTGGTACTTTTTTGCAATTATCCATTCACCCTAATTTAATCGATACTGGAAATGTAATTACTCGATATTGATCCTTGTTAAGTTCATTGACATTTTGCTTGTTATACATATGCAGGGGATTCAATTTGTTGGCGATAATCGGGCTTATGATTTGCACAACTTCGTTCGGAGTCAGTCTTCTTCTCTCCTAGACTTCGATCAATCTATAACTTTGTAATTGTGTGTAATTTGGTGTGTTTGAAAGTGTTTTGGAATCAACAAGCTTATGTGATGAGTAGATTTCAGTTTAAGTTTTATGATCAATGTTTATTCTCTTGTTTCTATACTATCAACCAAGTGTTGTTTTTGAAGTTTATTGTGTGTTTGTTGTGCTGGTTTTCAAAAACATAGTGTACGGTGAGGAGTTATTAGTAACACATTATTACACTTCTCATACCATCAAAAACTCATAGATTTCGTTAATTTCGTTTTGAAAAACCACCGAAATATGAGAAAAGGTGACTGCGTTCTTGATAAGCTATCACCTGTTCCATTAGGCTGTTTTCGAAACAAATTAACAGAATCTATGAGTTTTTGCTAATATGAGAAATGTGACAGTGTGTTATTGATAACTCTACGATAAGAGATTGTGTTTTTACAAACCATCAACCCTTATCGGGAAAGAGTATCTTTAACAAAAAAAATGGCATAATTAAGGATCGGCATGATAAAATCAACGTTTCGCAATGTAAGTCACATCAGTAGAAGAAGGGCCATCTGCTACAGTTTCTTGATACATCTACGAGTGACTAGATGAATCTAAACTCGATAGTAGAATTGGTAACAATTTGTAATGGAACTAAAACACTCATTATATTTTTGTTATTATTCCTTGGGGTAATTATGTTTAACTATACATAACTATTACAGTTTATCACTTAGTTATATCCAACTATTTTTTTTCCGTTTGAGAGATACCCGAACTTTTAAACGGAAGGTAGTAAAATGGAAAAATTCGAAAGTTTTAGTATATATCAGACGAAAAAGTGTTAAAACTAACAAATTGTAGTCAAGCGTAAAAATGAAAAAGTTATACAATCTCTCAGACAAAAATATATATATATAACTAAGTGATAATCGGTGATATGTAAACGTAATCACCCCTTATTCTTTTATTGACATTTGTTCTCAAACTGATGACCCGTTAAAATGTTAAGATTGACATTGTGGGTCTCGGGCCTAATATATTGGGCCGAAATAGTCCAGTTATGAATTACTGGGTTAAAAGCTAGAACACTACTGTGGGCTTCTGTTCCGTTATTGGGCTAGCTTAGAAAGTTTCTAAAGCCCAACCCGACAACTGGATACGGTCGATTCAATTTTTGAATACGAGGTTTCTCTCTCTAGTTCAAGTCCCCACCACGAATATTCGAACAGTATAATGATTCCGACAAGAACTATACAGTACAAAGTACAAACCCCAATACTAACTAGAAATTGTCCGAAACATAAATGTTGGTAACGAACTCATAGTCAAAGTATCCACTAATTCTTTGATATATGATAAAAAAAAAATATATATATATATATATATATATATATATATATGTAGTGTTATGATTTTTAATTCACAGAAACTACAATTTATAATCGGAAAGAAAACAGTTTCGCGATCGATTACATTTAATAAAAATAAATAGAATTTGTTGTCTCGTAAAATTATCCATAGTTAAACGATGCGAGGTTTTTCCTTCCTAAATATTGATAGTTTATTTTTGTTTTGTTTTGTGCATTTATTTGAGTGTTGTTTGTCGTTAGCAATGATGGTAACAAAAAGTCCCAATAGTATTTTAAAACCGTTGGTCACAAAATGAAAATAACGTTTTGTTGATGCATAAACTCAATAAAACATATTATTCTTTAGTTGTTGAAATTAGATAGTACGAAATATTTCCGTGCATTTGTCTGAGAATGTTGTTCGCCGTTAGCAATTTATTTATTATTTCAAGGTAGAGTTAGATAAGAAAAAATTATGCCCCATCAAAAAAAAAGTGTTTTAAATAAAATGAAGCTCCTCGTACTATACTTTTTTTTTCTCTCATCATGGTATTATGAAGAGTTACCTACACGTTTTATTTATTCATTTTTTTAAAATCGAATTGTGATGCATAAAAATATATATTTCAATTTTGTAGTTAAGAAGAAAAAAATATTTTTCAAAATTATGACCTATCATATGTATTAACTATGATATTTAATAAAATAAAACTTTCAACTGTTAATATACGTGACAGCCTTACATTCAACCACGTAACCTAAAAACTATTATCCTGCAAAATAGTGTCTTATCTCCTGTTAACCAATCACATATCGATTTGTGTCTGCAGTTACCTAAACGTCATCGCAATTGGGATGCTCTAATTAATCAAACTCATCCCATCTAATTAATCAAACTCATATGAACTTGTGAATCACAAGTTGTGATGATTCTCCTATTATTCGGTCGGCCCAAACTTTGATGCAAACCCAATGAGTAAGAGAAGGAAACAAAAGTAGCCGTTTGTTAGAAATTTGAATTGAGATGAACCAAAACACACAACATAGAGAATCTCATTATTATATCCAATGAATTAGGACAGATAATAATAATAATAAATAACTGTAATCCCTTTTAACCCATTTATTTATTAATCATTAATTGAAAGTATTTTGCAATAAATAAATAAAAACAGAATCAATAATAGTGAGGTCAGTTCAGGGTAGATCCAAACAACACACAAGACATTCCTGTAGATCCAACGGCTATTTATTAACGTCTCTATTCCATTGCCGCCCATTTGTAAAATTTGAATCTCTCTCCTCTCTTTCTCTCTCCTCTAAAGCTCATCATTTTGAAATTGTTCCTTGAATCTCACAACACAAACCCAATATCTCTCTCTCTCTGAATTCAAAATCTCTCCCTCTCTCTCTCTCCTATAAGTTCATTGAACTCAATTTCTGCATCTCCTACTCTGTGAATCTCTGGTGACGTCATGGGTTCGTGTTTGAGCAAGAAAGACCCTTCTTCTTCTCCACCTTCCTCCAAAATTGCAGTCTCTGCAACAAAACCAGCACCTGAACCAGTGAAGCCCATTTCGAACCCTAACCCACAAGAGAAGCAAGTACCAGAAGAGCAAGGAAGCAAGGCGAGGAAGGAGATTTTCGTGATAAAGCACCGGAGAAGCCATGAGAGATCCAATGGGGTGGCTTCGGATTCGACCGGGACGTCGACAGAATCTGAATCTGGAGGTCCTGAAATGGGGCAGAATCTGATTGCTAGCAATGTCAATCTCATCCTCAACGGATCTGCTCCTCCGAGGACCTCCAGCTGCACGAAGGACGAGGTGGATGCGATTCTGATTCAGTGTGGTAGGCTCAGCCGGAGCTCCTCCGGCGCCAGGAAGTACTCCGGGTCGAAGAGGAGTTATGATTTTGACAATGAAGGTGTTGCTGGAGATGGGGTTTATGGCGGCGATGAGGAGGAGGACTCGTCGGAGAAGCGCCTCCACAGGCAGGGCAGAGCTTCTCCTCAGGGAAGGAGGAGGAGGACTCCGAGCAGGGAGAGGGAGCAGAACGGCCTGAGATCGAACAGTAGGGAAAGGAACGGCAATGGTGGGAGCAGGAGGGTGAGTAGATCTCCGGGGAGACGATCGGAGAACAACAGCTCCACAACCAACAATGGTAATGTCAGTAGCAACAGCAATAGGCCGGGGAAGATGATATCAGTACCAGCCACTGTCACTTCTCTGGTGATGGACAAGAGCAACAATGGCGGCGCTGCCGGCGGTGAACCAGCCATCAAGAGGGTCACCGTGAAGAGAAATGTGTCTCCGGGGAGGGCTAATCCAAATGGTTCTACTGAAAACCCAAGAGCTCCCTCTCTGGCTAGAGCTAATCAAAATGGGTCTGCTGAGAACCCTAGAGCTCGGTCTCCGGCGAGGAATAATCCAAATGGGTCTGCTGAGAACCCTAGAGCTCGGTCTCCGGCGAGGGCTAATCTGAATGGGTCTGCTGAGAACCATAGAGCTCGGTCTCCGTTGAGAGCTAATCCAAATGGGTCTAACTGTGAGAACCCTCGAGCTAGGTCTCCAGCAAGGTGTAATGAGAATCAGCAGCAATTGCTCAGTCGGAGCTCATCAAGAAAAGGAGAGCAATCACCATACAGAAGGAACCCGTTGAGCGAGATTGACCCCAATTCACTTGCATACCCACAACCTTGCAAGAACAACAACAACAATTCCAGAAATCAGATCAAAACCAGAGAATTTGAAGCAGATGGGCAGGTAAAATTTCAATCAAAGTTTCAATCTTTACCATTTCCAAGTCATATAGTGAGATTCGAACTCAATTAAAAGCTCAAGCACATAGTTCTAGGGAAAACTACTATGTTATTTCACTTTTTTTCATAAACCCTTGTTCCTTTTCCATTATCACCTCAAAGTTTTGAAAATCCTCAAATTTTGAGTTCAGTAACTTTTGTAGATGAAAAACCAGAATACCCTTGCTTCTGAAAAACTAATCACATGTAAGTGTAAGGGTTTAGAAGGGTATTTTCGTCACTATAAGGTTTGCTCTGTCAAACATAACAGATAAAGTCCCGGACTTCAGAATTTGAGGATTTTCAAAACTTTGAGGTGATAATCCGTGAAGAAAAAAAGAACAATGCAAGTTTATGAAAAAAAAGTGAAAGAACAATGCGAGTTTATGAAAAAAAGTGAAAGAACATAGTAGTTTTCTAAAGTTTTCCCAAAAGTTTAAGCTATAGTTTTATATTCTAACGAAAAACATTTCCTTAATCCGTTCAAGTCTATGCAGAAACCAAATGTTCATGATTGAACGCTTAAGGTATAGGTTAATATTCTAACATAGAACAATTCCTTAATCCATTCATGTCTACGCAGAAACCAAATGTTCAAAACAAGGCCGTGAACGTTACCTTGACAAGAAGCAGGTCCTCTAGGCGATCCCAAGACCTGGACTTCAACAACTCTGAAGCTCTCCTGAACCCGAATCCGAACCCATCTTATACTTCATTGTTGCTTGAAGATATACAAAACTTCCACCAGAAGAGCACAACCAGTGTAGTGACACCATCATCGTTTCAGCTTCCTGCTTGTGTCACCAAGGCTAACTCCATTGTTGAAGCAGTAGCTGACCTAAATTCCAGCACCAGCTCCCACTTAACAGACCAGATTTCTGGCAACAGAAGACAAAAACAAAACAACCAACAGCAGCAACGTAAAGATCCTTTTGTGGAGTCCGAGGTTGTTGCCTGTGATGATCTGATGGAACCGAGTTTCCACAAGTACGTGACAGTGACAAGAGGTGGTGGAGGAGAGATCTTAGAGGAAGAGGAATCGTCAGGCAGTAATAGCTTTGTGGGTCAGAGAGGGATCTCCATTTCCTCTTCATTTGAACCCAATTCAGCTGATTCGACTGATCGTTGGGGTTCGAGGTCTGATGATCATCATAATCAGGAGATGGAAGAGGCGAGAAGAGGATTCTCAGGGAAAAGGAGAGACTTTCATCAACAGTCAGCAGGGATTGGCCGTGGCAGAGCTGGTGGGAATAGAGGTTCTCAATCTCTCACAATTGCTGCATCAACATGAACAAACTGAGATCTTCCCAGGTTGCAAACTTGCAACTAATTTCTTGTCTTAGTTCTTCCTGTAATAATCATTGGATCATCTGTTTGTGATCTGTTGTTCTTCAACCGCGAGGTTCTTCATGTATCGCATTTGATATTAGAAACTGAAATCTGTGGTGAAAAGAGCAACAATGGTTGTATTAGATCTTGCAGTAAAGAGCAATTCAATTCATTCAAGCAAACTGTCACCTGGTATTAATACATATTTATATTTGCATTTTACTTGTTTTCATGAAAGCACAGCACAAAATTTATCATGATCCTTTCACCATGACAAAGATTTCCTATGAAAAGTACTCGTGTTTATGCAAGAGCAGGCACAACTAAGCAACCCACAAAGTCAATAACCAGCCTTGTTCATGTTGGTACACGGTACTTGACCATATAAATTAGGGGTAACGTTAATGACACACCCTCCACGACCTTCTAATATTAAAAACTCACTGTATACGTACTGATTTACCAGGAACACACGGTCACTTTCTCATAAATACAAAAAAACGGTTAGTTTGGGTCACATTTCTGCACGTGACTTCACATATTTCCAAAAGTAACGGAATCCATAGTTTTTTTGCATTTATGAGAAATGTGACGGTGTGTTCCCATAAAGCCAACACCTATACAGTGTGTATAACGTTTCCCCTATAGATTTCATACACTACATGAAATGACCAACTTTCAAAATGAGTGTTCAAAACTTTGTGTTATGAAGCATAGCTGCTGTCACTCGATGCAAGCTTCTCAAGACTTCCAAACAGTCCATAACGATCCTAATGCATTCACCATCTCAAGACAATTACAGCCCTGCTGTGTGTATGTTATCGAATTCCTCCAAAAACATACAAAATGGAATGTAACAACATAGAGTTTTCGATACCTAAAGCACCCATACTATGTTTCAAACTAGAAGAACCTGCACTGAACATAAGCTTATCAACCATTTTATGCAGATATAGGATTGTGTTCTTCACTCAGAAACTTACAACTGACAAATCAACAAACAAAATTTACTCACTCCACTCCACTCCACAGTTTCAATTTCATATAACGGGATTGTATTACACTAATCTACAGTACTCGATTCTATACATGAACTCAACATTATCTCAACCCAACTCAATAATTTCACCTGATTTCCCATTTTTTTCATGGTTAGATTTGGAAAATCTGATCAAATGGATCGTCTCTACCGAAGAAATCTGAAATATCACAGCAGTGAACATAATAAAAAGACCCAAAACTTACAGTTCACAGATCAGCCTTCGTCCTCTCCAGCCCTTCGCAATCAACCAAATCAATGCACAGAAAGATCGCAATCAACCGAACCGGAGCTGCTTCGAGGATAAATTAACCTAACGGTGAGCATCGCCGACGAGGCCGAGTACGGAGATGGAGACCCTAGCTACGAGCATGGCGAGACATTCTGGTGGCGCGAAGCGGCCAAGCCGATGAGGAAGAAGCCTGAAGCTCTACCTTCCACGGTCAATGTATGATAATTACTTTTTAAGACCTTGGGCTTTCATTTAAGCCCATTGATCTTATCCAGCCCATCCTATTACGCAGAGGCCCAGGCCCAGATACTATAAATGGGAAGGGTCGTAATCGATAAGCCTAAAATCGGAGGACTCAGACGAGGTCTGTCATACAATCTCGTTAGGGTCAATTAGTGAGTAGAGATTTAGGGCCTTAGGAAGGGAGGGGTCTCTAAATCGAGCAAACATTCATTTACCTATTGTCGAGTTTCTTGTTTAATCGCACACTTCACGGTGAAAAAAGTCATTTCCATGTAATCAAACAACTTTTAAGCACCATCTTGAGCGGTTATTCACATTTGGTTTTATCTTTAAATTATTATATGGTAGTTTATCTTTTCTCTCCAAATCGAAGTGTTAACGATCTTTGTTCTAGGGTTTGTAAACACGAATCTGCGGTTGCTTGTGTTCTATCTTGGCTATGTTTATTAATGATATAAGCATCTTTCGCTTTAAAAAAGCGTGAAGTCCCATCGACGTAGGACAAACAAAAAAATGAAAAAAAATATAAATTTACCGAACTATTTCATAAGTGTTGTCGGGGTGATGCTGTGATAGTGGACCAACCACCGATATAGTTGATGATGACAGGGTGTTAGGGATGACCGTTCCTCATTGGTGGAAAAGATGTCATGCGACTCTAGGGTGAGTTCCAAGAGGATATTATGTTAGTGGTAGAGACCACTGAAACAGATGTTGATGTCCGAGAGATAAAGTTTGGCCAACCCTGTAACAAGGGACTGAAATGACACAATTGGACTATGCATTCTCCCACGGAACCAGCTAACGTTGTCCCCGTGATGATAATGAGACTCTTTATAAACATAAAAGTGATGTTCTTGATTTAGTAGAAGAATATTGTATCTGTACTTGGTGGAACCGATATCACCCAATGGTTGATGAGGGGGGAGTACACTCGAACCCCTCAACGACCTCCCGATTACTTACTGGGAAAGACGAGGGTGCTTACCTCTCCTCGTTGTCAGTAATCTCGATGCCCCATTGAACTCCATAAATCCCTTTGATTATGTGATTTCACCCGCACAACTCCAACCACCATGTTTTTGGCATTGGTCAGTCGTGCTCCACACGCGATCCTACCCTCACTGTGCATAACTCTAGCCGCCACGTCCTTGGCATCGATCAGTCGCACTCCCCTCAAATCTCACCATCGTCACGTACAACCCAACCCGTCAAAAAAATAAATAAAGCACAATCCTAACCATGTGTGAGAGGGAGTTTAGATCCCTCGGCAAAACCACACCTAGGGATATTTTTCAAACTACATTTTAATTCATGTTCTATAACCTAATACATATATGAAGACTAGAAATAACAATAGTTTAGTTAACTAAGATAGTTTCAATCTCATTTTAATTCATTTTTATGAATTGAAATGTAATTGATAAGTGAATTGACCATGTTAACGATAATAACTTTTCGTAGTCTGTATACGTGGATATTCGTTACAAATTATCACACTCTTTTAAATTACATATAAAACATAGTTTATAGAATTTGATCGAGTTTTGATTAAGATGATCAAATTACATATGAAGCATGGAGGAAAGTGTTGAGAACCTAAAGGACATAGGCTTCACTTACAATCATATGCTTCCCCTATGGCACGTGAGTATGTCTTCTGCTATAGTGTTTTAAAATTCACATCTTAGAACATGAATTGTTGCCGCCCATTGACTTAGACAATTCTTTATTTTAATCCAACAAAAAAATCTTTAAGAGATTATTACATTTAAGAATGGAAGAAAGAGAAACAAGACAAAAAAAACTTGAACAAACTAACAAGAGAAGCTCGAAAGTTTATAAGAATCCGACTGAAACAAAATGATTAAAAGTCTCAAAAAAATTTGACAACTTAATCATATTTTCATAACCAAACATAACTATGAATCTCATAGGTTTTATTTCAAAAAAAAATGAATCTCATAGGTTTGTAAAGATCCCAAGATCTTTTTAGTCTCAGATTCCTCACAAAAAAAATGCTAGAGAATTTAAAGAGAATTGTTCATAAAAAAAAATATAATGTTACAAACCTTTCATTATTTTGTACTCTTTCTTTAAGGACATATCAACTTACAGACTTGAATCGAGAGAGGGGAAAGACTCTCTCAAACCCTTTTTTGGAACCCTAGCTAGTCGTTAGACCTTGTTTGTCTTTCCATCAGTACCTCTATGGTCTTCAGTCATTGAAGTCGTCGTTGGTTACCCTTTCCTAACCCCACCCCTTCTTCTTCTCTCCCCCCTCACCTCGTCAGATCCCCCCCTCTTGTCTTCAGATCTCACTTCCCCTGCCTGTCTTCAGATCATCCAACCTTCCTTTTTTTTCTTCGCCTCCTGGTAGTTTTGGTAGTCGATCCGGTGGCCAAGTGCTGGAAAGTGTTCGTTGTTGGAGTCGCTCGTTTTCCCCTCCGGTGTTCCTTCTCTCCTACAACTACTCTTCCTTTGCTCCGCAGCTCGGGTTGTACACGGAGTCGCGGCGTATCAGATCGGAAAGTTTCCTCCATATCTGCACCTGTGGTGGCCGGCACATGGATTGGTTTTACCGGAGTCCTCGAAGATGGAGCTCATCTTCCTCGCTTCTCGCTGCTCAGGGAAGGTGCTCGGAGATGAGTGGTGGATTGGGTCTCAATTTGAGTTGTCGGAGCTCTTTTTAAGGGTGGCTGTCGGAGCTTCTTCTCGGTCTAGTCATTACTAGAGTATATCCTTCTCTCATCGTCCATTGATCTCTACGGCAAACTATGGTCCTTGTATGGGTCGGATTCCTTGGATTGAAAGTCGGCTTTTAGTCAAGGCATCACCAGATCCGGCCTCTGTGGTTGGAGGTCTGGTCATCGCTGCTTTTTCGTGAGGCGTGGTGGTTGCGGTGGAAGCACACTCAATGACTTCAGTCCTATTTTTAACGTTGACCACCGAAGTATCTGACTCTCTTGTAGATTTGATCCATGTAATAGTGTTGATATAACCTCTCTTGTGTCACCAGAGGTGGTTAGTATCCTGCTTATGTTCTTTGATAATTATTAAAAAAATGTCATGAATTTATATTTGTCTATAATTTTGTTTCAAAATAGATATTTTTTATGGTTGAAAAATTAAACTCCAAAATAATTAGTAAAACAAAAAAAAAACTAAATTTACATAACTCTTCAATTCTTTGGTCTACAGCGAGAAATAAACTAACAAAACATTCCATCAGTTTAGGCTACCCATTTTCATGAAATTGAAGCGGTGTTCTAAGTATCCCGGCTTAGACAATCGCCCATACTGATACTCTATAACATCGACTTGTTTAGTCGTTCCACCAAAAAAATTATTAGCAAAGTTTTTGTTCTATTAAGAAATAGAGGACCTTATTTTCAAAAAGAAAATAGAGACCGAGGGTCGAATCTTCATGATTCAGGTAGGAGAACGCCAAGCACCTCGAGCCACATAGCATGCCAAACATGACACCTCAAACTAGTGACAACAAACAAACAAGAGCACCAGTATGATAACACAACCTCAAACATGTCTAAGGAACTAGATATTATTACAAACTTTAAGAAACTTAAAAAAAGTAAAGAGTACGAGCTTTTTCAAACAAGAGACAGAGAGAAATTCTCAAAATAGCGTTTTCTATCCTCAAACCTACTGGTGCTTTGTCTTCTTCATCATCACTGACAGTGTTCGTGGCTCCAGCCATGAGTGCTGCCAAAGGCTTGTTCATGCCATTGCCTCCTTCTTCCTCCCTTCTCGGTTCGATGACTACTCGGCTTCCTCATGCAGCTGTGTATCTTGGCTAGATAGACACGCCCAACTGTCGGAGCAATGCTGGTGTTCTACTCTTCCACTCCCTCCCTCCGTCGGGCTCCACCCTTTACCTCCGTCTACAACCTCCTTGGGCCAGATCCAGCCCTCCTCTGCCCTGAACCACCAGCTTACGTCCTCCTCTCATCATATTCTGCCCACCCCTACTCATATCTGCCTTTCTTTGCCACTACCGACCTGTTTTACTCCCTCCCCATCCCTTCTTCAACTAGATCTGCGCCATGCTCGACCCTTGAACTGTCTTCATGCTTTCCTTCCCTAGTCCCTCCTCCGACCTATTCTCATGATGACGACGACTGGCAGCCCATTCCCTTTATCTTTCTCGACGATGACCCGATCTACTCTAGACGAGCCTCTCTGCATTGCTCCTTCTTCGATCAGACAGCCAGATCCTCTCCCACTGTCTGCCGAAGTACTGTAGTCCAAGCCATGCTCTTTCTTATCGTGCTCACCCGGCCAGTCTCATGCCATCACCCAAACGAATCAAATCTACACTATCGATGTCGTCCATCTTCCCAGGCCGACCATGAGTTCTTCAGTCTCGTTGTTGTTATGTTATGTTGTTTAATTTTGGTATTTTATTTTATTTTCTTGTAAGTCCAATCTTCTGGAACCTTGTCGTCAAAGACTTGTCTTTGACCGACGGGTCTCCGTTAGGTGTGGTTGTCTCCTTGGATGGATTGGTCGGTTGGGTGTCTTTACCGGCGGAATTTTTCGGAGCGTCGCTATAAAAGAATGACCTGATTGTTGGTTTTTTAGGCGTTGCGTCGCCTTGTTTTGAGAGTTACCATCTCACTGGTCATCCATCGGGTTTCCGCGAACAACTAGTGGATGCAACGCTTGTTTGTACGGTGTGTGAGATTTGTTGTTCAATAAATCTTTATTTCAAAAAAAGTAAGAGTGAGAGCATATATTAGACCTAACTACCAAATATTCCAACCATGACACAAAAAAATACAGGGTCTAAAACATGAATTTCACTAACATGAACCACAAAAGTATATAAAAACCAATAGTAGTAGCCGACTTCTCGAACCTCGGATATACGATCCACCCGTGTCAGATGCATCCTTCAATACATCACCGAGAGTATTGAACCTCTCACCAGAAAACATGGGGAATCTTCGATCTTTGCTCAGTCCTTGCTAAGAGGACCCAACCCAGTCCAACACCATAGATCGACCCAAAGAGGAGTCGAAACTATCAACCCTGAAGCCTGTCACCGGAAGAAAAGTAGGAGAGAGCCAGAATCGAGCTCGACAACCCACTCACGTAGCTTGAAAAGTACGAACCAGTACCAAAAAACTCCACAAATACCCTTATTCCACTAACCCTGAACTACTCGGTTAACAAAGTTAACCTACCAACAACCAACACTCATCGGAGATCCAAAAAAAGAGATTTAGAAGTAATCTGACTCAACTTCTCCACCGATGAAAAGATGAGTTGGGATACCAATAAAAGGGGAAAGGGGAACAAGTGAGAAAGTGAAGATGGAGAAGACGATCACACAATCGGACATGAGTCCAAAGTCCTTAGATCTGGGCTCCTACCTTCACAACATCAGTCAAAGAATTACCGGTAACCTAAGATAACGAAGAAAGGGAAGAGTTATATACCTAGAGCTTAGAGGCATTAACAGTTCAGAACACGACCAATCACCATCACACCACCACGAACAGGTTGGAGCACCTAATACCAAAGGTTATGACCACAAAAGCCAACAAATTAGAGGCCAGAATCAAATCTCCCAACAGGTTCTCAAAGTCAATTGTCCAGTCCTGAGAGTTTTGAGCAAGAGGAAGCCGACCAGAGAGAGAGGCGAAAGCACATACTCATATCTATGTTCGATTTTAGATCCGAGCACCAGCAAAAAAAAACCGCTCAATTATACAAAACCATATCCATGTTCAAAGAATCTCTGACCATATGTTGCCAAGGTTGATTTTTAGAATACCAACCCGGACTCGAGGGTCACCGTATTGATTTAAAGATATATTCTCCCAAATACATGTATTTTTTTTCTTCAAAAAAACGATTTATAATACAATATTGGGTTAATTACATTCACTTACTCTGAACTATACACGTTTAACGGATACCTACCCCAAATAACGTATACATACCCCGAACTAACAGTTGTAACAACATACCCCATTCCATCCCTTTTTTGTTTATTTTTTCAGAAATTTCGAAGCTACCCGTAGTGTTACAATCCTAAAACCAACTTCAACCCTAAATCCAACCTTAAATATCTCTCCAAACTTAAATATAACCCTCAAAATGGATGGAAAATGGATGGAAGTGGATATTGTTTTTTTTTATAGGCGATGAAATTGTTATTACCGGAATCCAAGGTGGATCCCTGAAAAAACCTCGAAAGGTTACACCAAAAATACCTTGAAAGGTTACACCTAAAAAGAAACTAAGCCAAAAGAAAACAACTCAGAACCAATGCCAGCGAAAAAACCACATTACCCCCTTCCAAGCAACCTACGCCATTGCAGCATCATGCCCGATCTCGGGGCTGCAGACCACTGCTCGAAAGAAACATTCTGCAGAAAATCCCTTTCAACCACACCGAGCTTCTGAACGATTCTGCCCACCCCGTCCAATTTGCACAAGCACAACGAAGCGACCCTGACATCTCAAAGTATGATGACCATCATGAGAAAATACGCCCCCATATTCCCCGAGAATATTCACAATGCCGAAACAAAAGGTCTAGGTCTTCAAAAGACTTCGAACACCTGGAGCACAACAACAGAATGCTTCCACCCTAAAAGCACCCTTCCTGAAGCTCCTACTGAAGGTACAGAGGCCGAACCCCATTCTCCACCAAAGCCACAGCTACGTAAAATAAAGGGAGGCATATCTTCCCTCTTCATTTCCTGAATCAACACCATATCCGGCTTTTGCTTAGCCAGCGCCACCCTAATGCTCTGTCTCTTCTGGACGGCATTCATCCCCCTCACGTTCCAGGAGATGAATTTCACCATAGTATCGCAACTAGAAAGGTAAAGCAGTGGGGAGAGAGTCTCCATCTTCTACCTCATCGTCAGTGCAAAAATCCTCAGAGTCCTCCTGAAACTCGGGATCAACTGAGTCACCGAGCTCAAAGTTCAGAGCTTCTATTTGGTCTACATTATCAGGATTGCCAGCAATGCCTTTCTGACTAGCTTTGAAGAGTTTCCATCTTTTATCGCGATCAGCGTTCTCCTTATTCAAGGAACAACCCTTTGCAGCATATGAACGATACACGTAATTAGGTTTACCTTAATGGAGCAGGTTGCGGCTGACAAAACTTTCGGCCCGGGTAGCTTGAGGGCCACGCATAAGGCTCGATGGGCTCGGGCTGCTCTGACTCCGGGAGTCCGCCATTTTACTGGCCGAGGGGGACGACACATGCAGCATTCCTTTGTTTTTCAACATACCATCCGGATGAGGGAACTGTATTCTGTCGTTCAGACCAAGAGCTTCACTGGAATCCATAAACTGACCTTTCAATTCAAAGGCAGACTCGATGACTGGTAGATTAGTGGTTCTGCAAGCTTCAACAGGGTACTGCTTACCTTCCAAAACCAGAGTACGAGAGAAATATTGTGCATGAGATTTCAATTTTAACAGGAAGTAATTGAAATCTAGCATCGTCAAGGTCTCATCACGCAGGGACAAAATAAAGGACCCCATAGAATTTCCCAGTTCTCTGAATGCCGACATACACCAACTCGAACAAGGAATGCCAGATACCTTCACCCAAGAGAAACAACCCTCAACGTTTAGCCATTCCTTAGTCTTGTCAAACATGATGAAGGATGTGGAGCACCAATTCCATTTTGATACCAAAATACTAGACAGAGTGTCCTCATCAGAAGAGAGTATCAGGAAAATTCTATTGCCCAGGTAATGAAACTGCAGGTCCAAGGGCTCTTCAGAATTGATACGATTCCTTAGCTCTGAAATAGAAAAATCGTCTCTCGCCACCCCCAATATACTAGCCTCAGCCCAAGGTGAAAGGTAGCTTGAGATAGTGTCTTTAACCTCTGGGCTAAGTTCAGAAGCCTCCACAATTTTATCTTGATCGTTGCTAATCAAGGTTTTTGGTCTCCAAACTAGATTCACCGATGGTATCCCCATCCTTTTACTCAGTCTCTCCGGCCAAGCAAAGGCCATGAAAATCTTATGCTCTTTCCAAATCGACCCATTACAAGCCTTCACTAGCAACTTTGCGTCATCCTTTGATCTAACCGATATAAATCCGAAGAAACGACCTCCAGCATTTTGCCTTTTGCAAACGAAGACTTTGAGCACTGGTATGGATTGTTCCAACCATGCTCTCAGCTTCACACGATTCGAATCAGGGGGAAGATTGCAAATAAAGAGCTTACTTATCTCTCCTGATTCAGCCGAAGAAGTGATCGGTTCTTTACTGCCTCTGCTCGTACTACGAATCGAAATTGACGAAGGCTCGATAACTGGACTCACAGAATTCCTTTCACCTCGACTGACCGAGCTGATGATCGACACCTGAGCAGAATCCTCCAACCTGCAGATCACTGAAGAGAGTTTGGGCACTCAGAATAGTTTACCTTCAATCAATTTCTCATGGTACTTTGAGGCAATGCCAGTCTCCGTATTTTTTGAAGCCATCTGACTCTTTTTACGCGCCGAATTGTGTACCCACAAAAGTGAATCCTTTAGCAACATAGGCTAGACCGAACTGAACTGTTACTCGGAGATCTGAAAGGAATGAAGAGACTGAGCAGCAGGACAGAGAGCACAAGCTAAGTTTTGGCTTTTTCCACATGCGCCGCACACGGCAGATTCCGATACTCAGCCTCGAAAATTGCAATCAGCCAACAATCCCACACTCCTACCATCAGGTTTCCAGGAAAATAAAAAACAAAATCACAAAAAATTGCTCCGATCGACCGAAGCGCTACCACATTCAACAGACACCCCTACTTTCCACCGTTTTCTCAGCAACCAAACACAGTAATCGAATCGAAGCAAACCTGAAGTGGTACTCGGAGATCTGGAAGGAACGAAGAGACGGAGCAGTGGTACAGAGCTCATGCTAGGTTTCGGCGTTCTCTACAGCCGCCGCACACGGCAGATTCCGACGCTCATCCCATTTAATTTAAATTCTGTTTTGGAAGGGGATATTGTTACAAACTGTTAGTTCGGGATATGTATTCGTTACGAAATAACTTTGGGATATTTATCCGTTAAACGTGTATAGTTCGGGATAGATAAGTGTAATTAACCCTACAATATTAGCCCAAACTAAACTAAATGTTCATCTACTCCCAGAACAGCAATGCAACTCAACTTCTTATCATCGATTTGCTGCATTAGATCCATAAACAACGACCCTTTTAATGCATCAACCTAAACACGTGAAACGGCATCGGATTGTGAGCTTCACCACCTTCCACAGATCCATCCATCACTAAAACCTCACATGACCATTAACACCTAAAGTGCCGTAGATGCTTCCATGTTAATTAATTATCGAATCCCAATTAATGCAAGCAATTAATTATTAATAAAAACTTTATAGTTTGACTAAATCGCTTCATTTTCAGTGCTCGATCAGATCCAAACCCTACGCTATAAATGTACACTCCTCACACTTAGCTTCTCCTCACTAAGGCACTAGACAAAGTTTGGGATAATATACACTAAGTATAGTGAGAGCTATGAGGACTTCACTGTTCTTGGTGTTTATGGGTCTGTGCCTTTTGGGCAAGTCTAGGGCCGATTTGTACGGCAATGCCGCGCCTCCACCGCCCAGCGCGGTGGCCGGAAAAGAGTTCCCTCAGTCGGTGCTCTGCAACGACCCGACGTCGAGGTGCAATAACAAGCTCATTCGGTGCCCTAAGCAGTGCCCTGCCTTCAAGCCCTCCGACCCTAAGGGAAAGGGGTGCTATGTGGATTGTAACAATCGTAAATGTGAAGCTGTGTGCAAAGGTATGAGTCGGATTTTAGCATGATATTAGAGTTTGATGTCGGTTGATATATGTACGTGTTTACAAGTAAATAAACGTGTAAGAGCTTTTATTAATTAGATCGAGTTTTTAGGTGGGTCGATTTGTGTATTCTGGTCAGGTGATTAAGTTAAGCGTTTGTTTACAAGTAAATGATCGTATTAGAGTTTTTACGGATCAGATCGAGATTTTAATAAGTGGGTTATTATGGGATTTTTTGGTTAGTCTGATTGAACATAGTTCATCAATCGTATTAGTCAATTTATGTAAACGTAACATAATTTTTATTGATCACTCGAGTTTTTAAGTGGGTCGTTTCGTTGTTTTTAGGTTAGTCGGATTAAACACAATATCTCGATTTTTTGGGTCAATGCTCATTGGATTTTCACTTGTACATAAACATTTTGTGTTTCTTCCTATCAACTTAGTATTTTAGGTGTATCGTCCCAAAGTTTTTAAACGGGTCAAGTTTTAACATGATATTAAAACTTAAAATATGAATCTACCACATCGTTGTACGGTATCTTCTTTATTGTTCCACACAATAGAGAAAACATTATAGATGAATTAAGCCCGACTTGTGCTTATGATACGGATAAGTCTGGATACTAAAACTCGATAAGAGTTCATTTATAACCTCATAGCTCTACAATTTATAAGTTATTTTGATATGAAATTTTTTGATATGAAAATTTATACGAAGAAGTCCTTTTCAATAAATTTATATCCATGACTGATTAGTTGTTTTTAACATATAGATTGATATATAAAAATCTTTTAGTACATTTATATAGGTACAAAATCTGTTGTAAATGGATCCTTATGTTGTAAAATATGTATTTATTTGACGTCAAAGAAACTTTTCTTTCCTCAGCCCGGAAGCCGAACTGCAACGGGATCGGAGCGGCGTGTTACGACCCGAGGTTCGTCGGTGGCGATGGAGTGATGTTCTACTTCCACGGCAAGACCAACGAACACTTCAGCCTCGTCTCCGACACCAACCTCCAGATCAACGCACGCTTCATCGGCCGCCGACCGTCGGGCCGGTCACGTGACAGCACGTGGATCCAAGCCCTGGGCCTCATGTTCGGCCCACACACCCTCACCTTATCCGCCAACAAGGTCGCCAAGTGGGACCCCTCCGCCGACCAGCTCCGCCTCGTCCACGACGGCGCTCCGGTCGACCTCCCCGCCGGCCACCTCTCCGGCTGGTCCTCCCCCGACGGAAAGCTCTCCGTGGAGCGCACCGCCGCCGCGAACAGCGTCGCCGTGACCCTCGCAGGAGTTTTGGAGATGTCCGTCACCGCCGTGCCGGTGACGGAGGAGGACGACCGGATCCACAACTACCAGATTCCGGCCGACGACTGCTTCGCGCACTTGGAGGTTCAGTTCAAGTTCTTGTCGCTCTCCGATAAGGTGGAGGGTGTTTTGGGGCAGACTTATCGGCCGGAGTTCAAAAGTCCGGTGAAGAGGGGAGTGATGATGCCGGTGATGGGCGGAGAGGATAAGTTCAAAACGACGTCGCTTTTGGCCGCGGATTGCGGGCACTGTATCTTCTCGAAGGATCTGGAAGCTGAGCCGTTAGCGCTTGACGGTAACGGAATGAGCATGGACTGTAGCAGCACTGGGTTGAGTGGTGGACGTGGAATCGTGTGCCGCCGTTAAGTTTTTTCTTTTTTCTTTTTGAAGTATAAGAGAATAGTTGTTCTATAAAGTAAAAGTTTCTGATTTGGTAATTATTAGATAGAATTGTGGTTTTTTTATGAATAAATGGAAGCTATAATGTGTTTAGCTTTAGGTGTTGTCGAATGTAATATCATAGGTTTGTTGGATTAAATAAAAGTGATACATACCTTTTTTTAGTTTATTCCTTTTGATATTATCCAATTTATTTTGAAGTTTGAATTGGTTTTAATTTATGTTACACAAAATGTAAGGATATACATATGAGTTATAATACTGGCATACTGCGTTAAAGTTGTATTGAACTAAAATCTCAAATTGATGTATAAATGATTTAGTATATATAACCGGAAAAATATAGGTTTAAGAAAATTATTTGTTTGTCTTGACTATGATTTTGAGTTATGTGTGTCCAGACTTGATGTCAATTTTTGTTGTTATTGTTGTGATTTGTATGAATAACTTTACCGATAAGAACATCTACAATGATACTAGAGCATGTATATTGAGGGACTCACACATGAGAGTCATGATTTTAGGATCATGTATGTTCATGATTTGAGGATCATGAGACTCACATATACCAAGGGTAAAATGGTAATTTTGTTTATAACAATTATAACCTTCAAATCAAGAAGGGCAAATCGTCATTTTATATTCCACTTAACTACACGTGGTGTCACATGACTAATTTAAAATAATATTCCGTTAGTTTTCTGATGGAACATGCTAATTTCGTCTGTGAACCGAACATTAGGGTGGAAAAATGAAATAAAAAATCATAAGGGTACCAAAGCGTTCGTGGACCGAACATAAGGGTACCATAATATATTTAGCCCTTAAACAAAGTTCTATAAAATAAAAGTATATAATATTATTATCCTAGTTTTTTTTGAGGTAGAAACGATGATATTATAAATATAAGAGCATTCCGGTGCCTGCGAATGCAGGAATCACCATACATAATAACCAATCTATCAGAACTTGAAAGACAAATGCAGAAAAGTAAATTTTGCTCTTAGACATAATGGCGGTCGGAGGGGTAGGACTGCGGTAGCATCCAGAGACACCGATACAGTATACTCAAACCATAAGAAACTGATCGAGCAGATCAGATGATAAACGTGAAGTGGTGGACCGATTAATCCCCCGGTAAGTCAGTGTGCGTCGTCCTCCCTTGACTGATAATGGTAGGGTTCCTGAACGCGGGATTGCTGACTCCGAAGTGGTAGAGAAGTAACTCATCAACTGTTGGTGGTACCAATGCCACCTATACACCAGGGAGAAGGTACAGTCGACCAAACCCTCCCTGTCCCCCTCAGGACTCATTCCTGGAGACGGGGATGCTTGAAGCCCCCCGCCGCTGCTGATGACGCCCCATTCGACGCCGCTGATTCTTCGTCCTCCGTAGGGTCCCCTCTCTCTCAGTCCTCTTAATTCCCGATAATTACGGCATCGGGTCACGTGGTAACCAACCTACTGGTATCTCATCATCCCCTACTTCCCGATGTCCCCACCACCCTTTTCCTTCCTGCCTTGGAGGTGTCCTTGGTGTCCCTTTGGTATGGCCTCCCTTTCCTTACCCACCCATATACGTCCAGTTCGTCCTTGGGATGGCCTTCCCATGTTTCGCTTTCTCTAGCGCCGATCTCGGATCCCTTTGCGCCTTCAGTGAGGACCCCCTTACTCCCCCAACAACCGGACACCCCGAAAAAAGGTGACCCGCACAGCAACACCCAAAACAATGCTCAGGTAAATGTTCATACGAGATATTCAGGCGAGTTCTTACCTGAGATACAGATAAGCGGAACCAGAGTTAACTTTGCAAAGGTACCCGGATATCGGCCCTGATTCTGATCTTCATGAAGTCTCCCCAGTAGAGACCCTCCTTGTCCACATCCACCCCTTGGCATACCCCCAATGTGTTCCCTACCCTGAAGCCCACATCTCTCGTCCAAGTCCCCACCGGCAGATTCGAAACTCGCGCCCAGACCGATAAATGATGGAATTGCAGGTCCTTGATCTGCATGTGGGCTCTTAGATCCGTAAACAAGACCAGGGAGTCCCAAAAGGACCAAGGTTCTCCCAAATGGACCCTTTCCCTCTCCTTAGCTGATCGGAAGAAGAAAGCGACCAGGCCTCGCTCCAGAGGTTTGGCCTCGACTTTCATTCCCCATACATCCTCCATTCGCGCCACCATTGACTTCCAAAAAAAATTTCCTGGTAGTCAGGACCTTAGCTGCCAGCGCGAATCGATACAAATTCCCATGCCCAGTAACCTCTTGCACTGGCACTACTACCTATTTGATCCTCATAGCGCCCATCTGAGAATCCAAAACTCCGACCTGATCCCCCAAGGAGCGCCCATGTCCATGATATGGGTCAACCGGGTTGACCATAGAAATCGGGTTCCCATGACCCGCCTGGATCGAACGCCCACACGGATTCGGGTCAAAACCGCGACGTTGACCCGACCCGGGTCCAGTGTCGCCCCGCTCGCCCGGATCGATCCTCATCCCACCCGGCCCCTTAGCATTGACCCGGCCCGCTCCAAACCTCGATGCCCAACAACCCCCACCGCCGTCGACTCGATCTGCTCCCGCCTCCAGCGATCGCCGCCCTGCCCTACTGCCCAGCCGTCTAGGCCGCGTGCCTTTCATTGGCGTACGACGGAGGAAAGTCGGTTCCGATCGGACCCGACCACCTACAACCCAGCCTTCTTCCTCCCCGGGACGGGCCGAGAAGCACATCACCGGCGTCCCCTCTACCCGTTCCGTCATCTCCCCCACCGAGATCGCTGGGTCCTCCTCCCTCACCGACTCTTCCTCCGGCATCGAATCCTCATCTCCCGCCGTCTCCTCCGTCGGTTCCTCCTCCGGCTCCTCCGACCTAGTCCCGTAAACCGAGCCCTGGACGTCCTGCTCCGACAGACGAGGCCCCGAGTTCACCCCATCGTCGCAGCCCTTCTCCCCACCCTCCATCTCACTCGAAAACGCCATGAAAACGTGAAGAAATAGCAAAACACCCCTAAACCCTAGCAGAGCACAATAGAGAGAGCTGCATTATCCTAGTTTAATGTATTGTTATTTTATTAAAAAGAATTATAAATACTTAATTATAATATATAAATTAATATTTTCATTTCATACATATTATAAATATAATTATTTAATCAATAAAATATTAAAATAACAATATGATTATTCCCCGACTAATATCTAATGTTTTTATCACCTTATAAGTAACATAAATATATTTATTAATAATTAAAAATAATAAAATCCACCTAGTCCCCGTCTATCGCCTGGTGGTCACCGCCGCCTGGCTAGCGCCTAACGTTTTTTTACAACCTTTGTTACAAAAATAAGATAATGAAAAGATCCACATTAATTACTTACACATACAAGAAAATTGGGATCGACAATCAACTATTGTTGATGGAGTCTTTGTGTTTGTTGTGGCTAACGAGATAATCAATGAGTTTGATTTTGATCCCGAAACATCAACCAATACCGTCACAAGGATGACTGGCCTATGTGGGAAGAAGCAATTCCATCATAAATAGCTTCATTGGCGAAGCGCCAAGTTTTTGGACTTGTTTCCAAAACACCAGAAGATGTTAAATCTGTTGGTTACATGTAGGTGTTTACAAGGAAACGAACTGAGAAAAATCAAGTCGTCTGATATAAGGCTAGACTTGTGGCCCAGGGATTCTCTTAATGACCGGGGGTCGATTTTGATGAGACATATTTTCCAGTGATGGATATGGTTACTTTCAGATATTTGATCAGCCTATCAGTCTCTGAGGGACTTGATATGTGCATGATGGACGTTGTCACTACTTATCTATATGGTACTTTGAAAACTGATATCTATATGAAACTCCTTGATAGGTTGAGATGGCTTAGGACAATGATAGATATCCCTAGACACATGTGTTTGATATACAAAAGTCTATGTATGGATTAAAGCAATATGGTAGGATGTGGTATTATCATCTTAGCGAATACCTTACCAGAGAGGGCTATAAAAATGATGTCATATATCCATGTGTGTTCATTATGAAAACAATCTCCTGGGTTGTTATTATAACAGTATACGTTAATGACATAAATCTGATTGGGACTCCGGGGGAGATCCTCATAACTATAGAGTACCTAAAAAGGGGATTTAAAGTGAAAGACTTGGGGAAGACCAAACATTGTCTTGGCTTGCAGCTCTAACACTTATTTGATGGCATTCTGATCCATAGATCTACATATGTTGTAAAGCTATTGAGCGCTTTAACATGAATAATGCTCATCCACTCAATACTCCAATGGTCTTCCGATCTCTAGATCCAAAGAGGGATTCATTCAGTCACAAAGAAGCGGATGAATAGATACTTGGTCCTAAAGTACCATATATAAATGCTATTGAGGATTTGTTATATTTGTCACAATGTACACGACCTGATATAGTGTTCGTAGTAAATGTACCTGCCATGTTCAGTTTAGAACGCACCAAACGACATTGGAACGGTATCAAACATATATTTCGTTATCAGAGCGGAGCTAGAGATTTGAGGATATTGTATTCTAAGTCTAAGGGGATCGTTGGCTTGGTTGGATATCTATATGCAAGATATTTATCAGATTCTCACAAAGTTCGCTCCTAGACAGGATATGTTTTCACCTAAAGTGAAACAATCATCTCTAGGCGCTCTACGAAACAGACTTTGGTTGTGACGTCCTCGAACCATCGGAAATTTTGACACTACATGAGCTAGCCGAGAATGTGTATTCTTGCGATATGGTTATCAAGCATGTGTTATGCTCAATTGGCTATCCTCCGCCAAAATCTCCTTCCATTATATATGAAGACAATACAACTTGTATTGCTTAAGTTAGAGGAAGCTATATCAAAGGAGATAAGATCAAGCACATCTCTCTGAAGTTCTCCTTCCATTATATATGAAGACAATACATCTTGTATTTCTTAAGTTAGAGGAGACTATATCAAAGGAGATAGGATCAAGCACATCCTCGAACCATCGGAAATTTTGTCACTGCATGAAGTTAGCCGAGAATGTGTATTCTTACGAGTTGTTATCAAGCATGTATTATGCTCAATTGGCCCTCCTCCGCTAAGTTCTCCTTCCATTATATATGAAGACAATACAAGTTGTATTGGCTAAGTTAGAAGATGTTTTATCAAAGGAGATAGGATCAAACACACCTCTCTGAAGTTCTTTTTTACTATAAGCTTCCGAACATTAATGAGATAGATGCTAAGCAATTTCGGTCATGTGAGAACCTAGCCGATTTATTTTCTAAAGTCTTGCCGACCTCTACCTTTGAGAAGCTAGTACACAGAGTCGTCATGTATCGCCTTAGCAAGAAACCAACGTAACCCACCTTACGTTAGGGGGAGACAAGTTTTGTGCACTGCACTCTTTTTTCCTTTATCCAAGTTTTGTCCCACATGGTTTTATTGGAAAGTTTTTAAATGATGCAACATCAAGCACAACTTCAAGCACGTTTAATGTGTTGCACTCTTTTCCTTACAGTTTTAGTCCCGCTGGGTTTTCCTAAGGAGGTTTTTCACAAGGCAACCTAAGCTTGAAGCACATTGTGGTGTTCAATGGGGAGTGTTATGAGATGACATGTGTATGTCATATGTGGCTACCATAATTTACAGGTCACCACTTATTGCATGCAAATAATTATATAACAATCTCCCATCACTTGTTGGCTCCTATAAATAATTGTACCAACTCTTTGTACTAGACACACACAAGACATGTTGTAAAACAACACATTCAAGACATGAATGTAATGTTCTTTTTTCCTCTTTATGTTCTTAAGTGTTTGTTCTTTCTTGTTCTCATGGTGATAATCACATAAATACCAACCTCTTGTGTTCTTGTTATTACTTTGGGTCATAGGTGACTTGATGTAAAATGATGTTTTCCTTTAATTATCTGACCTCTATACATCTGAACTCGATATACGTGTACATTATTTCTTATAAAATGTATACATGTCAAATAGTTAAACGGAAAAATGTCATTTTACCATTTGTTATATGACATTTGAGGTGATACGACTAACAGAATGTAATATTCTGTATGTTTTTATTAACAATCCCGTACTCAATATTTAAGCTAATGCATTTGTCATTTTAAAACGTTAGGTAATATAATGTTCGTGACTAATACTTAAAAATAAATTCCAATATTTAACCCTATTGATTCTGAAAGAGAAAAGGAAACTATGGGTCAAGAGGCAAAGTTCAAATAAAAGAACACACGAGAAGCCCAAAACGTCGAATTAAGATCTTAATACCAAAACCGGGCCCAGTAAAGCACACTCGGCTAAGTCCATGACCTGACGAGCCATAGTATAAATACCAAATGCGATAGCTAGGGTTTCCTCCATTTGTAAGCGAGAGCCCTCCTCCATAGTAGCGAGCGAGAGAGAGATACAGATCGACAATGGCGGAAGTTGAACTCGAAGTAGCTCAGCCAGTGACTCAGGAGCCAAGCAACGAAGTCGTCAAGCTCTTCAACCGCTGGTCATTCGAAGACGTTTCGGTATCGCCTCGCTTTCGTCTCCTTACATTTTCACTAGCCTCTGCAATCTACTAGTTTGTTTCGTTCAATCCGTGAAATAGCTTGTTGAAATTCTCTGCATCGTTGTATGGAAGTATCATTTCGTCCATTCATGGTTGTTTATTTGATGATTGTGTTATAATTATTGAATACTGTGAAGCTGGATGATAGATTCAGTCTGTTGTACGAAACCATGATAATTAGTTTTGACATTGATTTATGTGATGATGGGGATATGTAATTTCATTTCGACTGGATTGTTTTAGGTTGGTTCGTTCTTTGATTGTTAAATGTAGTAAAATTATACTTCATTGGATGATTGTTGAGTAATTTTTGTATAATATGAAGTATAGGATTGATCACTTATTGTTTCTGGTTCTGGTAAGTGTTGCTGTAATCGACAATATCATTATGGTTTAAGTGTTTTTCAATCTATATTTAAAACTAATATATAATGCTGAAAATTCGCTATGAAATCTTATGCCTGGATGGTGATGCCTGAACATAGCCGTGTTTAAATTAAGAGTGTTTGAGTTATATTATCGGATGATTTTGAGTAATTATTGAATAATTTGAATATTGCTGTTGTATAGAGTAATTTTTCTGATTATTGGTTCTCTAAAACCATATAAATGAAGCTGTAATTGTTCACTTTGTGTCCCAAGGATAATGTTTTATTTGTTCTTTGTGTGTCAAAGAGATTGAATTGTATTGTGTGCATGCATTTGATTGTGAATATGTGTTGGATATTTGTGATTTTGGGATTCATAAACAATCGTTATATGTATTTGAAGTTTTTGGGGTTTCGCTATTTGTATTAATTTTTGATTTCCCTTTCTAAATATTTCATGTATTATATGTTCTTCTGTTATGTGTAGGTAGCAGACATTTCCTTGGGTGACTACATTGGTGTTGCTGCAGCTAAGCATGCGACCTTTGTGCCACACACTGCTGGGAGATATTCAGTCAAGCGTTTCAGGAAGGCTCAGTGCCCAATTGTTGAGAGGCTCACAAACTCTCTGATGATGCACGGGCGTAACAACGGAAAGAAGCTTATGGCTGTACGGATCATTAAGCATGCAATGGAAATCATTCACTTGCTAACCGACCAGAACCCAATTCAAGTCATTGTTGATGCTGTGACCAACAGGTTATAGAATTTGAAAACCAATCCATCCAAGTATCTATATGTTAATATGTTAACATTTTGTACTCTATTATACTAATATGTACCTCTTTGCTCCATTCCTTGTCTTCCAGTGGTCCGAGGGAAGATGCTACAAGAATTGGCTCAGCTGGTGTTGTTAGGCGTCAGGCTGTGGATATTTCTCCTCTGAGGCGTGTGAATCAGGCCATCTATTTGCTCACCACTGGTGCTCGTGAATCTGCCTTCAGGAACATCAAAACCATTGCTGAATGTTTGGCTGATGAACTTATCAATGCTGCCAAGGGTTCTTCAAACAGGTATATAACATTTCTTCTTTTGTTCTGTCTTGGGATTTGCAAAAAAGAACCCTAAGATATACACTTTTTGCAACTTAGCCCTCTTAGCTAATTGTAAACAAGCGTCAGAAAATTGTCTTTTGTATAAATTTATTTCAAAATGACAATTTTATTCTTTAAAATTTAAATTAACTGTTCTAATAATAAATGATGTGAAAATATGGATTCTTTTTTATTTTGGTTCCAAAATTTAAGTTGAAGTGTAAGATAGTCATTTTGATAAAGACACCTACATAAAGTGGGACAAACAGAAACTACTTATCAGAGGGCAATAACAAGCAAAAAGTGAATCACATTACTTTTTTTTTTGCAATTATCCCTTGCAACAACAATTGTTATTATTGTTCAACATTTAACATGAATGATTAATCTGTTTCCTTCCTTATGTTGCAGTTATGCGATCAAGAAGAAGGACGAAATTGAACGGGTTGCCAAGGCTAACCGCTGAGGAGTCTTGTCGGTTCGAGAAAAGTTTATGCTGTTTGACGTAAGCTTGTCTTTTTGGATCTTTATGGTAGTTTTATGACATCCTCAACTTTGAACATGCTATAATGAGTGGTTTCTTAGTCATTTTTCTGTTTCGAAAACTATGTTTCTTTAAGTTAATTTGGATTAATATATATTAATGTCATGTTTATTTCATTCATGTTTGGTTTTGACTAATCACCGATCAATGACCGGATCCAACTTAAACTGGATTATCTAAACTACCAAATTTGAAATTCTCTGATCAATTTCCTAAGATATGTATGATTTTATTATGTATCAATAATATGTATTAAGGTTTTATTTGTCTGAAAATTGTATCGAAGTTATTGGCTATGTGTCAATTGTAATGCTAACTATCTATGAATAGGTTTTGGTACTTATTGGCTATCTTGCTAGCACTAGTTTGTGAGAGTAGAAATGAATTATTTTATAAAAAAACTTTTTTTGTTAGAGTAGAAATAAATTATTTTATAAAAAAAGCTTCTTTTTTTTTGTGTTCAAAGCAACTGGGGATTTTTTTTCTCCCTTGTTTAACGTTGGATGGTGCAAAAATGACATGAATTGTTTTCTACTCTAGCGTAGTTTTTTTTTTTGAAACATACTCTAGCGTAGTTTAAAGTTGGAATTATATGTTTCCCATATTTTTCATATAGTAAATGTAACAGATTAGTCGTCGAAAACTACCTTAAAGTGTTGTTCACACAATTATATAATGCATTATGAATCTCCCACTCAATTTTAGAATACATTATATATTGTCCATGAAAAACCATTCGGACCATTTATTTTATTATGTTTTTTAAAAAAAAAAACCCGATGAATAAGACTTTAGTGCACCTATAAAGTATGAACAAAAATATATACATATTTTTGTGTCGACAAAAATTTATTGTACTTTTTAACAATTAACCCCATATATTATTAGACAACTAATTCCGTCAAATAACTTTGTAAGGAAAATTTTAGACCAATGAATAAGACTTTAGTGCATCTATAAAGCATGAACAAAAATTTATACATATTTTTGTGTGTGGACAAAACTTTATTATACTTTTTAACAATTAACCTCATATATTATTAGACAACTAATTCCTTCAAATAACTTTGTAAGGAAAATTTGAGAAAATATCTGATGCAGTTCATAATATTTTAGGACAAAATTATTCTGACTTAAACTAAACTCTTCTTTTCTTCCCTTTATTTCTCATACTCTTCTCTTATTTATTTTTAAAAATGATTTCATATTTAATTGATTTATATACATCTATTTTCAAAATAAATATTCAAATTATATATAAAAATATTATTTAATTTTATTAATTATTAAAATCAGATTTTTATTTTTTGTAAAAATAAATTATTTTGATAAATATATTAAAAATAATGATTCAAATTATCTTTTATCTATTGAAAACTAAAAAAAATCAGTGAAAGTTTATTTTCTTATACAAAAATTAGTAAAAAATAATTATGAGATTATAAGTAAACAATCCTTTCAATTTCTTCTGTTTCTTTTTTTTTAGCAGGAAACAATAAACAAAATTACAAGAAAAATATATATTTTTGGGTCGTACACTACTTTAGTGTAGATAGTTTTTAATAATTAACCCTAACTCTTTTTATGATTACATGTTGAGTATTCTTCCCACGTGGGTTTAGGTTTGATGTCAACTAGATGCATAGAAAAGACGACTCACTTTTTTTTTTGAGTAATAATGAAGTGTGCATTAATGATCAGAGTTCACAATACAACAAATGTCTGACCACGGAAGAACAAATGTCGAACGGGTTTTTTTGGATAACCAGTGAGAAGCCTTGTTTGCACTCCTCTTTACCAATTCGAGAGAAACTCTCTCATTTTCGGTTAACATACGACGGATATCTTGAATAATCGTACCTACAGGAGATATGGGGATTACAGTCTGATGTATCATTCAGAGGAGGACCTGAGCATCCGATCGAATGCAAATGGGCCTCTACCCCAGGCCGGCCACGTTACGTAAGGCGGAGGCAATATCATATGCCTCAATCATGAGAGGGGACCAAATACCTTGTAGCGTGCCATTTCCCACTCTGTCGTAATTCGGATCCGAAGAACGAACTATAAGGCCCCAACCCGCCTAGGTCATGTCCTAGAAGGTGGCCCCATCGACATTGATTACGAGCGTATCCGTTGGGGGCGAACACCACCTCGACGGCCACCGAGGTATGGAGACACGGGGCTGGGTTGGCTTTGCAGCAGCCGCCTTCCAGGCCTGTAGATTAACCTTTGCCTTAGACAAGACCGTCAGAGCTTCCGGACGATCCCCCGACCAAACTAGGGCATTCATGGCCTTCCAGATCTCTCAGAGGACTGATAATATCGCCGCTGTTTTGTCGTGATCACATCCCGCGATACAGGACAGCCACCAGTTGTCAAATCCATGGTCCGGGCCAATAGAGATCAGGTGACCAAACTCCTTCCAACACGTCTTTGCAAAGCCGCAAATAGATGAGAGACCGATTCGGGATGCGACCCACATATGGCACAAGTAGGATCAACAGGGACATATCTCTTGTTGAGAGCGGTGTCCACTTGAAGTGTGTCCGTCAGGCAACGCCATAAGAAGATCTTATATCGCGGGGGGGGGGGGGGGGGGGTGAATTTGCCAAATCGACGCCCAAAGGACCCCAAGGCTTGTCCCTGACGTGCTTGCTGAATGAGTTACAGTTGGCGGTACCCCACTTTTGATGAATACTGACCATTTTTATCCCCCATCCAAATTGGGACATCTCGGTGCCGAACTGGAGAGAGCGAGACTTCTAGATTATCAACCAAATCCTCCTGGCCAAAAAGATGATCGATCCTCGGGATATCCCACTATCGAGTGCCCGGGATCATGAGACGTGCCACCATAAAACCCTGTAAGTTTAGAGAATCCGCGCGTATGTGAGCTGATGGCCCTAGTAGCCACGACGTGCCCACAACCGGGTTGGTCAAACCATCCCCGATAGCGATGCGCAATCCCTGTCAGATCATATCTTGGGTAGAGAAAACACTAGCGCACACGAAACTCGGAGTGTGCCCCACCCGAGTTAACGTAAGGAAATCTATAGCAGGAAAGTAGCGGGCTTTAAGTACCCTTGTAACCAAGGCGTCAGGCTTATGGATAAGGTTCCACGCTTGCTTCCCAAGTAAGGCGGTATTTGCATCTTGGAGGTGACGAAATCCCATACCCCCTTCGTCCTTTGGTTTACAAAGGCGGTCCCAATCCTACCAAATAATCGGCTTCTGTGACTTTCCGCCCCACCAAAACTTCGCCAGAGTTACATGAACGCGGTGAATGATTTTGAGGGGGACCTTGAACACAGACATGACATAGACCGGTAGAGATATTAAGACAGACCGAATCATGACCTCCCGACCTGCCGGGGATAACAATTTCCCATCCCATGAGCGGATTCTAGTAATCACCCGGTCTCCCAAATATGCCATAGCAGCGTTCCGGTTCCGGCCCACCAAATTAGGGACACCTAGGTACATCGAGGCACCCGCGATCTCCTCGATTTGCAGAGTAGCACATAAAGATTGCTTATTCAGAGGAGACGTATTCGAACTGAAAAAATTGAAGATTTACCGAGATTCAGCGTTTGTCCCGAGAGTCGACTAAACGTAGACAAAACCGATCGGACTGTCGCTGCATCCTCCGGTGTGGCCCTACAGAATAAATAGCAGTCATCCGCAAAAAAACATATGCGTGATCTCCGGCGCCCCTCGTGCCACCTGGACCCCCTTTAACCGTCCCAAACCGCGTTCCTGTTCAATAAGACGGGAAAGACCTTCCATGCAAAATAAGAACAGGTAAGGGGATAGAGGGTCCCCCTGCCTGATACCCCTAGTCGGTGCAACCCAAGGCGTGTCTCTGCCCCCAGACGATATAGAATAGGTGACCGTTTGCAGACAGCAGGTCATGAGAGATATCCAGTCCTCCGAGAACCCCATATGACACATAATAGTAAGGAGATACGACCATTCCACCCGGTCATAGGCCTTACTCATATCAAGTTTAATGGTCATATATCCCACCGACCCTCCCCGTAGCGTTTTCAAGTGGTGTATCACCTCGAACGCAACAATAACATTATCCTGGATGCACCTCCCCAGGGTAAATGCTCCTTGGGTCTCAGAAACCACCGATTGTAGTATCGGACGAAGGCGATTGGCAAGTACCTTAGAGATTATCCGAAAGATAGAAAAGACGACTCCTTTGTTCTGGTAGTGTTACAACTTCTAAGAAAAGTTAAATAATGTATATTATCTAATGAATAAATGTTTTTGTTTATTTGTTGTGTAATTTTGTGTTCATTATCTATAAGGTGAACGTCAGGTTACTGCCCTAAACATTTTTGTAGGCATCTCTTTATTTTAATTTTAATTTTTGGTGTCTTACTACCCTAAGACTACGTTTATGTTATTTTTATATTTGCCGTCAACTTTCCATCCATTTTCCATCAAAGATAGTTAAAAAGTTTATAATACCCTCGACTATAGTTAAATTTTCAAAAACATGTCATTGATTTCAAAAATTAATTTGTACTTATTTATTCTAAAATTTTAGTTTTTTATTTTTTTAAAAATATAATTTATTTTAGAATGTGAAACTGAGATGAAACAAAAAAGATTTAGAGTACTCTAAATAAAATTTTGAAAATTTAGGATATTGAGGTGACAAAAATAAAGATTTAGGGCACTCTAAATAAAAATATAAAATATTTAAGGTACTGAGGTGGAATTATCCCAAAAATAAATGGAAAGAATATAGACAATAACGTAATTTTTCCAAAATTTAAGGGGGACACATGCCCCCTTGAGCCCTTCGTAAATCCGCCATTGTTTTTGTATAAGCCATTATCTTCTTCCAATTATTATACATGTTTTATTTTATTTTATTTTATTTTCTTTCTCGAATCTCCGCCATTGATATTTAACTTCAACTAAAATTTCATACGTTTCTTTACAACTAGAGTTTGGAAAGAATTAGATTTTAATTGAGGGTTCGACTCTAATGATGTGTCCCATGGCGAGCCCTAAATCCCAAAAAAAACAATAAAAGTGTTATAGAAACGGAAAGATTATAAAGTGAAGACTAAAGGAAAATGAATGAATATAAATATGTTGATCGGTAATAATCGATAGAGAAATTCCGGCTTCTCCGACAACCAGAACAAATATATCTGATAACATGATTTCGACACCGGGAACCGAACTAAAAACCAACAGTATCGACGTTGATTGTGTTGAAGACAACTTGTTTACCGGTCCCCGATCATCCTTGGTCATCCGTAACAATCATATAATATCAACATTTTTCCTAAAAAGATAGTTTTGTCATATACATTATACTGTGTTTTGGTATTTGTAACACTTATGTATCACTCATCCCTTTATTTTCTGCCTAAGTGGTAGTCATTTAAAATCGTTTAAATTGGTCCCCAATTATTTATTAGATGCATTTACATTAAGGTTAGGAACAAATTATGTGGGGCTATAATTATTAAATTCTTTATTAAACCAATAAATATTATATAAAATTAAAATAAATTTGACATAAATAAATAATAATAATAATATAAATTAAAATAAATTTTATTCATCCTCAAATAATACCATCAAATACACAAATTTTGCATATAAAAAGTCTTCTTCACTCATTGTTGGGATTGTAATACGCTCTAAATCGATCCCATATATGCTCGATAAGGTCATTTTGTAGTTGTCATTGGGTGGAATAATTTATAACACTGAGTCGAGCATCCAAGCATGTTTGGTAGGGCAAGGGCCATCCTTGATGCTATCGTTCTGGTGGTGTCCACTGTGGCATTTCTGGAGGGGGGTCGAACAACAACTCGTCATCTCCTGCTTCGTATCGATCGTGTTCATCCTTTACAATCACCTTGTGTAGAATGATACAAGTGTGCATGATATCAACTAAAGTATACTTGCTCCAAACACGAGTGGGGCGGGAAATGATGTGCTGCCGGGCTTAGGGGACCCCGAAAGCCCGTTCAATATCCTTTCCGAGCATCTTCTTGGACTTTAGAAAACAATTTCTCTTTGCGAGTATAAGGATGCCGAATAAACTTCACGAACCGACTCCATGATGGGTAAATGTCGTCCACCAAATAATAAGGTCGGCCGTACTGATGGGCGTTGATCTCGTACTCCACGGCAAGCTCTGTGCCATGAAAAGCGTCGTGGAACAAGTGGATGTTGTTTAGGACGTTGATGTGGCTGTTCGAGCCAGCCATCCTGAAAAAAGCATGTCAAATCCATAAATCACGGAACGTTACAACTTCCAGCATAATGATGGGATCCTCGTGATGATCTCCCCGACCATTGGTTCCTTGCGATGCAGTTGGGCGATTCTTTCACTCGTAATGCATGCAGTCAAGACTCCCAATCATGTCGGTGAACCCTCGGTTGTACCCTTCTACGACTAATCAGTTCAAGCCCTCTGGTATGGGTGTACGTTCGTACTCAGCCCCGAATACCTCAGTGACAGCCTTGCAAAATTTGCGTAACATTCGAGTTTTTTATACTTACCCCAATTTGTACGAATTCGTCCAACAAATCGGCCAAGGATGCATATGAAAGCATATGTATCTGAACGAAGTAATCGTCATGCTCCGCTACCTAGTCTGTCACCAGTTGAAAAAGTGGTCGGCACATACGGGATCGACGCTTAAACATAGCGGGCCATACGTAAGTTGATCAGCAAAATAATTTTTCATGAGTTGGTCATGGGCTTCGAGGCGACCTCTGTGAATCACTCATCAGGAAGGTTCCTCACGTTCGATCCTCTCCCTCTGTGTGTTGATCTTTGGCATTGCTCTCTGTATGCCTCTCTCAATCTTTCGCTGGATTCGTTCTTCAACTAAACGCATTTCGACATCCAACTCCTCATACGATGGACCATAATCGTCAGACATTTTGTATCGAAATGTAAGAGAGAAATTTGGTGATAAAAATTGTAGAAAATTTGGAAAATGGTTGATGGTTTGAGAATGGGGTTGGAGGGTATTTATTGAATTAAAAAAAATCTTACCGTTTTTTTTAATGTCGCGTTAGTATTGGTTGACCGAGCAACTCGGTTCGCACGACCCCGACGCGCGATACCGGAGCACGAGTCGCGCGTCGCACACCGAACCGCATTTTAACAGTTCGCGTGTCGTGTAATCGGCACTCTAGCGCCGTATCCACCCGCGAACCACTACAATACGGTTCGGTTTGCGGTTCCAAAACAGTTCGACCAACTTCACGTGCTCTTAGCTTATTCATTTATTATTATTCTATTTTTATTTTTTGAAGCACATTCAGTTTTGTATTTAAGTTACAGAGCATGCTTCGTACTCGGTAAAGAAGGAACATAAATTAAGTAATGGAGCACTTGAAGCCGAGTCTTCCGAATTCGTCTCCTCTCACTCCACTGTCCTTTCTCGAGAGAGCCGCCACCGTGTACGGCGATTCTCCCGCCGTCGTGTACGGCGACGCCACCTACACTTGGTCCCAGACCCACCGCCGCTGCCTCCAGGTCGCCTCCTCGATCTCCTCCCTCGGCCTCGGCCGCCGCCCGGTGGTCTCCGTCGTCGCCCCCAACACTGCCGCCATGTACGAGCTCCAATTCGCCGTCCCCTTCGCCGGCGCCGTCCTCAACAACGTCAATTTCCGCCTCGACCCCCGCACCGTCTCCGTCCTCCTCCGCCACAGCGAGTCCAAGCTCGTCTTCGTCGACCACGGCTCCGCCGAGCTCGTCCGCGCCGCCGTCGATCTCTTCCCGCCGAGCACCACTCGTCCTCTGCTCGTCATGATTCCCGACGATGACGTCATGCCGGAGAATCACGGGTCGGGTTACGATTGGGTGTACCGGGACTTGGTGGAGGGAGGCGACCCGGGTTTCAACTGGGTCGGGCCGGAGTCCGGGTGGGACCCGATGGTGTTGAATTACACGTCCGGTACGACGTCGTCTCCGAAAGGTGTGGTACACTGTCACAAAGGCATCTTCACCATGGCTGTGGGTTCTCTACTTGACTGGGCCGTACCGCACCAGCCTGTGTATCTGTGGACCCTACCGATATTCCACGGCAACGGGTGGAGCTTCCCGTACGGGATCGCCGCCGTCGGTGGGGTTAACGTGTGCGTCAGGAAATTCGACGCTTCCGTGATCTACGCTCTGATCGAGAGACACGGCGTCACGCACATGTGCGGTGCACCTGTGGTGCTCAACATGCTGTCGAACTCTCCCCAACCGTTACGAAAACCTGTCCACATCTTGACAGGCGGAGCGCCGCCACCTGCGGCGGTTCTGCACCGGGCGGAATCGTTGGGGTTCGTGGTGAGCCATGGATACGGGTTGACGGAGGCGGCGGGTCCGGTGGTGTCGTGCGTGTGGAAGCCGGAGTGGAGCCGTCTCCCGGCGGAGGAGCGGGCGAGGATGAAGTCCCGGCAGGGGGTACGGATGACGGTGGCGACGGCGATGGACGTGGTGGATCCGGAGACGGGAGAGAGCGTGAAACGCGACGGAAAGACGCTAGGCGAGGTCGTTTTGAGAGGCGGATCGGTGATGTTGGGGTATTTGAAAGACGCCGCCGCCACCGCGGCATGCATGAGGGACGGGTGGCTCTACACCGGCGACATCGGTGTGATGCACCCGGACGGGTACTTGGAGCTGAAGGATCGGTCCAAGGACGTGATCATAAGCGGCGGCGAGAATGTGAGCAGTGTGGAGGTGGAGTCGGTGCTGTACTCGCATCCGGCGGTGAAGGAGGTGGCGGTGGTGGCGCGGCCGGACGAGTTCTGGGGCGAGTCACCGTGTGCTTTCGTAAGTCTAAAATCCAAGTTGACTCGGAAGCCGACAGAAGAGGATTTAATAGAGTATTGTAGACTTAATTTGGCTCATTTTATGGCGCCGAAGACGGTGGTGTTTGGCGACGAGCTTCCGAGGACGTCGACAGGAAAGATTCAAAAGTTCAAGCTAAGGGAAATTGCTAAAAACATGGGTTCGATGACCAGAGATCCTTAGATCTTACGATTGGATTTTAAACCATTAATTTAGTATGATATAATTATAAATATTTGTTTTTTTAAGTATGATGGGAGTTTTATTAAGATAAAACTCTAAAAAATAATTCACAATGATTTGATGAAAGAAAAGGACGAGACATGGTCTTAAACAACATGTTTTAGACACTAGTCTTACTACTCGATATCCGGCTAGTCCATGTGACTTTGATGAGGTAGAACCTTTTGATTTCCGACAGTTGTACGTAGAGTGTGCCTTTCATTTCATGTATTGACCTGAAGATACACGGGATGTCTACTGATCACACTAATTTCACAATATAGACATTCTTGGGACATCTAAGAGAGTACCAACCATCTAAGGAGAATGTTAGAAAATTAGGGATGTTGAGGATCGAGGTGTACTCCCCCCCACCCCCACCCCCCCTCGTACTCATCGTTGCTCGACCACACATTTATTGGTCCTGGCGAGGCTATATCGCAGGCCTCGTACGAGTATATTCCCAACAAGAATTTCCTATAACCTCAATGTTGGGTGGGGAATTGGAGCGGAACAAGACTCCCCTTGATTATGCAGGAGATCTTGTGTTGTCCGGTCCTCGATAGGCCCCCTCCTTGGGAAGTCGAGAGTAGTAGATCGACCCGAAAGGGTGTGTTTTTCTAGATCTGGAGTGTGCTAGAGTGATAGGAAGAAAAAATTGTGTTGAGGCAGGTACTAATAGTCCAACTGGTACAGATCCTGAGATCAAACCAAATAGAGGCCTCATTCTAACCAAAGGGCCATGGCGAGATGGGTATCTGGATCGGGTTGTTCCCGACTCAGCCTGGTAGCATTTTTATGGGGGTAGTACAATGAACAACCCCTTAATTAGTCCAAAGAGATCTGGTGCGACTTGCGGCGCATGATCGGACAGTCATGCAGGCCACCTAGTAAGGGGATCCGGATATAGTCCGCTGCCATACTACGATGGATATAATGTAGGCATTTTCCTAGTGCCACGAGCGGGAGCCCCACCAAACCGTACTTGGTACTTGATATCTCTCCCCCTGGAAGGTTGATTGGGCCATCCAAAGCCAGAGTATCCACGGTGGTAATGGTACAAAGGAGGGTTTAAGGGCACGATCGAGGGAGCAATGGTCGCGACCCTAGTGGTTGGGACAAGAGTGGCGGCGTATCTCTAGAGAGTTTGCAAAAGAAAATAATTCACTCAAGTTCTTGCAACTATCCCTATAAGTTTTTTCGTGTTTCAGATTAGTACTCATAGATTTTATGATGCAACTTCATCATACATAAGTCGGATTTGCTGAGCGGTATGCAAATCAATTAATGGATTATAATTTTTCTTTTCTTTATATTCTCATTCTTATATTTTTTATCAGCAAAGATATTTGTATTATGACATTCTCTTTTGAAGTAAAAGAGAAGGCAATGGGGAAAAGTACCTTTAGTAACAAACAAAAGTACTAGTATCAAAACCAGTTTAAGAAGAATCACAACAGGAGGAAGAAACTAGACAAATGATATAAGTACAAGATTTTACAAACATTAAGCAGTAGAATTGCCACATGGGCCACGATAAAACCCACATGGAGTCCCTCAGCCCCACTCTTGGCTCAAATTCACGACCCTCGGAATTAGAGTGCGGGGGCCTTACCAGATGGGCTCTGTTCGTCCCTAGGGCCTCACAGCCATGATAAGATACAGACCGGGTTGCCCGAGGTTCAACCAAGGCCCTCATGAAGAGCCCTCTCACACCCCGTTCTACGGGGCAATCAACTACCATATGCTTGACACACTATAGTTGAAACAATGGTCCCGAAAGATATAAGACAGATGGAGAAGAGTCCATACCTTGGATTACGATAGTCGGAACCATAGCTAACTCTAGAGAAGAAGTTGCACATCCACTCGGACCCAAATATACATGAAGTCACTCCAACTCATTCCTTCCACGTCATCATCCACCACTAGGCGAGTGTTGAATGTTAGCCAGAAGCTGCCTCCCCGATTCCAAGCGCCACCGAGAGGTTGGTAATCCGTACCCATACCTAAAAGTGTGAACTAGATATTCTTAGGGCGCATGTGCGGTCGCAGGTCCACAGACAACATAAGGGAACAACGGAAAGCCCACAGCTCTTTGTAAATACACGAGCCTCTTTTGCGCCGTCCGAAAGAACCTCATTATATCGCCTTCTAGGGGTCTAACCACCACGTCTAGCATCCGCTAGATCTCTACCAACCCGTCCACCGGGATCTGCCATGAGAAAGTCCTGGTGGTCAGTACTAGCATAGTCACCGCCTGCACCTCCATGAGGGGAACAACCACCTCCCAAATCGCTAGGTCCCTCATGCGGGTACCCAGCCCTTCCAATCCTCGATGGACTTAGACCCTAAACGCCAACTAGTTCATACCGGTGTCCGCTCTGTCCTTGCAAATTTCGACCCCGGTGCTCCTGACCTGGTACCAGTAGATCCTCAATCATCCTTCAGGCTCCTCCGTACGTAAGACCGAACCACGCTTCCAGCGCTTCAAACCTCCTATCCCAACATGCGGCGCCTCCAAGCCCCCTAACATCGCCCGAGCCCCATTACCCTGTCCCGATAATTCCTCCTTTGGATATGACAATATCCCACCCTAGTCTTCGAAGATATCCACGTTGATCTCCTTCCAAAGCTAGCCCCGCTCCACGCCGACCCTCGTACACCATATTCACAGGTTGTGCCACCAAGCTAGGGTGGATCTACCCTTAGACAACACTTGAGATCTCCGTGCCCCACTCGATCTCGGCCCCGTAGTCGATGTCTGCTAGACTAGGCCCCTGTGTGAACTCATAAGGAGGACTTTTCTGGCCTCGTAACCACCTAAAGCAGGAAAGCACAATCCCCATTTCGCCCATGATAGAAGAGACGATCGGTGCATTAAAGAAAGAGAAAGAGGAGTAATTTTCAACACCTGTTGCTACGTCGCAGTAAAGAAAAAGAGTAGTTTTCCATTTTCGCTACAAACACTATACGTCTCAACGAAAAGAACAAATATTTTATACGTGCTTTGTTATTTCTAACACTCTCGTCCTGTGGTCTCCGTCATCTCCCCCAACACCGCCGCCATGTACGAGCTCCAATTCGCCGTCCCCTTCGTCGCCGCCGTCCTCAACAACGTCAATTTTCGCCTCGACGCCCGCACCGTCATCGTCCTCCTCCGCCACAGCGAGTCCAAGCTCGTCTTCGTCGATTACGCCTTCGCCGATCTTGTCCACGACGTCGTCGATCTCTTCCCGTCGAACACCCCTCGCCCCCTCGTCATCATTCCCGATGATGACGTCATTTCGGAAGAGGACGGGCCGGGTTACGATTAGGTGTACGAGGACTTGGTGAATGGAGGTGACCTGGGGTTTGAATGTGTCGGGCCGGAGTCCGGGTGGGACCCGATGGTGTTGAACTACACGTCCAGTACGACGTTGGCTCTGAAAGGTGTGGTACACCATCACGGAGGTATATTTACCATGACTGTCAATACTTTACTTGACTGGGCCATACCAAAGCAACCGGTATAGCTGTGGACACTCCTGATATTCCACACCAACGGGTGTAGCTACCTGTACGAGATTGCTGCCCTCGGTGGTCTCAACGTCTGCGTCAGGAAATTCGACGCTTCTGTGATCTACGGTCTGATCGAGAGACACGACGTCACGCACATGTGCGGTGCACCTATGGTGCTCAACATTCTATCGAACTCCCTCAAACCGTTACGAAATTTCTAAAGGCATGGGTCCGATGACCAGAGATCCTTAAATCTTATTAGATAGAATAGGATTGGATTTTAAAGCATTAAATTAAGGGTAAATTACAAATACATACCCCATACTTTACACGATTAACCGATACTTATCCCAATCTTTTTTTATAACCGATACATACTCAATTGTTACCGAAATATAACAGATAGCCCCTGCCGTCCAACTCCGTCAGTCTCATTTTTGTTAAATGACGAATATACCCTCAACAGACTTTGAATATTACATCATCATGCCATTTTGTTTTTATTTTTATTTTAAATAAACTCTTTCTCCTTCCTTTTTCACCCTCTCACTACTGTATCTCTCCTTCCTCTCTCTCCTCCCCATCTCTCCTCTCTCTCTTCCCTCCACCGACGTCGCCCTTCTCTTCTCCCTCCACCGCCCCCTCTCCTCCCTCTCCTCCCCGGGCCGCCGCCCCTCTCATCTCCTCCGAGTTTCGTTTTGGGGGATGTCTGGGTTTTGTAGATCTGATATATTCTCCTTCGATTTCGTTGATGGGTTTTTGTAGATCTGATCTACTGGTTGATGGGTTTTTGTAGATCTGATCTACTGGTTGCTAAGAAAAGGGTAGGGAGAGAGAGAGCAAGACTTTTTTTTAATGATTTGAAGACCCGGTTGAGCTAAAGGATAGATCATTGTTTGGTTGCTATGAAAGTGAAGGAAAGTTTATTTTCTCGCATTATTAGTGCTGTGCGATTCAAAATTTTCAGTCAATGAGCTTATTGCTCAATCAGTCCATGTTTGGTTGCCAGGGAAGTGAAGGAGAGTAGATGACAATACTAATCTCGGCTTCGAAATTTCGGTCAACGGCCTTATTTGGTTAATCGGTTCTTGTTTGGTTGCTCAGAAAATGCGAGAAAGTGAAAAGGAAAGTGGATATGACGGTATTAATCTTGGCTTAATTGTTTTTAGTTAATTAATAAAAAAAATTTCTTAAGTATTCAACTACATCTTTCAACTACGTCTGATTTTAGTTATTTTAATTATTTAATTATTTTAAAAATAATAAAATTACATTTAGAATAAATCAATGAAAATAAGAAATATTAATAAAATTAAATTTATTTACTTTTATTTGATTATATTAAATAATGAAATATTAGAAAAAGAAGTATTAAAAATAATTAATAAAAACAAAACATTTCAGATTTATCAAAAAAATAATTAGGAATTTACAAAAAAATCAAATTTTAATTAAATATATAAAACATAATTAATAAAATATTTATAAGAAATGTTTGAAAGATGTAGTTGGATTAGGGTTAAGGGTATTATGGGTATTTTTGAAAAAAAGTAACAGAAAATGGATGGAAAATCAGACGGCAGGGGCTATCTGTTATATTTCGGTAACAATTGAGTATGTATCGGTTACAAAAAAAGATTGGGGTAGGTATCAGTTAATCGTGTAAAGTACGGGGTATGTATTTGTAATTTACCCTTAAATTAATATGATATAATTATAAAAATTTGTTTTTTTAAGTATGGTAGGAGTTTTATTAGATAAAACTCTAAAAGATAACTCACAATAATTTGATGAAAAGAAAAGGACGAGATACGGTCTTCAACAATATGTTTTAGACACTAGTCTTATTACTCGATACCCGACTAGCTCAGGTGACTATTAGTGAGGTAGAACCTTTTGATTTTTGACAATTGTACGTAGTGTGTGTCTTTCATTTCATGTATTAACCTGAAGATACACGTGATGTCTACTGATCACACTAATCTCACAGTAGAGACATTCTTGATATATCTGAGAGAGTACCGACCATCTAGGGAGAATATTAGAAAATGAGGGATGATGGGGATTGAGGTGTGCTCCCCCCCCCCCTTCATACACCTCATTGCTCGACCACACACTTATTGGTCCTGGCGAGGCTGCATCGCATGCCTCGTCCCAATAGATTATCGGCGAGAATTTCCTATGACCTCAGAGTTGGGTAGGGCATTGGAGCGGAACAAGACTCCCCTTGATTATGCGGGAGATCTTGTGTTGTCCGGCCCTCGATAGCCCCCCTCCTTTAGAAGTCGAGATTAGTAGATCGACCCGAGGGGGAGGGTGCGATAGAAAGGAAAACTTGTGTCGTGGCAGGTGCTAATAGTCCAACTGGTATAGATCTGAGATCAAACCGAATCGGGGCCCCATTATAACCAAAGGGTCATGGTGAGATGAGTATCTGGATCGGGTTGATCCCGACCTGGTCTGGTACTAGTGTTTATGGGGTAATATAATGAACAATCCCTTCCTTAGTCTAAAAAGATCTGGTGCGACTTGCAGCGCATGATTGGGCAGTCATGTAGGCCACCTAGAGAGGGGATCTGGGTATAGTCCGCTGCCATACTACGATAGATGTACTGTGGGAATTTTTCTAGTGCCACGAGCGGGAGCCCCGCCAAACTGTACTTGGTACTCGATATCTCTCCCCCTGGAAGGTAGATCAGGCCATCCGAAGCCAGAGCATCCACAATGGTAATGGTGCGAAGGAGGGTTTAAGTGCACAATCGAGGAAGCAATGGTCGCGAGCCTAAAGGTTGGGACATGAGCGGCGACGTATCTCTAGAGATGTCATTGTTCGAGTGGTAGAGCCAAATGAATCCTCTTGGTACGACTGATGGACGCCGTGAATCCTGGTGGTCATCATCTTTCTCGGCTGTAGCTGACGGGGGAAACACTAGGGCGAGAACTGGCGTCAAGCCGGATTTATTTGGCTCGTCGGTTTTATAAACTCTCTGGAGGGAGCCAGTTGCATGGCACTAGTAATCTGGGTTGGCAAGTTCACATGGGTGGCAGAGGTGGTAGCATCGATAATGGTGGAGATTGTAGAGGCCATGACAAGTGTGTGAGGTGAGCAGAGAGCATGAGGCGGTGCGCACGAGCGTAGGTCGTAGGCTGTGAAATAGGGAAGGAGAGAAACCCTACTATAATTTAAACGAAGACGTGTTGTATACGATAAATTCTAAACAACACTTATGGTTAATTATATGTGCGTTACAAAAACTTGCCATGTATTATTAATTTTTTTTACAAAAACTTACAGTAAATTGTACCCCGTTTGTGAATCTATTAACGAGTTATCTTTTTCCCGTTATAGATAATTAAAAACATATAATGAAAAAGAAAAGCGTTCATATGATTGTCACAATACTAAATCCCGTTAAAGATAACATATTCGCAAACGAAAAATAATTCTCCGAAAGTTTTTGCAAAAGAAAATAATTCACTCAAGTTCTTGCAACTATCCCTATGAGTTTTTTCGTGTTCTAGATCAGTACTAATACATTTTATGACGCAACTTCATCATACATAAGTCAGACTTGTTGAGCGGTAAACAATTCAAGTAATGCATTATAATTTTTCTTTCATATTCTCATTCTTATATTTTTTAGGGTTATTTACGATAAGGTACCCTTATGTTTCGTCCACGAACGATAAGGTACCCTAATGAATTTTGTGTCCGATAAGGTACCCTAATGATTCGTCCACGAACGATTTGGTTTTCTGCTGTTAAAAAACTAACAGACCAAAGTGAAAAGACCATTTTGCCCTTTATCATTTTAGTTGACTTTTGACTTAATAGTGAAATGACCATTATACCCTCAGTTTTTATTTTTCCTTAATTTCTAATTACTTTTAATTTTCAAAATAAAATAAATAAATTTTTTAAAAACTGATTTTTTTTGCAAAAATCAGTTTTTTTTTAAAAAAAAAAATCAGATTTTTATATTTTAAAATCAGATTTTATATTTAATTAGTTTTATTTTTTAATACTTAATTTTTTTTATATAAATAATTTTTTATCAAAAAAGTTTTATATATAAAAATCATTTTTATTTTATAAAAAAATTAATTTTATTAAAAAATAAAAAAAAATTCTGGATCGAGTTCGTCTTCTCCGACAGCTCCAGCGTGGTCTCCGGCCACTCGTCCTCCGCCGGCGTCGTCCCCGGCCACCCATCCTCCTCCGGCATCTTCCCTCCTCCCTTTTCCACCGCTGGCGTCGTTGATTTTTTTTAATAAAATTAATTTTTTTATAAAGTTTTTAGTATTATGACATTATTTTTTGAAGTAAAAGAGAAGACAATGGGAAAAAGTACTAGTATCAAATCCAGCCTAAGAAGAATCACAACAAGAAGAGGAAACTAGATAAATAAAATAAGTACAAGATTTTACAAATATTAAGTAGTAGAATTGCCACATGGGTCACAAAAAAACCCATATGGAGTCCATCAGCCATATTCTTGGCTCATATTCAGAGTGCGGGAGCCTTACAGATGTGTTGTGTTCGTCCTTAGGGCCTCACGACCATGATAAGATATAGATCGGGTTGCCCGAGGTTCAACCAAGGCCCACAGAAAGAGTCCCCCTCACACCATGTTCTACAGGGCAAGCAACTACCATATGTCCGACGCACTACAGTTGAAACAGTGGTCATGAAGGATATAAGACAGATGGAGAAGAGTTCGTACCTTGGATTCTGATACTCGGAACCATAGCTAACTCTAGAGAAGAAGCTGCACATCCAGTCGGACCCAAATATACATGAAGTCACTTCAACTTATTTCGTCCACGTCATCATCCACTACTAGGCAAGTGTCGAATGTTGCTCCGAGCCGGAAGCCGACTCCCCGATTCCAAGTGTCACCGAGAAGTTGGTAATCTGTACCCATACCTAAAAGTGTGAACTGGATATTCTTAAGGCGCACGTGCGGTCGTAGGTCCGTAAACAACATCAGGGAACGCGGAAAACGCACAGCTCTTTGCAAATACATGAGCCTCTTTTGCGCCATCCGAAAGAAGAACCCTACTATATCGCCTTCTAGGGGTCTAACCACCACTTCTAGTATCCGCTAGATCTCTACCAACCCGTCCACTGGGATCTGCCATGAGAAAGTCCTGGTGGTCATTACTTGCATAGTCACCACATAGGCAAAGTTGTGCCCCCGCCTGCACAACTCCGTGAGGGGAACAACCACTTCCCAATCGTTAGGTACCTCATGCGGGTACCAAACTCTTCCAATCCCCGATGGACTTAGACCCTAAACGCCAACTAGTCCATACCGGTGTTTGCTCTGTCCTTGCAAGGTTCGACCCTGGTGCTTCTGACCTGGTACCAGTAGATCCTCAATCATCCATCAGGCTCCTCCGTACGTAAGACCGAACCGCACTTCCAGCGCTTCAAACCTCCTATCCCAACATGCGGCGCCTCCAAGCCCCCTAACATCGTCCGAACGCCATTACCTTGTCCCGATAATTCCTCCTTCGGATATGACAATATCCCACCCTAGTCTTCGAAGATATCCACGGTGCTCTCCTTCGTTATTTCTAACCCTCATGTACACATGGTTTGCAATTTAAAACCTTTATGTATGCAATTTCATGTAGGGGTACTTTCGATTCATCGCAGAATACATGAACACCGTTAATTAATCTGCAAACACCCGATAGCTCGTCGTAAGTTCTTACAAACAAATAGTTTACCATCATTTTTTTTGTAATATACGTGCAATTGTTCGTCAATTTCTATCGATATCCATTTATTGTCGGACTCTAGTGGTCACTTAGTCATTTAAACTCATTTAATTACTCCCTACTAATTTATTCGATACATTTACATTAAGGTTAGGCACAAATTATGTGGGACTATCATTTAAGCATGCTTATAACTTTGGTTTATTATCACATTAGTCATCACAATATGTCATTTAAAAAAAGTCATCACAATATGTTTATATAAAAAAACGTCTGAATGCATCTTTTTGAGGTTGCCCCAGAAACATAAAATTAATCGTAAATTTTTATCGTTATCTTTTTGTTTTATGATGAGTGGGTTGGTCTTATAAACTCGTTTTAAATTGGTCCTTACGAATTTACCCCTCACTCTATTCGTTCTCATTCCTGTTTAGCTCATGTTTTATTTGCTGCATTTACATCTTTTAAATGTAAGGTTAGGCACAAATTTGTGGGGATATTATTTAATTATTACAAAGATATGCTTTGTATTCACTCTGCTATTTAAGTTAGCAAGCTCGTACTTTGCAAAGAAGGAACATAAATGGAGCACTTGAAGTTGAAGCCAAGTTTTCCGAATTCGTCTCCTCTCACTCCTCTGTCCTTTCTCGACAGAGCCGCCACCGTGTACGGTGGTTGTACCTCCGTCGTGTACGGCGACACCACCTACACTTGGTCCCAGACCCACCGCCGGTGCCTCCTGGTCGCCTCCTCGATCTCCTCCCTCGGCCTCGGCCGCCGCCCGGTGGTCTCCGTCGTCTCCCCCAACACCGCCGCCATGTACGAGCTCCAATTCGCCGTCCCCTTCGCCGGCGCCGTCCTCAACAACGTCAATTTCCGCCTCGACGCCCGCACCGTCTCCGTCCTCCTCCGCCACAGCGAGTCCAAGCTCGTCTTCGTCGATCACGCCTTCGCCGCCCTCGTCCGCGCCGCCGTCGATCTCTTCCCGCCGAACACCCCTCGCCCTCCCCTCGTCATCATTCCCGATAATGACGTCACGTCGGAAGAGGACGGGTCGGGTTGCGATCGGGTGTACGAGGACTTGGTGAACGGAGGTGACCCGGGGTTTCAATGGGTCGGGCCGGAGTCCGGGTGGGACCCGATGGTGTTGAATTACACGTCCGGTACAACGTCGTCTCCGAAAGGTGTGGTACACTGTCACGGAGGTATATTTACCATGACTGTCAATACTTTACTTGACTGGGCCGTACCGAAGCAGCCGGTGTATCTGTGGACCCTACCGATATTCCACGCCAACGGGTGGAGCTACCCGTACGGGATCGCTGCCCTCGGTGGGGTTAATGTGTGCGTCAGGAAATTCGACGCTTCCGTGATCTACGGTTTGATCGAGAGACACGGCGTCACGCACATGTGCGGTGCACCTGTGGTGCTCAACATGCTATCGAACTCCCCCCAACCGTTACGAAAACATGTCGACATCATGACAGGCGGAGCGCCGCCGCACGCGGCGGTTCTGCACCGAGTGGAGTCGTTGGGGTTCGTTGTGAGCCACATTTACGGGCTGACGGAGACGGCGGGGCCGGTGGTGTCGTGCGGGTGGAAGCCGGAGTGGAGCCGCCTCCCAGCGGCTGAGCGGGCGAGGATGAAGTCCCGGCAGGGGGTACGGATGGCGGTGACGACGGCGGCGGACGTGGTGGATCCGGAGACGGGAGAGAGCGTGAGACGCGACGGAACGACGCTAGGCGAGGTCGTTTTGAGGGGTGGATCGGTGATGTTGGGGTATCTGAAGGATGCCGCCGCCACGGCGGCGTGCATGAGGGACGGGTGGCTCTACACCGGCGACGTCGGCGTGATGCACCCGGACGGGTACTTGGAGGTGAAGGACCGGTCCAAGGACGTGATCATAAGCGGGGGCGAGAATGTGAGCAGTGTGGAGGTGGAGTCGGTGTTATACTCGCATCCGGCGGTGAAGGAGGCGGCGGTGGTGGCACGGCCTGACGAGTTTTGGGGCGAGTCGCCGTGTGCTTTCGTAAGTCTGAAATCCGAGTTGACTCGGAAGCCGACGAAGGAGGACATAATGGAGTATTGTAGAGTTAATTTGGCTCACTTCATGGTGCCAAAGACAGTGGTGTTTGACGACGAGCTTCCAAGGACATCGACGGGGAAGATTCAGAAGTTTAAGCTAAGGGAAATTGCTAAACGCATGGGTCCGGTGACTAGAGATCCTTAAATCTTATTAGATAGATTAGGAATGGATGTAAAACCATTAGATTAATATGGTATAATTATACACAATTGTGGTTTTTTTAAGCATGTAAGAGTTTTATTAAGAGAAATCTTTAAAACATAACCCACAATAATTTGATGAAAAGAAAAGAACGAGACACAGTCTTGAACAACTTGTTCTACACACTAGCCTATTACTAGATATCCGGTTAGTCAAGGGGACCATTTGTGAGGTTGAACCTTTTGATTTTCGATAGTTTTATATAGTGTGTGTCTTTCATTTTCTGTCTCGACCTAAAAATACACTAATCTCACAATAGACTTTCTTGAGACATCTCTCAGTAGAGACATTCTGGAGACATCTGAGAGAATACTAGCCATCTAGTAGGAATATTAGAAAATAAGGGATGTTGGGAATCGAGGTGTGCTTCCCCCATGCACCTCGTTTCTCGATCGCACACTTATTGATCCTAAAGAGGCTGCATTGTAGCCAAACATGACTTCCCTTTGACTATGTGGGATATTTTGTGTTGTTTATGCCTCGATAGGCCCACTACTTTGGAAGTGGAGAGTAGTAGATCGGTCCGAGGGTGTGCGTTTTTCAAGCTTTGGGCATACTCCATAGCGATACAAAGGAAATCTTGTGTTGAGGAAAGTGCCAATAGCCCAGCTGGTACATATCCTGAGGCAAGACAAAATCGGGGGCCCGTCCTTACCAAAGGGCCATGGAAAGATGGGTATCTGGACCAGGTTGATTCTGACCTTGTCGGGTAGTAGTGTCGACGGGGGTACTACAAGTACCAATCCCTTCCTTAGTTCAAAGATTATGGTGCGTCTGGTGACGCATGACCTAGAAATCATGCAGGCCACCTAGTGAGGGGATTCAGGTATAATCCATTTCCATACTACCATGGATGCAAGGTAGCGATTGACCTGGTGCCACAAGCGGGATCCCCGCCAAACAGTCCTTAGTAGTCGAGATGTCTACTCTTAGAGGGTATACCGGGCCATCCAAAGCCGGAGCATCTACGGTGGTAGTAGTGCAAAGGAGGGTTGGGGGCACGACCGAGGGAGCCATGGTCGTGACCTTAATGGTTGGGTAGGGAGCGACGGCCGGATCCTCAGAGATGTCATTGTCGGAGTGGTAGGGCCAAACAAACCCTCTTGGTAAGACTGGGGGACGATGGAATCCCGACGATCATCACCTTTCTCAATTGCAGATGGCGGGGAAAATAGTGAAGCGAGGGAACGGGCGTCGTTCCGTTATTCTTGGATTCTTCGATTTTATAAACTCTGTGTAGGGATCCGAGGGGAAGACACTGGTCATATGGGTTGGCATGTTCACATGGGTGGTATAGGTGGAAACATCTATAATGGTGGAGATGGTAGGGGCCATGGTAGGAGTGGGAGGTGGGCGGAGAGCATGAGGGTGGGTCGCACGAGCGTAGGTCGCATACTACGAAACAGAGATGGAAGGAGAGAAACCTTACGATAAATTCAACAAAGACATGTTGTATACGATAAATTCTAATCAATACTTGTGGTTAATTAAGCGTGTTTTACAAACAATTTTCATGTATTATTATCTTTTTACAAAAAATAACGGTAAATTGTACTCCGCTAGTGAATCTATTAGTGGGTTATTTTTTCGGAATTGCCTTTACAAAAATGCGTACATAAGGGTTCCAAATTGAAAAACACTTACACTTGAGGGTTAGAGATAATGAAACACGTATAATGCAAAAGAAAATCGTTCATGTGGTTGTCACAATACTAAATTCCGTTTAAGATAACAAATTCTCAAACGAAAAATAATTCTCCATAAGGTTTTGCAAAAGAAAATATTTCACTACAAGTTTTTGCAACTATCCCTTTTAGTTTTGTCGTCTTCCAGGTCAGTACTCGTCGATTTTATGACACAACTTAATCATATGTAAGTCAAACTTGTGAGCGGTATGTAAATCAAATAATGTATTATCAATTTTTTTTTTCATATTCTTATTCTTATATTTTTTTATCAGCAAAGTTTTTTGTATTACGACATTCTCCTTTGAAGTAAAAGACTAAGCAATGGGAAAAAGTACCCTTAGGAACAAACGAGAGCACTAGTATCAAAATCAACCTAAGAATAATCACAATAAGAGGATGAAACTAGACAAATGTCGTAATTAACATATTTTACAAATATTAAGAAACAGAATTGTCACACGAGCCAAGAAAAAAAAAACAAATGGAGTCCCACAGCCCCGTTCTTGGGGTTAGAGTAATGACCCTCAGAATCAGAGTATAGGAAGCCCCCACCAGATGGGATCTATTCGCCCGTTGGGCCTCACGGTCATGATGAACATATCGGGTTGCCTGAGGGTCAACCACGACCCTTTAGGAGAACCCCCTCACACCCGTGTCTATGGGGGCAAGCAACTACTATATGCCTGACACACTATAGTTGAAATAGTGGTCCAAAAAGATATAAGACAGATGGAGAAGGGTATGTACCTTGGATTCCGATAGTCGGAACCATATCTGACTCTGTAGAGGAAGCTGTACATCCAGTCAGTACCGAATTTGCATGAAATCTTCCCAACTCATTCCGTCCACGTCATCATCCATCGCTAGGTAAGTGTGATGAACGCCCCTCCGAGTTGAAAGCCGACTCCCCAATTACAAGTCGCTACCTATATGTGGTAATCTGTACCCATACCTAAAAGTGTGAACTGGATATTCTTAGGGCGCACGTGTGGTCACAGGTCCACAAACAATACCAGAGAATGGCGGAAAGCCCACAACTTTGTACAAATACTTTAGCCACTCTCGCGTTGTCCGAAAGAAGAACCCCACAATGTCGCCTTCTAGGGGTCTAGCCATCACGTCTAGCATCCACTAGATCTCTGCCAACCCGTCCACCAGGAACTGCCATGAGAAAAACCTAGTGGTCAATACTCGCGCATTCACCGCTCAACCAAGTTGTGCTCCCGTCTTCACAACCCTGTGAGGGGAACAACCACCTCCCAAATCGGTAGGTCCCCCATGAGGGTACCCAGCTCTTCCAATCCCCTATGGCTTGAGAACCTACACGCCAATTAGGCCACCCCGATGTCCGCTTTATCCTTGCGAGGTCCAACCCCGTTGCTCCCGACCCGACACCAGCAGATCCTCAATCATCACTCAGGATCCTCCCAACGTACAATCGGACTACGCTTCCGGTGCCTCGAACCTCCCATCCCAATAGGCGGCACCTCCAAGCCCCCAACATCGGTCGTCATCCACTACCTTGTCCCGATAACTCTTCCTCTGGATATGACCCTGGCCCACCCTAGTCTTCGAAGATATCCACGATGCTCTCCCTCGAGAGCTAGCTCTGCTCCTTACCGACCCTCGTCTGACATATTTATAGGCTGTGCTACCATGCCAGGGAGGATCTACACGCCAGACAAAACATGAGATCTCGGTGCCCTACTCGATCTCGGCCCCATCGTCGACCACTACTGGACTAGGCCCATTCGTCCACCCAGAAGGATGCCTTTCCTGGCCTCCTAGTCACCCAAAGAAGGAAAGCACCATCTCCACTTCATCCATGTCGGGGAGTGGGCTATGATGTGTATTGTGACGCCTCCGGCGAAGGGTTAGGTTGTGTTCTGACGCAGGGTGGAAAGGTGGTTGCTTACGGCTCGAGGCAGTTGAAGGTGCATGAGCGCAACTATCCCACTCATGATCTCGAGTTGGCAGCGGTAGTATTTGCGCTGAAGAGTTGGAGACATTACCTGTATGGTGAGCAGTTCAGAGTATTTTCAGACCACAAGAGCCTCAAGTATATCTTCTCGCAGCGTGATCTGAACATGCGCCAAAGGCGGTGGATGGAGCTACTAGAAGAGTATGACTTTGAGTTGCTTTATCATCCGGGCAAGGCGAACGTGGTCGCCGACGCTTTGAGCAGGAAGTCGAGTCACTGCGTGGCCAGCATAGCAGTCCGAGAGTGGGACATGCTGGAGCAGTTGAGCCTATTTAGGCTAGAGTTGGAGGAGGTCACAGAGAGTATGGCCTTGTGCGCCTTAGTGGCTCAGCCCACGCTCTTTGCTCGGGTGCTAGAGGCACAGACTGAGGACGCCGAGACAGCAGGGATTCGGCAGAAGTTGATGGATGGAGTTGAGCTCGAAGGTTGGGAAATGGGCACCGATCAGGGTATCCTCTTTAGAGGACGACTGTTTGTACCCAGTGAGTGCAGAGACACTGTGCTGCGTGAGTGCCACCACTCCCGTCTAGTTGTACACCCCGGTGGCAACAAGATGTATAGAGACATGCGGCGACAGTTTTGGTGGAGTGGGATGCGTGGGGCAGTGGCAGATTTCCATCACCGCTTGTGAGAATAAGGGGCCCAAGAACGGCGGGGGACCACAACCACATGGGAAGCCGCCTCAGAATCAGTTTGAGCCGCCCAATATCATCTTGTCCAACATATACTCCAACGCCAGATCTTTGTTGGGCTTGATCAGAGGAAGAAGCTAGTCCCAACGGAGAGCAAGCCAAAGAAACAACAACAAAAGAAACAACTAATTAAGAGAGGTCCTAAGAAGGCAAAGACTATAAAAGCCCTTGTCGGATAGAAAGGAATATGGCCAAATGAAGCGAGCTTTTGTTTTAATTGACATTGACCATAATGTAATGGACGGTCGACATGTTCCTCTTGTGTATGTTGATGAAGGTTGGTAAACAGCCTCGTCGAGAGCTATGATAAGCCTATGATCGGTTGGGAGGTTGGTCCAGCTTATCTCCAACTTCTACTTGGCCCTATTTGGGGGTCATATACCTTGAGGTGATAATCACTATGCCTCTGCGATTTAAGGAAACCTTTCTCCAGGAAATTTAACTTCTTGGTCTCTTCTTTTTAGCGTATCTTCAGTTGTTAGAAGTGTTCTACCTGCTTGTGTAGAATTAGTATTTTTTTGTTAACCACGTATGCCAAATCACCTATTTTCTAGAGGATTTCGACCGTCTTATTAACTTGTACCAGCTTTATCGCCTGACTATCAATGTTGTATTGTTTAGTTTTACTCGAATAAATACATATTTCTTTACTAAAAAAAAAAAAAACTGGTGAAATACCATTTCCAATCTGTGGCCGTCTCTTTAAATGGAAATTATAAATTTAAATATTCGAATATTAAATACTTGGTATTTTAGTCAAATCTTATCCTTTCATTTTTCCATTATTTAAGCTTCCAAAATCAGACCATCCCAAATCAACTGAGTGTGAGAGAGAGCCGAAGATGGAACGTCTGAAACCGAGCGCAGCCAATTCCTCCCCTCAAACACCTCTGGCCTTCCTCGACCGAGCAGCCACCGTGTACGGCGACTGCACCTCCGTGATCTACGGCTCCACCACCTACACGTGGTCCCAGACCCACCGTCGATGCCTCCAGATAGCCTCGTCGCTCTCCTCAATCCTCGGAGGCCGCTCCGGCGACGTCGTCTCCGTCGTCGCCCCCAACACCGCCGCCATGTACGAGCTCCAGTTCGCCGTCCCCTTCGCCGGCGCCGTCCTCAACAACGTCAATCTCCGCCTCGACGCCCGCACCGTCTCCGTCCTCCTCCGTCACGCCGAGTCGAAGCTCGTCTTCGTTGACCACGGCTCCGCCGAGCTCGTCCTCGAGGCAATCTCTCTTTTTCCCCAAAATACCCCTCTCCCAGATCTGATCCTCATCGCCGATGACGAGGTCAAAACGGCGTCGTCCTCGTTACCGGGTTTTCGGTGGACTTACGAGGAGCTGTTGGAGAAAGGTGATCCCGGGTTCGAGTGGATCCGGCCGCGAAACGGGTTCGACCCGATCGTGCTGAACTATACTTCCGGTACGACGTCGTCTCCGAAGGGCGTGGTCCACTGCCACATGGGTGTGTTCATCATAACCGTTAACTCTCTGCTCGATTGGGGTGTACCGAAACAGCCCGTGTACCTGTGGACCCTACCGATCTTCCACGCGAACGGGTGGAGCTACCCGTACGGGATCGCCGCCGTCGGCGGGGTCAACGTGTGCCTCAGGAAATTCGACGCTCCCGTGATCTACGGTCTGATCGAGCGACACGGGGTCACCCACATGTGCGGCGCACCTGTGGTGCTCAACATGCTATCAAACTCCCCAAAACCGTTACGGAAACCCGTCCACGTCATGACCGCCGGAGCGCCGCCGCCCGCGGCGGTCCTGCACCGCGCGGAGTCGATGGGGTTTGTGGTGAGCCACGGGTACGGGCTGACGGAGACGGCGGGGCTGGTGGTGTCGTGCGCGTGGAAGCCGGAGTGGAGCCGCCTCCCGGCGGCGGAGCGGGCGAGGCTGAAGTCCCGGCAGGGGGTCCGGACGGCGGCGATGACGGCGGCGGACGTGGTGGATCCGGAGACCGGGAAACCGGTGGAGCGCGACGGAACGACGCTCGGCGAGGTCGTTTTGAGGGGCGGGTGCGTGATGCTGGGCTACCTGAAAGACGCCGCCGCCACTGCGGCGGCTATGAAGGACGGGTGGTTCTACACCGGCGACGTGGCCGTGATGCACCCCGACGGGTACCTGGAGGTGAAGGACCGGTCGAAGGACGTGATCATCAGCGGCGGCGAGAACTTGAGCAGCGTGGAGGTGGAGTCGGTGCTGTACTCGCACCCGGCGGTGGACGAGGCGGCGGTGGTGGCGCGGCCGGACGAGTTGTGGGGCGAGTCGCCGTGCGCTTTCGTAAGCCTGAAGCCCGAGTCGACTCGGAAGCCGCCGACTGAGACCGACATAATTGAGTATTGCCGGCAGAAGCTGCCGCGGTTCATGGTGCCGAAGACGGTGGTGTTCAAGGACGAGCTCCCGAAGACGTCGACCGGAAAGATCCAGAAGTTCCTCCTCCGGGAGATGGCTAAGAAGATGGGATCGCCCCCGGCGAGGACGAGTCGGATGTAGATCGGTGAGTCGGGGCGAGTTGACTCGTTGATGTAACGTGCTTTGAATCAATCAATTTTTTTTTCTTAAACTGAGAAAGGGTCAGTGATAGGAAAGCCATTGGGTTGTTGCAGGAAAAAAAAAAATAATGAGTTGCGTATGGGTTTGTTTGGGTGCATGGATTAGGATTCGGACAAGGATTGTAAAGTGACGTGTACTGGGACTTGGTTCTGTTTTGTTTGGATGATAGGATAATGATGAACCATTTTCTGAAAACTACACAACAAATAACATAATAGATTGATGTGTTTGGTGTTCATGGGTTGACGGTTCTGTGCTTGGTGTTCCTCGTTTTTTTTTTATATAAATATTTTGTTTTTTATTGGTTCGTGGTTGTGTCTTCTAAACACACGATGTGATTATTTATATGAGATGATAACAAATAGACATAGATTTGACTTTTATTACATATGCTTTTAAAGCATATACAATATAATTAGAAATGATCAGATCATGATGTGCGAATCATGTGGGTGCTGAAATGAATTGTGAAGCGCGTCTTTTAAATAAGTTGTAATGTTTAGTTTTTGTTCGTGTTCTCTATTCGAAGTGTAATTTTTTTTTTTTGTGTTCAAAGACATTAATTAAATTATTTTAAACAATACAAACCTAATAACTATAAATTTATAAATTTTTGACACCGTTTGCACAAAATTGGATTTTTTTAAGATCACATGACGCGTTTTAGTTAGCTGGTTGCGATTCTCGAATCATCGAACCATAATTATGAGTCGCAATTCGCGAGTCACGATTCGCGTTTTTTGTGAGTCGCAATTCGTGAGTAGCACGCTTTTTGCTTCCACAGACGCACGACTCGCGACTCACGATTCGCAAATCATGATTTGTTAGGCTGCATTTAGTCTTTGAGTAAGAAAAAGTTCAAGCTATTGAACATTGTGTTTCTGGGACATGAATACCCTATTGTAATTCTATAGACATTTCTTGTTTATACCTTACGTTACGTCTGTTTTTCTGAAAAGGCCAATATTTAAGTGTTGTACACTCAAATTACAAATGAAGAGCACCATAACTCTAGGGTTTCCAAAAAATCGATTAATCCTCGACTAAAACACGCTTAATAGTATTAGATATATACACATGTAATTTAAATCGTTTCTCTAGGATTCTCTCTCTTCGTTTTCTTTCCATCTTCCCGCGCACTGTCCGCAAAGATCTCGCCCCACACTCACACATCATCCTTCTGATCCCACCAATGGTCCCCACCACTCCGGTGGCCCACGTGTTGGCGATTGCTCTCAAGAAAGCTGCCTCATCGCCACTTTCATAGGTGATTGACGTCGCTAGGCTCGAAGTTGTCCCCCACGATGTCTCTTCGCTTCAAATCATGCCTCCAACACCTAGTTTGGAGGTTATAAAGCCGGAGCATTTTCAGAGGAAGAAATGACCCCCAAATCTCTCTTCTTTTCATTCATATCCCGGCCTGATGCACACCATTTCCGATCTCCAACTTGTGTGTGAATGCATCATTGCACGACCACGAGGAATTCTGATAGGCTAGCTACCCTCCTCTTCGGTGTACGGAGAGCCTCTACCCACTGCTCGCTTGGAAAATGAGCCGTCGAGATTATCTTGGCCCTCCACAACTGATCATGATTTGCCGAGGGAGCCTTTTGGGCCCACCATATTCCCTGGCTAGGGCGGCCTTCTCCTCATGCCACGCCGAACTTGGCTGGCGCGCCTTAGTGATCATCGGTGGACCTGGACCACTCCGACTCTAGAGCTCCACTCTCTGACCTACAATAGGCGGGGGAATCTGGGAAAGGATGAGGATGACACCAGCGTGTTGTCGCTCCGGAAGACGACTCAGTGGACTCTATCGGAGGGACTTCAACGTCGTCGTCAGGTCCCTCTCAACTCTCCGCCCCTACCATACTATATTTTTTAGACCTAGAACAAGGAGACCTCGGTGTGGGAGCAGGTCTAACAACCACCTTCGGGTATAAAGGTTGTAGTCTTGATAGCTTCATGCCCGATATCCCCCACCCAATCAAGGCCTGCCCGTTGGATCCTCCCATCTTCGTATCCGAGCCAAGACCTTCTACCTAAAGTATTGTCACCAACGTGGAGGAGATGCATTGGATCCATTTTTCACCACCAGTCCCCCGATGGAAGGCGGACCCTAGAATCAAGAGAGGTGGAAGCGATACAAGACCTCCTGCCTAACCCGGGGTCATCTCTAAATGGTGCAAGGCTCTTGCATGTCTCCAAGGACTCCTATGAAACCTTGAAAACCCGCCACCCGAGGATAAGGGAGGAGGACACAACTGCTCCGACTACGATCAAGGCGAGGCCCTCCAAGCGGTCTCGCCATGATCCATGAGTAGTCACACCAACAACGGGGTGTGTGGGGGGAAGCACACCTCGCCCTGCAGCGGTTGGTGCACGTACACTTGACCCCATGTTTGACCCACTTCCTTGGTTCCTCCCTAAATGCCCGATATCCCCTCAAGCGCCCATGATCCTTTGTTGCATGCATTTTTAAATCGAGGCACGAAGTGACAACCACCGACGTTCTACCGTCAACCCACCAAATAGAGGAATTTTTCTCATCATCGTTATCCTTAATATAGCCGGAAAATATGTTATATAATTAGCGTTTGATGTCTACGGACTAAAACTTAGTCTCACTCTTTTCTTTTCTAATTACTTCCGTTATACTCTCATTCTCTCCATCTAATAAAGTTCCCACTATATGATAAAAAAATACATGTATACCATGTAAGACCCATTTTCATTCTAACGCCTTTTACAACCTTGCTCGTACGTCCTAACAGATAAACTTTACCCGTTAAAATTATTTTCGGGCCTACTTTGAAAACTAAACGGGTTTGGGTCTAGCCGGGTCAAGTACCCGCGTTCAGGTCGCGACTCGCGAGCTATTGATAAAACAGACAAACCAGTAAGAAAGATAAGAGCGCGAAGCTTTTTCTGGTCTCTTCTGATCGGCGAGAATTTGATTTTTCCTTCGTCATCGTCGTGTGGTGGTGGTTCCGATCTGGTCCGAAGATGGTCAGGCGCGGCGGCAGGAAGAAAGAGTCGTTGCCTAGTCGGGTGGTCAACTCGGTCTTTGAATTCTTCCGACTGGCGGAGTTCGAGATCCTCTTTGTCCTCTTCTTCGTCGTCGCTTTTCTCCTCTTCAAAGATCTCGTCAGTGTTCTCTTCCTCCCCTAATCGATTTATAATTTGTTTAGCTCTTGATTTTGCATAGATGGGTCTGATTTTGTCCGGTGATGTTCGTTACCTGTTGATTTCGTTGTGTTTTGAGTGATTTTTTGTTGCTTTTTGGAATGATTTGATATATTTGAGATGTTGAATTTGGTTCCCTCTGGAAATTTCCCCTCTAAATTGTTCTCGGTGATAGATTTCAGGCTAAATTCATGCTTAGAATTTGATTTAACAAAAAAAATTGAGCAGTTGGTTTTGGGGAATGTATTTTTCCTGAAAATTCCCTTAGGTTTTGAGTGTTTTTCTAAAGATTAATTTGATATCTGAGTAATTGGATTCGGTGTCATTTGGAAATTGCCCCCACCAAATTGTTGTTGATAATAGATCTCAGGCTAAAGGCGTGTAATTAGAATTTGATTGACGACAAATTTAGCAATTGATTTTTAGGAATGTTGATTTTTTCCAAGTTGCAGATCATATTGTCCTTTAAATCAATGTGATGTTAGCTCCAATCAGGTTATTTTATCTAACATCTCGAACTGCCTACCTTTGACATAGCCAGGAAAGATGTGAAAGATTGAGATTTGAAACCAAGGCTTTTGTATTGTCATTTAGAAGAGGAATAATTGCAAAAACTTGCAATGAACTATGCGTTTTTTTGCAAATACAATCAGTGAACAATTTTTTTGTTGCAAAAAATATCCCCCAATTATTTTCCGCCTGCGAATCCACTAACGGGGTTATTTTTGTTGCAAAAAGCTTGAATGTAACCGTGCAAAAGTGTGTACATAGGGGTTCCAAATTGCAAAACACGTATACATGAGGGTCAAAATTGTAAAACATGCATAATGTAAATGATAATACTGTCATTTCCAAAAAAATCAAAGTTACGTGACTACTTTCCGTTAAAGATAATGGATTTGTAGACAAAATATAGTTGTTGGATGTTTTTTGAGAAAAAAAATAGTTCACCGATAGTATTTCAAAACGCGCATAGTTCACCGCAAGTTTTTGCAATCATCCCTTTAGAAAATGAGTAAAATGACAAGATTGATGATTTTTTGTTTGTTTTGGAGCATCTTGTAATCTTAGAAGGGCTGTGATAGTGGGAAAGGGAACTTACCTGAGCTGACATGTAAATTGCCTCTATTTGGTAATGTATTGGTATCAACTCTAATGAAAGTGTATTAATCGGGAATCAAGATCGACGTGCAGTTGTTTTCGTTTCTAGCTTTTAGTGGGTTGGATTAGCATTGCCCTAGTAACTAGGTCGAAAGTTGCTTTTACTGTTGATTCATAACAAAGGATTTATGTTTTACTGGAATGTAATACTTTGCCCGTTTATCTACATCCTTTTTGTGCATATACACTCTCTTTAGACATGTAAAATGTGTTTAGACATTCTGTTTAGAACAATTACTCAGAAATAATTGTTCGTTGTCCAAAATTTTGATATCGTGGAATATCCTACGAATTTCAACATACCATTCAGTAGCTAACTTGAGTTTTATGTGGGAAATAAAGCATCCGATGAAGTAGTCGTGTATGCATGAGTATGTGTATTGAGTACGGAGCAGTTTGGCTCTCCGCCCATGCTTCTTTTTTGAATGCCATCACTAAGAGCATCTTCAGTGCATGGGGCGATTAGCTCAGGCGAATCCAACCAATTCACCCAATTATCCACAGTGATATTCGTCCAGTGCATGGGTGAATAGGGGAGAATAGCCACGTGCGTCGTGTGGCAAGTGGCTAGAATAGGGGTGAATTAATGGGGCGATGAATTGCCCCAAGGTGGGCATTGGGGTAATTAGTCCAAAACCACCCTCTTTTGCTGATTTGCCCGTTGTTTCGCCCTGAATTGGACATGCTCTAACCTTTATTAATAAATGAAATTGCTTCCCGGAGTCTCTTTTCACCAGAATTTTCATCATTTGTTGTTTGATCATTGCAGACGTCAAGACCGGAATATAATCAGCTGCTCGTAAAGAAGGCTGATTCGGGTAGCGACTTCTGGCCATACTAGGGAAGAAGGCAGAAAGCGGAAAGTATAGATAAAAATGTATTTTGAATTTCAGTTATAGGATGCTATGGACTTTGCCATCTATGTTCTTTGTAATTCGTACTTAAGCTTTTTTGAAAAGTAAAGGTAAAAGACAATATCACCATCTTTTTGCTCTTATGGCCAAGGCAGTATCGATTGTATCCCCGCCGTAAGGATAATACTAGTTCCTTGCATGTACCGAGTGCCATTACGAACAGAACTGTAAGAGCATTCGTAGTGTCCATCGATTTTTTCGCTGAAGTCGTGCAAATCGTCAAGTACTCGACGGTTTCCACTCCACGTGATCGATGATTTGTGCATTTTGATGCTGTCGACGATTGTTGTCAATCGGTGAATGAGGAGACAGACGTCTTGGACTATTTCCGTGTCAGAGCCCTGGCTCTGACAATGTCCACAATTCTGGGGGGAAATTACAGCGGCTAGTTCAACTACTCTTTTCTCCCCTTCTAATAAGCTCACTTCCTTCGTAGTTTCTCCAATTTCCAGCTCTTCCCGTTTCATTTTTCCCTCTACTTGCATTTCCTCAGCAAAATGGACGGTGACTGGACGATAGTCTTCGATTGAGAGATTGACGGCACGAATCAGGCGCAGGCAGGAAGAACATGTATCAAGCAGTCGTCCACGTAAACGACGAAACCTTATGGCCCGACCCACCAACGTATGATGAGCGTGTATACTCCGGTCTGAGATATAATTTTTTTGATCGAAACCACGACCTGAAAAATGTAGTCTCAATTCAACTCGCTTACACCCTGATCAGCATTATGCAAGTAAAACAAAATAAAATCATAGAAACAAAATGTACTCGACAACAAAAAATATAAATACTTGTTTTTTTCACTAAATACATCACAGAAACAGATAAAGTATCTAAAACAATGAGCAAAAGCCCACAAAACTAACAATAATACCACATTTGGCAACAACATACTCAAGCCTATGCAATCACAATTCACAATAACACACCAATCTTCTTACATCAATCTTCTTTTGCCAATACCAATCAAATCTAGAGCCAAGCCAATGCATATCAATCCAGATTAGGGCACTTTTTAACAATTACCAAAGCAGATGGTTACAAGTTGCAGAAAGGGAATACTTAGGGTACTTTTTTGCAACTATTCCATCTTCTTATATCAATCTTCTTTTGCCAAGCCAATACCAACCAATCCAGAGCCAGCAACAAGACTCTCAACATCAACCTTCTCCACGTCCCGGCGCATCCCCATATCTGAAACCCAACGACTAACACAATACATCCCAAAACCAACAGCAGCCAGACCCCCAAAGCTGTTGGTCAAGAACCTAAGCGGCGAAGAAACCACAGCACTCACCGCAGCAACGAAAGACGCAGCCTGACCACTCCGCCCCACGCTAATGCTCGTATTTACGAGCAAACCTGTCTTGCAATATATAGCAAAGTCCTCGCAGTTGTTCTTGAAAATGTTGTAGACCCCGAAACCGTTCTCCAGGAGGTAGGAAGCGCGGTGGAGGACTTCCTCCGGTGGATCCGAGGCGGCGAGCGTACACGTGCCTCCCCTCGCCTTGGCGATGAAGTAAGCGTGAGAGACATTGTATTCGAAGACATAGAGGTCGTCGCCTGAGAGGAAGCAGTCTATGCAAGAACATATCACTCCCTCGAGCCTCGCTTGGTCGCCGCAGGTTGGGCACGGGTTGTTGATGGGATGGGATGGTGATGAGCTGAAGATTACGCGGTCTAGGGCGGTTCCTGTGCCGATTTCTTGGCCTGCAGCCCTGGTGAAGTGGATCACCTTCCCTTCGCCGATGTATATCCCTGTTGAATCGTGGACAAAGTGTTAGTAAAGACGATAACCACGCTTTGAATGATTCAATGTGAAGCAACGATAAGATAAAAATTCTCAACTGTGATCTGTATAGAGTTTCTACTTGACTTAGACTAAGGAGAATGAGTGTTTAGTATTGTACACACTTGAAGAGTTAATGGTAGGGATAATTGTTAAAAAGTGCCATGGACTATTAACCTTTTGCAACTTGTATTTCTATTGCACTTTATATCAATTTTTGTTGCACTTCTCTGGTAAATCAAAGCACTAAAGCACCACCTACTCCTAATTTTTTCCAGAAATCAAATATTACACTAAATTTGAAACTAAGAGAGTAGCATTGAACTCAAATGCCATCACATTTGCAAAATTAGACCGATTCGTCCAATCTCTCCATAATGGTATTTTCCCAAGGCAGGCCGAATAGCAATGTGTCGCGTGACAATTGGCACAAGAGGGGCGAATTCACGAGGCGATGAATCCTTCACCTTAGAGGAATCGTCCAAATCTTCCAAAAACAACCGTCCCATCAATTCACCCCTGCCCTTAAGAGAATGTTTTCTAGGGGTAGCCAAATGTAGGCAATGCAGAAATGACAATGATATCAAAAGAACAATGCCTGGTCATGAACCTCAATGGGCACACCACAAAAACCATAGATAGGTTGATATCAAACAAAAATGAAGATCAAACACTCTTTTTTTCATCCCCACTTCCACAGCATTAGTTTATTCCCGACATGAATTTGACTCAAAGACTACCCAAAGTTCTACTTTTAGAAAACTCAGTACATTCATGGATCATGGTATAGAAAAAAAGCCTAAAGGTGGGAGCAAAGTTCATGAGCCCATGAATTGGATCACCAGTTACACAAAGTAGAGCTATCTAGCTACACAGACCCAAATTAACAGCATGAAATCTCAATTTCAGCTCATCAATTGAAACGAAACCTAGCTATCCACCAGCATTCGAGCAATCAAAACAAAAATCCGACCCAGTAAAGCAACAAAAGATCACACAATCGGTTCATGAAGATCAACACACGGAACCAGGAACGAGATCGATAAAAAAAACCCTAGAAACCGATTGAGCGAGCGAGAGAGAGAGAGAGACGAACCGTGGTGAGCGTAGATGTAGGCTTGTCTCCAGGAATAAATGTGATCCCCAGGCTTGAGGTCGGCTCTGTCGATCTTGTTCGAGAACACTCCCATGTCTCTGTTTTGGTTCTCCTCCGAGAACCCAGAAACCAGATTGAAGAAGAGAGACGTAGAAATGAAAAATGTTGAGGAAGGAGAGAGAGAGGAACAATCTTGAGAGCCAATCGGTTCCTTAATGTATAGGTTATTATTTCGGTCTCTTTTAATTAATTTCCTTAATTATTACCATTTCACAAATTCAAATAAAATCATTATATATGATTTTAATATTTTAAAATACACTTTGTTTTTTAATTAAAAATTAGTATACTTCCCTACTCTCTGTTTTTTTTATGGGGTTATGTTTTTTTGATAGGGTTCTAAATCTTCATTCATAACGGTATCCAATTACGATATAAACATATTGAATCCTAAGATTGAGAGTATAGTTTGGGACCTCCACCCAAAAGTAGCTATATCAGTGCTCCAAGCAATATAACATAATCTCAATTGGCGACATAGAATCCATTAGAAAAACATAATTGTCGGGTTCAATTAAGCAGACACAACACGCTAAATAGATGATTGTCTTCAACTGCTAGAGCATCACGAGTTCGACTACACATAACTATATACATTCTTCACCCCACTACCTCTAACTATGAAATATGTCTGGGTGATGCCTTAACTTCCAAAGTTCGAACTATATACGTTCTTCACCCCACTACCTCTAACTATGAAATCTGTTTGGGTGAAGCCTTAACTTCCAAAATTCGTCTAGACAATACCTGACTTTCACACTACTACCCTTTTCTTTTGTAGTTACGTGAAAATTTTGAAAAAATTAAAGTACCGTCCAAAAAAACTTTATGATTCGGTGTATCTAGGTGAAAATCGGGCACCCTTAACACATAAAAGTATGCAAAACAAGGAGCAAAAACCACACAAAACCAATAACATTACCACATTTAGCAAAAACTAACACAAGCCTATACAATCACGATCACCACCTTTAGGGGGGTGGAACCAACTTATAGCCCATTACAGAACAACAACACATTAATCTTCTTATATCAATCTTGTTTTGCCAAGCCAATACCAACCAATCCAGAACCAGCCACAAGACTCTCCACATCAACTTTCTCCGCATCCCGACGCATCCCAATATCCGAAACCCAACGACTTGCACAATACGCCAAACCCACGCCAGCCAGACCTCCAAGGCCGATAAGCGGACAAAAAAACGCACTTACCCCAGCGACTGCAGACGTCACCTGACCACTCCGCCCCAGGCTACTGCTCGTATTCACGAGCAGACCCGTCTTGCAGTATATAGCAAAGTCCTCGCAGTTGTTCTTGAAAATGTTGTACACCCCGAAACCGTTCTCCAGGAGGAAGGAAGCGCGATGGAGGACTTGTTCCGGTGGGTCCGAGGAGGCGAGGGTGCACGTGCCTCCCCTCGCGTTTGCGATGAGGGAAGCGTGCGAGACATTGTATTCGAAGATGGAGAGGTCGTCGCCTGAGAGGAAGCAGTCTATGCAAGAACATATCACTCCCTCGAGCCTCTCTTGGTTGCCACAGGTTGGGCACGGGTTGTCGATGGGATGAGATGGTGATGGGCTGAAGAGTACGCGGTCTAAGATTGTTCCTGTGCCGATTTCTTGGCCTGCAGCCCTGGTGAAGTGGATCACCTTCCCTTCGCCGATGTATATCCCTGTTGAAACGTGGCCAAAGCGTTAGTAAAACCGATAAGTACGCTTTTAATGTTTGATGTGAATCAGAAATGAAATGAAAAGGAGATGATTGCAAAAAATTATTTTGCAGCTTGTAGGCTGTAGCCCTCTTCAATGATGATTACACAAAAGTGTCTTGCTCATGTACAATTTTTATTCAAATGACAACTTTACTCTTGGAATTTAAAATTTTAAAAATAATAATTCAAGAACAAAAAATCCAAATTGCCGTATCTCTTACTCCTTTTACGGTACAAAGAGAGAGAAAATTAAGGATATGAAATTTTGATTTTTTTTGTTTTTACTAATTATTTCAAAAATATACATTGTAAGGGTAAAATCGTCATTTTTATACAAATGAATGACAATAAAAAGACAAGTTCAGGATGCTCTTTTGCAATTAAACGAAAAGGCCACAGATTGCTAAAAATGAATATCTCATATACTTTTTTACAATTATCCCCAATAAGTAGACACTTGCTTTTTTATAGTAAACTATGGATGAATTACAAGTGCTACGGTTTGAGATAGTTCTTATTACATGAATGTTTTAACAATTTGGGAGCACAATGATAAATCAAAGCACTAACTGCACTTACTCCTAATTTTTGCCAAAAATCAAACATTACACTAAATTTGAAACGAAGAGAGTAGTATTCAACTCAAACTCCATCGCATTTGGGGCCTATCGTGACTAAAAGGATAAGACAAACACATCAGTAATAGAAACTGGATTATTTGGGTGCATTAAGAGAATGTTTTCTTGGGGGCTGGGGTACCAAATGTAGGCAATGCAGAAATGACAATGATATCAAAAGAACAAGGAATAATTGCAAAAAAAATACTGAGTTATTCAGTTTTTACAACTTGTGTAGCCCTCTTCTTTGATAATTGCAAAAAGTGTCATGAACTTGTCTTTTAATTACACTTCGTATACATTTGTTTTGAAATAACGATTTTGCCTTGAAAATTAAAATTAAAGAAATGCAAATTTTCATATCCCTTCAATTTCTTATTCTTTGTACAGTACAAAGAGAATGAAAAGTACGGCATATGAAAATTCAGATTTTTTTGTTTTTTAATTATTATTTTTAAGTTCTAAAATATAAGGACAAGATCATCATTTTATATAAACTCTAACAAAAAGACAAGTTAAGGGTACATTTTTTGCAATTATCCCAAAAAATAATGCCTTATCCTGAACCTCAATAATGGGCACACCTCAAAAACCATAGATGGTTGATATCAAACAAAAATAAAGATCAAACACTCTTGTTCATCCCCATTGCCACATCATTAGTTCATTCCAGATATGAATTTGACTCAAAAAAGCCTAAATGTGGGAGCAAAGTTCATGTGCCCAAGAATTGAATCACCACTTACACAAAGTAGAGCTATCTAGCTACACAAACCAAATCAATAGCATGAAATCTCAATTTTAGCTCATCAATTGAAACGAAACCAAGCTATTTCCGAATTGCAGTCAAAATCAAACTACCAGCACAAACTCTCCAGCAATCAAAAACAAAAATCCGATCCAATACAGCAACAAAAACAAAAACAACATGATCATCAACGGAACCAGAAACGAAATCGAGAAAAAAAAAACCCTAGAAAGCGATTGAGCGAGCGAGAGAGGGAGAGAGAGAGACGAACCGTGGTGAGCGTAGAGGTAAGCTTGTCTCCAAGAGTAAATGTGATCTCCAGGCTTGAGCTCGGCTCTGTCGATCTCGTTCGAAAACATTCCCATGTTTATGCTGTGGTTCTTCTCCGAGAACCCAGAAACGAGATTGCAAAAGCGAGACGTAGAAATGGAAAGGACGAGGAAGGAGAGAAATGATGAAAGTTGAAAGCCAATGGTTACTTAATATCGACGTCATTATTTTCCCTTCTCTTAATTAATTTCCTTAATTATTATTATAACTTTTTAGATAGAAGGGTTTGTCTTGTCTTATATCTATTTATTATATCTATTTATTATGTCTATAAAAAGCAATTCAACAACATATATACAATGAAAGTAAGAGAGATTTTTTAAGTATTGAACTTTAAAGAGCATGTTCGTATACGCAGCCGCTTCTCTCCTCAAGGGTATAGGGTTTTGCGATTTCTCTCTCGACAACAATGGCGACTTCGGCAGCTAAATTGTCCAGTAAGTCTGGTGATGCTTCGGAATGGCTCCGAGAGCCGAGCATGGAGGCAGCCACGGGTGATGCAGCGAAGACGACGGAGGAAATCGAATCGTCGCGATCGCAGGGGGTGTTGTCATCGAATACATCGCAGGGATCGACGTCGCCGTAGGTGACGGAGACCGGTAAGGAGGAGGGCTTCATGACGTTCTCGGCGACGACGGGGGACTCGACACGACCGGGTGCTCGCCGGAGTGAGTCGGGGGGTGTGGGCGAGGATGGTGGGCAGGCCACCTTCCCGGGCCACCGAAGGAGCCCGGTGCAGACGACGCCGTCTCGGGGCCCTCGTCCCCGGGTGAGACGGATGCGGGAAGCTCCTGCGTCGACGAGACCGCCTTTCGTGTGGAACACGGTACCGGAGGAAGTGGGTGGCGGACCGGGAAAGCACTATGGACCGGTCGTGGATGGTGATGAAGAATTAATGGTGATTTCGTCGGTGTCGGACTCGCAGACTGAGGCACCGGCGTGGAAGAGGCGGCCGGGGAAGGAACTTATGGTTAGGGTTCCGTCCCCTCCTCGATGGGCCGGGGTGATTCTGGGCTGATGGCTGATGCACAAAAGGCGGGCCGGGAGTGAGCCGGGTGACGGTCGAACTGGGACGTGGGGCTGGATCGTGGTCGGGGCGCGGAGCATCGGGTCACGGGTCGGGGACCGGGGGCTTCGGCTGGGTCGGGGCGAGGGTGGCAGCGGGTCATGGGTCAGCGGACGGTGGAGCTGGAATCGGGTGGCCCGATTGGGTCGGGTCGGTTCCACTCTTTGCGCGGACCGGATCGAGTGCCCAGAGGCCCAACTGGGCGCCAAGACATGCAGGATATATCGGATCTCAACAATGTGGAACTTATGGGGGCGTTGAACATGCAAATGGGATCGATGTGCATCAAGGAGGTCATCGTCCCGCACATGGAGGTAATGGTCAGCGGGCCAAATTTCTCTTTTGCTTTGGCGGCTAAGGTAATGACTACGCGTAAATTTTATTGGAGGTCGCTAGTGGCTAGAATGGAGGACCTATGGGGTATAAAGGTGGAGGCTAGACCTCTGGAATAAGGTATTGTAGCGTTTTCTTTCGAAATGCTAAGGAGAGGGCGAATGTGTTCCAAGGGGAGCCTTGGGCGTTCTGGGATTCTCTGGTACACCTTGCGGATATCAGGGCACACATGCGTACGACGAATATCCAGTTTACTCACTTCTCTGTCTGGGTGAGAGTATCAAACCTTCCGGTAAGAGCCTGAAACAGGGCAGTGGGTTTCAGGGTGGGATCAGCTCTGGGAATATACCAAGCAGTGGATGTAGACAAGGAAGGGAAATGCTGAGGAGGACTACATGCGTATCAGAGTTCGTGTGGACATGCGAGTCCCCCTTCAAAGTCAGTTGTGGTTCCGGCTCCCGAATTCTCAGGTACATACATTGCTAGTTGTGACAAATGAAAATCTCCCGGACATCTGTTTTGGCTGCAGCAGCGCGGGTCATCTCTTCCCGACTTGTCCGATAGAAGGGGGCCAGAAGGGACCCTCACTGAGGTCTTCGCCTGATCCTCGGTCAGCTCTGGAGAAAGCAAAGCATGTGGAAGCCGATTTGGTTGGAGCATGTTGTATCGGTGTCTTCGGATGCTACAACAGATTTCCCCGTCGACCGCCCCTATGTCCAGAACAACGTTTACTTTCCTGTTATTGCATTATAATGACTACTTGGTTTATTGGTTGTACGATGAGTACATAAATGTGCTCGTTGATCTATTTTAAATTTCATTAAGAATAGTGACATTTCTTCTAAAAAAATATACTACATGAAGATTTAATTTTATATTAAAGAAACGAACATAAGAAAAATGTTACAATTCTGGTACCGCATGCTAATTACTATGTAAGTCATAAAATAGGAGGTGAGCGAGAGGAGACGACCATCAGTGGCGCGTGACAGGGAACGACGGCGGCGGTGAATTCCGGCTGGTGTAAGGGTGTGTTCCTGTACGGTGGAGGTAAGGCCTGGTGTACCTTCGCGTTTTTCTGGTTTTTTTTGCTGGAGTGGGGGGGGGGATAAGTTCCCGTCGCCGGTGCGAGTTATTCGCGTGTGTTACCCTACGTCTGGCGCTTCGGTTCCGGCGTGGTCGGTGGTGGGATAGGCGGAGTGGTGTCTCTGGTCGTGCGAGGGATCGGGACCAGCTCGGCGACGAGGTGTGGTTGCTCCGAGGAGGGTTGTGACTGCTCGGCTGGGGCTGTGGTGATCCGGGAAGTGTGGTGGTCAGAATAGTGGTGGCCGGACTTGGCGATCATAGGACATCGGTGCTGCCCATGCTTAGTCGGTGGATTGGTGTGGTAGACTGAATCACTGATTGTGGGTACAGTCTGGGGGTGGAGCTGACGCCTGCGATCACGACGTGGGAGCAAGAGGTACGTGAACCGTGGCCACCGCCAATGTTGGCGCCGTTGGTGGTGTGTGCGCTGTCTGAGGCCGGAGGACGGGTGGAGACGAAGGCGGCGCTACCGGGAATGGAAGCACGGGAGGCTAGGGTTCCGAGAGAGTTATCTTGGGCCGAGATGGGTGGACCGGAACCCGGTTGGGTCGGGTCTGGACAGAGCCGAGTCGCAGGCAACCTGGGTTGCGGATCGGCCAGGGGCAGGATCCCGGGTCGGGTTTCAGGGCGAACTCGGGGACTGGGAAATCGAGGGACACCACAAACGGCGAGGGGCGGAATGCTCCCTCGCCTAGACTAATGAGTCCTTCGTGGTCCAGTGGGGGGTTTGCCGGTACTACCGCCTCACTGGACGTAGGGTGGCATCGATTCCACCAAATATCGGCGCGACATTCTTCAATCAGATCGGGAACCAGCAATTATACGTTTTTAAAGGCCCTCATTATCATCCGAGGGGGGACGACGTCTGCTGATTTCTCGGGAGAATGTAAAGTCCATCTGAGCCATTTCAGTTCCTGGTTACAGGACTGCTGTCCGGAACATCACTCTAAGGACCCAATATTCGACTGGAGCGCACCTCAGAGTCGACTTATGTCCAATCGGATCCCCTTTTCACTCGGCTTGCTCGCCCAGTGTCATTTGGTAGAAGTATGCTGTATCGGTATTCATGGCTTCCCTGGATGCTACCGCAGATTTCCCCTTCAATCGCCCTATGCATTGAACAACTTTTAGATTTCTGTTATTGCTTTATGTTCTTTAGTTGGATTCTATCTTGTACGATGAGTACAATTATGTGTTCGTCATCCTATTTCCTTTTCAAGTAACAATATAACCTGTTCTTCTAAAAAAAATGTAAGTCATAAAATAAAATAAAGCATAAACTACAAATATATACTCTAAATTTGTAGCGTCTAATACTTACCCTAAAATTTGTTTTTAATTGATCCATACTCAGATGTTTAGTTATACAATAAATAGCTCAAGCCGTCAGCTAAAATGACGAAAATACCCTCAACTATACTTCTGTAATTATTTTTAAAAATTATTTAAAAAATCATTTTTGTTAGGTATATATATATGTACCTATTAAATCACTTCAATTTTATTTAAAAAATCACTTTCGTTTTATTTTTAAAAAAATGTTTAAAAAAACCACTAAGGACATTTTCGTCATTTTAGCTGACAGCTAGGATTATTTGTTATATAACTAAATATCTGAGTAGGTATCAGTTAAAAAGAATTTTAAAGATAAATATCAATTAAACACTACAAGTTTGAAGTATTTGAAGTTTGCCGTAAAATAAATGTCCAACTAAATTACCTAAAAAAAATCATATTACTTTATGTTCATTTTTTAATTAAAAATTAAAAACGGTCAAAAAAAATGGTACTATAAAGATGCGTGTCCTTTATTCCAATTTATCCCCTAAAAAAACTTGTGGACTCTTTTTACAGACAATCTCTCTCTCTATGGCGTCGCCGTCGTTGCCTCCTCCGATCCTCCTCCGTCTCTGCCTCCTCCTCTCTCTCCTCTCCCTCTCCTTCGCCGGAAGGCCCTGCAAGACCCTCTTCATCTCCTCCTACTCCTTCTCCCTCCATCCCTCCACCGACCCATCAAACCCCTCCCTCTCCTTCCGCAACCCCCACTTCTCCTCCGGCTTCGTCACCATCTTCGCCGAGACCGGCCCCAACAAGCCCTCCTCCTCCGAGATCTCGCTCGATCGCCGCTTCTTCCCCACGCCCCACCGATCACGCGAGCGCGTCTTCCACTCGCTCCCCGCCGATCCCGCCCGATTCGCCTCCGATTCGCCCTACGACTTCAGCTCCCTCCGCGAGCGCACCAGGGACATCCTGAGCGTCGTCGTCGCGCTGCTGTTCGGCGTCGGGTGCGGAGGCCTCACCGCCGCGACTATGTACCTGGCCTGGTCCGTGTTCTTCAACCGCTACGAGTACAGGAACTCCTTCGAGGATTACGCCGATGAGGTGGAGGAGTTCGCCGGTGACGCTAAGAAGACGGGTTATCAGAAAATTCCGGCCGATGCTCCGGTGAAGGAAGCGGCTTGAGCAGGAGGTATAATTTTAATTATCGGTATTCTGGGTTTATGAAATCTGCACTTAAAAAACAACTGATACTTTCGGGTATGTATTTGATAATCTAATCTATGACTCTGTGGCTATATAAATATATGTTATATATTTTGAATACATGACATGCTTGTTTTTATAATGATCATTGTGACTCTGATTGAATATGTTTTACTTTCTTGTGGATTCATGTGAGTGTGATTATACACTGTTAATGGTGAAATATGATTTGGGGACATTGTCTTTTTGAGGAGCAATCTTACAATCAATGATGCTGGTGAGGTCAAATTAGGCATTTCGATTGTCTTTGTGAGTCATTTGTGCATATAATCAAGTAATGTGGGTTTTATAGAGCTGTTCCGAGTTTTGTAAATTCGATCTATGATAAAATTCTTGTATGGGCAGTTTTCGGTCGAGGTCACCGAAGATAATGATCTTCTAAAGTTGTACATTTGGACTGCATCTTAAGTTAGGGATAGTTGCAAAATAGTATCTCGATGTATCCACTTTTTGCAAGCTGTAGCCCTCATCTTTGATAATTGCATAAACATACCATGACCTTGCCTTTTTGTTGCACTTTGTGTAAATTTGTTTCAAAATGATGAGTTTACACTTGAAAAGTAATAAGTAGGAAACAAAAAATTAAGATTTTTCATGTTTCTTAATTTTCTTCTTCTTTAGACGTACAAAGAGGAAGAAAAAAAAGAGAAAAGGAGATGAAAAATACTGGATTTTTTACATATATTTTTTAGAGACAAAATTGTCATTTTGAAATAAGTTCACTAAGTGCAAAAAAATAAAGTTCAGGACACGTTTATGCAATTATCAAAGAAGAGGGCTACAGCTTGCAAAAAGTGAGTACCTCATGGTACATTTTTGCAATTATCCCCTTTAGTTATGCCTTTTCATATCCGGTTCATTGAACTTGTTTGATGGCATTGCAGATTATGATTGTACAGTGTATTTTGTCAATCCCTCCCTCTGTTCCATAATAAGTATCCATTTTTTGTAAGTTATTTAGTGGTGGAATTTCCCCAATATGTCTTGTGCTTTAATAAATTGAAGGAAGTTAGAGAAAGTCTATACTTATTTTGGAACAGAGGGTATAAATTATTGGGGTGTCTTCTTATACACGAGTGGTGGCAAATTTCTTCGTATGTATGAGATATAATGATGAGATTTTGCTTGAGTTTTGAAGGTTGGTAATACCTTATAGTCTTATACATTTGACTTGTCTAAGTACTAGTACTAAAATATGTAGTGGCATGTGCAAAGTTCCTAACAACAACGTCTTATAAAATTGTGTGTGTGTTTTTTGGGTCATGGATACATTCTTGGGAAAACTACATTCACATACCCACCTTGACCTTTTGCTGCCAATAGCACATCTTTGAGATGATACGGGCTCAGTAACACAATAAAAACGAGTCAGTATCAGTAAACATATTGTCACCTTTTATATTAATAAAAAACACTTCGATTTATGTAGAAAAGGTGATGGTTTTATTAGGAACACATTGTCCCCTTTTCTTATAGTTGAGAAAGGTGATAGCGTGTTCCCGATAAAACCATCCTCTTTTATGCATAAACCGAGGTGTTTTTGATTTATATGAAAGATGATTGTGTGCTACTGATATTGACTCCCTTTTAGGGTGTGTTAGTTAGAATCAAAGGTCAAAGAGGGGTGTTAATGAAGGTACCTCTGCATCCTTTGTTGTTCATCTAAATTGGCTCAAAAGGTTTTACTCTATGGATGGAAAATATCTCTTCTTGTTCTCCCGTTTAGCTTTTGTTCGCAAGATGTAAGAATCACTGATAACCTTCTTTCGTGTCAACATCTTTGAAGATCTATAGCTCTTTTTAGGGATAACTTTATTAACACACCTTCAACGACCTTCGTTTCTTGAATTCATTGTAAAGGCGGGGAGTTATTAGTAGCATACTTACCCGGGGATTTGTTCCAAAACCCACTAATAATGTGTTCCTGATGAAACCATCACCTATTAGATGTAAATCCGGGTTTTTTGATTGACAACAATAGGTGACAATGTCAACGATAACCCCTTACCTTTAGTTTTGATTATTAACAAAGGTCATGTAAATAACTTTCCCTTTTTCTCTTAAAGATTTGTAGGCATTGAAAGTGTTTTATATACATTTTTGGCTGTTTGATGGAAACATAATCGGAGTTTCCTAGGCTTTGATGAACGAAAGTTTCACTTGAATAACATGTCATTATAGGTTGGTATTGTTCTTGTTCCTTGTTATATTTATGTCAATTGAATAGTAATCAGTAAATTCGAGTCCATGGCAAAATCATGGACCAGGGATTGAAGTACAATCAGCCAAACCATGTCCAATTCATATTTTGTGTGTACTAGAATAGAATGTTTGTGATTCTGATAAACGGGGCGGAAAACAAATCATATACTTTACTATTTGCATATTGTTACTTTTATCTTTATTTTATAAGTTATATATTTTATAGCAGATTGTTACTGTTAGTTTAATGTAGCAGATTGTTACTGTTAGTTTTATGTAGCAGATTGTTACCCTATGTTTTTTGGTTGTACTGTTAGTTTAAACAGATTTAAACTAATGAAAAAGAAAGTATGGGGTAACAATCTGTTTCAATCTGTCCACAAGATTGTTGTTCGGCTATATTTCGTTTTAGCCTTCTTTAAAGCCACCAAGATTATTTGAGATACCAGTCATTTCTATTGATCTTTGGCTCCGTTGTGAATGATGTAATTCGTTACAAAATTTGAGATATCAGTCTGCCGATCTTTGGCTACGTTATAAATGATATAATTCGTCACAAAAATACAATAACAATTAAAGGATCCTAAAAAGAATGTGCATAAGTTAGAACTGTTAAGACCACCCGTAGTGGTGGTGTCGATTCTTGAAGTCTAATTTATGGGTCTAAACTAGGTCGGATTCGACATATTTTGTAGTATAGTGTTGGATTCGGAGGGCCGAATCTGATCAAAATCATACGTGTAAAGAGAAGATTCGTTGAAGGAGGAGAGAGATAGTGAGAAGGGTAAATCGGAGGACACATAATCAACGTCGATGAATTTGTAGACTCGGAGGACGTTGATTCGTCAGGAGAGAAAATCAGACTGAAATCTCAACAATTCTCGCTTTTTTGTCATTTTCGACGATTCTTCCGACCTCCACTACAGACGGTCTAAAAGTCTTTCACCACATCTACATGTTAAATGATCTATGTAAAGTGTAAACACAGTTGTCCACAAGTATTGAACGAAGTTTGAGATGTTCCTTTTGAGCCGATCGACTATTGGGCTGGGCCCTTTATCTCTTTCGAAAATGATCCTCTACATTGGGCTGCAAGGGCTTTAAGCCCGTCGTATTCCCTTAAATACTTTTATTTTATGTGATATGGGCTCGACTATTGAGCTGGGCCGTTTATCTTTATGGAAAATGATAATCAACCTTGGGCTGCAAGGGCTTATAAGCCCATTGTATTCCCTTAATATTCTTGTGAAAAATTAAAATGGTTGAAAATAGACACTTTTTTTACACTAGAAAATGCACACTTCGATATGAAAATTAGAATGGAACAATTTGAATAAATAAATTATTATTATTTTAAAAAAATAAATTTACAAAGTAAGTCATAAGTTTTTTTTAATAGAATAAGTGTTAGTTGTATTAATATCAAAATAGAGTCGTTATACTGGTCACAGTCTTTAAAGGGTACTGATCCAAAAATTCTAACAAGATAACCGGTCCTATAGAAAACGGTTGTGATAAACAGTAAACATAACTAAAATAGGAATCGAAGCCAAAGATGGAATAGAAATAAAAACCAAAGGGCTCAAATTGTTAAAAACCGTTCAAAATAGTGTCTAAACGTAGTTTGATCCCTAATTTTTAAAGACTATATTTGTCATGAAGTGGACGACCGAACTTGAACTTGACAGTCTATAAAAAAGATAGGTATGATTCAAGAATCTCTCTCCATAAAAATTCATGTATCTTTACTTACTTATTGGGATTGACGAAAATACAAACAACTAGTACAACTATAAATATAAAAGCAAAACTCTCTGGAGCAAAAAACCCTAGCCGCCGCCTAGTTTTCACTTCTTCTTCGCTTCACATCGCCGGCGACGCCTGGCCTCCGGCCATGGCCGTCGCCGGTGGTGACCCCTCTTCGTTCTCTTCTTCTTGTTTCAGTCCTTCACTTCTTCCCCCTCTACTTTCGACTTCGAGCTCGGTTCGAGCTCTACTATTCGGTCGGCCGGTGGACGACGTCCCTGCTCTCCTCGACGGCTTCTTTGGTTCTAGATCTGGACATTTTCCAGATCTACTTACTGCTACCGCCTTTTCCGTTTCAGTCTGAGCCTTCGGTGTGGTGGGAGGAGCTGCTACCTCCATGCTCGCCGGTGTGTTGCAGTGAGCCAGCTCTGGTTTGGCTCGTGCTAGCTGCCTCCTTCTCGCCGGAGCTCGTGATGCTCGGAGATCGTGGTCCGTTTTTCTCTCGTCTTGAGCCCGAGTGGTAATCGGCTTCTTTCCCGGAGTTCAGCACCGGGGGCGGCTTCTTTTGGCGGGGATGGTGGCGGATTGTGACCTGGGTCGGGTTGGCTGCACGGGCCTTGAACCGGGTAGGGTTCGGGTGGCTGGTGGGCCGGGAGTGGGTGGGGCGGGTTCAGCTCGGTCCGTACCGTCCCAGGTCCTGTGTGTGGGCTGGGTCGAGTTGGGCCGGCCTGTTGGGTTTTGGTCGGGCCTTGGCAGACCTTGGTCAGTTTTTGGGTTTGGACCTGTTATGGGTCTGGACCTGGGTCTGGTCTGGGTTGTCTGACCTGGGTGTTTTTTTTACTGTCTTTTCAATAATTGCACGGGGTGCAGTTTCGGTGTGCACTAGTTGTACAGGTTGTCTACACTAATTGTACATTTTGGTGTGCACTTGTTGCACGGTTTGATGTGTTCGATGTGGCACGGTTTGGTGTGTCCTTAGTGACACTTTAGGGGTGTACGGTTTCGTTGCACTTCTGACGTGCAAGCTGTTTGCACGTTCTGGGACGTACTCTGTTGCGTTCTGGGTCATTTAGGGAGTCGGTAAGTCTACAGGCCAGTCAGTCAGGAGTCTGTAACTTTATAGACTAGCTAGCCTGGAGTCTGTATTTTATCGTTCGCTTGAGCGCTTTCATTCGTTGCATGTATGTCACTTGATGGATATATAATATTGATGCCTCCCGCTTCTTCGTCAAAAAAAAAGTACAACTATAAATATATTTTTTATAAGCTGAAATAGAAGGGGTAGAATTATAAATAAACAGAACTTCAAGGGTATCTGTTGTAAAGATATATATTCCAAGCGTGACGATAGAAAAGGGCATGCCTCTTTCGTTCACCGTCATCTACTGAGCTCTCTCTCTCCCTCTCAGCGGTGAAGCGGCGTCAACTGTCCGTCTGCGACCGTATCGCTCTCTGCAAATCCTCCCAAGGTTTGTTCTATTCCTGATTTATGAACTGTGCTTATGAATCTGAAGATTTCGTGAATAGTATATCTCTATCAACAACCTGCAATTAAACGTTTTTTTGTCAGATGAAAATGGTTGTGTATTGTTGTGTACTCATTGATTAGTTGAAAATGGAGAGTTAATTGGGTTTTGGTGGTGTTGGTCAGTTTCATATCCTTGTCTGCTAGGGTTTTAGGGAGGTTTTGTAGTCTAATTTTGGTTGGTTTATGTATGTGAATTTTTTGCTAGCTTTACTTGATTATGCGTTCTTGTGGTATGCTTTTTTGTTGAGTTTTTGAAAATTTGTGTTTATTTGAGTTTTTTTATATAAATATTTGTGATTGTTTTGTGGTTTATGAGTTATGTTTTTTGTTGTAATTGACTGTAGTTCACTGTGCAGATGGATAGAGAGAAGTTGATGAAGATGGCTACTGCTGTCCGCACCGGCGGAAAGGGTAGTGTTAGAAGGTTTACCATTCTCTGTTGAGCTCTTTTGTTTTAGCTGTTGTGTGATTATCATTGAGGTTGACTGTTCATTGTTTTAGCTGGACATTTTTCTCATTTCAGGTTTCTTGAGTTTGAAATATTTATCTGTTTAAGGGGAGACATAGCAGGTTGTTAGAGGATGAATTGTGGGTTTAAAGGGAAGGGACTGTCTAGCTTTGTTTTGATGGTAATTTATGTACAATTATTGATTTTCCGTCCCAGGAGCACTCGGTGGTGAGTTCAATATTTTGAGACCACAATGATTTTGATAGGGTTATCTATAATGAGAATCATCGTATTGTATTAGTGTGACAACGAGGAAGATCTTATGGAACAATAATTCTAGAGATTTTGATGTTTATGTATCAAATATCTTTAGGGAAAATACGTATTGATAAGGTTATCTAGAATGAGAATCATTGTATGGTATTAGTTTGACAGCAATGAAGATCCTATGAAACAATAGTTCTAGAGATTTTGATGTTTATCAAATACATTATACATAGAACAAATACATTTCCATAAGGTTATCTAGAGTGAGAATCATTGTATGGTATTAGTGGGAGAACGATGAAGACCCTGTGAAACAATGATCTTAGGCATCAAATATGTATAGAACAAATACAATTTGATAAGGTTATCTAGAATGAAAGTTATCGTATGGTATTAGTGTGACAGCGATGAAGATCCTATGAAACAATAATTCTAGAGATTTTGATGTTCGGGTATCAAATTTATCTAGAACAAATAACCAAATATTTGTCTCTGTTAGTGTTTGAAATAAGTATCTAAGTTTACTTCGGCTACACATTTCTATAGTTTGGCTCAATCTGTTTTGTCTTCCCAACCGTCAGGAAGAAGAAGGCTGTGCACAAGACCACAACAACAGATGATAAAAGGCTCCAGAGCACCTTGAAGAGGATTGGAGTTAACACCATTCCTGCTATCGAGGAAGTGAACATTTTCAAGGACGATATTGTCATCCAGTTTACGAATCCAAAGGGTTTGTATGCTAACCTTCCGTATAGAATCTCCATTTGAAGAAAATGGCCCGTCTCTTAATTGTTGAGCTTTTGCAAGTTTGTAACAACACATTTTTGTTTGGTATTGCAGTTCAAGCATCCATTGCTGCCAACACTTGGGTTGTTAGCGGTGTTCCTCAAACAAAAAGTACTCATTCCCATCCCCCTTTTACCTATATTTGTTGATATACTTAATTGTACCCATGAGAGTATTTGTAGCTGCTTTATTGAGTGTTCTACTTGTCCCCGGTTTCATACATTTGTATCTTCTATTTTGCTGTGATGGGTTAAGCTATGCACTCAACATTTCATCTTCTAAAAACAAGTTTACTAGATGAAAATGAACAAAAAAGTAGAAATGGCTAGGATCAAGGTCAACATTTTCATGGATAATTTGGGGTACGATTTTTACTGTTTTCTTCACGAGTGCTCGTTAAGTTGTGTAAAGCGTGAAAGTAGATCCAAACTGTGATAGGTTTTGAATACCAGACATGTATTCATATTTAGGGGTTGTTTGTGCATTACTTCATTCATCGGTTTCCGGTTGAGAACTAATATATAATTTTTGGTTTTTGTTTTCTAGAATTGCAAGATATTCTTCCGGGAATCATTAACCAGCTTGGTACGTATCCGTGACTTGTCTTTGTCTATGTGACATGGAATTATTGTAGGGGTATTTTTGCCATTTGTTACCACTTACCAGGATAAAGTGACTTTTTCTTAAAGTTCAGCGTAGTTGGGTGAGGAAATTTAAAATTCAATGTAACTAAGTGAAAAAGGTGACAACATTAGTGTACTTCTGTGAGATTATCCCTTTTATTTATTCAGTTTCAGTAAATTGAAGATGTTTAAGGATTGATGTCCCCCTAGGTTATGTAACTTATCAGTGATGGTTTTGGATGAATGTTTCAGGCCCGGATAACTTGGACAACCTAAGGAAGCTTGCTGAGCAGTTCCAGAAGCAAGGACCAAATGCAGGTGCACCACCACCGGATGATGATGATGACGAGGTCCCCGAACTTGTTGCCGGCGAGACCTTTGAAGCGGCGGCCGCTGAAGATGGTAAAGTTTAGACTGGGCCTGGCTTTCCAAATTTCGGTTTCTTGATTGGGATTTTATTTCCGTCCTTCGATTTTGCTATGTTTTTTTTATGACAAGGAAACTGACTGCTTCACTGGATGTTGTAGCATATATGAGGTCTTTCTTGATTTGTTCTCAAGTTGTGAGGCCTTGTGTTCTATTAAGTATTAACTTCATAGATGAGTAGTGCTGATAATTATTCGATGATTGGACTCCCTATGTCAAATAATCACAGTTCATTCGATTGAAATTTGCATGTATAGACATTTGGGAATGAGTTGGATGAAGATCAAACTTGACAGGGACGCTTCATGGGAGTTGGGGAAGCTACCGGTAGTGTGACGCCCATCGATGTGGAAGGGTGCTCTATGAGTGGTAATGCTTGCGGCGCTCTTGGATCTATGAAGTGCCCACACACAAAAAAATATATATCTTGTGGACTTGCGGGTAGATTGGGTTTGATCTGTTTGTTACATATATAAGTATGACACGTTGGAATCGATCTGTTTGTTACATATATAAGTATGACAACGTTGGACGAAGAAATCAAAAAAATAATGAGGTGTGAAATGCTATTCGAGAGAGAAGAGAAAAGAGGAAGTGGGTTTGTTGTGGGACTATACCTTATAATGGGATTGTTATGGAAGGTTCGTGACATGAACTGGTTGATTTGGCTTTGGCCATGGCTCAAAATATAGGGATTTATTGGAAGAAGTAGATGGATCAACGATTCTTGAATTTGTTGCGGATTTAGTAGATGGATCAACGATTCTTGAATCTGTTACGGATTTACGAAAATCTGATTTACATTTCATATTTTTATGCGAATGAATGTCTGAATGTAATTGGGTTCAGTATATTAACGATCCATATAATTGGGTTCAGTATATTAATGATGGAGCAGATATAACATATTTTTTGAACACCCCTGAAAGGTCTTGTTTTTATTTTTGATGTATTTCCCCAACAACCTTGTCAACTCCAATGACTGAGTACCATATGGGATGCTATTGGGGAGATAAGCCCGTTTCAATGGAATCTGGTACAACTTGATCTCAAGCCTTCTCATTCTCTTAGCGAACTCTTTGGCTATATTGCTTTCTTCATCTCATCTGATCTCCACCACGAGGCCAACGAGTATTTTAGACACCACATGTCCATCCGAGTAGAGACCAGGAAAATGATACATACACTTTCTCATAAGAATATATATAGATCTCTTAGTTTGTCACCTAGGTTAACCGGATTTATTAGCTGTAGAGTAAGCGATATTAGGGATTGGAGGAAAATAACCGTCACTCCGCCACTGAAGATAACGGCGGTTAGAATTTATGGGGTTTTCTCAATCCAAAAAGTTTTTTTTTCCGGCTTTGATGAGTATGCTACTCGTATATGATATAAACATGAACAAAAATTAAAAAAAAAAAAATCAACCCAAGTCCCATCCTGACTGGCCCAATAAGAACATGCCTGTGTCCAAATCAAGCTCCGACCAAAAGTACACTCTCTCTCACTCACAGCCCAAACCACACGAACAACCACAGCCGTCCGATCAAACCCCAGCCACGCTCCCAGATCTCATCAACAAATCCAAAACTCCAAGCGTCGCTCTTCTACTCACTCTCTCTCTCTCTCGACGATGATGAATCAGTTACTTCTTTTTTAGAAAAAAAAAAAATTAAAATCGAAATTGAAAATTGCTTTTTCCGAATCATCATCAGCGATGGAGCTGCAAATCAAGGTAGCTCAGGCGGTTCACGTCCTCAATCACGACCTGCAATCCTGCAACCGCGTCGCAGCGAATCAGTGGCTCGTCCAGTTCCAGCAGACCGACGCCGCCTGGGAGGTCGCCACCGCGATTCTCACCTCCGATCACCTCCGCCGCCACCTCTCCTTCGCCTCCGATTTCGAGGTCGAGTTCTTCGCCGCTCAGATTCTCAAGCGGAAGGTACTTTTTGTTTCTGGATTTTTTTTCTCTGCTTTCAATGCATGTCGATTTTGTTCCGGATTGTTTGTTGTTGCGATGAAGCGATTCGAGTGGTTTAGGGTTGAGTGGTGCGGAGCGGAGTTGGAATTGGGGTGTTTTGTTGCGGATAGAGCTTGATTTTTGCTCCTTAGTTCTTAGTGAGTGTGAGTTCGTCTATAGTGGGAGTGAGAATCTCTGGTGTTGTGTACTTGTTTTAAGCACGTATTTGGCATTGTTTTTTCTGATTTCAATGCATGTCAGTTTGGTTACGGATTGTTTGTTGTTGCGATGACGCGATTCGAGTGGTTTAGGGTTGAGTGGTGTGGAGCGGAGTTGGAATTGGGGTGTTTTGTTGCGGATGGAGCTTGATTTTTGCTCCTTAGTTCTTAGTGAGTGTGAGTTCGTCTATAGTGGGAGTGAGAATCTCTGGTGTTGTGTACTTGTTTTGAGCTCATATTTGGCATTTTTGTAGAGTTTGGATGGATTTTTGATGTTTGATAGTTGCAATTGGCAATGTTCTTTTTGATGTTGAAGTTCAACTTTCAATGCATGTCGATTTGGTTCCGGATTGTTTGTTGTTGCGATGACGCGATTCGAGTGGTTAAGGGCTGAGTGGCGTGGAGCGGAGTTGGAATTGGGGTGTTTTATTGCTGATAGAGCTTGATTTTTGCTCCTTAGTTCTTAGTGAGTGTGAGTTCGTCTATAGTGGGAGTGAGAATCTCTGGTGTTGTGTACTTGTTTTAAGCACGTATTTGGCATTGTTTTTTCTGATTTCAATGCATGTCAGTTTGGTTACGGATTGTTTGTTGTTGTGATGACGCAATTCGAGTGGTTTAGGGTTGAGTGGTGTGGAGCGGAGTTGGAATTGGGGTGTTTTGTTGCGGATAGAGCTTGATTTTTGCTCCTTAGTTCTTAGTGAGTGTGAGTTCGTCTATAGTGGGAGTGAGAATCTCTGGTGTTGTGTACTTGTTTTGAGCTCATATTTGGCATTTTTTTTAGAGTTTGTATGGATTTTTTTATGTTTGATAGTTGCAGTTGGCAATGTTCTTTTTGATGTTGAAGTTCAACTTTCAATGCATGTCGAGTTGGTACCTGATTATTGTTGCTGGCTAGTAGGGTATTTGTTGTTGTCATGACACAAATTGGGGTGTTTTGTTGCGGTTAGAGCTTGATTTTTGCTCCTCAGCTCTTAGTGAGTGTCAGTTCATCTGTAGTAGGTGTGAGAAACTCTAGTGTATATTTGGCATTTTTTTTTGTAATTTCTATGAATTTTTTATGTTGAATTGTTGCAAATTGGCAATGTCCTTGATGTAGAAGTTCTACTTTAAATGCATGTCAATTTGGTTCCGGATTATTGTTGCTGGTTTGTAGGGTATTTTTTGTTGCGATCACCAGATAGGGTTGAGTATTGTGAAGTGGAGTCGAAATTGGGGTGTTTTGTTGCGGATAGAGCTTGATTTTTACTCCTTACTCATTAGTGAGTGTGAGTTCATCTGTAGTAGGGGTGAGAACCTATAGTGTTGTGTACTCGTTTTAAGCACATATTTGGCATTTTTTAGAAGTTCTATGAATTTTGATGTTGAATAGTTGCTAATTGGCAATGCCCTCTTTGATGTTGAATACTTGCAAGTTTTTTGATGTTGAAGTTCTACTTTCAGTACATGTGAAATTGGTACCGGATTATTGTTGCTGGTTCTTAGGACATTAGTTGTTGCAATGACCCGATTCGAGTGGTTTATGGTTGAGTGATGTGAAGCCGACTCAGAATTGGGGTGTTTTCTTGTGGATAGAACTTGATTTTTGCTCCTCTGTCCTAAGTGAGTGTCAGTTAATCTGTAGTAGGTGTGAAAACCTCTAGTGTTGTGTACCTGGTTTAAGCACATATTTGGCATTTTTTAGAAGTTCTATGAAATTTGATGTTGAATTGTTGCAAATTGGCAATGTCCTTTTTGTTTGGATTGGTGTTTTACTTGGGGACACATAAGAAGTGGAGTTATGTCAATAACGGAGTTCAGAATTGAAAAAGGACCATTGTGAAGAACATCATTGTGGCTGTTTGGACAGTCTAGAATTGGCCAAAATATTTTGGATGTCTGTTTGGATTTTCCATGTTTTTGCATGCAGCAGCATCTGGAAATTATATAATCAAGTAAACATTATATCTTATTGAATCCTCAAACCTGGGAGTTGTTTAAGGTTGAGTCGCATAATTTGCTGGCTTTTGTAATAAAGAGGGTGCTTTTTAGGATATGTATACTCCCTCTAAAATATATATTATTTTCAGTCATCCTTCTTATTTTCTGTTGGTCTATTATGTTACAGATTCAAAATGAAGGGTATTATTTACAATTAGCAGCCAAAGATGCTTTGCTGAATGCTCTACTTGCAGCTGCGAAAAGATTTAGTTCCGGCCCTCCTCAGGTGTTTCATTACTAAGGGAATAGAAAAATGTCTTTTGCTGCAAATATCTGTATTGGAGAAGCAAATTGTGATGATTTTTGTCTTATCTTCTTGACAGCTCTTAACCCAAATCTGCCTTGCACTTTCTGCCCTTATACTTCGTGCTGTTGAACATAGGAAACCCATCGAACAGCTCTTTTACAGTCTCCAGAATTTGCAGAGCCAAGATGATGGCAATGTTGCTGTTTTGGAGATGCTCACTGTTTTGCCAGAAGAAGTCATTGACAATCAAATTAATGATAGTAAAATAACTTCATCCTGCAGAAGCCAGTATGGCCAAGAGGTGTAGGAACTTTGTTTTCTTTAATGAACCTATATCTCTTTTTCTACTCCACCTTTTCCACTTTCCTTCTGTCCTTTGCTAATGACATTTTCTTTTCCTCAAACAGCTTCTTTCACACACTCCTATTGTTCTTGAGTTCCTCCTGCAGCAATCTGAGAAGAGGTTTGATGGTGGTGTACAGCTACATGATAGGAACAGGAAAATTCTGCGTTGCTTACTGAGTTGGGTAAGAGTGCAAAAGAAGTACCAACGACTCAATTGTTTTGATTAAGCTACAATCATAACGAACCTTTGCTTTGACTTTTAAGATATTTTTTTCTGGCTAAACTTCTCACCTTTATTATTATACATGAAAAACATTGGATGTAGCCTTGACATTATAATGTTTCCTTCTTTTCAGGTTAAAGCTGGGTGCTTTTCTGAGATTCCCAATGGCTCATTGCCAGCACATCCTCTTCTCAATTTTGTATTTAATTCTTTGCAGGTAATCATTTTTAGTTTTATTTTATAATGGTCGCTTCGAAGTATTCTAGTAATAAAATAACACAACCATTTTATTTTTCTACCATTGGATATAGGTTCCATCATCGTTTGATATGGCCATTGAAGTTCTTGTTGAACTTGTTGGTCGACACGAGGTATACTCATACAGTATGAACTTGCTCCCTGTTATATGATTAGTTCTTAAATCATTTACATGCTCATTGCCCTTGAAATTTTAAAAAGACATTTCTTGGATTCCCTTTGGCAATAATGATGTCTTTTGCTAGTATGACAAATAAACTGAGGTTTTTCTGTCTGGTTCCCTAAAGGTAATTCAAGGACTGTCTTCAAGTTATGTTTATGACTGTTTCATCCTTAAAAGATCACTTAATGCATACCTTTAAGAAACATAGAGTGTGTGTATGTTTATTGAGAACACATTTATATCTATCTGATTGATGCAATAATAGCCATGCAACCATACCTTTTATTGGTTTTTGGATCCTACTTAGGTTTACAATTTCTTGACCAGATGTAATTGGGCCCGAATGTATGTGCAAGCCTCGGGCATATCTGTGTATTCTAGTGTTTATGAACCTTAGGTAACTTATAATTAATTTTTTTACCAGTTTTTAATTGTCCTTGCTTTTGTAGGGGATACCCCAAATATTGTTATGCAGAGTGCATTTTCTTAAAGAAGCACTACTTCTGCAAGCTCTCACTAACGGAGATGAGAAAGTAATTGGTGGTCTTACATTGTTGTTGTCTGAAATCGGGCAGGCGGTAAGTAGAGTTGCTTTACTTTTATCTTCCTTTTCAACTCTGAATTGGTTTTGGAAATGCACTCTACAATTGACTGCCTGAATGCTGCAGAGACAATATGTTTGATGCTTATGCCTTCTGTACTACCTATTGTTTCTTATCTCTTATTAAATTTACTAGTTTTTTATGTACACTATAGGCCCCATCTCTGATTGTAGATGGAAGTGTGGAGGCACTTGCCCTGGCGGATGCACTCCTCAGGTTTGCCTCTTGTTGCTGTTTTTGTTGGTTTTCATACTGAGCTTGAAGTTATACATTTATTGGCAGCTGCGTGGCATTTCCAAGTGAAGACTGGGAGATAGCTGATTCCACTTTGCAGCTTTGGTACTTCTATTTACATATATTTCTTTAGCAGCAATTTGTTTCTTCCGTTAAATTCTTAGGTGCAAGTTAGAATAAGACATTCTGACATAAGTTAGGTAATAGTTTTTACTGAAGCTGGCTTTAACTAAGTTCTGAGTGCATTGTCAAATTTGCAATTGTTTTCTTATGAAGTTCTGGTATATTTATGTCTAAAAAATGAACTTTCAACTACCATGATCTGGTGTCATTTGACCAAAACAAATATGTTTTATGTCAGTTTAAAGTATAACAACTGTGAGATTGTGTAATCTTGTCTTTCAGGTCTGCTCTAGCTGGCTATATTCTTGGCATTGACGCCGAAGCTGCTAACAGGAAGCATGTGGAAGGCGTGTTTTTTCCTGTTTTTTCTGCATTAGTAGATGCTCTCTTGTTGCGTGCTCAGGTTCTTACTTATCTTTTCACTTTATTACACATTGAGTTTTGATGAGTTGTAGTAATGCACTTTTTTTCGTGTGATGGGGGAAGAGAGGTGGGTGGCTTTTCGCACTAAGATTGTGACATCCTTCAGGAAATGGCACATATAGCTGAAAAGAGTGATATTTGGTGACCTTCATAACTACCGTGTGGAATAACATACGGGCAGCAAAATGATTAATTGCTATTTAAGCTAAACTTTACTTCATATCTTCATCAGTTTAATTATACCTACCTTGAGACATACATTCTGAAAAAAATATGTTTTGCTGGATAGTATAATCCACCAAGTACTGGTTGGTCTCCTGCTTCATAATTGCATGGGTAAAAAAATGGAGTTATGTGATTCTATTCTGAGGTCCGGATGGCATTTAGAAAGAGATTGCTAGTTAAGAAATGAAACATTGATAGGAAGGCAGAAATTTTCAATTTTCATTCTTAGTTGTCATACATGATTAAATCTTGTTTGCCTTGGCAATGAAAAATATTTGAAACTCTTGTTGATGAAATTGATTGATATATAATTAATATGTTTGATTTTTTGAATGAACTATATCAATATGTTGCAACTGTTTTTTAACAGGTGGATGATTCTACATTTAATGATGACAGCGGAGCACTTGATCTACCTGATGGTCTTGTACAATTCAGGATGAATCTTGTTGAACTTCTAGTGGATATTTGTCATCTTCTAAGACCAACTATGTTTGTACAAAAGGTGCTTATCTTCTTACAGATTGTACAGACCGCAAGACACTAGCATCATTCATTGAAATTGGTTTGCCTTTTTGGAAGTTACCACAGGATTATTTCATTGCAGGGATGCTATAATTAGCTTTCATACTGGTAACAACTCTGCATGTATATAAAGGTTTTTGCATGTCATAATGTTATTGATACAGTCTTGAGTGTGTTTTGGTTGTTTTTTGATGCCTATGTGTATTTCATCCATATAGTTTTTGAGAGCAGACTTAAGTATGCTTCTGCGATAATCATACAAAAATCTCAATAAGCCACCTAATTTTGTTGCAGTTATACCTTAGACTAGATGTTGTTTTATCGGCATACAAAGAGCTTTTCATGAAAGAATTTGCCTAATAAAGGCTTGCGCATGTTGATTGATGTAAACTGATGCCTATATTTGATGCACTGTTCTGAAGGTTGATCATCCAGGAGATATAGTGTTCTTTTATGATGATATTCTTACTTTCTAGCGCATAAAGGTCAACCTACCTAGCATATCGTTGCTATTGCATCTTCTTGAAGGCTATATGGCGTTTTGTTTATAAATTGATAGATTTATGATGTTGTGTAATTATTACTGTGTTTATTTTTAGCTCTTTTTTGGTGGCTGGGCATCTGCAAACATACCAATACCTTGGAAGGAGGTGGAGACCAAATTGTTTGCTCTTAATGTGGTGAGCTCAATTTAACATTTAGTTTAGTCTTCTCTCCTTCGAGGGTTGCTTGATACCTTTACATTATGATAAATAATACGGAGTATAATTGAGTCTTACCATGATCATCTTTGTTAACTTTTCATTTTCCAAATCTTAGACTCAGTTGGAGTGATGATATTATTAAAATGCTAACTCACTTTTTGAATTAAAAAGTTGATAAGAGTAGAAGGCACCACCTCCGTCTCAAAATGAGTGTCCTACTTACCTAATTTGGATGCCCCAAATTGACTGTATAGGGTTTGAGAGCATGTGTAATTACGTTTGGTTACCCAGCAAATTCATGATCAAAATAATAATGGTAGAATATGAGGGGATATGTAAAAGTCAAGCCATAAATTCACTTGTCCTTAACTTTACAAAAAAATAGAGTAAAATATGGCCCTCATATGGAATGGAGGGAGAAACAAACACCAATCAGCGGAAAATATGAAGTAGTTGGGCTCAATGCATTATTTGCATGCAATCACTTTTGCCAAACTTGACATCAATTTGCGAGAGATATATGCATGTTTGTTATCCCGTGCAATAGGTATATGTATCTCGGTTTAATCCGAGTTGATCTGGGGTGCCCTCTTGGGGTGCAAAGCTCTCCTCGCTTCCTTTTGTTTCCATCCACAGGAGTCAGGACTTGAACTTGAGACCTTGCTAGGGAACCAAGCTACTTATCACTTGGCTCACTAGCCATTACTATATAAGTATTTGTTGATCTGGAAATATAAGGAATCCCAATCCTAGTATCTGTATATTAATCAATTAAGTTGCCTCATGTTGAATCGGCAGAGTGAGATTAACTTTCAGGAAATTAGTTAGTCCAAAAATGTTAATAAGCCAATGTTGCAATTAAAGAGTTCATAGCATGGTAGAGTGCCGCTACACTACTTTCATGCTTGTTAGGATTTTACCTTTATCTTCCTATTTTACTAATTAGGAAGTTCTTTGTTTAATATCTTAGCCATCAAATTCTTTATTTCTGTTAGAACCTCCTTACATGGTTTTATTTTATCAGCTTATATTTTCAATTTTTTAATCCTTACAAACTGAAACCGTAAGCTTCATGTCCCAGGTTGCAGAAGCGGTTCCACAGGAGGCCCAGACCTTTGATTTTTCTGTGATCATGCAATTGGTGACAGTATTGTCCACTAGGACTCATGATGAGCTTAAGGGATTCATGTGCCTTGTATGTTAGATACGCCCCACTCCCAGGCTCAGTATTAATATGCATACACATTATGTATTATATGCATATATGCAGTTATCTGTTGCTTCATGCATGCATTACATTGGGTAATTGATAGTTCTTGGCTTCGGGATTATACAGTTAGAGATGTTTGAAATTGGTGACAATATTGTCCGCTAGGACTCATGATGAGCTTAATGGATTCACGTGCCTTGTATTTTAGATACACCACACTCCCATGCTCAGTATTTATATGCATATATCAGTTATCTGTAGCTTCCTGCATGCATTACATTGGGCAATTAATAGTTCTTGGCTTCGGTGTTATACGGAGGAGATGTTTGAATTTTTTTTCTTCTATTCCAGGTGTACAGATCACTTGCAGAAGTTGTTGGTTCCTATTCCAAGTGGATATCTGCATATCAAACTAACGCCAGGCCATTATTGTGAGGATCATCTTACTTGCATAATCTAGTATTGCTCTTAGCAGTCCATTGGTTTACATCTTTAACTGATTTGGTGTTTTCAGATTATTTCTTGCTGCAGGAGTTTCAGAACCTCTGTCCTCAAATGCATGTGCTTCTGCCTTGCGTAAATTTTGCGAAGATGCTTCTGCCCTTATCTGCGAACCTTCAAATTTAGAAATTTTAATGTGGATAGGAGAGGTAAATTACCTTCGATGATTGTGAATGGAAATTCGCTTGATGATTCATTTAGCTCCTTTCTCTTAGCAACTTCTCTTTCAAGCCTCGAAAAATACCAATTTAATTCATAATATGTAATTTTTATAATTTACTGGCTAGAGATACACAAGTGTAGTGTTTAGGAGAATGCTTATTTTGCTATTTCCCAAGTTCTTTGTATTGTAAACTTGCGGTGAACTATGCATGTTTTGCAAATACTATTGGTGAACTATTTTTTTTTTTGCAGAAAACATCCCCAACTGTTTTCTGTCTGCAAATCCGTTATCTTTAACAGAAATTAGTCAGTCACGTGATTTTTTTTTGAAACGACAGATTTGCCCTTTACATTATACATGTTTTACGATTTTTAACCCTCCTGTATACATGTTTTGCAATTTGGAACCCTTATGTATACACTTTTGCATGGTGACTTGCGACTTTTTGCAAAAAATAACCCCAGACATGGATTTGCAGACGAAAAATAGTTGGGGGATGTTTTTTTTGCAATAAAAGCAATTCACCTGTAGTATTTGCATAACACAAATAGTTCACCGCAAGTTTTTGCAATTATTCCTTTTTTATTACCTTGTTTTCATTTATCTTGGTTTACATTCTTGTTCGTTGTCTTCACTTAATCCTGTCTTGTGCACATCATATGGTAACATAGGGTCTGGATGAGAGGCATTTACCTTCAGTAGACGAGGAAGAAGTTGTTAGCGCAATTACTCTTATCCTTAGTGCCGTTCCCAGTAAAGAGATAAAGAACAACTTGTTGGGGAAATTGCTCTCATCAAGCTATGGAGCTATAAGAAAACTTGTAAGTACTTTTTTTGCACAATCTCTTTAATGTTTTATGATGCTGATTTCTTGTGGTGCCTCACACTATTCCATCTTGTTTCTAGCTACGTGTTAAGACAATATGATAACCAGTCTAATTAGTGCAAAATTTATACTATGCACACTATTCAAAAACTCTAAATGACTTCAAAATTATCCGGTATGCGATTAGATAGCCAGGCATGTGAGCATTACACACATGCTTGATTACTTAGTTTCACTTACTAATGTTTATTGCTTAGTTTTGAGTGGTAATGACCAGCTTAATGTTCTTCTTTCAGATTGATCAAGATAACCAGTCTCTAAGGCAGAATCCAGCTGCATATACTCAAAATCTTAATTCTGCAGCAAGAGGGCTATACAGGTAATGCTACTGTTATCTCTGAGTTCGAATATTTTTAGGAATGCTTATATAGTGGAAGATTCAATTTGATGTTTAACATTAGGTAGATCCACTTGGGCTCTTTCATCTGGAAACCTTTTTTTTTAAATCACACCATATGTTTCATAATCTCACTCAGCTACCCCTAAGTATGCACCGTTATCAACTAACTACCCCAAAGTTGAAAAAAGTTGACAACCCCCTAAAGTTTTTCCGCCTGTCAACTTTTGGATATGAAAGGATGAAATACCCTTTACTTCTATTTTTTGTGTTTTTCATGAGGTCATTTTATACCCAAAAGTTGACGGACTCGGGGTAAAATGAGACTAAAAAACTTAAAGAGGGTTGTCAAAAACTTTTTAAACGAAGGGGTAGTTGAGTTAGTTTTTCCCTATATTTCTTGTTTAGCCACCTTCAAGAAAAGAGACTTTCAAAAAAGAACTGTGGCATGTGTTTCCATAGTATATATTCCTTTCCATGTGATGTATATATCACCTACTGATCTGAATTTTCTTGCATTCTTCTATTTTATTATCTACATGTTGATAAAATTTCAGAATTGGGACCGTGTTCAGTCATCTTGCAACACCTATGTCAACAGGCCCTGATGCTGATGATCCCATACTTGCTCTTCTGACGGTGTTTTGGCCCATTCTCGAGAAGCTCTTTAGGTCTCAGCATATGGAGAACGGCAATTTATCTACTGCAGCTTGCCGGGCTCTTACACAAGCAATTCAATCCTCAGGTATCACTCTTTTCTTGATCAACTCTTCTGTTGTAGGGGTTCTCTAACAGCTACTTTTTCCCTTACATTCAGGCGAGCACTTTGTACCACTACTGCCCAATGTGCTAGATTGTCTTTCCACAAATTTCTTGTCGTTCCAAAGTCATGAATGCTACATCAGAACAGGTTAGCTGTTCAAATGAAGAGGCTCAATTATTATATTTTATCCTTTTTTTGTATCAACATCTCATATGTGCATATTTTTGGCCGTCAGCTTCTGTTGTCATTGAAGAGTTTGGTCACAAAGAGGAGTACGGACCTCTGTTTGTCACCACGTTTGAGAGATTCACTCATGCTTCATCAGTAATGGCTCTTAATTCTTCATATATTTGTGACCAAGAGCCTGATCTTGTGGAGGCCTATACAAATTTTGCATCCATGTTTATTCTCGGCTGTCAGAAGGTTTACCATACATTTATTTATTTTATGAACATGTCGTACATATTTTTGCTTTGTGAGAATTTCAGTGACTCATCTACCTATATGATGTACCCCAGGAAGTGCTGGCTGCGTTTGGTTCGCTTCTTGAACTCTCCTTCCAAAAGGCTGCTATATGCAGTACAGCTATGCATCGTGGGGCTGCATTAGCAGCAATTTCGTATTTGTCATGTAAGCATGATGCTTTCTCTGCCAATTCCCGTAGTATCCGCACTTCTCGTGATAATGTATCACAAAAGTACACTAACCTTTGTCACAATTCTCATTTAACTACTCTGCACCAATTTAAGAACTCGGGCAAAATATGCTGTATTTGTGACATGTTTTTGAAAATTATAGAAGGGTGTTTTTGTCATTTATTACCAAAATAGAGTAAAGTGAGAAAACTTGAAAGTTTGGTGTAGTTGAGTGAGAAAAGTGACAAGGTTAGTGTACTTTTGTGACTATCCCACTGTACAATTCTTCCTGCTCAGCAAATCTGGGACTCGACTCTTTTCAATTGTTATTTTATTATGTCTCTGTCTCACATACGTTTTGGGTTATAATTTTATTCACATCCAGGCTTGATCGCATTTACTTGATTTTGTTCTGGGCCCTACAGGTTTCTTGGACGTGGGCCTGGCTTCTTTGTTGGAATGCATGAATTGTATCCCTGAAGAATCATTTTCTGCAACGGCCATTCAGGTTATATCTCATAGTGGCGAGGGGCTTGTATCGAATGTGGTGTATGCTTTACTTGGGGTTTCTGCAATGTCCCGGGTAAATACAAATCCCAAATCTTAAGTACATATTTTATATATACATACATATACATCAAGGAAAATGAACGAATTATTATATTAATCATCCCAAAAGCAAAAAAGAACACTCAGCATCTTCAGATTTTATCACCGAGGTGTACTAAATGCTTGGGTAATCTCGTTGAACAAATATGATTTTGATTTATTTTGCTTTTGTTAATAGGTTCACAAGTGTGCCACTGTTTTGCAACAATTGGCTGCCATTTGCTGTTTAAGTGAGAGAACGAACTGGAAGGCTGTTCTTTGTTGGGAATCTTTGCATGGATGGCTACAGTCAGCGGTCTCTCTCTCTCTCATTTACGTGTGCATTAACATATACATTTGTGTGTGGGTAATAATCATTTACATGTCTCTATGAGCTAGGAAATTTCAAGTTTAAACCATCTGATATAGACTTGGTGTAGCTCTAATAATCGGGCTAGGAAATTTCAAGTTTAACCCATACGTACTTCGATCAGGTTTGTTTAGTCAATTTAGCTCCAGCTAGATTAGGTGCGAGATTTACCTTTTGACTAGGTAGTTCAAAGTCGATAGTATTAAGATGGAGACATTTTACGGGAGGGAGAAGCATGCCAAATATCGACATGGAGACATTCACAAGATCACCTATATTATTTTTAAGGGTTAATTGGACATAATTACTTATACGAATTTCCCACGAACACATAACCCCATAGTATATTTTCACAAATACATTGAATTTCATGTATCAATATCGTACAAAATAGACATAAACCATTATAAAATTCCTTTTTTTTCGCCATATGAAAAGAATTCCTATAATATCCCAATATCATCTTTTGATCTTCCAATTTCAATATGATTCTGTATAGGATTTCGAGAACAGAATCATATTGAAACCTGGAGATTAAAGGATGAGAATGAGTGGCTTCGAGATATTGCAATACTTTAAACTGATGTGACGTAAATATCGAAAAGTTTCATGGGTTCTGTCTATTTTGTACAATGGTGCCACACGAAAATTCATAATCGTACTTATGTGTGTTAAAATTTAGGGTTAATTGCTAAAATCTACAAAAAAAAAATTGCCCACTTTCTAAAACTACACTAAGTTTTAAAGTGGATAAAAACATACAATAAGTATTGTCCACGGTCTTGTGTTAAAATAATGAACCAAATATTATGTTCTGTTAAGTACTGGGCCCATATGTTTCGACCACGGTACTTCTCAGTGCTATATGTTTTGACCACAATACTTTTCAATGTATTTGTATTGTCCACATATCTTTTAGGGGTTAAGAACAGTTCATTATTTTAACAGAAGAATGTGCTACAAACAGTCCATTGTATGTTTTTGTCCACCTTCAACCTCAGTGTAGTTTTTAGCAAGTGGACAAAACTTCTTGTAGTTTTTAGCAATCAACCCTAAAATTTACTATGGGGCTGTGTCATTGTGGACAATTAATAAAGCTAGTTACATGCAATAATCTATTATATGCTTGATTCAGATTTTTTTTCGTGTATTTTTCTAATCTAAACGACTAGCCTATGTTTTTAATAATATACCAGGTGCAAGCTCTTCCAGTAGAATATCTCAAGCCCGGGGAGGCCGAAACCTTGGTGCCCATTTGGTTGAAGGCCCTTTTGGGCGCAGCCTCAGATTACCTCGAGAGCAAGAGCTGCAATGGATTGAAAGGTCAATACGGGCATATGCAAGGGAAAGGGGGCCGGGTTCTGAAACGCCTAGTTAGAGAGTTTGCAGATAGTCATCGCAATACCCCGAACTTGACATGAAAAGAAAGATCAGTACTATACCGTACATTCTGCTCCTCTAGCCGGGCCCGCGCCGGGGCCAGGAGCTACCGGGCCTTCGCACTCGATGGCTTTGATTCCTCGACGGTGTTGCTGATATTTGAATCCTGACCGTCTGATCGCCGTCTAATCTTAATTGTACAGGTATGGTGTCCCCCATTTTTTGGCAGATTTACAGGGTCAACATAGTTATTTGTTCTTCTGTCCGATTCATTGTAGCAGGGGAGGTCAAAATGTGGACTGGGAAAAAAGTTGATCATATTGTAATTTGGTCATTTATATTTTAGTTAGTTATTTACTTTTATAATCGTATGGGTAATTCTTTTGGTTTCAAAGTGATTTGTAGCTAATTTTAATAAGTTACTGTTTTAATGGAAGTTTAATTAAATTAAGCCTGTTCTTTATGTGTGAGAGCTTCCTTTGTTATTTGGGGTTTATAAGTTAAATTTACATATTGTTGGTTTATCTACAACAATGTTAGATATAAACATAGTAAAAAACATTAGAATTCATATATTATGATCCAATTCCAGATGAGTGCCTATTTGCTTCAAATTCAGAGAGGTACAGGGACAACAATAATTCTCTTTGACATAATCATCAAACTACAATATCATGTAACAAGACGGGGTTGATTAGATTTAGGACTGAACCGAAGAACTGACTGGAACAGGCTTGTATTGATGATGGTTGGCTCTGGGTCTCGAAATGGATAATTGAAGCTTTTCAGATCTGTTAGCGTTGAATCTAACCCAAAAGCTCGAATTGATGGCTGAGTCATTAAGATGTATATTATGAGGTCACTTCATTCACACTTTCGATGTGAGACTCACACTTCAACACTCTCCCTCACATGTGGGACTGGACATCTACACATGGGCTATAGCAGGATTGGACATCTGCATATGGGCCGGATACCACAAGAAGGAGGTGACAACAGGCCGTGGGCCGAACCAACTCTGATACATGTTAACGCCCAATCCAACCTTAAAACTCGAAATGATTGGTGGAGACATCAAGATGTATATCAAGAGGTCAATTTATCCACATATTTTCTATGTGGGATTCACACTTCAACAAATTTGAACATAAGTTATGAGATAGTGGAAATGACGGGTTATCGGTATAACTGTAACCGATGGTGAGGGAGGCCATTTTGTCCCCTGAATTCAAGAAAATAAAAAAGTTAGTTGAAGTAAGGGAAAATAAGCAATGAAGGTTTATGTTTTTAGGGTTAAAAACCAATTAAACTTCAAGAATCGAAAACCTCGTCGTCTTCTTTTGGACTTAATCGCATGTATCTTTTCAATCTCTTACTACATCCGTCGTTATTTCTCTTCTTTTTTGCTTCTTATTATCATTTCTGTCCCGTGCTTCTACGTTGATTAATCTGTCAATCAGAAATCGGAGTGTCCAAATTAAGGGTGTAACCTTTCTCCTTCCTTGTTGTCTCGGTTTTAATCTTTCTCCTTCGTTGTTTCGTCCATCTCTTCTCCTTTATGTTCCTCATTCAGACCATAGATGTACCGGTTAAAACTGACAACAAACCGATGAATAAATCAAGATTAGAAATATTCCTTCGCTGTGAGGGTTGGTGTACGCAATCCCAAAACCTGACTTTTCGGCCCGATGATCAAAAATCATGTTTGTGTCATTTAATCGACCGTTGAGCATCCATATACCTGGCGATTAAGTATTCTTGAAAATGTTTCGACAATGCATTCACACTTTTCACGGAATTAGAACATATTAGATCTAATTTCTAATATCAGGCTAGTGATAGATCCAATATCAAAATATCATCGATTTGACATCAGATCTAATTTCTGATAACAAATTATAATTATTCCAATCCATGATATTAGTCGATATTGAGATTACCATCGTAGCAATAGTAAAAAACCGACTTTTTTTTAACGAAAGTTGCGATAATTTATTGATAATGATAGAGAAGGGTCATTACAATGAGAGGGGTTCCGAAGGTCCCTGTTCAAATAACTCCGAAACACATTGACTGTAGCCACATACGTTTTGAAAAAGTATGATAACTTAATAAAACTGACAAACTGTAGAGAACCGCTCAAGCTGGTGTCCAAACGATGCTTAATCCCATGAGGATGACTTTTCGCTATGAGAAGCGCGATTGGACCTAAACTCTACAGTCGGTAGGGCTAAAATCTGAAACTGTCGAGAACCGCTTAATATGGTGTCTAAACGTTGCTTGATCCTATGGGGGAACTCTTTTTGTCGTAAGGAGAGCGATCGAACATGATCTCAACAGTAGCAATGAGAGGATACATGTGATTCAGGGTTCCCTCTCGGTAACAGATTCTGATTCTCTGCTCACAAATTATTGATCTTGCAAAAAGGAAAACAGACAAATTAAAATAAACTCAAACGGTTAGCTTGATCCAGAACCGAGAGAGAGATCGAATAGGATGCAATAGTGGCGGTCAAAGAGGTGGATGCGTCGATAACGGAGTCATGGGGAGTGGAGGCCGATCCGGGATAGAGATCTGAAACGGCGGTGACGACAACAGTAGTGAGATCAACCGATACCGAGGTGAGAAACCAATCAACAACCATAAGGATTACATGAAGGATCAGTACATGATCGAAAAACACGTCGTTGATAACAGAAGAAGGCAAATGAAATAACGCGGTAACTAACGGCGAAAGACTACTTATTCTTATATAGTTCGTCTTGTTTACAATTTATCATAGATAATTTTTAGTTTGAGAAGTGATGCTACATTTTAATTAGATGTAATTTTTAATTTCGTGAAAATAAATAAATAATGAAGTTAATAACGGACAAGCATGGCCGGTGGGGTCCATCACCAGAGCAAAAAGAAACAGCAGAGAAGGGAGGAGTGACAGCAAAACCCTAGGAGCATCTCTTTCTCTGCAACGACAAGAAAGAGAGTTCCTCGTCGCCGTCCCGGTTCGCGCCGCTCCCCAAATCCGTCTCCGAAGGTGCGTTTCTCTTCTCATTCCCATCATCTTCGTTATTGGATTTGGTCGCATTTGTGCTTCATTCGCTTGGATTTCTATCTCTTAATTCAGTTCAATTTTGGTTTTGCTGATTATGTTTTGGTTTCGATCTCTTAATTCAGTTCAATTTTGGTATATCTGATTCTTCCTTACATGTACGAATCGCAATCAAGTCCAAAATCTGGATGCTCGCAGTAACGATACAGTTGAATCTGAGTTTTTTCTTCCCACGATTCAATATTGATTATGGTTTCTCTGGTTCTAGTTCGATTTTTGTATCAGTGATTTGGCAGTACTGTGTGAATCACAACCTAGTGTGCTGATATAGCTGAATCTGAGTTTTCCCCCAAGAGTTAATATTTTATTGATTATGGTTTGCTTTTAATTTCATTATAAAGTTCAATTTCTGTATCACTGGTTTGTCCGTACATGTACTACTTACAATTAAGTTCAGAATCTTGATGGTTGTTTTAGTGTTTGTATGGTTGATTTTAGATCAATAAGAACGCTAGCAGTATGATCATACAAATTTTCCTCAAAATTTGAAGGTGATCTTGAAAACAGTTGTTCTTGATGTCAATGAGTTGGAATTGAAGTTTGATTAATGTTTCTAGATTGGCAGAACACAGATTTACTAGTTTTTTACTGTGTGGTTGATATCTTCAATAGTGTTTCAAACATTTTTTTCCTGATTGAAGCTGCTCCTTTTTTCACTTGCTTGACTTGACTGAATCTTGGTTGAAGAGGCATAGAGTGATAGTGACATTTCTCTATATCATGGCCCATTTCCATAATGATGAAATGTGTATGTCTAGTAATAATGCCAGCTTAGCTTCATTGATGGTTTTTTTATCTGTGGGTGGCATGCTTGCATAGTATGAAACATTTATAAGTTGTGTTTATGCCATGGGTTAAGTTGTTATTAGTTGAGGATAGTTGTGAACTGTGCATCTGGCAAGCCTATGTTTTTTTTTCCAAACAGTTTATGGTTAGATGTGCCGACAATAAGATAGATTGGCCTGTATTATGATGCTAAGAATTTCTGTATTTTCTTATGTACTTATGTGCAATTTTTACTTGCTGAATTTTATTATTTCTCTGCTATTTTCTTGGTCTAATCCGAAAACAATTGGCCTAATATTTTAATAGTCTAATTCCAATTCGTTTCCTTCTTAATTTATTTAATTAGATCGGGATTAGACCATTTTTGGTCTAATCCCACCGTGAAAGGTCTAAGGCAAAAAAACGCATTGGCAAGGCGTGTGGAGGGAGATAGTTTAGAGATACGAGAATGGCTTACTTGAAGCCGTTGGTTCAGAAATGCGGCACCGTCTCACACATCAAGCAATTCCAAGCTCACCTCCTCGTGTCTGGTCAATTCCAGTTCTCTCACTCCCGCAGCAAGCTCCTCGAGCGCTGCGCTCTCCCTCCCATCGCCGATCTTTCCCTCGCCGGCTCAATCTTCCGTCGCATCGCCGCCCCATCCCCCAACGACTGGAACGCCCTCCTCCGCGGTCTCGCCCTCTCCCCCAATCCCGCATCATCCGTCTCCTGGTACCTCTCTGCTCTAAACTCCTCCCGAGCTAGTGTCGACGCCCTCACCTGTTCTTTCACACTCAAGGCCTGCGCTCGCGCTCTAGCTCTCCGCGAGGCCGAGCAGCTCCATTCGCAGGCTCTTCGTTTTGGCTTCTTTGCAGACTTGCTGCTGCAGACTACTTTGCTCGACGTTTACGCTAAAGTGGGTCTGCTTGATAGTGCCCAACAGGTGTTCGATGAAATGCCCAGGAGAGATATTGCGGCTTGGAACTCTTTGATTTGTGGGTTGGCTCAGGGCAGTCGACCCAATGAGGCGATTGCACTGTTTAATAGAATGAGAGAGGAGGTGCGAGTGAAGCCTGATGGTATCTCCGTCGTTGGCGCCCTCTCTGCTTGTTCGCAGTTGGGTGCCTTTAGTGAAGGTGAGAAAGTTTATGGCTATCTAAAGGAGGAGCAATTGGACACGAACACGCTTGTGTGTAATGCAGTCATTGATATGTATGCAAAATGCGGTTTTGTAGATAAGGCCTACATGGTCTTTGAAGGTATGAGTTGTGTGAAGAGTGTTATAACATGGAATACCATGATCATGGCATGTGCTATGAATGGTGATGGGTCCAAGGCGCTTGAGTTGTTTGATCAAATGGGTCGAGCTGGGGTGCATCCAGATGATGTATCCTACCTTGGACCTCTCTATGCATGCAACCATGCCGGTCTAGTGAGAGATGGAGTTAGGTTGTTTGATTCAATGCTGAATCGGGGAGTGAGGCACAATGTGAAGCACTATGGGAGTGTGATTGATTTGTTAGGTCGAGCTGGGCGATTCCGGGAGGCTTATGAGATTATAAACTCTATGCCAATGGAGCCCGATGAGATTATTTGGCAAAGCCTGCTTGGTGCATCCAAGACTTATGGAAACATGGCAATGGCAGAATTTGCCTCGGGGAAGTTAGAGAAGATGGGGTCAAACAGATGTGGAGATTTCGTGTTGTTGTCAAATGTTTATGCAGCGCAAATGAGGTGGGATGATGTGGGAAAAGTTAGGCAGGCCATGAAGGATAAGGATGTGAAGAAGATACCGGGCTTTAGCTACATTGACGTGGATGGCGTGAGGCATAACTTTCACAATGGCGATCAAAATCATGCGAAATGGAGGGAAATTTATGCAAAGCTTGACGAAATCAGGTTTAGGATTGTAGAATATGGCTATGTGGCTGAGACAAGTTTAGTGTTGCATGACATAGGAGAGGAGGACAAGGAGAATGCATTGTGTCATCATAGTGAGAAGTTGGCTGTGGCTTTTGGTTTGATCAGTACAAGTGAAGGGACTCCACTACAAGTGATCAAGAATCTTAGAACATGTGGTGATTGTCACACTATGATCAAGATTATATCACAAGTTTATAATCGTGAAATTATTGTGCGAGATCGGTCTAGGTTCCACAGATTTAAAGATGGCTCTTGTTCTTGCAGAAATTATTGGTAGCATTCATTCGTTGCTAATGTGTCAAGAGAGATTGTTATTTGGAGATCTATCAGGAGATAGTACCTTCAATTTTGACTGTTTCCATAAACTATTTTCTTGCACGTTCAATTTTGGGGAATAATGTTGATTTTGGTGCTGTGCGTAAGGGTTGTGGTGTCTGTTTGGCTGTTTCCATAGACTATTTTCTTCCACCTTCAAAATTGAAGGTACCATCTCCTGAATTCAGACTGGTTATGGACATTGATTTTTCATATCCGGATGATACGGACCGGACAATAAAATGGCCTCCGGACCGGATATCCGGTCCGGTTACACCCCTATTTTCAGCCTTTAACCTAACCAATATCCGCCCTATTGTTAGGTTACTAGCTATTATCTCTTAGCTTTTACCTTTGACTATATTTAAGCATCTGTTGTTCCTTAGTTGTTGGAATGCATAATCATCGAACTTAGTGACAAATGTTTTGCACTATCGTCTCTTAATATGAAATTTCCATTTGTTTTTCCTGGATACTAACATTATACTACCTGTTCTTTTATACCCGTGTGATTTTCATGTTTGTATGACTTTTGTTGCTCGGTTTATGTTCGTATGCTTAGTGGTTAGAAAATATATGGTTACACTTCGGTTAAGGGAAGAGATAGATTATAGCTAGGATGGAGTGAAGGAGGAAAATACAAGTTGAACATCTCAATGAGTTTTGCTAGAGGGTTCATGTAGTTGTCCCCAATTTTGTTTGGTAAATGGTTTGGTTGATGTTACCGAGTTATGTACATGTGCTGATATGATACATGCATGATACTTGTATATCTGTTACATAATTCATATTTGTATATGTAGTAACATATAATTTGGGGATGATGGGATTACAAGTTTAATGGTAAATCACCTATGTTTTCATAGTTTTCACGCTTGTTATTGATTTGTGATTTCTGCAGGCCAAGTTCTAGTTGCTATCTTACTAGCCACAATGTCAGACGGTCATGAAACAGATAAAAACATAGAGATATGGAAGATCAAGAAATTGATCAAGGCTTTGGAATCCGCAAGAGGCAATGGCACAAGTATGATCTCTCTCATAATGCCTCCTCGCGATCAAATATCTCGGGTCACCAAGATGCTTGGTGATGAATTCGGAACTGCTTCAAACATCAAAAGTAGGGTCAACCGACAATCAGTCTTAGGTGCCATCACTTCCGCACAACAAAGGCTAAAGCTTTACAACAAGGTTCCTCCCAATGGACTTGTCCTTTACACTGGTACCATTGTCACCGATGATGGCAAGGAAAAGAAAGTGACAATTGACTTTGAGCCTTTCAAGCCTATAAATGCGTCACTCTACCTCTGTGATAATAAGTTCCACACAGAAGCTCTCAATGAACTCTTAGAATCTGATGACAAGTTCGGTTTCATCATCATGGATGGTAATGGAACCTTGTTCGGGACATTGAGTGGAAACACACGAGAGATCCTTCATAAGTTCACTGTTGATCTACCAAAAAAGCACGGAAGAGGAGGTCAATCAGCTCTGCGATTTGCTCGTCTTCGAATGGAGAAGCGTCACAATTATGTCAGGAAAACCGCAGAACTCGCCACACAGTTCTACATCAACCCCGCTACAAGTCAGCCCAACGTTTCGGGTCTGATACTGGCTGGTTCGGCTGACTTCAAGACTGAGCTGAGTCAATCAGATATGTTCGATCCACGCCTACAGGCCAAGATTTTGAATGTGGTTGATGTTTCTTATGGAGGAGAGAACGGATTCAACCAAGCTATCGAGCTCTCATCAGAAATTCTAGCGAATGTGAAGTTCATACAAGAGAAACGCTTGATTGGGAAATACTTTGAAGAAATCAGTCAGGATACTGGGAAATACGTGTTTGGTATTGATGACACCATGAAGGCTCTGGAAATGGGTGCTGTGGAAACTCTCATCGTCTGGGAAAATCTCGATATCAACCGGTATGTGCTGAAGAACAGCAACACTGGTGAGATTGTTATAAAGCATTTGAACAAAGAGCAAGAGGCTGATCAGAGCAACTTCAGGGATTCAGAAACTTCAGCAGAGCTCGAAGTTCAGGAAAAACTAGCTTTGCTCGAGTGGTTTGCTAATGAGTATAAACGTTTCGGTTGTACTCTCGAGTTCGTCACTAATAAGTCTCAGGAGGGATCGCAGTTCTGCAGAGGTTTTGGTGGGATCGGGGGTATACTTCGTTACCAGCTCGACATGAGATCGTTCGATGAGCTTTCTGATGGAGAAGTTTATGAGGATTCTGATTAGGTACTGAGTTCTGAGTCCAATTGGTAATAGTCTTTGGAATAATTTTGAACTCTCTTTTTATTGCTTTGATTTTATTTTTTTGTTTGATGGATTAGGATATGGAACTTTTTATATTCAAATTTTGATTTCTTGCTCTGTGATTCCATGAGAATTCTGTTTAGCGTAGAATTATTTTTTATGCAGATATAGCAAGTAGTGCCGTTTAATAAAAAGCTTTGTTTTTTTTAAAAAAAAAAGCGAACCATTTAAGAAATGTATGAGAAAAGAACAAGGATTAATCTTGTATAGGTATGAAAAAGGAAAGATGTCGAGTATTAGGTACAGGCCTGTTCACCAAACAATCCTCTGGTATGTGCGAACGGTTGATTGTGTTTCGTCCAACGTTTGGATCGAAAAAAATTGATAGTGTTTCGTCCAACGTCTGAATCTGAAAAATGTTCAACGTGCGTCAGATCAACTGAGATAATTGTTTGTTGTTGTTTCTGACGTACAATACTATATTGGAAACATGAAAAATCAAAATTCTCTTTTAATTGTCCTAATAGACTCATATTAACCTCAAAATAAAATGTATGAGTAGAGACGCATATCTTGGTATCCTACTCAATATCGTAACTCAAGAACAATATTCTCTTCGTACTTGGGCTTTTTACATAAGTATACCAAAAATGAGGAAGAAATAAAATACTCTCTTTTTACTCCCTAATAAACTCAGATTGACCTAAATTTAATGGATTAGTCCTTTCGAATAATTTGGAAGGTCAAAGTCTAAGATTTGAAACAATTTACATCTCACTAAGGTGTGGAAGATCCCATTAATTTCCAACAAAATTTTGGAATAAAAATACGAGTTTCTCAACCAGCTCACACAAGCCCAATATAGGCCCATTAACCCCTTTGCGGGCCTTAAAAGTTTAAACGGGCCCAGCTATCCTATTCACGTGGCGAAATATGATTGGTCAGAGTCACATGCATTGGCCATCTTCTAGAGCTCGCCACCTAACCGTCCTCTCCCTAACTGTCTAGAAGCTTACACGAAAACTCAGTACACGCATTCGAACGAAACGAAGGAGAAGAAGAAGACGAAGAAGGATGAGCTACGAGAGAGCTCCTCGCGATCCTTATCCTCCTCCAGGTACTCGATTCCGCAACCCTTAAACCTCGATTCTGGTTCCGATTCTGTTGATTTTGAAATTTTCGGTTTCGATTTCGAGTTTTGACGTTTTGAATCTGATCAGGTTACCCATCGGCGCCACCGCCTCCGTACGACGGGTACCCTCCGCCGCAGCCGCATCATCCTCCGTACGATGGGTATCCTCCGCCGCAGCCGTACGATGGGTACCCTCCGCCGCAGCCACCGCCGCATCCGTACCAGGGGTACCCTCCGCCGCCGCCGTATGAGGGGTACCAGGGGTATTTTGGTCAAGGGTATCCGCCGCCGCCTCCGGGCCAGCAGTACCAGCAAGGGTACCAGGACCAATCCGATGAGGGTTGTGCTTCATTTCTCCAAGGATGGTACGTTTCTCTCTCTCTCTCGCAATTGTTTGAAGATTGATTCGTGGGCCTGAAATGGTTTTTGTTTTCGATTACGGTTATGATTTGATTTGAAATTGTGTTGTGAGTCTTGTGACTGGTTCATGAGAGTGATACTTGTGTAGAAGCAAACAATGAATGTGAATAGGATCGTCAATATTGGCTATTGCTATGATGGAATTAGGAATGCAGATAGGATTGCAATTGAGTGGTACTTGCACTAATTGAAACTCTAAACTCAGCAAGTTATCGTATTAGGCCTGAATCAGAAACACGAGACCATCTAGCACCAGTTCCCTGATCATGGTTAATTCAAGGCATTTTCGAGAAATTTGGATTGGCTTTCGCTTGGGAATTTTATGGATATGGAGTAAATGAAAGTTGGGTGAGAGACCCGAATCAAAGAAATGTGAAACAAAAGAGGTGTAACACCCGGAACTAACTATTGTAAGGATGTACCGTTCAAAAACTAACTATAAACTAGCTAGTCGATCAAATTATCACAGTAGACTTAAGGTAATTGTTAGAAAGTAACATTTTCCGTTAGAAATGACATAAATCGTTTGGAAAAACACCAAGAACTAACTGCCATATGACTATTTTAAATAAAAACTAACTATAGACTTGTTAGTTTTGAGGTTTTTAAACGTTTTCCGTCATTTCTAACGGAAAATGTTAGTTTGCATAATTACCTTAAGTGTACCGTATGAATTTGCTAATCAAATTTGTCTATAGATAGTTTTTTATTTCAATAGTCAAATAATCGTCTGTTCTTAGAGTTTTTCCAACAAAATACTAGTTTAGTGATAAGTTTGTGTCTACACCTATCAATTCGAGTTGTTAGGTGGGTCTGGTTTTAACAAGATGAGATCATTTAGACATCTTTCTAAAGTAAGAATCACGTCAATGAAAAAGAAAGACTTGGGGATGAGAAAACCAAGAACTGTGGGCATGTATTGTTGACTTACTCATGTAAGTTGTGTTTTGAACAAGTTTGTAAACTATAGGTATAGGTCGTATGCCTACAACAACAACAAGTATTTTGGTTTCAATATAAAAAAAATCGGGTATTATATTTGCTTAAGCTTTGATCCATTGGTGATTGCTGGCTGGTGTAAAGTCGAAGGATGGATCCGAAGATCCTCCACCAAGTTCCTGCTACTTGTAAATGGAGTTCAATAGGTATTGAAAATGATTTTTGATGGTTCTTGTAGAAATAAAATACCCCTTTCATGTTTGATCATTCTTGTTGCTCAAGGCATCAGAAGATCTAACCTATTTACATACGAGTATGTGAAATGTCTTAAGCATTGATACTCATCAGTGTCGATTGCAAAAGTCAAATTGTAGTTCAGCAAGAAAGTGGGGAAATCTTAATCTAGCCTAGTCTAATTCCTAGCTTAGCTTTCACCCGTACTTGTTCGGACCTCTGACCTCAAGAGCTCTTTGACCACCAGGTCAACCCAAGTGGGTGACTTCTGTTTTTAAGGTTGAACAAATCATTTGGGGTAAATGTTCGATCTTTTAATCGCTACATATTGTCTTTGTCTTGCTTCTGTTCAATACTCTTTCTGGAATGTCTATTGTGCTAATATGAACTAAGGTTGACTTTTGTTCTTACACTTACAGCTTGGCCGCTCTATGTTGCTGTTGTATGATGGAGGAATGCTGCTTCTTCTTGAGGTAATGATGATCCAAGATAAAGATCGCATTCCACCGTTACTGCTTCGCTATGCTCTATGAGTGCTGGTTCGATCAATATCGTTGTACGTGTTATAGTACATGCGAGTCTTGGTGATTCTCGAAAGGTTATAATCTGTTGTTATGAGAGTCGGTCATCGTGCTTTTGTTACTCTTGGTTTGTTTCATTCAACTGTGTTACCTCTTTAAATTGTGAACATGATTTATATCAATACAATCATCGTTGTCGAAATATTGGTTTATTCTAAAAGCTTCTCTAATGGGATTAGCTCATTGGATGCGATTAGTTCAGGTGAATCCGGTTGACTCTTACAATGTTAGAGGAGATTAATCAAGCGAATCCAAATGAAAAGCCATGTGATGCGTGGCCATGACAAGTGGCCACAAGATCGACGAATTGAGTACAAGGGTGAAATGAACGAATCATTCGACCCAAAGGTGGGTGATTCGTCAAAAACCACATTTTTTTTGTCTATGCGCATTTCTCTCTACATTGCAAGTGCTCTGATAGTTACTTATCCTGTTCAAAAGTTTAACTACTATATCCACAACGAAACCCAAATCCTTGTTCAATTAAGTGTAATTTTTGCTTCCAGTTCTTAAAACAAAACCAAACCAAGACTTGCGCAAACTAACATAGTTATAAGCGAGAAGAATTAAGCTCAGAGTCATCAAACTCGTGTTTATTCAAAAAATAAATTATTGAGCTCAAACTTGAATTCAAATGATCAGGTTTGATTCAACTTGACAAATAATAACTAAACTCAGGATCTAGTTCTGCCTCTCATTCATTCATTTAGCTTTCTCTATATATCTGTTCGGTAAAAAAATTAAACAAATCATAGATTTATACATGTAAATAACGTCTATATTAGTGATTTAGAAAGAAATACAGTTCGACTAATAAATTCATCAAAAAAGAAATTATCAAAGAAGTTTTATAGATGCTCCCCTCAAAAAAAGGTATGAAAGTAACTTATCAAGACAAGCACGAAAATCGGAAATAAACAGACACAATTGTCAGGTTTATGTACCAAAACAACGATCCAAACCAAAGCAATATTGGTCAATGGGAATACAAACACCCACGAGGCAGGACACAAAACGTCGTCCTCGAGAACAGCAAACCGACAGACGAAATACCACATTTTTAATCAAATGAATTAAAACTTCTGAGTCCTTTGTTTAATTTATTTCATCTTGAGCCATTACAAAGTTCGAAACTACAAACATAAGTCGCTGAATAGAAATACCAAAAAGGCATGAAACAAGCATAACTAACAGCTCTATTTATAATAACTTGAATTACAAGTAACAATCCCTTGCAAATACAATTACATCGGTGTCCATCTACATCACCAAAATTACAATAAAACCCCATAAAAACCACTTGCCCTCACAGCGTCCACACGAACTCCGGCGCATCCTTCCTCGGCCCGGCCAAAGTCCGATACAAGTACATCTTCTCCACCTTCTGAGCGTCCTCATCCCCGACCTCCATCTCATCGCCTTCATTGATAATCTCCACGTTAATCCTTGGCATCCTCTTCGCTAGCGCCCTGCAAGCCCCGAGCGTCACCTCACACGACGACATCCAAAGGGATCGCATTGTTTCATACTTTCCCACGTCAGTCAGGAGCGCCCCGTTCCCGAACGGGCTGTCCCGGATCTCAAGCTTTCTCAGCCTCTTGCACCCGTTCAGCACGTAGAGCATCCCTTTGTCGCTATCCCCAGCAAAGGCGATGGAGAGCATCTCGAGCTTTTCGGCGTACATGCCGATGTAGAGGAAGACTTGGTCCGTCAGGAGGCCCGACATGGAGAGGCGAGTGAGGCTCTTGCAGGACTGGACGATCGCCCCGAAGCCCTCGTCTAAGGGCTCGAGGGTCACGGGATCCGGTTTTGTGGGGTCCAAGATGCAGAGGCGGAAACGGGTGAAGTTCGGGCAGTTCTTGGCGACCGTTATGAGGGCGGCATTGGTCATTTGGTGGCAAAAGTAGAGCAGTGAGTGGAGCTTAGGACAGCCGGAGGATATAGCGACCAAGCCTTCTTCAGCCACAGCGCCATCTCCATCGTATGGATCGGACGGGAAGACACGTAATTCCTGCAGTTCTTTGCAGCTGCTTGCTACTACGCCCAATCCCTTGTCACCGATACAATCCAGTATCTGCACAAATACATAACAATCATTATTTTGTTACCTTTCAGTCCTAAAATTCACTAAATTTGTTCTGATTATCAAAATTGAAGGCTTACATGGACGATAAACAAAGACCTACTCATTTGGTTTTCATCTAGTCCTAAAATTCACCCTATTTGTTCTGAGTATCTAAATTCAAGTGACCGGCTTTAATGTCTAAATCACAGCAAAAAATAGTAGAGAAAATAAACGAAATTGGACGGTAAAAAGCGATTTTGGAACATTATCTATGGGTGAAGGGTGAATCATAAATTTAGGTAAATTTCACATACCTACATTTATAGATTGCTCGCAAACACATTGTCGCCTATTTTGCAAGATAGTGAATAGTACACGTACAAATTCATAAGGGTAGTCAAGTCTCTGTGAATACTAATTTTACTATGGGTTCACATGTTTCTGGGAAATTCACAAAAGTAATTATGTGCAATCTACCCTATAAATTTTCAGAGGGAGAAAATATCATACCCATAAGCGTTGAAGCTTCCTGCATTGTTGAACAAGCTTGATGAGGTCGGTGCCAGGAATCCCGGGAGCATAGCTGAGGTTCAAAGAGACGAGATCTGCACAGATCGGATGGATAGCTTGCAAGCAATACGGACCGACCTCCAAGAACCCCGATAAATTCCTGACAGATGTCAACTTCTGAATGGTATTCTTCAGCTTGCCATAGGTCTCAGAGTCCGGGTCATGGACAAAGGATCCGGTACCCAAGTCCGCTAGTTGAGGGGCCCTGTCCAATATCTTTTGAAGCGCCTCCAATGGCACGGCCCGGTTCAACCTCAGGCTCTTTAGATTGGGCGATCTCGCCACGAGTCTCTCAAGAGCGGCTAAATTGATCTCTCCTTTGAGGCAAGCAAAATTGAGTGAAACGAGAGACGTGCAGCTCTCGGGAAAGCAGCAAAGCCATTGGCCTCTATGATCCTCAATTTCGTTTTCTTGCAAGTCCAACTCCCGAAGATGCCTATATTTAATGGGGGAAAAACATACAACTTGTCAGTGCTAAGAATAGATTCAAAAGGACAACATTGATCCCCAAAAATGAATTAAAACATCAAAAACCGAAATCAAGATCAAACAAAAATGAATACCTGAGGGTGCTTTTCTGCAAAAATATATCAAAACAAAACCATCTACAACAATCAAACAAATCTTCCTTACCTATAACTAAAAACAAACAATACATTCCAAATCACACCTTAGCTTCTTAGCGAGATTAAGCATCACCAGATCAACACATCAACCATAAATGAATACCTCAAGGTACTTTTTTGCAATCATCGCTAAAAACAAAACCATCTATAACAATCAAACAAATCTTCTTTGGCTATAATTAAAAACAAAGAATACATTCCAAATCACACCTTAGCCTCTTAGCGAGATTAAGCATCACGAGATCAACATACTAGCAAAAAATTCAAGATCGAATAACCCAATTCCAATCATTAACTTTGAATCAAGTGAAGCCCCCATACTAATATAATCGAACAAATCTTCCTTACCTACAATTGGCAGCTATTGCAGCAAGGCCATCGGTAGTAAACCCTTCACAGCTAACAAGAACCAGAGACTTAAAATTCGCGAAAGCTCGTGAAAGCAGCTCGAGGCACGAATCCGAGACCACCATCCTCTTCAACCTCAGCTCCTCCAACCCAACACCTCTCTCCGCCATAGCTTCGATCCAGGGGAGCAGAAAGCCACCCCAATCAGGAGGTACCAAATTGAAATCTGCAAAATGAGGCTTTCCCTTCAAAGTCAGAGACTTCAAACCGGGAAATCTCTCGATCAGCCTCTCGGGATCGATAGCATAACAATTTCCTATGAACACTCTCTGCCTACTAAACCTCTCCACTCTGTACCAGGTCTTGCACACCAGAGATACAGTGTTCCTGTCCTTGTGAGACTCCACGAAATCAAACACATGCTCCAGAACCTCATCGGGGAAATAATTCATCCTCTTTCCCGGAAAATAAAACATGAACTTTCCCGAGCAACTAAACTCCCCCAAATCCAGATATTTAAATGGGTCTCTCAACACCCAAAACCTCAATTTTCCCTAAATCCAGCTCTATGGAAGCTCAAACCTCATACTCAACCCCAAGACTCATATATAGATTTCACTTCACCAACCCTCAAAGCTGGGAAACTTAATTTCCCGGAAAACACACGAACTTTCCCGAGAAAATAAAATACCCTAAATTCCACTCTCTGGGAGTTCAAATCACATACGCAACCACCGAAGACCCAGAAATGGATCTTCAACTAAACAACCCTCAGCACACGAAACCCAGATCTCGAAAGGAAAAAAGCGAACAGCTTTAACGAGATTTAGACCTTTTTCCAAGTGATTCAAAATCTACACCGTAGAACCCAGATCTAGAATTCGAACAAATTTTCCCGAGAAACAAACAGAAACTGAAGGGGAAATGAAATAACAAGTTAATCCAAAAGTGATGATTGCGAGGACGAAATCATAAAAACAAAAACAAAATCGACAAGGAAAAATCCGAAGATCTGGGTCTCTGAAACTTCCTTAAATGGACATTCTAAATCCGATTGAAACCCTGAAAAAACATTTAAAAAAATGACACTCACACAACCTCTCTCTCCTCCATTTGTGTCTCTGTTCCTCGAAGCTCCAGAGCTCTCCCAGAAAATGGCACAAAAATGCAATTTCAGAACCCAACTTAACCACGGTTAAAACTCTAACCACGACCCAACCAGGGTTAGTTAACCCTCAACTCACTCGCTTCCCCTCCATCGGATCCGACGGCCACGATTCGTTCCACGAAAAGCTCAGTGGAATCTGGACCGTTGGGTGATGTAACATGCATGTGTCCTTATCTCTCTGGTTCCGACGGTGGAGAGAGAGAGAGAGCAATTCTCTGAGCCAAAGCCTTACACATCACTGCGAAACCCAGACACTCGTATTGGCCGAAATCACGAAAATGCCACTGCCACTCGAGCGAGTACCGTACTTTCGGTTCCGTGACGACAGCACCTGCAACATGGTGGCACTCGACCAGAAAGCGAGTATCGAGGTTTCTGTACTCGCGAATTATTTTTTAGTTGTAGCTTTTTTTTCTTTTTTTATTTAAACTTGATTGGTCGATTTGTTTAAAACCACCAATTCTTTTACGTGGTATATTCCAATTATTGCCGTATTGAATTGGATATATTTGTATATAATATTTTCACCTCATGTCCCTCAATAAAATTTCCTTTAATCTAGCAAATATTTAATTTTTTACATTATATAACCCTTACATATAAATATTTGGAAATAAATAATAAGGATGTGTTAAAAAAGAAATAATTTTTTCTTGAAGAAATAATTTTTTCTTGAAGAAATAATATCAAATATTTGTATACCAACAAAAAAAAATATACATATATTTTATAAATACACAAATAAATACGTATAATATAATTATTATTTCACGGTCGAACATATAATCTCTTATATAAAAAAATTGAACATTGAATATTACTGTATTATAGAGTGTATCTTTATGAACCCAGAAAAAATGTATATTGAGATATATGATTGTTGTAATTTATTATATATATTTTTATAATTGTATAAGAAGTCATGGACTAGTCTTTTTTAGAATTTTTGTACAAATTATTTTTAAAATAATGATATCATATATCTTTGAAAAATTAATTTTAAAAATAATAAATAAATAGAAAAAAATATATTTTTTCGTATATTCAATTTATTAATTTATATACAATATAAAAAGAAAGAAATTAAAGGGTATTAAAACTTTTTTTGTTTTTTACTTGTTATTTTTTATATTAAATTATAATAATAAAATCATCGTTTCAAAATAAATTATAATAAAAAGTTTATTCGTGATATTGTTTTTTAATTATAAAATAAATACAGATTAAAAAAATGAATACCTAAAATATTTTTTTGTTGTAATTATTCCCAACAAATATTTTGAATAATTATTTATGTCTCGTGTTATTTACAGAGGCGTATGGATAGATAATTGTACTTTTTAATGATGATGATATTGAGTAAATGATTTTGACGAAATCTAAGACTGCTATAAATGCGTGTGTCGTAATTACTCGCTCTCCTGTGTGGTGCGGTGCACCATATTAAGGTGCACGCTGGTGATCTTTAGTCGATCATGGTTGTGATTGGTCAGTTAGCATGATCAACGGTTGAGAAAGGGTGTAGTGTGTAAGTTAGTTGAAAATTGACTTGTTAACGAGGTCGTAATAATTATAGATTCGGGAACAGTTGGTCAAAGGGTGTGTAGTAATTGGAGGTCCTTTTCAATCACTTCTTCTTCCTTTTTAGTTTTTACTTTGGAACCAAATTGATGTCATGTCCTTCACTTTGAAGTTTTATCCACCAAAAATTCATTTATTATTACTATCTTTTTTATTTTTCAAATATACTACATAATATTATTATTATTAATTTTTACTGATATTTGTTATAAAAAAAAAATAGGGTGCGGTCACTTTGTGTGAGTTATAAATTATAATCTATTTTAATAATGGTAAAAAGGATGGTTAAACTTTTTTTTGTATTTTATATAAAATAAAATAAAATAATAGTTTTATCTTTGAAAATTGATTATTAAAAAAATACTCTTAAATTTATTTACTTTATAGTATAAAGAAAGAGAAAACTAAGGGATATAATTTTTTTGATTTTTTTACTTTTGGTATACTATTTTATAAATCTAAACTATGATAGTAAAATCGTAATTTTTGATATATTATAACGGTACGACAAGTCAAAACTAGTAATATCAAACTATAGACTATGATCTACCAAAAGAATTAACATATTATGATATACATTTTGTAAATATCCTTTTTTATCATAACGTCATGTTTTTTTAAAGAGTATGACACATTTAAGATATTAAAACATTAACAATATTACTCATTTAAAAGTGCAATTTGAAATTAAACTAGCTTAATTAACGAAAAAACCCTAGGGCAGGGGCTGCTCTGCGCAGCCTCTTCCCCCCTCCCCCTTCCCCTTCCTATCCACCATTAAAGTCTCTGCCTCCTTTGCTCCACCATGGAATCCCTTGAAGGCGCTCCACACAACCATTTATGGTTCCATTCTACCCATTTATGGGTTTTATTTTTTGTTTTTGTCTTGTTTTGCAGCCGGTCTATCCCCACAGGTCGCTACCCATCGTTCAAGCTGCTCCACGGTCTCTCCCTCGACTCGCGCTACCGGTCCTGCATCGCCGGACCGGCCCCGCCTTCGAGCCAGTAGCCACCGTGCCCCCCCCCCTCCGTTCACCGGATTACGAGATCCACGCGCCGTATCCCATTTGCAGCGGCCTACCGTCTCAGGGTCACCCCTCGCCGGCGTGGGCCTGCTTCCTAGATGGATCTAGGATACGGGAGGAAGAACGGGAGTTCGGGACCTACTTCACAAGCACCCAACTTCGGGACTTTCAACCCCGAACAAGTCTTTACAACAGGGAGATCTCGGGAATTCTGCACTAAAGACAAATTCCCCAGTAGGTTTCACTGTTTCAGTTCGAATAATCATGTGGCTCAATAAGTTTAGGAATTTGGTTTACTATTTTTTGTAACGTTGGATCGAAGAAATCCTAAGTTCGGATCCGCGAATCAAAGCGGACTACAAGTATGGAACCATATGTGCCCGACGGGCTCGGCCGGTTGGGACAAAAACTGGTGTCCGGGATTGTTAGGTCCCTCATTGTAAACACGATTTTATCGTAATACTACTTCTTTCCCGTTTCAAAAAAATATTACTCATTTAAACAAGTGACACGTGTTGGTTAACAAAAATAATACGTTTAGAGCATCCACAACCATCTCGCCGGCTACCGGCGAGATGGCACCGGCGAGATGGTTGAAAATTTGTATTTTAAGCATCTCACCAGCTCACCGCCAGCGAGGTCTGCAGTGGGGTACTGTTTCCGGCGAGGAGCCGCCGACGAGATGGGAAAAAAAGAAATTACAAAACAACAACAAAAATGGTACTCAAACCCACAACTTTATTATAATTATACATATAGCACACAGACGGTAACTAAAACATAACTTAGGACGCAGATGGTAATTTAAAACATATTTAAACCATATCTAATTTTATTAAACGATCACGATCTACAGCTCGTGAACGTACTGCAGGAATTTGGGATGGTCTCGAACAATCTCCCACAGAAACAGCTTCGTGAAATGGGTGCCATGGTCCCTGTGATGGGCAGCGGCTGCTTGAGAGCGAAGGTAATTCTCGGTACTTCCCGGCGAGGCGTTATGAACTGCTACACGGTAGCACCGTTCATAACGGTGGATTTTCATGGCGAGATCCTGCCAGTGGTCTCGACACTGTTTTTGGGTTCTCGGCGGGGAATTGGCCGGAGCACCGTGGACAAAATTGGCGTAGACTACCGGCCAGTACCTATTATTTGGGCCCGGCCGGGCGTCCTGTAGCCAACATAGGACCAACACCATCTCTTCCTTGTTGGTCCACGGGTATGAGCCTACGACGGCCATTGGTGCTTCAAAGAAGGGGAGGAAAAATGGAAGAACAAAAGTTTGGGAGATAGAGAGAGAATTGGAGAAGAGGTGTGAAGAATGAAGGAGGAAAGGGTGTTATTTATAGCCCAAGCCGCAGGCCACAAAGGGGCATTTTGGTCTTTTTGTGGTGGTGGTGGCATTAATGGCACACCTCCCAATAAACCTACAATTCATAATGAAAAAAAAAACTACTTGTTTGACCAAAGTAAAAAATCACCAATTGATTATCGAAACATACAACAGTTTTGTAAAAAAATTACTAAGTGATCGACATTTTTAAAAAAGTACCAAAACATTAAACTTAAAACAATTCATTAAAAGAAACTGGAATTACAACTTCAAAAAAAAACAAGTACGTTAAAAAAACAGCGGCGTCACTGGTTCTTCAGGTTGCGCAAAATCCTAAGCTGCGTCATGTGGGCCTCGAGCTGCTCGGGATCCATGCCCGAAGTGTCCCTTGCTTCAGCTTCGACCCACCACTGGTATGCCATCAGCTTCAGCTGTGCAGCCTTCTCAATGGTCCTGGCTTGGCTTGCTTCTTTGGCCGCTGTATGGGCCCTCTCAACACGATCGGCAACCGCTTCCTTAGAGGATGATGCAAAGCTCTTACCTCTGAGCCTTGCAGCCTTGCAGCCCATAGGCCTCTTGTACTGGGGTTGACCGTCCGTATTAGCACTCGTCTTCTGCTGACTGTCCTCAAAGCCCGGTGTGTCTTCATGAGTGTGCTTCCCCGAGTCGGTAGAATCTTCGACATCGAACTCTGTAACCGGGTAAGAACCACTCCCGGTCAACGTCAGTGAAAGCGGCGAAAAACAGGAAAATTTAAAATTTTGCGACAGACACTTAAATGAACCTAAATTTTACCCCGAGGGTCATACCGGACTTAAGTTGACCCCGATATCGACCAAAGTGAGTTCTGGGGGACTCAGGGCAACTTTCTGACCAATTTGGGAAATGTTGGCTTTTTGCTGGAAAAGTCAACCGAGCGACGTTTTGGTCCGTTCGAGACCAGTTTTGGATCCAAAAAACTTAGCCCGTGAAGTCTTAGTTAAGCCGTTTCCTTGTAGCCCGTAAAGTTTCGTAATTTCTTGGAAAATGGGCCGTTCGGGGCGCGAGACGGCCGAATTTCGCGAATCTGACTGAAAAATATCTAGAAGATATTTTCAAAAGGGGTGGGACCCACTTTCCACTTGTCACACAAGTGGTGGTGTTAGGTGATTTTGAACAAAACAAAAGGAAGAGGCAAGAGAGAGGTTCGACCATAGTTCAAAAAAAAAGGAAAATGAGAGAGAAAGAAGAGAGAAGGAGGAGAGAAAAAAAGAAGAAAAGTTTATGGTTTAGGGATTTCCCGACGATCCAACCGACGGATCGTCTCAACGGTCGAAGAATCAAGCTCCCGTCGTCATTCCCTATGGTGAGAGCCTAATCGATTCTCGTTTTAGTACGTTTAAAAGTTAGGGTTTGGGTTTAAATGGGTTAAATATGGATGAGTCGAGGTGTAGGGTTCGTTAGGAACGTTTTGAAGCGAAAAGGATCGATTTCCGGTGATCAGAGGCTCGGGGGAGCTCCGGCCACCGTGGGTGGTGGCTGGCCAGAGCTGGGTGATGGCTGGCCGGAGCTAGGACCGACCACCATGGTGGTGAACCGGTCCAAAACCGGTCCAGCCACCCACGGGTCTTGATGGCCGGGTGAGGCCCACGTGTTCGGGTCTCGGGTTTTCGTGTTTGGGTGGTTTAGGACGATCCCCAAGTCGTTAATCCACACCCGTAACGAATTTTAGATTTAAATTGTAAAAGTTGGAAATGAAGGGTTTAGAAACTTTAAACGCGAATTAAATTGCTCGGAAGTCGGAAATTGATTCCGTCGATTGCATTGGAACCCTTGAATTATTCTAAGATCGTAGAAACGAAAACGGGAATTTTCGAAGCCCCGGAAGGGCGTTATCCAATCCCAGGCAGATTCGCTGGGTCGGGCGAATCATGCCTTTCCGGGACCGTTGTTGACAGTGTCGAGTAATTGGGAAGTTTGGGAGTGATCGACATTGTCGGGGTTGCGTTTGAGCGTCTAATTCTTTAAATTCAGTTTTTGCCTACGAACTTAAAAAAAATGTCTTAATTGTGTTCTTGTTAGATCGTGCCACCGACCGAGGAAAGGGGAAACTAGGCGAGTGATCGCGAGCACGCCGGAGCTTGGGCGTGGACTTTTATGGAAGCGTTACGAGGTAGGGAAAAGTAGCCGGATCTCGGCCTTAACTAGGGAAAGTTAACAGTAGAAATGCATGTGACACTTAATAGTGTCGTAGGAGAAGTAAGTTTATCGAACACTAGAAATGCAGGCGACACTTAGTGGTGTCGTATGATACGAGAACGTATCGAACAATAGAAAGGCATGTGACACTTAGTAGTGTCGTAGGATAAGTGAACTTATCGAACAATAGAAATACTGGTGCATTTGGTTGTGCCCGGAGGTTGATTGAATTGTTTGTGTTTGTGGGTGGCCATGAGTGCCTGTGGGGAGTTGAATCCGTATTTTTATTGTTTGTGTTTGTGGGTGGTCATGAGTGCCCGTGGGGAGTTGGACCCGTATTTTATTGTTTGTGTTTGTGGGTGGCCATGAGTGCCTGTGGGGAGTTGAACCCGTATTTTTACTGTTTGTGTGTCGTGGGTGGTCAGGTGTGCCTTTGGGATGTTGGACCCGTGTTTTTACTGTTTTGTGTGTCGTGGGTGGTCAGGTGTACCTTTGGGGTGTTGAACCCGTGTAATACTGTTTCGTGTGTCGTGGGTGGCCATGTGTGCATGTGGGGTGTTAAACCTGTGTTGCCACTATTTGTTGAACCTTTGGGTGTTGATTGTGATTGCCCGGAGGTCGGGGGCCCGCCTGACGAAAAAAGGGTCCTGTGGTCGCGCGCGTGGGGGTTGGCTAGCCTTCCGACTAACCACCGGTAAAGTTGTGCATTCTTCTGCGATAAAGGGCGGCTCCCCTTCCGACTAGCTATCGGAAAAGTATTGCGGTATATGTCGCGAACAGGTCAACCGCATGGCCCGACTGAGTGTCGGGGAAAGTTGCGTAGGGCAGGCTCGAGCCCAGCCGGTTAACAACCGGCACTGAGCAGCTGGAGTGCGATCCTTTGTGATCTTGTTTGTCGTGTGCGATCCTTTGTGATCTTCGGTGTTGCGTGGTTATTATTCGCGTTTTGGGTTGAGGTCGTAACCGTTGTGTCGGGTCTACATTACGTGTCCGGATGTTGAGTTGGTTGGGGAAAGTAACAGTTTTCGTGTGACAGTCGGGTTATTTGAGTTTGGGGATAGTGGTCCCCGGTGTTTTGTTTGTTGTTGGAGTTTCCGGTATTTCTGCTAGTATGCCGTAGTCAGTCTGGTATCCGTGGTGGTGAGAGAACGCTCACCCCCAGCTGCTTTTCCTACAGGTACTAGTCGCGAGGCGAACTAGGGGAACTCTCGAAGCTTGAAGAGCTGGGAGTGGGAGTCCTAGTTTCTTTTTGAGAGTTTAGCGACATACATTTTGGTTGTTTTTGTCTGCTTGTTTTGGACGTACTTTCTGTTGTAAAATATTATTTTGATTAACTTAAGTGGTGATTTTAAGTGGTTTACTAAAATGTTTAAAAATTGTTTTACTGTTTCATCGTTCGCGTTCCGGGTCCGGTTATACCGAATTCGGGGCGTGACATGTGTCGGTACAACGGGCTCGTCAACGGAAAAGTAAGCGGAATTCCACTTGTGTTCACCTTTCACAAGATCCCACCAGTGTTTCCATGTGAATGGATGGTTACAAGCCTTTATGTATTGCTCCTCGGTCAAACTCATGATTTCCGCATCCGACCGGCCGCTCCTGTGGTGCCTGCAGTTCTTCACAAACAGCCCTTGGAAGAACGTCACTCTGGTATTTTTCTGCTTCCAATGGTCTTTGCACTGCTTAACCGTCCTCACCGGATCATCCGGGCCCCGAGTAGAAGCTAGTTCCTCAGCGATGGCCCCCCCAGTACTTCAGGTTATGCTTCTGGTTGCCGTGAACTGAGTCGTACGAGTTGTGCATCCAAGCTCGAACTAACTTGCGGTCCTCGTCGTCGGTCCACAAGACACGCTTTTCTTTGGCCTTTGACGGACGGACGTCGGTGGGCTCGGTAGTAGGTGGAGAGGATTGGACGGTCGGGTTGGGGGAAAAGCTCGGGTCGAAGAACTCTTGGGACAACGCTTCATCCGTCACCGACCTATAGTTGAGAACCCACTCGTTGAGATCGAAAGAAGACATAGCTACAATTCGAAAACTATGGAAGTGTAGTAGAAGGAGAAAGAAATTGATTGTGTGTGAAAAATGAGTTTGGGGGTGTTATTTATAGGGGGAAAGTGCAAATAGGAGTAAATGTAGCTGCCAGCGAGGAGGACACGTGTCGCCAGCGAGTGGGTCGCCAACGGCCGGCGCACCGCCCGAGACAAACCAGGTCAAACTCGCCAGTGAGATCTGCTGGCGAGAACGCCAACGTCTATCTATCTCGTCGGCGCCCTTCTCGCCTGCTCCTCGCCAGCTCTCCGCCTTCTTCTCGCCGGCGACATCTCCTCGCCAGCACCATCTCGTCTACGACTGTTGGTGCTCTAAGAGTTTTGTGTCATGTTAAAACTAATACTTGATATTTTTAAAATATTTTAAATACAATCGATATATCAATGTTATGGGGAAAAAACTATAAATAGTCATTATTCATAATAAACACGATTACTAACATGACAAAACCCCATGTCAAAAATCAACACAATCACATTCAGAGAAATAAATAGAATTTAAATCACTCATGAAATATTTGTTTATCAACAGCTTAATTATTGAATAATTGGTTTTATTATGCTAATAAGAGGCTAGAATGATTGATGATGCAACATAAGACCCATGATTAAACTTTATCATATTTGTCGCCATGCCATATCTTCACTATCATTCAACACATTGACTTGTGTTGCCAATTTGTTCGCTTATCGTTTTCTCTCATATTATGGCCCATTTTCTTTTTATGTTTTAAAGGTTGCCTCAGCAAAAAAATAAAATAAAGCAACATAAATAGTTTACATCAATTATAGTTTATAGATAAGTATTACTTTTCGGAATTTATAATGTTTTCTTTGGTAATTGTAAAAATATCATGAACTATGTCGGTTTGTATTAAATGATTATTTTAAAGAAAAATCGATATACCATATATTATATATCAACTTCATAATAGACATTATAATATTTAAAACATTTACCTCTAATAATTTTTTTATTAATAATAAAATCAGAAGAAGTGAAGATTCTATACTTTTTATTTTTGCTTATTAATTTTCAAAGGTCAACCCGTCTTAAAATACACTCCCAAATATGTAACAAAATGTAGCCTTTTGTAATTATTAAAAGAACCATAACAACTACAAAAGAACTCCATAATATTTTTTTCACAATGATCTCTACAACTTAGGTGAAGATGCGATTGAAGTGATGTTTATTTGACATACACTTGCTTCAGTCACATATGATTTCAAAATATTTCAAACCTGATGTCGCTATATCATACAAGAATATATTTTTGTAAAAAATAACGGGTTTTCAAGCCTCATTTGTTTAGATAGATAATTGAAAAAAAAATGCTAATTGAGTCAGTCTGATAATGAATATCTCTTCATGTCTTATTTTTTTAGACCGTAGATTCGATTCTTGGTGAATACAGTTATTTGGTATAGGAGCAAATGAAGGTAATGAATTGGATTAGACTAGAATATGATTTTTTGTATTTATCTCCCATAAAGAAATGAAAATGATTAATACTCCTATTATAAAATCACAACACAATCTTTATATATAGAAACATTTTTTCCATTTGTTTCTTCTTTTTTAGTGAAAGACATGTGTATGGATTATAAAAACCATTCTAACTCAAAATAGACATAACAAATTGAAAGTAAAAAATACTGATATAACAGTCTTAAAATTATGGGACTCAAATAGAATATAAAGATGTTCAAATTATTGAACCGTTCTACGAAAATATTTAGAAGGGGATATTGTGGTAGCATGCAAAAAAACCCGATATAACGAATCTAAACTGGGAGCTAGGATAAAGCCGGTCCATTTTTGGGTTAGCATCGAGGCGGACTGTGTACTCCCTTGGGTTTCTAGCGTGCATCGTCCTCCCTAAAATGATAGAGCATGACTCCAAAACGCGAGATTGTTGGCCTCTGAGATGGTATGAGAGTGTCGTACTGGAACTAGGTGGGACCACCGCCACCTTGCGTCCAGTGGGTTGTGTTGCTAGCCGACCCCCCATTGAGCCACGAGGTGATGGTGCTTGCCGCCCCTCGCCAGTAAGTCCAATCCCTCCTCGGACTTCGTAACACTCTCTACTTCTGTGATTGGATCATCACCTGACCCACCTTCAGTCGCCACTTCTTGAACTCCTGGTATCCCCGTTAACCAATCACGTCGAGACGGAGGAGACCAACAACTTTCCTCCGCCCGTATCACCATCGCAGGGGACTCGGTCACTTTTTCTTGTGTCGCATAACCGACCCCCAACTATGTCGGTCTCGCTAGTCCAATCGGATGCACGCCCGGGGAGGAGGGAGGATAAGCTCTGGGGTCCCCCGTGGATGAGCCACCGATCACGCCATTAACAACCGCCATTGCCCGTTTGAGCTTTTTGGCTACAAATCCTAAAAGGATAGGGCGAACACCTTGGGCCGCCATAGTATTGCCCCATCGGCGACCACCCTCTTAAGTGTAGAGATCTCAACTCACACATCCACCGAACATCTGATCTCCTCTCATCTCCGTACCCGTTCCTTAATCGATCCACACCTACAGAAATACATGTGGATCAAACAACGATCTAGTGGACCCTATCGTCCTATCGTCTCCAAGTCGTACTTGTCAAATCCCACAAAACACAAAATACACCATATAACATATGTACGGACCATGATGTACAAGATGACCGGTGATCAATCACCAAACGATCACCGACAATCAATTAGTCAAGCCAAGACGACGGACATTTGGAGAGGAAAACTCTTGTCCCCAAATCTCCTTTTGAATTTGGTTGATTTGCCTATATAAACATTGACTAATGGCACAGTAACTTAAATGATGTATCATGGTCTGTAAAGAACCCGATTAATTAGTCACGTTTTTGTTGTAATATATGTGAAATTGACGATATAATAACAGTGATTTATCTAAATGCATTGTATGTGGCATGAATTCAAAAAGTAAATCGATAGATAAAATCCGAAATAGGGATTAGAATATATGTTTGTGAGTCACGGGCCGTCAAATCTCAATTGTGGTTTGGTTCAATGACACTGTCTTATAAGACTTTTCTCGGCCTAACGACTCTTAAGAATACATATGCAAACATGGGTTTGTGTTGGGCGATTTTATTATGATTTATATGCATCCGATGGTTTTGTGAGATTGAATTTGTTGAAAATTTGATGGGGACATACTATTATGAAGAGATGATAGTCGTTACATGCATACGATGATTTCATAAGATTGAATAGTTAGAAATTAATTTGTACATTTATTTTGAGTGAAAGAGATATTTTATTAATTATAAATATGAAAAATACATAGAGAAGACAATCGTATAACTAATCTTTTAACTGTAATTGATGTGTAGTCGGTTATGACAAACATACTAAACGTCGACACAAAGAGATTGACGAGAAAAAAAAGAATAATCAATCTCGATTCGACTTGAAGCTCATGGGTGTCTATTTGCTACTTGAACCTTAACCAAAGTTCATGGAGTAACTAAATAAAGTGTGATATCTCTCTCTAAACCCTAGGAGAAGTTCTATGTTGCAACACCCAAAAGTCATGACAATGAGCATAGTTTTTTACCATGGTTTATGCCATGATTATGCTTCTCTCCCCTACACATCGTTTCCCTTGCACCCTCTCTAGGGATCATCCGAAGGTTTTTTCTGCTAGGGTTCCGTTCGAGCCGCCTCTAGCTACCGCGACATTGACCTTCTTCCGCCACCAACGCAACGTCTCTTGATCTGTTTCGGTCCCTCCTCTTCAACTATGAGGTTTTCGCCTCTGAGGTCGCCACCATCTATGATGTCGTCGCCGTCTCTAGAGACGTCCTTGAAGTCACAACCGTAGCCGGCACGCACTTCTCCTTGGCCTCCACTACCGCAACCGCCTCGACCCCCTTCAGAATTATGGACCTGGCTAATCGAGAGGGTCCTTTTTACTTTATTTGAGCTTGTCTTTGCATGATCAATGCCTAATGAACAGATAATCAGAGATTTTTTCAGGGAGGGAACCCCGATTCATGTATTGCCTCCCACCACTACTATTGAATTCATTGGCCATTTTTCGGAGCAAGAACTCCAGTACCACCTTCTCTTCCCTCATATTCTATCATTTCCTCTATGGCATCTAAATACCGTCTGCAACGGTTCTAGTGAAAAAAAGATCAGTGAGCCATTTCTCTTTTGTCTGACCTTAGTGGCCCGTGAGCATGTTCCCTGGCGCACATCGATGTTTCGATATAAACATTTATAAAATTGCACCTTTCGCTAAAAAAAACTATATAAAGTGTGCGGTTTGATCAAGAAGCTTCTGAATTGGTGGAGGAGAACGATCGACAACAACCAATCGTGATAGGGGCGGGACGCTTTTCCTCCCCGACATCCCACTTCTCCGTTGGTGCCTTATTGGATATGGTGAGGTTGCAGCAGACCTCACATGATTGTGTGGATCAATTCGTCGTCCAAATATGGTTACGGGTATGATGACGAAGGAAGCTAACTTGACTAGGAAGAGAGCAGTCATAGCAGGTAGACGCGGATCACCACTAGAGACGTCCCAACTTTCAAGCACAACGGCGACAAGACCCAGAGGTGTGGAAAGGACAACCAACGCCACAAGTAGTCGTGGATCGTCTTTGGATATGCTCAATCCTTCAACAAAGCGAGGTTGAGACTCGGAGGCGTGGATGAGAGAACCACTGCAGCATGTAACCGCGGGTCGCCTCTAGAGATACCATGTACTTAGAGTACAACATCGTTGAGACTTGAGGCGCGAGGGAGAAAAACACGACTTCTCCTAGGAGCCAGACCTTAAAACACACGAAGATCGTGTGTGGTGGCTTAGCTCGGGCGACGGCGACATCGACGACAAAAAAGAGAGCATGTGGGTAGTTTTTTTAAAAAAAAATAAGGATGATGTTATTAATAGAAAAGGTAAGCAATCGGTTTATCCATGTAACAACTTAGGGGTCTATCTCTATTCTCGTGGGAGTGCACAACTATTATTTTTCTTGGCTTTACTCGGATGGGCCTGCTTCGTTTAACAAACTCGCTAATCCCGCGTTAAAAACCTTTTGGAAAGAAGCAGACCAGGAAGACGAGTAGATTTTGTGTGTTCTCAAGTTGTTTTTTTAGTATATTCATTTTTGATATTATATTTTTATTTTAACTTCTTTTGCATATTTTGTTGAATTGTTCACTAAAGACAATTTCGATATAATCAAACCTACACAATAAATCACTAATATTCTTAACATTTATTCTAAGTGAAACAAGAAATCGATTATTTGGAAGTTCTAAATAATCTTTGAGGTAACATGCATCAAGCCGGGAAAAACTATTAGCTATATCATATTTAGAAAAAATAAATAAATTACGATGTAATAAGAATATTAGATAATTTCATAAACTTGTTAGTAAATATTTTGAAAATGTCATTTCCCTGTTTTTTTATATGCAAATTCATTACTGCTTTTTAGAATAAAAAATAATATAAAAAAATATATCCATAAAAATTCTAAATTACAAAACACATATACATTAGAATTACAAATTACATACAATATAAAACACAAAATCATCATTTATAACAAAATCAAAACCACGTGATTAAAATATCTCAAAAAACATATGTTCTGTGGACAAGAAATAATTAAGAGATATCATAAGATATGCAAGTTTTACTATTATTTCGAAAATCATTAATTTTATAAAATTTAAGACAAGGTATATAAGTTATAAGACATGCAGTGTAACGAAAAGGTGTATTGGTCTTCCGACAAGAAGCTGAGAGCGACACTTGAACATATCCAATGCGTTGGTTTATTCGTCTTTTGTCCTTTTGCCACCCATGTGATGGTGGGTCCCACCTTACCTCTTCCTCTCTTGTTTGTTTTTAGCTATCATCTTCGTAAAATATCCATGAATTTTATGTGGATTCATTGAATTGCTAATTCAACCAATTTTTTAAGAACACGAGTTATTGAAATTCATATTTCATATTTAACTACTGATTGAAATTAGGGGCTGCTTCATGTCTTAACCCTTGCCTTTTGTTTATTACTAAATCCTAACCTAATCAAACGTAAATCATTAGGTAATAACGTTGACCGTATTTTTCGTCCAAAAATTTAACGACCGTTTAGTGAGTAATAGAAAAAATTGATAGTTCATAGGTATGATTTGAGAATAAAAAAAAGATTTACGTTAAGATTTAAGAATAAACGAAAGATCTACGTTATGATTTGAGAATAAACGAAAAATTGAAGTTTCCATTTTAAGAAGGTTTTAGAGCATTTTGAGAATTAATAAGGTAAAAACCGTTACTAATCTGATACGTTTCATACATGTGGGTTACGATTTGATGTTTTACTCTAATACATCGTGGTGACATGAAATTTTTTCTTGAAACTATTATAAACGAAAGTTTTCCTATCACTTTTTTTTGAGATTAGGCACTTAAAATCATATGAAAAATCAGAAATTGATAAAAAACTTGGAAGACATGATCTTACATGATAAATATTAAAATGTTAATAATTTTGGATTTGTGTTCAACAAATCTACCTATATACAAAATGGAATCTAGTTTTTTAATCATTAGAAGGAGAAATTATCAAATAATTATATAAAAACGTAATTATGATACAAAATATTTAGGTTGGGAGAAGATTAAATATAAACATTTCTTAGAATTATTATTCCTCTTCGTCCTATCTCCCTAAAACAAAAGATGAAACAATTATAATATTTTTAGAGTATAAAAGTGAATTTGTAAACTATTTTTAGAATATAAAAGTGAATTTGTTGACCTATTTTCGTGATAATCAAAATGAATCAAAACTTATGTATAACTATAATTCATGTATTTTTTTAGAAGAGCAGGTACTATTATTACTGAGAAATAAAGTAGGGCGATGAGCACATAATTGTACTCATCTTACAATGCATAAACCAACTAGCGAACATAAAGCAATAATAGGAAAGTAAATTTTGCTCTTGACATATGGGCGGTTGAAAGGGATATCTGCGGTAACATCCTGAGATACCGATACAGCATACTTCTACCAAAAGGCACTGGTCGAGCAAACCAAGTGAAAGGGGAATACTGGTGGACTGTCATCTCCCCCGGTGAGTCAGCATGCGTCGTCCTCCCTTGACTGATAATTTTAGGGCTCCTGAATGCGGGATTGCTGACACCGGACTGGTAGGGAAGACATATGTCAACTGGAGATGGAACCCTCGCCATCTAACAGCCAAGAAGGGGTTACAATCGACCACCCCCTTCCTGGGCCTCCTCAGAATCATTCCTGGAGGCGGGAGTGCTTGCCTCCCCCGCCGATGCTACGTGTGAACCTCCATCTGACGCCGTTGAACCCTCAGATTCCTCCGGCTCCTCCTCTCTGCCCTGTCTTTTCTTCCCAGATAGAGACGGCCCCGCTTCCTATGCCAGCCACTCTGAAGGGATGTCTTCAGTCCCTGTCTCATAGGACTTGGACCCCCATGTCCTAGCTCCTGGTGGGGGGAGGCGTTCGCGGTTCCCATGGGCCCCTCTTGCTCCCCTCATTCAGGTAGGCCCAATTAGTCCCTGGTGCCGTCTTCCCATGTTTCGCCTTCTCCAGGGCTGACCTCGGATCACCCGGGGCACGCAGAGAATGACCCCTGGTTCCTCCAGCTATAGGACAAGCCGGAAGTAAATGTTCCGCACAGCTGCACCCAAAGCAATGATCTGGCAGGTGTTCATATGAGACTTGAAGAAGAGTTCGTACCTGTGATTCCGACAATCGGAACCATATCTGACTCTGAAGAGGGACACGGATGTCAGCCCAGATCCTAACCTTCATGAAAGCTCCCCAGCAGCAGCCCGACTTATCCACATCGACCGCCTGACAGACCCCAAGAGCATTCCCCACTCTGAAGCCCACCTCCTTGTTCCACGCACCCACCGGCAGATTAGACACTCGTGCCCACACTGAAAAATGGTGGAAGCTAAGGTCTCCCACCTGCATGTGGGCCCTGAGATCTGTAAAGAGCACAATGGACTCCCAAAATGCCCATGGCTCTCCTGCCAACACTCTCGCCCTCTCCTTGGCTGATCTGAAGAAGAATGCCACCATACCTCCTTCTAGTGGTTTCGCTTCCACTTTCATACCCCACAGATCTTCCATTCTAGCCACCAGCGACTTCCAGAAGAATTTTTTCGATGTCAGCACATTAGCCGCCATTGCAAACCGAAATTGCCCCCAGCTCGGGCAATATCACCCGTAGGGATGACCACCTCCTTTATGCATAAGGACGACATCCTATACCCAAGCTCCCCCATCCGAGGCTCCGATCCCCGAGAGCCCGCGAAATCCGGATCCTCCGACTCGAGGGCCCCCGAGTACCGCCCCGGCTCCACCGGGTCACCCCGCAACACGGTCCGACCCAACTCCGCCCCTACGGGTTTGACCCGAGCCCGGACCCAATCCCAGTTCCTATCAGTCCCCACCTCGTATCGGGCCGCCCATGTGGTTATGTCGCCTGGTCCACCTTGGGTGGCCCACCTCCTCCCGCACAGCCCGACCCATTCCCACTCTTGGGACCCAACCGGCCCGTCTGGCATCTAGCATCAGCCCGCCACCACGACTCAATGCCCATCCACCTTGGCCCAGGCCCGGATCAGCAACCCTAGAGGGTTCCCGCGCCACTTCCTTCCCCTTCCTTCTCCTCCACGCCAGCGCCGCCGACGGCGTGGCTGCTGTATCCGACGAGACGATCACGGGCATCGTGCTCTTCTCCCCCGGAATCGGCTCCTCAACCTGCTTATGTGACAGCGTCACACCCGAAATCTCCGGCGAGCCTCATTGTGCGCGAGCCCCCTTTGACCGTTGGCCCCTCGCCGGCGTCTGGCGCACCCGATTGGCCGCCGAGCACATCCAACCGCCACCCACCGGGTTACCCCCACCGGTTCTCTGAGCCAAGAACCTCATCGGCGAGGCACCTTCGTCCCACGGTGACGGTGGTTCTGAGTCCGTGAACCCGTCTCCGTCCCCCATCGCCTCGGTCGCCGCCGCCTCCTGCAACTCCTCCCCAACACCGCCTCTTGCAGTCCGAGGTCATCGTCTCCCTCCACCCACGAGACCATGTCCTCCCCTTTCTCGCCCCCGCTCTCCTCCACATCCGGCTCCACGAGCCATACCGAAGGATCGCCGAAAATACTAAACAGTTTGGCCGCCGAATATGCTATAGATTGTCCAGAGGTGCACAAAACCTAACTCTAGCAGAAAGAGGCTGTGAGTGTTGATTTTCGTTCCACTATAATTCATGTCTTAATTATTCCGCTTCCGCATAAATTTGGCAAGACTATGATTTAATTTAGAATATTCAAAAAGATAATAAATAAAAAGCCACTATAAATTTGTTTTTCCACCGCCCCTTTATCTCTCTCTAGTCACACATCAACGCGGAAGGTGCCTTAGATAAATCGAAGCTAAAGGTTGGGTTTTGTGGTTAAGTGATACTGATTTGTCAAGTAAAGAAGACTCTATAGGATCCCTAAAGTTAAGCAATACATAAATAAATAAAACATATCAGAGAGCACGTTTGCAATGTATATACAACAAATATACTATTTAACTATCTTGAGATATAGGTTTGTTGGAATGTACCGACTCATCTTACTGTATAAACTACAAATTAAACCTGAATTATTGATTATGCAACAATTTACGAAATCTAGAGAAAATTGATTATAAAATTAATTATAAAAATATGCAAATTTATGATGCGTACCATTAATGATTTTTGTTCAAAACTGTTTTATATTTTCATGATTTAAAGATTTAGATTGATTTGTCGTTTGTATCAAAAATACTGGTTTACACCTGAAATGTGTTAATTACATTTAACTACAATTATTATCTTGTTTTTTACCTAATTAAAAAATTCGTCTGGATGATATCCTAATTTTCCAAAAATTTCACGTTACTACGAAAGGAGAAGGAAGTGATGTTAAAATGTTAAAATCGGATACTGCTTAGACGAATTTTGTAAATTTAGGATATCGTTCAGACGAGCTTTATAACTAGGTGTATCTAGGTGGAATTAATCCTTCTTTAAACGATCAAATAATTATTTCACTAGCAAAACCTTAAGACATTTATGTTCATCAAATAAAAAAATTCATTTAAAAGATCATAAGTATTTTTATCAGAAAAAAAGATCATAAGTTGATCGATATATAATAATTTTAACCAATTTCCAATGGAAAAGTTACTTTATTAAAGTAGAATTTACAATAAAAAAAATGTTAAGCATTGGTCTGGCAAATGAGACTTCGAGAGATTAATTGGATTTATACTTTTCTATTTTTAATTTTATTTAATAAGTTGTCGTATATATACGATCAAGTAAAAATGTTGATATTTTTTCTTTATATAAAATAATATTTTTAAATTAATCACAAAAATAAAAAGATTTACCTAGACCCACATTGCTCTTCCCAGATCAACCTAATCGTTCGACCCATTTGTCTATACTGGTTCATCTTGTTCCATCCAGACCCACCTATATACCTCATCTTTCATGATATGATCGCCTTGAGAAAATCAGACGGTGATAAAAACTAGATCATATAAACTGATTTTTATGACGTTAGCTAAACTTCCTCAAAATGGAATATCCAAAATACCATAAAAGATTGGTAAATTGGTGTTAGAAAAAGGTATGGTTAGGCCAAAAAGTAACATTTAACAAATAGAGTAGAATAATTATAGGTGAACTTTTCAAATAATTACAAGGATAAGAACTCTATTATTGAGAGTGAGAGGTCTTTGATTAGTTTAATGAAATAATATTTTAAAAAAGTTAACTACAAAAACAAGGAGAGATTATGGTGAATCATTTCTTCTCCCTTCACCATCATTTGATGCCATGTGAAGTACATTAAGGTATCAATTTGAAACCACACAAAAAAGACCATCTAACCAACATGTCCCAAAAATTCAACTCCAACTCCAACTCCTATAAAGACCTTTTTATTACCAAACTTTGAAAGCAAATCATTGCATCAATTTCAAATGTTGACTTATGCTCCCTTTTCTATCATTTTAGTCAAATAAAATATTTAGCCATGAGAGATATTTATCACATTACTTAGGATGCTATTTACACTTCAGGAATTCAGATTATCATGAATAGAATAATTTTTAAATTTTATGACAATCTTGTAATGTTATTCCAGAGCTTTACTATTGTGATGTTCAAACTTTACATTTCAAATTTTTAATAATGATCGAATGTTGGATGTGAAAATAAAATTCGGTATGATCATTTTGCACTTTAAATAACTATGAATTGGATAATATTCTAAATTGTTGTAAATTGTATAACACTATTTGATGTCAAACTAGTGTATTGTGATTTTAAAGTTTTAAGCATTGTAGATGATAGAATCTACAAAGTCTTTTGACAAAAATGAGGTCGATTCAGTGAGAGGGTGGTGTAGAGAGTTGAATCTACAGGTCCCATGTAGAGAGGATTTTGTAAGTGACGTCGGCGCTTTCATCAACCGAGACAGAAAAGGAATAGTTTTTTCACCAAAAATCTCTATTTTCAAGCCTATCTGACCTCCTTAACGACCCCCACACCGTGTGCTTCAAGGTTGTGATGGTCTTATAATTTTTCTTTTGAATTGGAATGTAATTAGAGGTGGTAGAAAATAAATTGAAAAAAATCGAGAAATCGAACCGAAATATTTTAGCACCGAACCAAAGTAGAAAGGTTGAAACCAGTATTCATTCCGGTGAGCCCCAAGGCCAAACTTCCGGTCTAAGATCTGGTTTTCGTTCAACACAATCAGAAACTGGTCATAATTAACCGAACCAGTGTCCATATGGGTTTATTAAATGGGCCAAGCCCAATTATGAGCCCACCGTTGCAAACATACTAAAATGTCTCGAAGTGAAGACATGACTGACTACAAGTTTACCTCTTATGATTTAATGTGGACGGAGTGTTTTTTTTTATCAGCGAGGTTTTTTCATAGATCCACGTTAATTAGATTTGGCATGATCAGCTTATACTTAGGGTCTAGAGAGCTAGAATTTTAAGTGTTATACATACACAAAAACGATTAGTGTTTACGTGTATTGGGATGAAGAATCGACTTCACAAGCTGACTTTATTATAAGTAAATATCGTCAATCAAATAATAAGATTGGTCATCGATGCCCATTGATCTAGTACTCAATAAAAAAATCGCGGCCGACAAGAACATCTTTGAATAAGTGACTGACGTTGAGACAATTAATGTCATTGTTTGAGTCTGTCATTCTGAAAAACAACACCAAATCTACAGATCATAGGACGTTACAACTTCCAGCTTGAAATCCTCTTTTTTGACGATGGAATCTCTCTCTTTCCACCTCTATAGGCCCCTGTGACGGTCTCCCTGACTAAAGACTACTTGCAACGCGGTTGGACAATTTTTCTACCGCAATGCATGCAGTCAGGATTCCCAATCATACAGGGGAACCCTCTCTTGTATCCCGTTTTCAGTAATCGGGTAAAGTCCTCCGCATTTGGTTTACGCTCGTACTTATTGATAGAAACCTCAAAAACAACATTGTAAAACCGTCGTACACATTTGAGTATGGTACTTACCCTAAGTCGTAAGGATTAGTCCAACAAATCAGCCGAGCACCTATACGCTAGCATTTGTATCGCGACAGTGCATTTTGGTCATGCTCATACAACGTCCGACTTCTGAACAAAGTAATCGTCATGCTCCGCTACCTTTTCCATCATCCGAATAAAAAGTGGTTGGCTCATGTGGTACCGACGCCTGAACATGTCGGGTCCATAAGTGGGGTTCTTGACAAGATAATCCTGCATTAGTCGGTCGTGACCTTCAACACAACCTCTGCTAATCTGTCTTCAGGAAGGGTCCCCGCTTTCGAGCATTTGCCTCATTACATCGAACTTGGATGTAATCTCGGTGTCGCTCTCTCAACCCTTCGTCAGATTCGTTCCTCCATTTCACGAACGTGGCTTCGTAATCATCCATAATTCGAACAAAAAACGATACGATCGCAAATCCTATGGGTTGTGGAATTTGAGAGAAAGATGTTGGAGTTGAAAAAAATTGTCGGTGATTTGATGAATGAGGTTCGAGGTTTTGTAGATGGAAAAATGGATATCTTAATGTTTTTTTTTTTTAATTTTAAAAAGAGTTTTTTTTTATTGTTGTCAACAATCGTTGTCACGTGAGGAGCTAAAAATAAACGACGACGATTTAACGATTCACGTTTGTAAACCGCAAGTCTCGAATCAAAAATTCACGAGACGTACATTAAAGTATACAGTCTTTTCAGTTTCGAATAAGCTAATATTCCGAGGGCATATGTGTAATTAAAGTAGAAAGCAGGAGGGCATTTGTGTAATTATGCCTTGCAAGTACAAAGCATGTGAAAGGAGACGTAGCAAGTTTCTTGCTTTGTAGAAACCATATGGGTCATAGTTTCGAATAAGCGAATATTTCAAGGGCTTTTTTGTAATTAAAGTAGACAGCATGTGAATTTGAGTGCATTTTTGTAATTATCTCTTCCAAGTACAAAGCATGTGAAAGGAGATATGTTAGGCTTCAACTAGTTTTGTTGGTTTATGACAGAGACAACCCTAGCTCGGAGAGATCGAGGAGGCAGTGAGATATCGAGGACGGTCTGACCTTGTCTTCATCTTCAAAACTTGTAATCTACAATCAACTTTATTGTATTTCTTGTTCAAGATAGTCGCGTACCGTACCGTTCTTGTTTGTCGCAATTAACTCAATTCATTAAGCTTTTAGGCAATCGCTTGTGCTATATGTAGCTGTGTTCTGTTCTAAAGCTTAAGTTGGCAATGAAGTCAGCAACACGATTTATGCTTATAGATGTATGTTCTACATCATAATTGAGTCCAAGTTTTTCAATAGATATATGTCAGAACATACACCCAGAAGCATAAATCGTGTTGCAGACTTTGTTGTCAACTTGAGTTTTTAAAAAAACACAATCATATAGAGCACAAGCGATTGTCTAAAGAATTGATGATTGGGTTAACTATGATAAAGAAGAGCGATACACGGCTATCTTGAACAAGAAATGTAACAAGGTTGATTGTGAATTAAAATGTGTAAGCTTAACCACTTGTGCTAAATTACTTACATGTATTATAGCATTTTCTTATTTATTTTACTATACTTTATTACATAATATATTCTTTACTACACCAAAATTTAAAATAAAAATACGGATAATTGAAAAACAAAATATGGTGAACTATGCACGTTTTGGATTATGCTAGCATAGAAAAAAAATTCATGCTATTATTGAACATATTTTATCAAATTTCCCATCCAAAATTAGAAAACTATGCCTTTTATACTTTCTAAGACAAAAATAACCTTCTTCTCATTTAAACAAAATTCTTATTTTTAAAATATATTTCTCATCTTGTTCACATATCTTTTGAAAATAAATTATAAGTTTAATTAATTTAATAAAATATATTGTCGAAATAAATATTAATATTTCATATATAAATTTTTTTATTCAATTTTATTAATTATAAAATCATATATTAATTATTTTTTCTTCAAATAATCAGGTTATATTGATAAACATTTATAATAAAATAAATAAAAATCTGAATTTAATAATTAATAAAATTTATATATATATATATATATATATATATATATATATATATATATTAAAACACTAATTATTCAAATATGTTTTCGAAATAAATATTAATCTTTTGTTTAAAAAATAATTATTCATTTTTATTAACTACTCAAATCAGATTTAAAATTATTTAAAAAAAGAAGAAGATTATTTTCATCACTATTTTTAAATAAAAATAAATTAAAATCTGAGTTTCATAATAAATTATTTTTGAAAGATTAAAATTATTTTTATAAGTATTTACGGAAATAATATGATTTTTTTAAACTAAAATAATATATTATTTTAATAATTAATAAAACTAAATAAAATATATTTTAAATACAGTCAAAAATTTAATAATTAATAAAATTGAATAGTTGTATTTTATGAATCAGAATGAATATTTATTTATATAATGTGAATATTTATTTTAAAAATAGATTTGAATACAAATTTATCTTTAAAAGATATGTGAAGAAGATTTGAATTTAAATACTTATTTCGAAAATATATTTGAATAATTTGGATATATAAATTTTAAATTTATTAATTATTAAATATTAAATTCAAATTTATGTTTATTATAAATGTTTATCAATATAACCTGATTTTTTAAATATAAAATAAAATATGATTTTACTTATTAATAAAATTGAATAAAAAGCTTTTTATATATAAAATCTTAATATTTATTGAGAAAATATATTTTATTAAATTAATTAAACATGAATTTATTTTGAAAAGATATATGAATAAGACGAGAAATAGATTGTAAAAATATGAATTATATTGAAATATCAATAAGGTTATTTTTGTCTTGAAAAATATGAAAAGCATAGTTTTTCAATTTTGAATTATACTAGCATAGAAAAAAAAATTCATGCTTTTATTAAGCATATTTTATCAAATTTCCCTATGGTATTTGGTTTGGTTATGTTGGGTATCATAATCATGGATGTGATGATTTTATTCTAAAGTGTAGACCATGTTGGTCTCAAATTTGTATACTTTGTTTTTATCAAGAGTTCACTTTAGATACTTGGATGCTATAATATAAATGACATATTTGTTCAATGTGGATTATCTTTTCAGCTTCTGGAGCTCTTTGTTATATTATTGCATTTATTTGTACATAGATGTCTCTATTAGATTATTGTTTTTGTTTTTGTTTTGTGATAATTAGATTATGACTTTCTTTTTAGGTTATTTTATCAATTGTAGACAAAATCAGTCTAAGGACACTAAAGTTGCTGGGGTTTCAGGTAAGGATTCTGGGGTCTCTGTTTCAGGTGGGTTTGTGGTGGTCGATCCTTCCTGCGAACATAAAACGAGGGTTGTTCCGTCCAGAGTTGTTTAAGGACTGGCGACAGTTTGTGTTGAAAATCCGGTTGTTACAGACAAGGATAAGGAGAATGCAGTCGAGTTGGTTCGTTGCACTCCGAGTTCGTCGGTTTTGAAGGATAAAATTAATCCAATCGATTCGGACCACATTCCAGGTTCAAATTTTTTGTCTGTATAATGTGCCTTTTGCTACTTCTAATGATTGGATGCGCTCTATCTTTTGAGTTTTTGGTACCATCTTATCTGCCATTGCTCTGAAACGACCCAACAGGAAAGGTCGTTTTTTCGGTTTTGTGGATTTCCACTAATCTTTGTCAGCCTAGAAAGCCATTGAAGTGTATAATGGGTTCAAATATAATGGTTTTAAGTTATTTGTGGCTTATGCTCGGCCTAAAAGGGAACCATTCCCAGCCAAAGGTGATGGTGAGCCAAAACAGAGCATCCCGAGTTCTGTTTGTGGAGTTTCCAATCACCGGGGATCTGAGGTTTTGTAGGAGGCGAGCTGGAAGTTGACGGATGGTACATTAGCAAAGCTGTTGCAGAACGTCGACCAGATTTTGGTGGTTGACCGGATGTCAGAGTTGTTATGGGCGATGGCTGATTCTCGCCGACTTTCTCGCGATTCTCATTCGAATGTTGGAATTGTTCCAGTTGTGTATGATTCGTGTCACGCCCCAAATCCGGTTTTGACCGGATCCGAGACGCGAACTTAAAACAATAAATATTAAAATAATTTAAATAAAAACGAGGGTCTCAAATAACAATTTAAAGTTCCGAAAAATAAACGAGTCAACAGCTCAAAAAAAACATATAATAAAAGAGTCAACACAATAATAACAACTGTACGTCTCTAGACACTAGCTAAAACCCTCGCCAGCTCCCAAGCTCCGAGAATCCTGCTAGTACTGGTCCCGCTCAACACCTGAAATACAACAAGGTAAGGGGTGAGCTTTCGCTCAGTAGGAAAAGTAGTTAAGATTGTGTACCACAGTTCACCACCACTAGTAACCGTCCAATTAGGGCATACTAGTAAGGCACACTTATAAACAACGCCCTCGGGCAATCCCCAGTCACCAACCACTTTCACAAGATCATAAACATACTTAGAAAGACGCACGAAACCAACCAGCGAGAATAAAACACGCAGCAAAATACACACAGTTACCGTACGACAGTTTCCACACCACTGAATGCACACAACCGCTTATATCGTATTGGACCACACAACGTTAGCCCTGATATCTTCCCCTCACTGAGACTGGGGGTAACATCCTCGACCGGGAATCCCTTAGTCCGATGTCTTCCGAGCACATAGACCCGGGCCTCTCCCATCATACGTACTGGACCGGCACACACCTCGGTCGAACATCGTCCCGGACCTCTAGTCGTCGGGTAGCTATCACGCCATCCTTGGCCTCAATAACATGCACTGGAACTGTCCCTCGGTGTAGGCATCACACAGGTTACACCTCCTCTTAGAACACACATCAAAAGTATAACACGCAACACAAAGCCATAGTTAACCTCGGGATACCAACCGGGCCAACTCACCAAACATACAAATTGGTCTATCACTCACCCGATCATATCATAAACAAGGGTTCACATTTCATCAAAACACGACACACTTGCCCACACACAGTCACAACATGCAACACCGAGTATAATCTTATTTAGACTCTCACACATCGGTTATAACACGTAACACGCAAACCTAAGGCTCGACATGGCCATTCTACCAGCACGACAATTTCCCAGTATTGAAAGCAGGTAATCTAGTGAATCGCATCCTACATGTTACTAAGACGCGTCCGGTTATTTAATAATCGAAAGAGGCTATTCTAGTGAATCACATCCTATATGCCAACTAGGACCTTTCCGGTTATTATTATTATTATTCCCTAATCATGCATGCTAGTAACTTTCCGTAATTAAAACTTATTCCCTATTTTCCCTACCTCAAGATGAACACAACAACTACGTCTCCTAGCTGCTGACGTCCGGGCCTACCTCCGGTCTTCTCGGGCGAAGTCCAAGTATGAAGTTAACATGTAAATGTTCTAATCAGTCCCTGTATAGTCCAAAAGTCCTCTGATTTGTCCAATTAGTCCTTTAAATGCTCCATTTTAATTTATTTATTAAACTGCCCGACCCGGATCCGAAAACCAGACAGGAATCCGACCCGGTCCAGATCCCAGACCCAACCGGACCCAGAACCGACCCGGACCCGGCTCCAGACCTGACCCAGACCCAAGTCAGACCCGGGCCAGGCCCGAGTCCAGAACCCGGACCCTAGACTTGGGCCTGGCCCAAGGCCTGTCTTCTAGCCCAAGGGTCAAGTCAGCCCAAAGCCCGTCCTTGCCATGCCCATCTCCTGGCCCAACTCAGCCTGGCCCAATGCCATCCTGACCCAAGCCGTCCTGGCTCGAGTCCAGCATCCTCAAGGTAGCTCCGGCGAGGGCTCCGGCTTCGAAGGGGCGGTGGACGGCGTTAGGTGGCTTGGAGGAGGAACGACTGGGACTGGAAGAGACGCCAGGACTCCGGAAATGCTCGTGGCTGTGGCGTTGGTGGCTGGAGAGCGACTCAACGCTCTCAGCTCCAGATCTGGTGAGGGCGAGGTTCGCCGGCGATGATTCCAGCTGAATCCGTCCAAATCGAGCTCGTCTCGATGGGTTTTCAGGCAAGGTGAGGTCGGAGAAGAAGGGAAAGGGGTGAGAGAAGCACAAACCGTGCGATTTCTCAGTCGCCGGCGTAGGTCGAACTCGGGAACTCGAACTAGAGAGAGGTTCTCTGGCGAGCTCGTCTCGTTTCCGTGCGTGGTGGCTCGGTCCGTTCACGGAGGTGAGAGATACGACGATGGCGAGGTCGTGGCTGGGTGCAAGACGGAAGAAGAAGGACGAGAGAGAGGAGGAAGGATCGAGAGAGAACGAGGGCGACGATTGTTTGTCTCGGGACACGTGCACGCTTCTGAAGAAGGAGATGAACAGTCGCTCACGTAGGGTTAGGGTATGGGCTGGGCTTGGGTGGCTCGGGCTCGGCACGCGTGGCGTGGGCTTGGCCCGTGTCAGCGAGCTGGGCCCGGTCCTCTGACCGGCCCAGTTCGACCCAATGTTCTCTTTTCCTTTTTTTTATTTTCTTTTTATTTTGCACTCGTTCCAACTTTCAACCCCGTTTTCCAACCACGACGCTTTAAATCGATAAATTTAATGTTTTAATTCTTTTTAAACCGGGGTGGTCTTTACAATTCGGTTGGGCTGATTGAGCGTGCGGGAGCTGATGAAGTCTGGCCTTGCTGGGATTCTGAAAATGATGTTTTGTTGCTTTATGGGAAAGCAACGTATCCAACGATCTCTGTCCACGCGGATTCGGAGGATCGTTTAGGGTTGATTGAAGCCCATCGTCCAGTGGGTTGTCTTGATGTAGGCCCAATAACTATTGAGGTGGGTTCAATGGATGGTGTGTCGACAGGTTCCACATGTTCATATCTGGTTATCGAAGGGTTGGAGGTTACGGTGGAAGCAACAGAGAAGGAGAGTAGTCCATGGAAGGACGCCCTCCTTCAACCTCGTCAAAGCCGACCTTCTACTTATATTGTTGTTACTCGTTCGAGAGCTCTTTCCATGACTGGAGAACGTTACATCAAGGCAGCGACTCCTGTTTTGACTTTTTGGAAGTCATTTCATAAGGCTCGGCAAAAATTAGCTCTTTAGTTTTGTATCGGTTGTTCGGTTTTTTCTGTTTTCTATTTTTTTTTGGATAAGGTTTTCCTTATTGTTCCCGCTTAGCAGAACTCTTTTGTAAGCGTGGTACTGGTCTTTTGACCTCCTTTACCCTGATTCTTCTTGAATCAGGGCATTCCAATTTCTTTTCTTGGAAGCGGTCTTATTAATAAAAAATTTCGAGCTTATCAAATGATAAATCAATTGATATTTATCCCTTTCATAAAAAATTGTTAAAAACACATTAGTATGAGACGTTTTTTTCTTTTAAAAATGTCATTGGCTTAGCGTTGATCCTATTTTAACACTTCTTAACGGTTGTTATTGTATTACAATAGGCACCGTGCTACAATCACCTAGTTTTAAATAAAAACTGAATTTTAATAAATAATCTCATTTTTTAATTCATTTTAATTTTATTTTAATCTTTTTTATTAATAAAAAGTATCTTATTTATTTATTATTAAAAATATTTATTTTATTTGTTGATTTATTTCATTGATTTTATTTATTATTAAAAAGGGTAAAATGATATTTTCCTCTACAAAAGTCAAAGGGTTCAAACATTAAGGGTAAAATGGTAATTTCACTTTATCCTTAACTAGCACATGGGGTCACATGCATAAAGGAAACAGAATATTCTGTATGTTTTTCTAACAGAATTCAGCCGGCGAAACACACAAAGTAGGCAAAACTTATGCGTGCATCCATTTGTGGACAAAACTTAATAGAATCAAATTAATAGAGGAAAGTGCACTTCACTACCTGTATTTTGAACTATTATCAATTCATTCGTTTCCATGTACTTTTAAGCATATCGAACTACCATAATGTGAGCTTTATCAAAATCAAAGTTCATCGGACTGAATTGATAATAATCCAAAGTAGGGCATAGTGAAAATGTATGTAATCATCCCTATCCAATCTAAAAGAGTGACTAAATGTAGATCAAAGTAACACAAAATAGATACTTCAAATGCAAATTATATAAATGACTGCAAACTCGGAGTTATAACACTACAAGCCTACTTCAAAATAATGGAACTAATGCCACCCGATCAACACTTATAAAGAGCTTCACTTTTAAAAACTAAAGTGACTCTCGATGTGTTCGTTTTTCTCGAGTTCACGCTCAATGGAACACCAAACACCATATTCATGTCCCAGAAGTCAAGAATAGCCTATCTAGTTGATGTACAATTTTTTTAACTTGCAAAATATGGCCGGCACAAATATCCATGTGACTAGAACATGCGCTTCCTACAGTCTGCGGCAGAATCTGATCGATAACTTTTTTTTCTTATGAAAGAATATAATTAGGAAATAAGTAAAATTTCTCATATAAAAAGATTATACTAGATTATATTTATCAAATGAGTTTCAACATCTATTTATAACATTAAAAAATCTAAAACGGATGATGGATATTAGTTTATAACAAGACACTCTTGATGGATAAGATATATCGTCTAGAATTATATACAAAAATTCAAATATTTGAGGATTTACATTTGTTCCTAAATAATATACATTCATTTCATGTTCGGATGTGATAGGTTCAAGATAATTCTAAAAAAAATTCTCTAATTTATCTAGAATATAGGTGATGTCGTGTATGACTAGCTATCGTCGTTATCTTCTAGAAATATCCACTCTTAAAAAATATTTTTTAAATACTAAATATAGGTTTTAACTATGATGAATCATCGCTCCATAAAACCTCTCTGAGGTTCATCTCTTACCCCTTCTAGGGTTACAGCCGCCGCCGTCGCTGCCTACCCGCTGCCTTCCACCGCCCCTCCTCCACCTGGTATTGACTCCATCTCTTTGTTTTGATCTCCCCCTCCCTTCATCACTATGGTTTTCCCGTTCTCACGCTGCCACCGTGATAGATACCCCACTCGGACTCCATGGCCGTCGACCCACCTCTCTCATGATCGCCTCCTTGAGCTCGGTCATCCCCCCCCCCCCCCCCCCCCCCATGCTCGACCAAGCCAACCCCATTATGGTTTTGCATAATCGTGGATGGTCCATGCACGATGTGCACCACGATCCGACGTGGTTGCACCAGTCTCCCTGGCACCGACCCACACCAGAGTTCGTCCGGACTTTTGCAGCCAACCCCGACCAAGAAACGTCCTCTACCGGACTGGGATCAGACACTCCGGCGTCAGGATACGCTGTTTCAGGGCCTGTCCCCGTTCCCCCACCAGAGTGCACTGCGAATCCGGCCTACCAGTGGGATCCGGTGCACTGTTTCTCCTGGTCTTCGGCTTATCAACCAGGATATGACCAATCGGGGATTGGCCTACAATCGGGTAGGGCTCCTCACTACTCGGGCTCAGAAAACCCTAGGAGGTTCGAGGCCAGCAGGAGCCGTGCACACCAGGAGACTCGAAGTACTACCGTCAGGGTGTTGGTTCCGTCTCCGACGATAGCCAAACATCAAGACAAGGACATCCCAAGCACTAAATCTCATTTGAAGATCGGGGCCAAGTGGAAGAGGCCTGACCCGCGATTGGGTGATCTGATGAACTGTACATTGGCTCGACGGGGGATCCTGCGATTCACCACAGCCGTTGGACCAAGACCCAGGGTGATCAAGACGGGTCACAAGCTGAAGTCCAAGATGCTGCCAACCTCCACTAACGAAGTACAGGAACGGTAAGTTAGCCCGGGGGACTACAATCCCCCGGGGGATGAATGATCCCCTAGAGCGGGGGTGGGAAGGACCGTCAGGGACCTATACCCACAGACCCGGGACGTCTAAAGCCGGGAAATCTCGGGGAATCCGCAACAAAGGCCTTCTCTCTTTTCAGGTTTCTTGATTTAGGACGAATAAGACTTTGGCTAGGTAGTTTTTATTCCGTTAGTTCTGTATTTTTTGAAACAGTGGATCGAGGAACTCTTGAGTTTGGATCTGCGAAACAAAGCAGACTATTTGCATGGAACCATGTGCGCCCGATGGGCCACGACCGATCGGGACAACAGCTGGTGTCCGGGACTGTTAGGTCCCCCATTGTAAGCACGATGATATCGTAATACTACTTCTTACCCGTTTAAAAAAAACTATGATGAATCAAATATAACCAAAAATAAGAAACCCGTCAAAAATTAGAATAATGGTGCAAGGTAGTAGGTAGGTGCGAATTTTCAAGAACTAAGGATATTCGATATTTAAACCTACCGTTTAACTGGAAAAAACAAAATAGGACAAACTCAATACATTCTCTTGGTTAACTTAGGATATATGTCCAACTTCATTTAATTGTTGTTGCTTTCAAAAGATTAAAGACTCTTATAAACAATGTTTATTGATCCTTTTGATTTTGGACTAAAGAATCAGAAATAAATCATCATTCATGGTCTCCGGTTTTTGCTCTCCGTTGAACATGTTCATGTCAGCGATTGGGAAACATCTCCATCGCTAATGAGTTTATCATTTTCCTAGAGTCTGGACAATATAAAATTAACTATACTTATTTTGATTAATAATGAAATGAAACTTTCGTAATACCAATTTATTGCAATAATTTCTGAATGGTTTATCTTTCTCTTAACAACTGACTTTCCCATATTGTTTTGGTTTAAGCATTTTCGCAATAAAATTGATAAATTTCTTGTCATTTATCAAACAAATGTTTTAGTGTATATAAATATTTACACTTCTTTTCTTTTGTTTTGTTCCATTCTTTTGTTTTATCTCTATTTTTATTTCACTAATCACTGATAAATTGAACTTGCATGCTTTGTTTCGTTAACGATAGTTTTCACTGCTAAGTAAAGATCCATATAGTTGTAGATTGTTCAACAATTGTCCACTCGGATCAACCTGATGGTGATGAGCTCGTCAAGTCTCACATCCCCTTGAAGTCATAAGTTCGAATCCTAATGGGTATACTTGCTTGGGAGCATGTGTGGGTGGTGGGTTAACAATCAAGAAAAATTGTCTTTTTTTTGGATGAGAATTGTTTTTTTTTTCTTTTCTAAAAAACAAGTTTGAATCGGGATTAAAATTGGGACAACTAGTGATAAAATTTAGTTTCAAAATTAGAAGTTTGATAATATCTTTTGATTAAATTTGATCAAATAGTAACAAGTTCTTAATTTTTTTTAGGGTCTTTTTCGATCCAAGGCCTTTAACAGGTGATTATTTAATTTTATGAGGCTTTTAAAAAGTAGTTGTTGAACTCGCTTAAAGCTGGTCTGCGACACCACAGTAACAAGACATTTGTTTTACCTTCCATCGGCACCCATAATCGTATCTCAGCTCTTTTACTCGGCCAAAAAAGGCAGAGTCGAAATTGATTATAGCCATTGGATTGCAATACTAGCAGTAGAGATTAATTCTGAAACTTTTAAAAGTACACAACTTTCTAATGTCAAGTCAACCGTTACAAAAATCGATCCAATCTTTCGTTTCTACCTGATTGTTACTCTATAGTATATATAGAGGGTTAATGATAAAAATAAATTTAAAGTTCTAGATACTTACAACTCATGTTATTAAAGATATATTTTTTAATCTGAACCATCCATTAAAGTTGATATAATGACACAAATGGTTTCTTAGTTTGTACTTTAAAAATTGGTTTACACTTGATTGTATTCATATATATATATAGGGAAGGTTTCGGATGCAAACCAATTTTGGGTGCAAACTTTGCGAACCAACCCAAGCTATTGGATAATGACACATGACATCATCTTGGAACGGGTATTCTTTTTCTTTCCAAATTCGCTAATTTAATCATTTCCGTTTCGTTCTAACTCCGTTTTTTATTCTTGCACCTCGGGGAAAAAAGAATTTCTAATCAATTCCATAATCTTCTCTTGTTACCATCCAACTAATTTAGGTCTGTAAATTTTAGGTCACAAAAAATAAAGAAAAATCGTGATGAGAGTTAGGAGCTTACCTTGAGTAATCGAATCGTTGATATGGTCGTGATAGAAAATATTTTTCTTGTTGTCGACAATGGGAGGGTAAAGGGAATTGGTGGATGCCGTTTGATGAAACCCACATATTCAAAGACCAAATACGAATGCCCATGAATCACTATAACAAAGTAACAAAAATCCACAACACAGATAAGCAAAAACAACCCATATTACGGTCAATCTATTCTCCCTGTGTAACAAACCGAAGGAAGCCTACTAAAAATCCCCATATTGATTTTATCTATAGCCACAGTGAATGAAATGCAGTAGAATAAAATAAAGAAACTTAAAATAGAAGAGAAAAGACTCCAAACACATATACACAGGGCCGACCCAATGATATTTGGGGACTTAATCAAGAATTTGATCGATGTCTTTTTTTCCTATGAAAATTATAATAAGTAAATTTGTTCATATAAGTATGATACTAGATCATATTAAGAAAATAAGTATCAACGTCTATTTATAATACTAAAAAAAAATCTAAAATAGGTGATAGAGATTAATTTCTAACAAGACACCCTCGATGAATAAGATTTAAAGTCGAGAATTATATATATATATATATATATATATATATATATATATATATATATATATATATATAATCTCAAATATTCAATATATTTTCATGTTAAGTTTAGAAATGATAGATTCAGATAGTTCTAGAAAATTACACCAAATTATGCTAGCTTATATGTGAACTCGTGTATAGATATTTACTATCACCATCTTCTAGACTCTAACTAGTATTAATCATATATAACCAAAGATAAGAAAACCGTCAAAACCAACATTAACGACGCAAGGTAGTATCTAGGTGATAATTTTCTAGCACTAAGGACATTTGGTATCGAAACCCACCAGTTAACCAACACAAACAAAATATGAAAAGGCCAACACATTCTCTCGGTTACCTCATGATATATGTCCAAGTTCATTTAACTATTGTTGCTCTTTAAATCTTAAAGAAGCAAACTCGTGCCTATTGATCCTTTTGATTTGTGACTAAGAAATCACACACAAACAATCGTTCATGTTCATGCATTTTGGTCTTTTCTCTTTGTTGAGCATCTCTATTTCCTATGTGTAATAATTTCTCTGTAGTATGGAGTCTCCGTTGAGCATCTCTATGTCTATTATTGGTAAGCATCTCAATCTTTTGTGAGTAAATCATTTTCTCTAGAGCCTGAGCAATACAACTCCATATGATAGGTGTATAAAGTCATCTATACTATTTGTATGATTTAATCATGAAATGAAACTTACATACTTATTGTATTAATTTTTGAAGGGTTTCTTTTTATTTTGACTTGTATTTTAGTCAAGTTAGTCTTGGTTTCTTATACAACCTTTACTGTTTGTAATGTATATTAGTACCCCTTGAGTTTCAATATTGTTAAACCCAACGAGACTCATGCTTCTAGTCCATTAATTCCATAGATCATTCTTCGATAAATGATCCTATTTTTTTTTACTAAACATTTTAGTACAAAGTTAGGACATTCTAGCACAAGTTATTAATTATGTCATGTTTCTCTTCTAATAAGACAATATTAATATTCTTGAAGACTCATCTTTAGATACATATCTACATATGAATGTCTAAGAACTTTATTTATAAAGTATCAAAGAAATATGATATATCAAATCAGCACTTATTGGATTTCCCGTACGTTTGCTTCACATTTTTTTACTCTGATCATAAAAATCTATATTCAATAATGGATTTGTTTCTAGTTTCAATTTGAGGCCTTAAGCGGTTGCTTAACTCGCTTAAGCTTGAGTCGGCCCTGTATACACATAGTGTTAATAAGATTACAAATATACACGGTTTCCATAATAAAGGGCCAGGAGCAAGATTACGCTCAATCTAAGAGTAAGTTTAGTAAATCACATTTAAACCTATTTCCTATTCTTAGAATTGATACTACTTGCTCCCTCCCATATCTCATATTCGCTCAATTCCAAATGTCAGATGGAAACACAATTAACTTCACTATTGAGACTCTTTCAGCAACAAAACCCAAACACCAATATTCTTCACACTATCGTATCAAGTTTTTTAGTGAAAGTGATGAACAATAAAGATCCTAAAACTTGATTTGAACTGGTTTTGAAGAAATTACCTGACCTTGCATGTGTTTTCTGGCGAAGCGGCTCTGCTTAGAGTTGAAGGCAACCAGATGATAGGATCAAGCTTGCTTTATTGATGAAGGACTAAATTACATAGCACCAGTTCTAGCTCTCAAGCTCTGAACCCAAATGCTTCTTTCTCTCTACAAAAATGTTTGACACACTCTCTCTCTACAAGTCTCTCTTATTTATACCCTTTGACCGACGCTGACTGGACCATAACAACCTGCCACGTGACCTAAAAAATTCGGTGGACCTGAAACCGATGTAACAGACTCCAACCGACGTGGATGTTCTAGAAGCTTGCGGTCCACGTCATTGCCTCTGACGCAATGGGATGCTCTGTTCTCTGTTGTCTGAAAATTGCTTCCCTCTCACGGCAAGCCTGACCTCAAGCCTGGACGTCGAAGCTCCGCCATGAAAGTGAGCCCGGAGCACTGAAATGTCTTCCCAGGTAGCGTCCATTGGCAGGGACTCCGACCATTGAACCAATTTCTTGACAACTTCCATATTATTCCGGTTGATTATGCGATTCTAAAATATGCGCACCGACTTGACCTTCAGTTGGCTTGACCGATGCTTCTAGCAGTACGGTGACGATGGTTTGTTGCGCGTCCACCTTTTTCTTCAACAGAGATACATGAAATGTGGTATGGATCCTGGATAAGTCAGGGAGTTTTAACGTATATGCCACCTTGCCGACCCGTTTTATGATCTGAAATGGACAATAATATCGGGCGGCGAGTTTCATATTACACAGGTGAGCCACCGTGTTCTGTCTATACGGTTGTAGACGGAGATAGACCCACTCTCCCTCATTGAACTCTCTCTCAGTGCGTTGTTTATCAGCCTGAGCCTTAACTTTGTCCCTTGCGAGTGTGAGGTTGTCTCTGATTAGATGCCAAGTGGACAATTTGTCGCGTGCGAAGGTCTCAACTACATCGACATTGGTTGTAAAGATGGATTGGACTAGCGACGGTGGAGCATTGCCATACAAGACCTCAAAGGGTGATGTGGGAATGGTTGTGTGGTAGGCTGTATTGTACCAGTACTGAGCCAATGACAGCCAACACGACTATTGCTTGGGCAGATGGTGAGAACTGAGGCGCAAGTAACTCATGAGGCACTAATTGACGCGCTCGGTTTACTCGTCTGTTTGTGGGTGGTGGGCGGTCGAAGTGTGTAGTTTGGTTCCCAATAACCGAAACTGCTCGCGCCAGAATTGGCTCACAAAAACCTTGTCTCGGTATGAGACCATCGTCCTTGGATCTGCATGGAGTTTGTAAACGTTGTCCAAGAACTCTTGAGCGACTCCTGACGCCGTGAACATGTGTTTTAGACCCACGAAGTGGCTGTACTTTGAGAAACGATCAACTACTACCAGTATCGTGTCAATACCCTCGGAGGGAGGGAGGCCCTCGATAAATTACAGTGAGATATCCAGCCACGGTCTCGACGGGACTAGAAGTGGCTACAACAACCCCAAGTATGCCACAATTTCTGTTTTACAGCGTTGGCATGTATCACAAGCGGCCACAAAGCTCTTGATGTCTCCGGTCATGTGTGTCCACCAGAAATTCTCCTGAATGCGCTTGGTGGTGACCCGTACTCCAGAGTGCCTACCCAAGGCTGATTCATGGGGGGCTTGAACGATCCTTAGTCCATCTCCCTTTGTTGTCCCATTGTAAGTCCTGTTATGAGCTATAATCATCCCCAGTTTCAACTCCTAGCCCTGTAAGGTGAGGGGGTTAATTGCTAAGTGGTAAATTAGTCCCTCATCCATACTGTCGCCTTCATAACTAGCAACAACCTCAGCTACCTAGACCGGAACAACTGCGGATAATTCTATGAGCTCGGGGTGTGCTCGACGTGACATTTCATCTGTAACTTTGTTTACCGTTCTTGGTTTGTACTCAATGTGGTGTAATAGTCCCAACATCTTTGTGAGCCACTTATGATGGAATAATGTCACAAGACTTTGCTAAGGCTTTATTGATTGGTTCATACAATGAACTCACCTTACTGCAGATATGGTCGACATAGTTAAACCGCCAAAATCATGGCTAGCATCTCCTTCTCGTATGTGGAAAGCGCAGATTCCTTGGTCCCAAGGCCTGGCTGAGGAAGGCGAAGGGTCGTCCCTCTGGTCGTAGTTTTTAACGGTAGTAACCGTAGAGACCCTAGAAACCCCTCACCTCTCTGACCGATTTTGGCTCTGGGAACTCTATCATAGCTGATGTGGACATAAATTGCATCGATTCTAGATGTTTTTAGCCCACATTCTTAAGCATTTTAGTCCCGAGATTGTATAATTTGGACCAATTTTCTCTCGTTAATCGTATTGTGTCTCTTATTATGTTTTGTAGGTGATTTGATATAAAAAGGGGCTAAAATAGAGGAAAACCCGGTTTTAGGAGTTCTGGAAGCTGGTTGATCTTGTGAAAAGCATAACTTCTTCATACGAACTCCGATTGCCTTGAATTTTATGTTAAATCAAAGGGAATTCAGAGATATACAACTTTCGTCAAGGGCCCAAAGCTGTTCCGGCTCTCTATCAGGCCCGTGCGAGGCTTGCAAACTTCCAGACGGGTTTCCTACTTAAAAAAAGGAAATTTTCCTATTCCAAATCCGAATTTGAGAAGGAAAAGAGGGTCCTGAAGTCCTATAAATAGAAGAGCACGGATTTAGAGAGGGATAACTTGTTTTTGGGACAATCCTAGAGAGCTAGAAGGTGGAGATTGGTGAACTTTGAAGCTTGAAGGAAGAAGAGCAACTTGGGCAAACTTTGTAGGAGAAGAGAGTGCTTGAACTCAACCATTGTAATTCTACATTGGTATTGTATTTCAACTACTCTTTCAATATGATGATTGCTTATGAATGTTTTTCTTCTTCTTCTTCTTCTTCTTCTTCTTCTTCTTCTTCTTCTTCTTCTTCTTCTTCTTCTTCTTCTTCTTCTTCTTTCTCCATGAGTAGCTAAACTCCATAATCTAGGGTTATGGGGGAGTAGAGATTTACTTTCCAATGTATTGAATGTATGAATGAATATTGTGTTGGTTGATTTGATTTATGGTTTGTATTAGATTTGAACTTAATGCTCTATCTCCCGGGTAGGCCTGATAGAAGGAGGGAATTGCAATCTGACACTCGTGAGAGGTGGGTTGTAATTAGGTCAGAAATCTTATACAAATTGGGTTTAAATCTAGACTAGTGATAGCTAGGTTAACACGATTGCAATAACCATAGGGTTCAAACCGAAAGTTAGAAATTATCAAAGAACGTAATGCTTTGGGTCTCCCTACATCCTGATTCGTGAGAGCTGGGTGGTTAGATTCCATTAGGGTTTGAAACAACGTGAGGAGTTAGGACTAGTTTGAGAGATGATTCGTTGCCCCTAAAATCAGACAACTTCACAGTGTTCATCGTCGTTTAAATGCATTGGAATTGGTCTCTATGAACCCAAAAGCCTTGGATTATCTTTTTCTTTGATTCTAATCTCTTCGGTTTTACCTAAATACGTGTTCACCTTTTAATTACTTGTTTACTTTTGCATCTTTCAAAACCAAAAACCATATTTTTAACGAAATAGCTTAATAACGAACTTCAAATAGGAATTGCTTGTCTTGTGCTCCCTTGGGTACGATAATCCGGAACTTAAATTCCAAAAATACTACTTGACGACCGGTACGCTTGCCGTGTCCTTTTCTGTGTTAAAACCGCAGGGCGTCAAGTTAATGCCTTGACCTTTTCAGGGTCCATGGCCACGCCCTTTCCTGTTATAAGTGCCCCAAATACTCGACTAATGCAACCATAAACGTACATTTCAACTTATTCGTAAACAAAGCCTGTTCTCTCAACCATGTAAAGACCAACCGTAAATGCTCAAGGAATGTGGCAGTTTCCTTGTTGTAGCTCAAGATGTCGTCGAAGAGGACAAGAAAAAACATGCGTAAGTAATCTTTGAACACCCTATTCATAAGGCTCGAGAATCTGGACAGGGCGTTTGTTAGGCCAAAAGGCATGACTCAAAATTCATAATGTCATTCATGTGTCCGGAAGGCTGTCTTTGGTTCGTCCTCTTGGCTCATTCAAATTTGATGGTATCCCACGCGTACGTCTATCTTGGAGAAGACCTGACTTCCGGTGAGCAATTCTTCAACCACAGGGATCAGAAATTTATCCTTGACAATTATGTCGGTGAGTGCCCTATAATTTATACAAAACCTTCACGAGCATGTGTTTGATTATTCCAGACTGAAGCATCTCCTCGACTAACGCTTCAATGACGTCCTTTTGATCTTTATTGTATCAGTATGGCCTTACTGCCGGTGGCCTTGCTCCTGGCACCAATGGGATCCGGTGATCATGCTCTCGGCGTGGTGGCAGATGTTCTTGCGCTCGGAGCACGTTGGCGAAGGACTCCAAGCACTGATCCAAGTTCTTATGTTCCGAGCTTCCTATGCTCTGTTTTTCCTCCATCGAACAACACTGAGCTATAAACAGAGTACCCCACCTTGTATCTGTTTCCTGAGTCTCTTCTCATCGACCAATTGGACAAATTGTTTCTCCACGTGTTCTCGGAGTACACATTGCGCTCCTAGGACCCGGATGGTTATTGTGCGTTTCTCGAAGTCAAATGTAATGGGGTTCACCGATCTCATCCAATCGGTGCCCAAATCGCAATCTCCGAGTGGCATCACAAGGAATTACCAGATAAATCGCTCGTTTCCACAGTGCCAATTGACCATACTCTTATTGATACAAGCGTACCGGTTGCCATCGTCGAGTTTAATATGGGCCTCTAGAGCTGCTAGCACTATCACCCCAAGCTTCCATGCTGTCTGTTCATCGAGAAAGCATGTTGGAGGCGGGATTTGCTGGATCGGAGTCGCGTAATAGACCCTCGAGCTCGGGATTTCGTGAACCGCCGCCGGGAGTAGCGATTCCTATTACGCTGGAAATTGAAATGGGTCAGTATTCCTCTAGGGCAGAGCTGTTCAAAATCCACAGTCGCGTTTATGGGGTACTCCATCACATTCTCCTGGAATTTGCTCCGGTGATCTCTCCGGTACGGCAGCTTCTCCGCAGGCTGTTATTGATTCTCCAACTGTCACACTTGAGTCGCAGGACTCGGAGGACACGGACTCGGTCCCGACTTCCACGGTTGCAGCAACCACTCCTCCACCTCAAGTTGCTGAGCCTCGGTCTGACATTCCGGATGATTTATGGGACCGCCTCGATGCTACTGTACGATTTCGAATGACCTTCTACAGACCATTATCACTCCTGATTGTACTGCTGCACATGCCTGGGAATCACTCTGGCTGATATTCCAAGACAATAGGCATTCACGTACTGTTTACCTTGAGAATCCGTTATCTGCTATTAAATTAGATGATTTTACGAATGTCTCGGGCTTTTGTCTAGAATTAAAGAATATTGCTGATCAATTATCTGGTTTGAGGGCTCATGTTTCTAATAATCATTTAGCCCTTCAACTGGTTACAGGTTTATCTGAGGCTTAAGACAATGTTGCCACTATTATTCAACAAAGCGACCCTCTCCCGTTATTTTATGAAACCTGTTCGAGACTTGTCTTGGAGGAGACTCGAAAAATTAAACAGACTATGGCTTCGTCAAATTCCCCTAATTCGGCCATGTATGTTCAGTCTAATAGGCAAATAGTTAGGGACACTTCTGAGAGAAATCCCTTTCGTAGCTCATCACGGGGACGTGGGAGCTCCCGGGGTCGGAATCAGCAAGGGAAAATTTCTCGTAATGGCCCTTCTCGCCAAACTGCACGGGCCCAGCCCTCTGGTGGACATCAACAGCAACAGGCTTCTCATGGGCCTTGGTCTGGGCCGTTCCCCTCTCAGTGGCCCCGTCAGCAGCCAATCTGAAGCGGACCACCCTTTTGGAACCCGGTGTGGGCCGGACACCAGCAACCTGCATATAAGGCCTAGACATCTCCGTGTCCATACCCAGTTTCGGCTGTTGGGCCGTGTATCTGTGGCCCTTCTCCTCAGCAGAATCAACAAAGTCAGCAGGGACTCTTGGGCTCACGGCTTGTTGCTCCATCTCAGGCCCACATGGCAGTTCCTAAAGATATCTCTCATGCAATGACGAATCTCTCCATGCAGCAGCCTCCGGACGGTCAATGGTACATGGACTCGAGTGCTTCCTCTCATATGACTGCGAACTTGGGTACCTTGCGTTCTTATATTCATTCAAACATTTCTCGTTCCGTTATTGTTGGTGATGGTAATCTTATTCCTATTTCTAGTTATGGTCAAACATCATTATTTCCCACCCACCCTAAATATGTTTTAAATGATATGATATATGCCCCTAAACTTGTAAAGAATTTAGTTTCGGTACGTCGTTTTACTTGTGTTACTAATGTCTCGATTGAATTTGACCCACTTGGTTATTCTGTGAAGGATTTTCCGACGGGACATCTGGTTATGAGATCAGTACCTCTTGGCGGACCTAGTGAGACCGCTTGGCGGACCTCGCCTCATGCCCCTCGAGGTCGTGCTCCCTTGTCCTCATATCTGGGCGAGTCTACATTACGTTACCGTGGCCCAGCCTCATTTCATGTCCGTGCCGAAGGAGAGATAGGGGTCCTTGGTACCCCGGGAGAGGTCCTCCTTGGCTAGTAGTGACCACCCGAGTAGGTCCTAGGTGCCCGTGATCATATCTTCCACGTCTCCCTAGACGAGGTAAATGCCTCAGTGTCGACCGGATACGGATCTAGAGGAGGAACTCCTGACCTCGTGGTCCCTGGTGGTTTCCCGAAGACAACATGGTGGTATCAACGGGCGCCTCTACGGTGGATCGTTCTTCATTGTTCTCGATCAGACGATGGCTCTCTTTCAAAATGGTTGTCGTCGATAATATATATCATTGTGAAAATATACATACAAACATTTTACCGAACAAAAACAAACAAACTTTAGACTCGTAGACATACACTATGCCAACATAAAATCGGTGCAACGCAGATGAAGTTGTTGTCCAGTACATAGTCAAACTCAAGATCTTCAAGTAAAAGCTTAAACAAAACAAGAGACGCATAACACATTTAAATGAACATCTCGCGATAGTAAAGTAAGACTACAATCCTCTTTTTTTGATAATTGCAAAAAAATGCACTAAACTTGTCTTGCTGTTGCGTTTTATATGAAATTGTTTTAAAATAGGATTCTACCATTTGAATTTTAATTTTAAATTAAACAAAAAATTCAATTTTTCACATCTCATAACTTCCTTACTCCCTGGTACAAAGAGGAAGAAAATCAAAGGATTTGAAAAAAAATGGATTTTTTTGTTAATCTACCTATTATTTTCTAGATCTAAATTGTAAAAGTAAAATAACCATTTTAATACAAATTGCGACCCGAAGACGAGTTCAACTACTTTTTTGCAGCTAGCACAAACGAGGGCTACAAATTGCAAAAAAATGAATACTCCAGGATACTTTTTTGCAATCATCCCTTGTACGTATTCAATGACAGATCATGACACCATTCCTAGTTTCAGAAAGAAAGAAAATTCATCATCCCAAAGACAACATATCGATAACAAATATGGTCAGCATAGTCGCTGATGTTTTGCATTAGTAAATCTTGTTGAACTAGAAAACCAAATTCTTATCTTGCTAAATCCAAAAACCATTATGGGAAGTGAGAACTCAGATTTTCAGCTACTACTACAAAAAGTCCCATGAGCAAGGAAATATATATATAAAGTAGGGATAGTTGCAAAAAGGTACCCGGAGATATTCAGTTTTTGTAACTTGTTGGCCTTTTCTTTGATAATGACAAAAAAAATGCCATGATCTTGCCTTTTATAGCATTTTCTACCAAAATTACTATTTCACCCTTGAAAATTTAAATATTAAAAATACCGAGTACAAAACAAATATCCAAACTTCCATATTCCTTAATTTTCTTCCTCTCTGTACAGTACAAAAAAGAAGAAAATTAAGGATATTAAGAAGTGGATTTTTTTTTGTTTTTTACTTATGTTTATAAATATATAAAATTTCAAGGGTAAAATCATAGCTTTGAAACAAATTCATAGAGGGAAACAGAAAAGACAAGCTCAAGGAACTAGTTTGTCATTATCAAAGAAGATGGCTAGAAGTTACAAAAAGTGAATACCTCATGATATTATTTTTTTGCGATTATCCCTGTAAAGTGTAAAGTACATGCATCGATAGACCAGTCCATTTTTAACGGGTCGACTCAAGTTGCAATCCTAAATGGACGAGTCATAGAAGGAAACTCAAGCTAACAGAGTATAATGCTATAGAATCACTCAGGTAAAGGATACTCAAATACATCAAAACTGCTTACGCTCTGAATGGCTTCCTAATATAAGCAAAATCAAACTAGGGAAAAAAACTACAGGACAAAAGGACTAAACTAGGATAAGCTTTTCTAGTGATTACACCAAGTTCCAACTAAAGCTCCTAAGCCCAATTCAAAACAGCATAAAGAATGAAGAACATAGCAAAGTTTGTACCACAGTCATGCAACATGCAAAATCATATTCATAGCTAACATGGCAATGCAAGAATTTTGACTACTTTCTAACATCTCAAACTACCTAACAACTGTGGCACCAACCCACATAATACCCTAACAGTATTGCGATGACTTGCTGAAACGATGTGGTCGATTAAGGCACCGGGTAGAGAAAAATTACCAAGTATACAAACCTTTTATCGTAATTCATAGGGGTAACTTCATTAACACCTCCCTTTGTTTCTCAAATACACACTGCAAGAGTGAGGGGTTATCTACAACACACTGTCACCTTTCGTTTATCAGAAAAAACAACCGGATTTTGGATCATTTTGTTCTAAAAAACCATGATCCAAAAAACCACTGATGAATAAGAAAGGTGACAGTGCGTTCCTGATAAAACCATCACCTGTCTTTGAGTAAATCTGGGTTTTATGATTGATAACGAAAAGTGACAGTGTTACTGATAACCTCTCACCTTTAGGGGGTGATTTTGATAGCGAAATGTCAGTGGGTATGTAAATAACATTTTCCCTAATTCATAAAGGCAGCTAACAGTAACACCCACTTTTAGATCTAAGATTGCTTCCTAGCATTCACTATAAAACACAGATCCAAGGTACCCTTTGGAGGGGTCTAAAAGTGGATTGGGCCAAAGCAAAGTGAACATTTTTTTTACAAAATTATGCAGTTTCAGAACACCAATGTGAATTTCAACATTTTGTATTCATTCATTTGGCCAGACGGACTTCCGGATGTAAGAGTTAGTTTGTGCTCATTCTTCCGGATGAAGGCTTGCGTCTCTCATCCCATCTTACACATTTTGGCTCTTTAGCTTTATCTCATATGACCCAACAAGCTCATGATTGTGACCAGACAAAAACATTTACATTGTCCATAATTATGAATATATAGATGGAAAACACAGCCTATGCGTTTCATCCAATTAGGAAGAATGTCTGAACCAACACCGTAATTGAAACATAAAATCAAACATTAAACAAAAGGGAGCATATTTAAATTGAGAAACGAAGAGAATTCATCAACACTGTAGCATTGCATCTCAAATTCATCAAAACGAAGCCTGATTTGATCAAACTACCAAAACCAACCCCTAACAAAACACCAAATTCTTTTCAATTTCACTAACCTCGATCCAATCAAGCCCGAGAGTTCCTACGATCACTGCCGATGGAAAACCCAGGTTGCGCAGCACGTCTCCGAGTCCTCGACGGAAGAATGTTATCCAAATCGACCTCGGTCAGTGGATCATCGGATAGATCGCTCTCATCTTCCGATTCGCCGGAATCGGAATCGGAATCGCTATCACTATCGCCGTCGCTCTCTTCTTCGATCAATTTCCCCTTACCCTTGTCGTCCTTCATAACCCCCTTCCCCTTCCGATCCACCGCCGCTTTCCCGTTCGAATCCTCGCCGTCCTCATCGTCCTCCTCCTCTTCGTAGTCGTCCTCGTCCTCGTCTTCAGCCAATTCGGGCTCGCGAGGGTCGATTTTCGCTTCGGGAACAAAGGAATTGTCCGATTTTGGGTTGTTCTCGTCGCATTCGTCTCCGTTTTTGCCGTTTTCTTCCGCGGCGGGAGAGGCGTTGTCGTTGAGAGTCTGGAGCTTCTGTATTTTCTTAGCATTGACTTCTTCGTCTTCTCGGAGGAGATCAGGCTTGCGCTTTGCGTGCAATGTTGGCTCTGCCTGGTTTTCTGTTTCCGCCATGGATTGTTCTTCGGAAGCTTGTCTCTCTCTCTCTCTGGTACGGTTAGGGTTTAAGCGCCGAACTGTGAGGAACTAGTTTTTGCGCCCTTTTGTACCTTCTCTTTATTATCTAACAGGTCCTCTAGTTTCCTTAATTTGTATTGTAGCCCCCAAAACTTAAATTATTTCTGTATCTTTCATCTCTAGTAAATCGTAAATATCTGATCTTTGTCGACCTTTTTTAACGAAAGTAATTAAAGAGAAAAAGGGTAAGACGAAAGTATGGTCCATAAACATCAATTGCTGACTATATAATAGATTGGTCGGTTATATAAGGAGGATCAAAGGTGAGGTCAATGCCTCGAGAGGTTAGGTAGACGATAAGACATCAGTAGTGTCCACCCTATGTCTCGATCTAAAATACTTGAAAAAACGGGTCTGAGGGGTTTGATTTGACAACATACATCTAGGGAGTAACTAAGGAGTGAGGGAAGCAGAGGTTCGTGTGTGGTCCAAAATTTGCAGGGCGAGGTGTACTTCACCTTGCACACCCTGTTGCGAATGTGGTCATTCATGGACTTTGACGAGACCACTAGGTGGGTCTCGCGTTGGTCAAAGTCGGGGCCAATGGGGATGCGTTCCTTCCTCCCGGTGGGTCCGAACTTAGAGTTCCGTGGGAACCTTGGAAGCTTCCAACGATCTTGTGTCGTCCAATGAGAAACCCGGGTTAGGCAGAAGATCCTATATTTCCTCCGCCTCTCCAAGTACCAAGATTTCGTCCCCCTCAGGAGGGTCTGTTGGATGGGTTGGTCACAACGCATTCCTAAATCGTTAGTGGGTCAAAGAGGGGGCAGGTGCTATGTTCCGGTGGAGGGAGAAGGTTCCGACGTTGGATTGCATGCGGAGTGTGCTGCCTTCCCACCCGTGCTTGTGGGAAATTATCCCATTGTGGTTTTTTCATCCCTTGAGCCGGTATCAGGGTGTGCAACAGATTCGGTGACGTGCAGCAGATTCGGTGGCGTCTAATGGTCTGGACACGACGTTCAAAGCCTTCTGGTCGGGGCCATTGTGTTGGCTTCTCAAGGAGCGTCTGGATAAATTCGTCTCCTTCTTGGTGCCCGGTCTTCCATCGAGGGTAGATTGGGATTTGAGCCTTTAGGACCGAAATGGGATTGAACCCTCCAAGATAGGATGGGGTCCGAAAGTGCAGATCCAAGTGGGGATGGTTTCTATTCTGCACTCCTAGATGAGCTAGCTAGGTACTCCGCGACAGGTGGAGTAAGCCTCCCCAGCCATGGATAATGGTGGGCTGAGGGATTGCTCTCTGCAGAATAGGATCGGTCGGACAAGGTGATGGTTCACGTACCGTCTTAATTGTTGGGGAGGGCTGTAAATGACTGGGGAGGCGCGTCGATAGTCGTTCTTTGTGTGGATCGTGGTCGGCATGGAGAATGGGATCCTCCTAAAGCATTTTTGGGCTGAGGCTGAGGGAGAGAGACGGATAGGAGGTTTGGAGGACGCTTGTTCCTCCTAATTCAATCTAGTTCTATAACCCTCGGGTGGGTACCGGAGGCGTTGAGGGAGACAATGGGACAAGGCGTGAGGCTTTCTCGAGCCAGACGATAATCACCAAGGGATACGATGCAGGGATAGGTTTCTCGGGTGAAGGGATCGGTACGATGTTCGTTAGAGAGGTGGTGGGAATCGGTGGAAGTAGAGGCGTTCGTGGTGAAGGTTGGTTGGATGATGCCAACTACAGCAGTGGCGCAAAAGGTCGGGAAAGATTGGCTGAGACAGAACCCTATCGGAAAAGCTTTTTGGAATCTTGGATTGTCGACCTCTTTCTAATTGGTCATGAGTCATCTTACAAATATATATTTTTATGGTAACACTGGATGTTATAGGTAAATGTTTGAAAACGATGGTGATGATCATCGTAAAACAGTCCATAAACCATAATAGAAATGGAAAACAAATAAAAAAAAAGTTTGAACAATGTGAGGCTGAAAGTATAAAAACATTGTTACCAACTAGTAATATTGGAACAAGAAACCGTTCATCGTACTCATAAAGATGTCTTCAGGGTATAGCTACGAAAGCGGTCAGAACCGTTGATATAGTTGTTGGAAACAGAAACTACGAGTTTGAGATGCTCGGAACTAGAAGGTTAGTGAACTTCGCCCCCCTATGGAACTAATTGTTTTCATCCTCCCTTGGATTATTAGTGAGGGTCCTAAAAACGTGAATATGTTGGCTCTCTAAATGGTATCGGAGTATACTGTTGGAACATGGTGAACCCAATGTAATCCTATGACGAGTGAGACAGTGGTACATGTAGTCTGCAAACCCTATTTACTACACATTGGAGGAGGCAAGGGGCAGTCATTCCCGGTTGTTCACCCCTCATAACAGTTGTCATCGACGTTGTGAATCTTGTTCGGTAATTTTCATTAACACTGATCGATACCATCCTTCATCCCGGTTCCATGTCCCTAGTAAGCATCCATTTGAATCGATATTCTGCAATCGTGAGGTCCTGCCTCATATTGCAAACTTCGTGGCCCTCACAATAACTCCCTCTTTTGGAGGACACCGCGTTGGATCACTGATCGTCGGACTTTGGTTCCATGAACCCGCCCAACAACCCCGATATCTCCAAAAGACGGATCATAAGGGGTCATCGCCTTGGTACTGGTTCGTACGAACTGCTCTCAAACCCAAATTTGTTTTTTTATCGGCAAAGAAAAATTAAATTTGAACCTCTATGGAGGTGAAAGAGGAATGCAAACTGATCTAATTACAGACCACAAAAAAACAAAGAAGGACGCAACCAACTATAAGGGCAGAACCAACAACAAACACCCAATAAGGGGTGAACAAGACTACCACCAAAAAAGAATAACCGAACAACCAAATACAACAACAGACTCAAGAACTAACATAAAATCTCAACCTCAAAAACAATCCTAACAAGAGGAGATCCAAGGCCTAAATACCCAAATTTTGCAACCATGAAACTCACAGAGAAAATGGTCTACTAACCAGATTTCAAACCATGAAGTTAAAAAATATCATAAACCACCTCCTAGAACACCATGACCTTTGAAGAAAACTCTTAATCTCATCGGAGCCCCAACTTAGAAAGTTAGAAGACGCCGACACGCCGATGGTCAACACCACTAAACGAAATAGATAGACATGTGACCAAAATCACCGATACTCAAGAGCCCTAGAAATAGAAACACCTCGATTTACAATAGAGGCCCAAAAACCTAACACAACTTATCAGAGGCCAACACCTAAATAACTGACAGTGCCCCAACAACAATGGGTAGGGAAATATAGGAAATCGAAACGAGACTAAATTTAAGGTATGAGCAGAGCTCCACAAAACACAGATAAAGCATAGGGCGAAGCGAGATCATTACCATCCGCAACGACGAAGGGGCCAGATCCACAACAAATCAATGACCTGATAGGTCAAGAAACGCTTCTCATGGTAGAAATGGAATAATTCTCTGGAGAAGGAGCATCCACGAAACTAACATGAGCTAAGATCCGGTGTCACCATAGTCCGGAGACAAGAGATGTGAAGACCGCTCCGGTTTAAAACAGTTTAAGTTTTAATTTTGTTCGATCGGAACGTCGAGGGTGAAATTTGGGTTTAATCTTTTATTCGTTAAAAAATGGAATTTGAATCAGATTTAATGTTTAAAGTAAAAAAAGGAAAAAAAGGGTTTGGGCTGGACCGGGCGGGCCAAGCCCGATCCAGACCCGGCCCAAGCAGTTCCTCTTATACCCATTTTATGGTTTCAACTCCTGCATTTCTTTTCCCCCTTCTTCATCTTCTCGATTCTCTGCCTCTCCCGAACCGATGCTCCGCCTCTCCAGCCCATGCCGCCTCTCTTCCCCGACCCTCTCAGCCACCAAGCTCCCCCTCCTCTCCGGCTGAGTGTCGCTGACCGTTCTTGTCTTCGACATCTCCGACCTCTCCACCTCAAGGACCTCTCCCTCACCGTCCGTCTGCAACTCCAGCCACCACACACGATCTGGCCGCCTCTCCACCTCTGACCAGCTCGGGTTCGCCGAGCTCCTCTCCGACCACCCACTCCCTCGTCCCGATCCCGAGATCTCTCTCGGTTCTAAACCACCGTCGGTTCAGCCGAGCTCGCCGGCATCCTCACGCCCGATCTCCCTCGAACCCTTCTGCCTCCCCTCGAGCCTCCTTCTCCAGCGTGTGGCCGAACGCCTCGCCGTCGCCGTGCACGCGGACTCGCCAGGTCTGGGACGGGACCGCACCGTCCAGATCTGTGGCGATGGAGAGTCACTGTGGTCCGTCGCACCACACCCATCCCCGTCACCGTTCTTCCCCACGGTGAGAGGTTCGAGCCCTTGAGGCTTTGGGTCGCCGGCGGTGTCTCCGCCGGTGGCCGGCCGAATTAAATCCGAGTTTCTCTCCTTTTTTGGTTGTTCCCGAGTCGTTCTGGATTGGGTTTGGTTGAGACAGAAAAATCAAAGAAATTTAGAACAAAAGAAATAAAAACGAGAATCTTTTTTTAATTGATAGAAGGGAATTAAATTAAAAAGGGGTAAAATTATCAGATTTGTTTTAAATCGGACTTAGAACGGGAATGAAAACGAGAACGGCGAATCGGGCACCTCAGGATCTGTGCCTCGGAACCTGTGCCTTGGGATCCGTGCACTGGGTTCTGTGCTCGGAGCTCGAGTACTCGAACCCGACTCGTCGTAAAACCCGCCTTTAGCCCGCTCGAGTTAAAAGACAGTTGTTAAATTAAACCGGACAAATCGTAACCTATAATTTAACGTTGGAACCATTATTAATTTGTGGCTTTCCGTGTAAAATTAGAGTCCGACTTCGATCGAAGAGAAGACCGGAGGTAGCGAGCCAGGACGTCAGCAGCTAGGAGACGTAGCTGTCGGTTCACCTTGAGGTAGGGAAAGTAGCGAATACCGGTTTAATTACGGAAAGTTACTAGTATGCATGCTAGGTAATAATAAGACTGGAACGAATGTTAATATGATATAATAACTGGACGAGTCGTAGTGACATGTAGGATGTGACTCAGTAGTTAATTGCTTTCAATACTTGGGAAATTGTCGTGCTGGTAGATTGGTCATGTCGAGCTGTAGGTTGTGTGTTGATTGAAATGCCTGTTTTTGATTGAGATGTCTGCTGTATGACCTAGGGTCAATAAGTTTAAGAATTAAGAACTAGTATACTCGGTGTAACATGTTGTTGCTATGTGTGGGCAAGTGTGTCGTGGTTGATGAATGGTGAATCCTTGTTTGTGATATGGTCGGGTGAGTGATATACCGACGTGTTGTGTAGTTGTGGTAAGTTTGTTGGGCCTGGGAGCCGTGTTTGATCTATGACATTTCGATGCGTGATTTTAGTTTGTTGTGTGTTCCTTGAGGATGGTATTCCGGTTGTGTTTGGGGCCTACGGATCGTATTGCATAGGGTCGACGAGTCGGAGCCGACGGGCCGCATCATATCATCTTGCATAGGGCCGACGGGTCGGAGTCGACGGGCCACATCATATCATATTGCATAGGGCCGACGGGCCAAATCATATCATAGTGGGCGTACGGGTCATGGTTGGGCCTGAGGGTCGTGTTGGGCCTACGGGTCGTGATGGGCACTGGGTGCCGTGTTTCAGTCTCGATGATCTAGGGTCCTTTGGAGACGTTTCCGAGAGTCCCGACGATATGTGTCCTTATAAACCCTAAACCCTGAACCCTAAACCCCGGCAACGGCGCCATTAACTTGACACTCCGAGATTTAACCCTCAGAATGGTAAGACAAGCGTACCGGTCGTCAAGTAGTATTCGGGTTTTAAGTCCGAGATATCGTACCCAAGGAAGCAATTAGACAAGCACTTTAGTTAATTAATTCGCTGGTCAAGCTATTCCTATACCGATGATTGGTTTTGTTTTTGGAAATAATGTAAATGATCCGAGAATGACAGAGCACAATATCAAAAGAAGATTTAAAATCAGAGATTTAAAGCGATCTAGGACATTGACGGGGTGCTAATATGATGAATAAATTATCGGGATTCGGTCTACACTTGCAGCTAGTATTATTCTAAAGGCAACGGGAATTCTCTATCACTAGTCCTAACCATCTCTCGGTCGCATTAGGACCCTATTGTACTCTGACCACCTAATTATCTCTAATCTAGGTGTAGAAAGGTACCAAGCATTAAGATCTACGAATTCCTCTAACTTTCGGGTTTTACTCCTATGGTTATTGCACTCGTGTCAGTCCAACCATATTCTAGTCTAGATTGAAACCCGAGTTATATAATTTCCTTTTCCTCCTATTAACCTCATTTCTCAATTGTTGGTTACTAGAATTCATACATCTATCACGTGATCAAGGCGATAAAGCATTAAGCGCAAAATTATATAAACGATAGCATAAATACAATTTTACAAGTGTAAAGCCGAAACCCAATTATTTATGCATTCATATCGTTCCCCTATGTCCTAGATCAAAATGTATTTAGTTCATGACGACGGAATAAGAACACAAAACGCAGTTGAATGTAATCATAAACATCATAACTAACGGAAGTGATACAAATACCCGATTATCAATCACAATGATGAAGTACTTCGATTACAAGCCTCCAAAACTCCAAACTTCAAATCCTAGCTCTCAAACTTGTGTTTTTTTCTCTCTGAAACTCGTTATACTCTTTCTAATGCCCTAATTTTCTATTTATACATCGATAATAACTAAGGGCAAAAGAGGAAATCGGACTGGAAAATTACTGTTATGCGCGTCGTACGGCCATCCGTACGCCGTATGAGGGGAGTGTGCTTCCTACTTTGTCCATACACCGTATGAAATGGAGTATGGTGCCTACTCCATCTATACGCCGTATGAACTGGAGTATGATTCCTACTCCATCCATACGCCGCATGAGAGGGAGTACGAGCTCAGATCCACTTTCAGCTGCTCTCTGCCTTGTTTGCACGCTCAGCACACGTCCAATGCACGACGTATGGAATCTTGACTTGAAGAATTTGCGGTTTTTACTCCGTTTTTGGCTCTTTTCCGCTCCGAGATCCTATTTCCTGTAGAGAGAGATCGACTGCACCAAAGTAAAGAAATACACATCAAAGTACATAATCACGGGACTGAAAAACTCAAGAATGTGGGCTAAAAACATCTAGAATAGATGCATTTTACGTTCACATCAGCCATGTCGAGCCGTAGGTTGTATGTTGATTGAAATGCCTGTTTTTGATTGAGATGTCTGTTGTATGACCTAGGGTCGATAAGTTTAAGAATTAAGAACTAGTATACTCGGTGTAACATGTTGTTGCTATGTGTGGGAAAGTGTGTCGTGGTTGATGAATGGTGAATCCTTGTTTGTGATATGGTCGGGTGAGTGATATACCGACGTGTTGTGTAGTTGTGGTAAGTTTGTTGGGCCTGGGAGCCGTGTTTGATCTGTGGCATTTCGATGCGTGATTTTAGTTTGTTGTGTGTTCCTTGAGGATGGTATTCCGTTTGTGTTTGGGGCCTACGGATCGTATTGCATAGGGCCGACGAGTCGGAGCCGACGGGCTGCATCATATCATCTTGCATAGGGCCGACGGGTCGGAGTCGACGGACCACATCATATCATATTGCATAGGGCCGATGGGCCAAATCATATTATAGTGGGCCTACGGGTCATAGTTGGGCCTGAGGGTCGTGTTGGGCCTACGGGTCTTGATGGGCACTAGGTGCCGTGTTTCAGCCTCGATAATCTAGGGTCCTTTGGAGACGTTTCCGAGAGTCCCGACGATATGTGTCCTTATAGGGATGTTTCCGGCACTCTCGACGTTATACGTCTTGTGACGTTATGCGTCTCCTCTGGATCGAGAGGTAGTCCGATGGACGTTTGACCTACTGATTTGGTATTGATGGTATCGGGCTGTGTACAGTCGGTGGAGTTCGGGTATTGCGGGGCAGGACGTGTGCATTATCGGTTTGTGGGTCGGTTGTGTTTGTTGTTGTTATTGTTGATTGTGTGGAAGTCGTCGTTAAGAGTATTGTAAGATTGGCTATAAACCCCGATTTGGTATTTAGTCGTGCTGTACTGGTATGCCCTAATTTGACGGTTACTCGTGGTGGTGAGCTGATGTTCATTACCTTAACTACTTTCTCTACTGGGCGAAAGCTCACCCCTTACATTGTTGATTTTCAGGTGTTGAGCGGGGTTTGTGCTAGCAGGACACAGCTGAGCTTGGGAGCTGGCAAGATTTCTAGGCTCTGTAGGTCTAGAGACGTACATCGTTTTGATTTATTTATTGTCTTTAAGGTTTACTTAAGAGTTATTGACTCGTTTATTCAAATTTATGAATCGCGGATTATTATTTTAAGCCTTTCAACTTTACTTTTATTTAAATTTTATTATTGTTTTAATTCACGTCTCGAGTTCGGTCAAAACCGGATTTAGGGCGTGACAAGAGCACCCACGAGACAGCCACCGGAAGGACTGACACCACCAGCCATGACAAGAACCACAACACGAGCTTCCCACCAAACTCGAACGACCTGGAGCAGATATGAATCTTACAAACCGGAGCCACCAAGGCTGCTAGCAGCCGGAAGCTGCCACCAACCACACCAAAACCTCAATTTGGCCTCAGAATCTTCAGCTCCACCCATTCTTTATTCGCTGGTGGATTATCAACCACTACTAATCACACCCAAACTCAAGGTTGAACCTTATCTTTGTGATGCCGCATCACAAGACCCTTTTACCGTCTATCGTCGCCTTTCCTCGTCACACCCACCAATAATACCAGATCCACCCTTTTCTATATGGGTTATCAACTCTATCCAGTGTTAATCTCATGCTTAGTTTGATAACATCGTCGATATACGCTCCGCCAAACTCTTCACTCCAGCCTAATTTCAACACAATCGTGCTCGACCACCCCAAATATATACGTATGTCGAAACGTAACATGACACTCGAATAAGACCACAATGGATGAAATCCCCCTTTAGAGTCGTCGCTCCAAAAACCTAAAAGGGAGAGGAGCATTGCGGCTCTTATCATCATATGTGTTTTTATAGGTATAAAATACAAAATAGAAAAAGAGATTTCTCATTCTATGAACCATGTTCTAAGATTGATTTATTTGTTACTTTTTGCATATTTTGAGTTTTGGATTGATATAAATTGATTACTACTTCTGGATTGAGTTTTTTTTTTTACAATTGTTGATCAACTGTTATCGATAACTCATGTCTCAAAGATAATATCAACAACCTGACGCCTGTTCGTATAACTGATATTAAGTTAAAGCATTTTCAAATGGATACTTGCAAGAATGTATCATAGGCTATTTACTTTTAAAAATGGTAACCATCTTATTTGATAATTGTAAGCATGTCCTGATTTGTTTTTGAAATATGAGACGAGGAATTGCACTAATAATACTAATCAAGATGTATAAATAAGGCAAAACTCCCCGGGCAGAACGATACCAGGACTCCCGTAGGTGATCTAGCGGTCTTGGACCCTCTGAAGTAGACAAAGATAAAAATTCCTATGTCCTACCATTGGCTGAAAGAAAAACCAACATAAAACAACTGAATCAACATACACCAAACTAAAATAGGGAAAACAACAAAACGACTTTGGTGTAGACATGCTTCTCTAAGACACAATAGGTATGACCGATCCTGAATCGTGAGGGGTAGGTCACCAACCTTCTACCCCCGTTCTCCCTGAAAACTCATGGCTCTTGGTGGGGCTGTTTTGCAGCTCGTGCTTGATTGAGATCGTCCTTAACTTCGTCCACTACCACACCGTCGTTATCCGATCATCTTCATCTTCAAGGGAGTAGATCCCTAGTAGTTCCTTAGCAGACTCCACCACCCACGGGGTCGAGGAGAGAGTCAGGAGTAGTTGTCCCGGCTTAGAACGAGCTTTTTGCGGCCCTGAAGATCGACGGGGCGAGGCTAGGGGCAGTCATGCTTGGGCCCATGCCATGTTGAAGTCTGCGGAGGGCTGATGACCTTGTTGCGATGGAGGAGGCAGACCCGAAGCATTATGCGGCAGATATTTCTATCGTGAGGATGAAACAATGAGAGAGGTTCTTCCATTGGTTGTGCCGGTTAGAAGGGCGGAGGGTGAGGAGGAAGACAATAGCATAATGATTGCGATGAGAAATGAAAGAAAGAGGGATACAACTACGAAAATGACTAAACCCTAAGGGAACAATCTCAATTTTTTTACATGTTTATTAATTAGTGTTGAAGATACCAAAATAACGTGAAGTTTCATTTGATATTTTAATTTTCGAATTTGTCCTTTTAATGCATTTTGTATTACCGGGGGAGTAATTGGTCCACCTCTGATTGTTTATTCTCTGGTCTGCTCGATCAGATGCTTATGGTTGTAGTGTACTATATCGGTGTCCTAGGACGCTACCGCAGTCCCCCCCCCCCCTCCGACCGCCCATATGTCAAAGAGCAAAATTTATTTCTCTGCTTATTTCTTTCATTTATTGTTAGTTTGGTTCCTTTGTATGGTGTCTCCGGCTCCCGAAGGCACCAGAATGCTTTTATATTAATAATATCATTGTTTCTCTCAAAAAAAATTGTTTCCAAATAATGATTTTACCTTTGAAACTTAAATTAAAAGTGAAAAGGGTATAAAATACTTAATTTCATCTACTTATATGTAATTAATTAATTAATTAATTAAGAGATTTTTTTTATAGCTTTTCTAGGTTTTACCTAATTATTTTTTATTAATACCAAGGGTACCAAAAAATAAAATTCTAATAATTTTGAATTATATATAAAAAAAAACTACAACTTACAAAAACTAAATACTTTAAGATAACTTTTTTAAATTTTCAAAAATCTAATATTGAAAAATGTTTTAGATTTTACTATTGGATCCCAAAACTGTCTAGAGACACAATCACAAGTAGCCCGTCTAGCTCAGTTGGTAGAGCGCAAGGCTCTTAACCTTGTGTTCGTGGGTTCGAGCCCCACGGTGGGCGATTTTTTTCATTACTCGTATTTCTGATTTTGGGCTTAAGATCCATAAACATGTGATCGGGCTTTATTTTGGGCCTCATTCCACCTCATCTGTTTTTGGGCTTCAGGAATCATAGATTTGGGGCCTAAGAAATAATGAACATAAAACAAAACATACCAATAATCATGCCTTTTTGTTTCCATGCACATGAAAGCACAATGCTCTTTCTAGGAAGCTTCCTCTAAATTTCGCCACATTTTAGTGTTGTTTAAGAAAATGATTTTAGTCCGCGATGGCCTTCAAGATTTAATAAGTTTGTAAACCGAATTAATCATGTTAATTACAAGGCTGGTAAAACTTATTCAAATCGACTATTACCGAGGGATCGATAATAATGAAAATAGAAGTATCGCCGGTGGTTTTGACATAGATACAAAGAATTGTTGTCGTTTTGGTTGGATACCAGTGTTTCGATTGGAGAATTGTCAGTCAACCAATAAAACCGACACCGATCACCGAAATTGATCCGACCCGACTATTATCAGGGGATCAAAAATACTGAAACGAAAGTATCGACGATGGTTTTGGCATACAGGCGAAGTACTGTTGCCATTTTGGTTTGACACCAATGCTTCTACCAGAGAACCGTAAGTCAACCAGTAAAACTGACACCGATCACTAAATCAAGTTGCATCTCTCATACATCGTTAAGCTCCATCTGCATACACAAGATGACCAAGGAATAAATATTTAGCATGAAAACAAAACGTATCAATTCAAATTTAATTGTATAAACTCGATGATGCTTAAATAGACAGTTTCGGCATGGAGACGAAGAAAATGTGTCATTTTGATTGGATACCGGTGATTGATTGTAGAATCATCACACCGATCACCATATCAAGTTGCATTTCTCAAACGTCGAGATGACGGTGAAAACAAAATGTTTTTCCATTTGAATTGAATTGTATAAACTCGATGATACTCAAATAAAGTTTCGATTCGACTCGTTTACAAACATTTGTATCTCGATTGTGTGATGACATGGCGCCAATAGATTGGTTGGGCTCCGAAGCTAAAGAGTGAAAAAAAAAAAATAAAAAAAAAAATCACATAAAGCTCTAAATCATTTTTAGATTATAGTGAAATACCGATCTTCGCCATAGCTTAAGCTTAAGAAGACATATCTGTCTCTCTTCCTCTTTACTTCGTGAACAGAAGAAGAAGAAGAAGCTTCAATGGCGAGCAGGTACTTCGTGGTGTCTCTTCCTGTTCAAGGCTCTGCTTCTTCGATTTGGACCAAGCTGCAAGAGCAAATCTCCAAGCATTCCTTCGAGACTCTCCTCTACCGGGTACTCTCATCATCTCCTCCGCTAGATCCGATATTCATCAGCTCTGATTTTCGATTCTCAATTTTTTTTTATCCATTTCGCAGTTCAACATACCTAATCTCCGTGTTGGAACGCTCGATTCGCTCCTCGCGCTCAGCGACGATCTGTTGAAGGTAATCTTTGTTCAATAACCGAATCCGAGTTTCGGATCGTGTTTTTTGTGTCGGAATTATAGATTCGGAAATTTAATCGGATTTATGAATATGTATGATTGTTTCTGGTGTGTTGGTGATGAATTGGAAATACATGATGTGATTTGTGAGGAATAGATGCGTAATTGGGCTTCCTGTAACCTGAATTTGTGTTTTGAGTTCCTTGATCCGATGTTTGGGTTGAGATCACTAGTTTTTGACGAGTAACCTGCAGGCGAATACTTTTATGGAAGCAACATCGAGCAAGATCAAGAGACAGATTGAAGAATTGGAGAAAGCTTCTGGGGATGTAAATGGCGCTCTCTCTGTTGATGGTGTTCCTGTTGATTCATATCTCACTAGGTGAGTGACCGTACTTTTGTTTTATTTTTGGATTATGTTTGGTTTTGAGTGGAATGATCAAATGCGTTTTGATTGGGAAATGGAAGATTTGTTTGGGATGAGGCTAAGTACCCGACAATGTCACCATTGAGGGAGGTCGTGGATAGCATTCATTCCCAAGTGGCAAAGATTGAGGATGATCTCAAGGTAACATTTTCTTTCCTGTTCTTTTGTGGTTTTCATTTTTTATGTTATAGACAACTTATTCATAGTTAAAGAGGCTCAGATGTAAGTTTTAGATGATTTCTGGATGCAATCATATGGTATGTTCAATATTTAAGAAGCAGGGTGTGGTCAAGTATTGATATCTGATAATTTTGATCGTTCTGTTATGTGTTCCGAAATGAAAGAAATTATCCGCGAATGCTTTGTGTATCCCTTCTAGAAAAATGGGGTTTGCGAATACCACTAACTAAAGTCTTAGAAATCATCTGCAAATCTTAGTCCCAATGATGGGGAGAAAAGTGTGAGAACCAATATATTATATTCATCATACCTTCATGTCCATTTTGTTTATAGCTTCGTGCCTTTTATGGTTATAGAATCTTGTGAATCACTGTTGAGACTTTAAATTTTTGGTTTTCTGCCTCACTGATCAAGCATTGAATGAATTACTAACAAGCCAAGTAATGGAACACATGTCTGTCTAGCTCACTCATATTCATCTTACTAGGAGTGTACAGAATGCAATTGTGAAACATCTCATGATACATAGGAAGCTTAAATTCCTGGATAACTATCCATATATTCTTATTTGGAGTAATCGTTATCCTTATAACTTTCATAAATAACGATCACTATTTTTCCAGCATATGTAATGGCTTTTAATGTTTTATTTTAATTTACTTATCTTCTTAACGGGGTATTAATTTATTTATTTTTTCAAATTTCTGTCACTGTTATGATTTATGAGTTGCTTTTGTAGCGTGTAGTGGTACCTCTATAAATCATGACTTCCAACTAAAACACTCTTGTTCCTTTCAACCCTCCTTGTTGAAGGGCTTTCGTTTCTTAACCTTTTTGCTCAGAAATTTAATTGCCCTCGACCTTTGTATTACACGTTGGTTGTAAAAGAACTATGCATTCAGTTGCCGACTTCTGTTGTGGTATATTGAATGGTATGTTTGGTTCTTACAGCTATCTCTTATGTTAGGTTCGTGTTGCTGAGTATAACAATGTCCGTGGTCAGCTCAATGCTATAAATCGTAAGCAAAGTGGAAGGTACGTGTTGAAGGACTGTTTAGTATTAGGACAAGTAACATATCCCAGTAATTTATATCATAATATTAGGTGACAATAACTCTATGCTTATTTCAGTTTGGCTGTTCGGGATCTTTCCAACCTAGTAAAACCAAATGACATTGTTACCTCGGAGCACTTAGTGACTCTCCTTGCAATTGTTCCCAAGTACTCACAGAAGGACTGGTTGTCCAGCTATGAAACCTTGACTAACTATGTGGTAAAACTTATTTTGTTTATTTAGTATTTTACTTTGGGGATACTTGTTTTTGTTGTCCGAGTTATAGGTGGGAATTTGGGCCTAGAAAGCTTTCTTGCTGATCACCTGAAAACACTTTCAGGTGCCCAGGTCTTCCAAGATGCTGTTTGAGGATAATGAATATGCCCTCTACACTGTGACACTATTTAATCGAGTTGCTGATAATTTCAGAACAAGCGCACATGAAAAAGGGTTCCAAGTCAGTATATCAATCTCTATATACTTTTTTTTATTGCTTTGATGTTACAGAAATCAGTTTCTTGCCTTTCACACCGATAGATTTTTCATTTCTTTTTGTGAAGCATCTAACTTGATGGGGGCTCTCTGATTAGTAATCCTGTGTTTATCGTGTGACCCAGATACGTGACTTTGAACATAGTCCAGAAGCTCAGGAGGGTAGAAAGCAGGAGCTCCTAAAATTGATGCATGACCAGGAAAATATGAAAAACGAGCTTTTGCAATGGTGCTATACTAGTTATGGGGAGGTATATGCATGCTCCATTTGTAATATATTATTTGTTCTACTTTTTACTATTACTTCTTTTTCATTATTTGTATATTACATTACACATCATCTAAAAACGGCCATCTTATATTGCAATTTTGATTTCACTTTTTAACTTGCAGGTCTTCAGCTCCTGGATGCATTTCTGTGCTGTGCGTATATTTACTGAAAGCATTCTGAGATACGGACTGCCACCTACTTTCTTGGTAGATGGATCCTAGCCTTAACTCTTCTTCTTTTTCTCTTTTAGTTAAGAAATCGGTATTTGACAAAGGATCGTTTTTTTTTTGTTTCAGTCATGTGTTCTATCTCCATCTGTGAAAGGTGAAAAGAAAGTCCGTTCCATCCTTGAAGGATTATGTGAGACTGCAAACAGGCAAGTTGGTCATCCCATCTTATGATATGTGGTACACAAGGAAATTCTTAGTTGGATAATTTACAAATTTAACTGAATTCTCATCTCATATTCCATTGAAACATTAGGGGGAGGTAGGGCCGTAAGCGAGCCGAATTTGAGTTTCAAGGTTCGGCTCGTTTAATAAACGAGCCAAGCTCGAACCCAACTTTTCACGACTCGATAAGCTCCTGAACTGGTTCTTTTAGTATATAACTAAACATATATTCTACATAACATAATTAAGATATAGTTTTTAGTTTTTATTGAATATTTATAGTGATAGCCGAATTCGAGCTTAACCATATACACTCGTTCTAGTACCTTGAACTTGTCTTTTTGTTGCACTTTGAATAAAATTGTTTTTAAATGGTGATTGCATCCTTTAAATTTTAAGTTAAAAAAATAATAATAATGAAATAACAAATTCTAAATTTTCATATCCTTTAAATTTCTTACTCTTTGGACGGTACAAGGAGAAAGAAAACTAAGAGATGAAAATTTAGATTTTTTTTAACATATTATTTTAATAATCTTAAATTTAATAGCAACATCGTCATTTTTATACAATTTGCAACCAAAAGACAAGTTCAAGGTACTCTTTTGCAAGTATAATAGAAGAGAGCTACAAATTGCAAAAATGAATACCCCAGGGATACTTTTTTACACTTATCCCATCTTTCGGGGAATCTTTAGCACCCGAACTTCCAAATTTCTTTTAAGTATACACCCCCGGAACTGATATTTCCATGTTTTGGTACGCTTTACTTCTATCGCATCCAATAAGACAATGCTTTTAATATGCACAATTCAACTGTGATGTTTCTCTTCAATAATAATTTTTTCCAACTATACTTCAACGCAGTGGGTACTGGAAAGCAGAAGACGACATGGGAGCAGGGATGGCCAGTCTAGGAGGAGGCGAGGCCGACTCGCATCCCTATGTTTCATTCACAATCAACCTTGCTTGACCGGTAAAGCTGAATTCAAATTCCTTATTATCAGTTTTCATATCCGACTCCACCAAGGATTTATTTCGAGTTTACAATAACGACGGTGGGGATAATGATCGATTCAAATAAGAAATGTGCCGATGTATATTAGAGTTAAGAACACAATTCTTTGGTTATTTATGATTGCAGTTTAATTTCCGGGAGGTCGAGGTCCTGTTTAAGGATTAGGATAAAACATTAGGTGAATGTCATAAATTACCTGCATTTTTTTGCGGGAGAATTATTATTATTTTTTGATATTAAATGCAATAATTAGATATCATGAAACATTTTTATATTTCTATGGAACCGAGTTCTGTATTTTCAGATATCGAATACTTGGTTGTTGTATGTTGTCCTACTGAGTAGTTATAAATAATTCGAACTGGAATTGTTAGTGATAGTTCAGAAAAATGTATAAATAAATATAATTCCCACTTGTTTTGAACATTCAAAGAAATTGAGTAATCAAGTGTAAAGTACGATGAAATTGCAAACTCAGCTTGCTGGGTTGATCAACAATCAACGGCCTTAGGATACTTTTTTTTAAACGACGACCTTAGGATACTTGTTTTGTAATTAGACCACCCACGATGGAGTCGGTGGAGGCAATTTTTCTCTGTTGAATCGGTAGGTTAAATCATAGTCGGAATCGGTAATTTCTACAATGGAGAGGGCAAATTCGTTGAGTCGAATACGTGTTAGACGAAGAGTGGCTAAGAGAGGAAAGCAAAAAGAAGAGAGAGAACCAGAGGGAGGAGAAAGATAGAGAGAAAGAGAGAGAGAATGGAAATATAATCGACGTCGACGAAATTACCGACTCAGATCGCCAAAAAAGTGGAAAACGTTAGCAAATCTTTTTTTTCCACTTTCGACGATTCTTTTGACTTCTTTTAAACAATAAGCTCATTCGAACAACTATAATAAAAGTCGAGTAAAAAAATAGGTTTATTTTACATTTATAGATATCGAAAAAGTATACACAACGACTCAACCCCTTGCCAAAATGATGCCAGTTCTTTTCTACTTTCACATGGGCTAAGCCGCCAGAACTACACTATTTTCGCATGTAGTAATAACTAACAAATCAGTTAAAACTATATCATACCAACTAAACATAGTATATCATACCAACTTCCACAAGGCTGATGTGCGGGATGTTGAGCGCCACAGAAGGCCCTCGGCAGTTCTTCCTCAGGAACGAGTACCCGATATCAATCACGACCTTCTTCAGGTACGACGAAGATCTACGAGCCTTCACATACGAGTGGCCCATAATGTACGTCACTCCCGCTTCCTTGGCGTCGATCAGGTCCGTCAGCTCCTCCCTGACGGCGCCGTCCATCCCGGGATTCTCCGGGAGCTGGAACTTCACTCGCCGCCTCCTGATCTGCGGGTTCTCGTCGTCGTAGACGGATCCCAGGCTCTGGAGAGTTGCGGACCTGCTGCTTTGGATGGAGCTGTTGAATCCGAGCTCTTCGATCTCGGAGACGATTAAGCTCGAGTTTGATTGGACGCTTCGGGTGCTTATGACGGCCATCCTTCCGTCGAAGGACGAGCTCTCGGAGGTTGAGGATTGGGGTTGGATGGATTCCATTTGGATGAACTCTGCGATGCTCTGTATGAGTTGGTCCTCGAAGTTTCCGACGTCCCGCTGGATGTCCTTGTACCTGTTAACAAGTGTATGGAGCATGTGTTTATGTATTGAATGACATATATCGAATCAAATAACCGGTCTATCGACCATTGACAGAAGGTTAAGCACTTCTTGAACTTGGGTCTTGGAAACCTTGTGTTCAAGTCCCAGCAGCGGTACCTTACAACTTAGTTCTCCAACCTCCCAACTTATGGTGGACTTTATAAAACACCCTAACCCCGACGGGGACTTGACACTCCCGATCATATGGGATCGAACGTGGCGGGGATTTAGCCCCTTTGTCGGGGACGGGAGGAGCATTCACCGCCCCGCCTAATAATAATATATATGTACATATTGCAATATATTTATATAACAAAATTGAATTTGACCTAGTGATATAATGCATTTTTAACTCTAACAAGATACAATTTTGCATCTCAACTAAGCTCGTATTAAACATTTTTAACAATATTGAATACGTAGATGGAGAAGTTCAAACATGTGTAAATTATGAACTTATGCATTTTAGGAGGCGGGTTTGGGAATCTCCTTCCCCATCGGGGCGGGAACAGAGATCACGAAACCGCTTCCTTGCCATCCCTATTGCCTATTGGGCTTCTCTGTATTCAACCATTTGGGCATGCCTCTCCCTGTCTTTCCAGCCCTTGTTGGGCCTTTCTCACGGTGGGACAAGTGGCAATTAGAGTTCCCTTCTAGGTAAGGGAGGTCGAAAGTCCATAGTTACTACATCAAGCTTAAAATGTTCTTTAAGAATAAAAAAGATCATTCAGTACCCGTATCTGACGATGCATCGGTACATGCGGTATGGTCTCGGGCAGATCCGACCGATGAGGAAGCGTTCTTCGGGAGGCACAAACGGGACTGGGACTGACTTCACACAAACAAAGACTAATACCTTGTGGAAAGCGGGGAGGTTCGTTACAAAGTGAGAAAAGATTGCTGGTACTCCTGTTGCCAATTCCGAGTATATGAGTCCAACACCGGGCACACGGACGATTCCGAGGCTGGGGCCGAGACCGAGGATCCATTTCAGCGAGACTTTGTTGTGCAAGTCGTAGTTATACTTCTTACGAGTCCCGTAGTGCCATATGTACATTATAACCATGAAGATGACCGAGAGCACGAGCGGGACCCAACCCCCCTGAGGGACTTTTATGAGCGCCGAGGATAGGTAGACACCCTCGATGAACCAGAAGAAGAGGAGGAAGCTTGCTGCTAGGAACACGTTCTTCTGCCAGACAAAGATTATGACGAGTGCCATGAGAAATGTTGTGATGAACATTACTGTCATACAAGCAAGACCTGCAGACAAAAGAAGCAGAATTTAGAAGTCATGTAATAGACAAGCATAATAATGTCAAAAATTGTGAAATTGGCCACATAGTTAAGACGGGAAAAAGTTGATTGGCCCAGTGTTGAAATTTGTGAGAACTTCAGCAATGTTCCTAGTCACCACATAAAACGAAAATCTGAATAGCTACATAGGTTATAAAACACGCACATGAAGAAAAATAAGGTCTAATTATCAGAGTCCCATTCACGAGTATGAAAGTCTGTACTTGCAAATCAAGGTCAAGTAGGGGAAAACTCGGGTGAAGCCAGAAGGTTGGAAAGTTAATTATGAAAATGGAGTCTAATCATATCCATTGGATTGCAATTTTAACGGTTAAGATTAAGTTTGGAACTTTCCAGCTTTGCAATGTTAAGTCAAGTTTCAAGACTTCAGTTTGTAAGCATCTCAGCCATTAAAAAATTCGTTCCAAAGGACACGAATGGTTTTCAGTTTTCATCTCAACCTTTGGTTAACCAAATTGTCACTCAGGTTAAGTAGATATACAAAATAACGTCACGGCATATAAGCATCAAGAACAACTCTGCAGCTAATACAAAAAGAAACATGGATACGAAGGAAAACAACTTACCATAAGCATTTCCAATTAAAGTTGTGTCTTGAAAGCCAATGGTTATAGAAAGAGTAAGGATCATGAGGATCCAGTTTATTTCCGGAATGTAGATCTGGCCATAGATATGCTTTGAGGTGTGGACAACCTTGACCCGAGGGAAGCAACCAAGAGCATTACATTGTTTGATGATTGAAAAAGTGGCAGTAATAACAGCCTGACTCCCAACAATCGCAGCAAGGGTGGCTATGACAAACACGGGCCAGTATACAGGTTCTGCAAGATGAGAAATAGTCATATAAAGCAAAGATAGGACAACCAAAATTCGAAGCAGAGTTTTAGGCTAAATAAAATATAGGGGTAACTTTATTAACACACCTCCGGTGACCTTTGTTTCTCAAATACACACTGTAAAGGTGAGGGATTATCAATAACACAGTGTCACCTTTCGTTATTCATCAAAAAATCACTGATTCCATTCAATTTGTTACAAAAAAAAATACTGATAAATGGGAAAGGTGACAGTGTGTTCCTAGTAAAAACATCACCTATTCAGAGTGAATCCGTGGATTTCTTAATACCGAAAGGTGACAGTGAGTCCCTGGTAAAACCATTACCTATTCAGGGTGAATCCGAGGGTTTCTTAATACCGAAAGGTGACAGTGTATTATTGATAACCTCTTACCTTTAGGGGGTGTTTTTTGAGAATCAAAGGTCGTCGAGGAGGCACAAATAATGTTTTCCCTAAGATATATGTTGTCGTCTCAAAAACTAACCCGGAATGGAGTCGTAAAAGCTGTGGGGGATGGAATCAATGTTTTTAGATAGGAAAGCCGCGAGACCCATGTATTGCACAACCAAACAAGGGTATATGACAAATGCAAATGCAATCTGTGAAAGCAAAATTAAATGTAAGTTCTGTGCCGGTATAAACATAGATAAACAGACTTTGGGAGCATCCTAACCTTTATTGACGTGGCTGTGAAATGACCAAGATCTGCAAACATAGCTTCAGTACCTGGTAAACGCCCCAAAATTATGTAGTAAGCATAATAGTTCACAGGGAATCTTGAATACAAGGTTCAAAGAGTTAGGAAATTTCTAGTAAAACAACTTAGTGGCTCTAGCTAAGCATTTCAGCTTGAACAGTCATAAAGAAAAGTAGCACAAACAAGCAACTGAGAGAACAACTTAAAACATGTCAAAACGTAAATAATATTTATACTGACAAGCGACATACCAGTTATGGAAAGAAGGATCCCTCCAAGAGAAATCCAGCCATCTTTACCAGTTGCACGGAAGAACCGAATAATATAATGTGGCGAAAGTGCCAGAACGACTTTTGGGTTCCAATGTATTATGTTGTACAGCCCAATTGAAAAAATTGATATCAACCAGATGATAACTATTGGGGCAAACATAAAAGCTACCCTGTGGGTGCCGCAATGCTGCAGTGCAAACAGGCCCACCAATATGACACAGGCCAGCAAGACGAGTTCACCTATAAACAGAACGTAGTTCGTGTGTCAGAGCACAAATCATACATAAGGATATACTGAAGTACCAACAGGGCATCATAAATAATAAACTTCAAATAGCAGGGAACTGATTTACCTTCTGTTAGTTTATTTGCTGCAACCTGTAACCCTGATACTGCTGACAGAACTGCAAGTGCAAAAGTGAACTATGATGTGACCTAAATTCACTAGGGAAAACACACAAAATGCACAGGTTTCACATAACAACTCTACTAGGGGTAAGAAAAAAAGTGAGAGCTGTTGAAAACATTGCATTGTGAAAAACTATATACTTTACCTTACAAAAATGTTGGTTAATAATCAAAAGTCAATTATTTATTGATTTTTGAAATAAAAAATGGTGTGTATCGCAAAAGTATAAGAGAACTAAACAGTTGCAGCTCTTATTCAGTGTCTTGTCTAGTCTTCATAAGGAATTTAGCCTGAGAATGGAGCCAACAAGGTATAAAAATCTCAAATTGAATGATGCCAAATCATTCATATAACATTGCAGCTAGATGCCTGAGTGGCTAATAGGTGTAATACACTTGATTGACGAGTCAAGTGATTGTGAGCAACAAATAGATACACTTCTTCTCAAAGCTTAGTGATGGCTAGAAAGTCCAAAGCATATACACACATACATACTTGATTGAGAAATGGTGGGAGGAATGTTATGTTAATCTTTTCTTTACTGCAGCTTACGAAAAACATATGTGTTTCTTACCTGAAATTGCTGGAGTAAGCACACCATCACCTATGACCATACAAGCACCAAAGAGTACAACAACAAGCAGGGCTGTCCGCAACCGTTTATGCTTTTCCAAAAATCTCTTCAATGGAGACGAGGTTGTAGCCTGTCCTGAAGGACCATATCTATAAGCTGAGAGCTCTTCATCAGCTGCTTGTTGATTGGGGAGTAAACTAAACTTTCCATGTCTACATAGCAATGAGTACAGAGCAAATGTCCCACCTGAAAAGAGTTTGAACATAACCAGACCCAGTGGAGGATTAACAAAAGGTAGTGTCAGATTAGATTCCATGTTATGGTAAAATTTAAGATTGAAGTTGAAGTTTACCTTCCCCATTATCATCTGCATTCAATAGGATATTGATATACTTAAGCAAGGGAATCAACGTAAGGGTCCAGAAAATCAAGGAAAATGCACCAAAGATAACCTCTTCATTCTGATGCTTCTGCAACTGCCCAGTGAATGTGCTTGTAAAAACATAAAGAGGTGAAGTGCTCAAATCCCCATATACCACACCAAAACTTTGGTAGGCCAATAGTAGATTCCTGGAAAGATTCACCCAAGAAAGCTGCAAGACCCATAAATAAAGTTCAGTTGATGTTTTTTGCATTATTTAAAAAAAATCTGGGTTATACCTAAGATTAGCTTTAGACAAGTGTACAAATCATCTTGGACAAACTATCAGTTCAAGTTTCAGCTAAGAAATATTTTAAGGGAAAAAAGCATGCACAGACAACAAGGTCAACAGCTACCAATTAACTGCATCTGATGTATCATATTAAGGATGCTAACATCACAGCAAAGAAAAATAAACAAAATTACAGGAGGTCCCAAAGCCTTGAAAAGGAGTTGACCAATAGTAAAAATCACATCTAGATCACCAGTTCCAACAACAGATTCAATAACGCCAAACCCAGATCAAAAAACCGCTAAAACCACGAATTGGCCATCAATACAGCATCAGCACACACACAAAACACCAGTAATTTTCGTAATTCAAGCCCAACACTAACCAATCAAGCCAAATACACCTTCACCAAGCATCCATTTTCATAGAGAAACTCTAAACACCTCCAATTCACAGTACTCACTCCCTAAAACTTAACCGAAGAACATTTTCAGATTAAAATCAAAATTTAGTGAACAAAATGAGAGTGAAGCAACTCGAACTCGGAAATGGATGTGTACTCTCCACTCACAGTCACAGGTCACGGCCATGGCCAACCTCCAAATGGACTAACCAAACCAAGCACGTCACAATCACAACTGAGTTGAATCCAATTGATTCAACTCATTGCAAAAACTTCGCTAGATCGTATCCGAATAACAGAGAAATGCAAAACGAGACCGAATCATCAAGCACCAACAACAAGCTACCACTAAAACTTGCAGATTCACAAATCACCTCCACATACATGTTAAGTACTGAATTTAGAGAAGACGAAGGAGAGCCGAGAACCCTAACCTGAGAAGGATTTCGAGGAGGAGAGAAGCTTCCTGATTCTGGCTCCATTGGAGCGCGAGAGCGAGGTTGAACAAACCAAGTCTCTCTCTCTCTCTCCCTCTCTATGAGAGACGCCGATAAATAAAATCAAATTAAAACGGAAATAAATCAAAACCCAAGTTTAATCTTAAACTCGCTGCTTTTATACACTGTTGTAAAAGTCTCCGCCTAGTCCGTTTAGGCCCTTGCCTACGCCTTAAAATCTGTAAAAATGTCCGACTCACCGCCCCGCCTAGGCCCTAAAATATGAAACCCACCGAATTCACCGTTCCGTTCGATTAGTCGAAAACTTGAGACTCTATTTGTGAAATTAGACATTTGAAAAAGATATGAAAAGTTGAGAGAGACAATATGTTTGTAATAGTCTTGAATTTCTTGATAAAAAGGATATGGAACGTGTCCCTCTTTGATGATTTATCATTATAATTTAGATTTTTATTAAAAAATGATAGCATTTTTTTTTAAAGAAACACTGATATTATTAATAGAAAAGCATTTTGGTGCCTTTGACAGCCAAAGACACCATACAACGGATCCAAACTAACAATACATGGAACACATAAGCATAGAAATAAATTTTGCTCTTTGCTATAAGGGCGGTCGGAGGGGGGCGACTGCGGTAGCGTCCAAGGACACCGATACAGTACACTACAACCATAAGATACTGATCGAGCAGACCAGAGGATAAACAAACGGTGGTGGACCAATTACTCCCCCGGTAAGTCAGCGTGCGTCGTCCTCCCTTGACTGACAGTGGTAGGGCTCCTGAAAGCGAGATTGCTGACTCCGAAGTGGTAGGGAAATAATACTTCAACTGTTGGTGGTACCCTTTCCACCTATACACCAAGGAGAAGGTACAGTCGACCAAACCCTCCCTGGCCTTCTCCGCAATCATTCTTGAAGGTGAGGGTGCTTGAAGCCCCCCGCCGCTGCTGAAGACGCCTCATTCGACGCCCCTGATTCTTCCTCCCCCGCTGATTCCCCGTCTCTCTCAGCCCTCTTATTTCTCGACAACAAGGGCGTCGAGCGACGTGGAAATCATTCCGCTGGTGTAACCTCCTCCTCTACCTCCCGTTGACCCCAGCATCCCATGTCCTCTCTCCTCGGCGGTGTTTTTGGTGGTACCGTTGGTTGACTACCCTTCCTTGAACCACTTAAATATGTCCAATTTGTTTCGGGTACGGCCTTCCCATGTTTTGCCTTTTCAAGCGCGATCTCGGGTCCCCTGGGGCCTTCAGCGAGGACCCCCGAACACCCCCCACGATCGGGCAGCTCGGGAAGAGATGTCCCGCACAACAACATCCAAAGTAGTGCTCAGGTAAATATTCATACGAGATGTGCAGACGAGTGCGTACCTGAGAGATCGAAAACCGAAACCAGAGTTGGCTCTGCAGCGGAATTCGGATATCTGCCCCTATTCGGATCTTCATAAAGTCTCCCCAGCAGAGACCCTTCTTGTCCACATCTACCCCTTGGCACGCCCCCAACATGTTGCCAATTCTAAAGCCCACATCCCTCGTCCAGGCTCCTACTGGTAGATTCGAGACACGAGCCCAGACCGAGAACTGGTGGAATTGGAGATCTGAAACATGCATGTGAGCCCGCAGATCCATGAATAGAACCAGAGAGTCCCAAAAAGACCATGAATCCCCCATTAGGACCCGGTCTCTCTCCTTCGCAGACTTGAAGAAAAAAGCTACCAACCCCCCCCCCCCCCCCCCCCCCCCCCTCCAACGGTTTGGCCTCGACCTTCATTCTCCAGACATCCTCCATTCTTGCAACCACAGACTGCCAGTAGATGGTCTTGGAGGTCAAGACCTTTGCCGCCAAGGCAAACCTATACAGGTTCCCCTGACCCGTGACCTCCTGCTCCGGCACTACTACTTCCTTAATTCGCATAGCACTTTGGTTTAGTTTTTTGTATTTTGATACTTAATATTTTTTATATTATACAAATATAGTATATTTTTGATTAAATTTGTGTAATATATATTTATTAATAATTAAAAATATTAAAAAATTAAATCCGCCTAGGCCCCGACTAGTCCCCGCCTAGACCCCGAAGTCCTCACCGCCCAACTAGCGCCTAGCGTTTTTTACAACCATGCTTCTATATAATGGTTAAGACGAACTGGGCCTGGGCTCGCCCTGGGCCCAATGGGCCACGTCACGCGAAACACGTTTGTGGATTGGTTCGCACGTGCGACCCTGCCCACTAGTGTTGTCGTTTTCAGAAGATATCTCGTAATACTGTGAAATTTCCACATTTTGTGTGATCATTATGGGATTGGAATTTATGCAATTCACACCCAAACTTGATGATGAGTTTGAATAAATTTGGTGGCACTATTGTAATTTGTCCACCTAAATCACTTTCTAGAAGTGTTTATGCTAGTTTATCTTCTTATTATGTTATTGTTTTTGTAAAAATATCATCTTCCTTTTTTTATGTGATTGTGTATAATTATATATACCATAAAAACTGAATATTCCATTCTGGCTGTTTTTATATTTGTTATGTATTTGATGTGATGGATCTGATTTTTGTAGCAGTAAATATAACCGATATATTCATAAAACAAATGTTTGGGGATACCAATTTAAAGCGGGTCAACCAAGAGGGACAACGTCCAACTGAAACAACTGTGAGAAAAAAACAACTAATAAGTCCATAAATCGTGGGACAACCTGGAAACTGGAAAAAATACTCTTTTATCGAAGTGTTCCAAAGACATAGGCGGGGGAGATTGTGATGGCGATCGAGGCCACTGGTACAATTACTGAGCCCATTTTTTTGAAAATGTGCCAACCGACTCTAAGATGTGTTTTATGAGAATATTGTGCTAGCGGTTGAGAGCACTAAACCATTGCTAAAGCACGAGAGTAAAGGCATGGCCAGTCTTTTCTCATTTTATCCTTAAACTTTTAGTAGATGTCCTTTCTGTTAGATAGTGAATTTCTTGCATGAATAGGTGATATCATCACCTATATATACATGATACATAAGTGGTTATGGATGATTATAGGAAGTTACATAATACAAATATAACTACTAAATATAACTGCTAATACTTTCGTATATATTATTACATTAAGTTATTTGTACTATCTCTTGAGTTACCATCATGGTACGTACAATACTTACGACCACAAGTACAGTTTGAACTCATCTCAATCCATCATCGTTGGCTTTGAGGTTGATGGCAACATATAGAACATAAGTCACATCTTATGTTTTATTATTGCATTTGTCTAAGCACATTTGTTATACAAATTATTACAAATATTAAATGAAGTTTGGTTTAGATGATGATTCTTATTTGGCCCACTATTTTGGTGAATAGTATTCAATATAAGACAAGAACAATTATTGTTTTTAAAATTGTTTTGGACCCAATGAAAGCTACGTAAACGAAATGGAAGGACACGAATTGAGTTTAATCGTATTTGACTTGTTTATGAAAATTGACATGATAGTTTAGAAATTTATTATATTTATTTGAGTTTGAATTTATTAGTCAATTCTTAAGAAAATGTTTATTGAATAATTTAATTTTTTATAATTATGAAATAAAAGTTCGAAACTATTTACATGGTTTGGTGATTAATGAATTGGATCATTCATGTTGAAAAAAAATAACTTTTAAATTATTTGGACTTGATTGGCCTTAGGCCGCGTTTTGTACGAGGGAAAAAGAAGTTGCCGAGATATAGAGCTCTCGTACGGAAAGGGTTTTGGGGATAGTATTTACTAATATTTAAATCGATGATCGGACTATAATACGTCCGGTAAAAGAATTTTGTAATCATTCGACGAGTTCAAAGCTAACAATCACTGATGGATTTGATCGAATGATGTTTCGGTCATGAATTTGTCTCAATTGTTGTGATAAGCAATTCGTGAGCACTACTTTTCTTCATTGTTTCAGAAAACACTCATTAGTGGTACAAACGACTAATCTCTAACGGATGAATCGTCTGTCTTTATACAAACTGGACTATGTTTCCACTCTTTCTTCGTTTATTTCATTATCGTCCTTATTACTCATTCCTTAGTTTTATAGATTTCCTTCCATTTCTATAATCTCAATACAAATTCTCATCCGTTTTAAAATTCAATTCTAACGATGGAAGACAGTGTTGTCTCCGCTAAAGTACTGGCAGCTGACGGTGGGAAATCAATGATGACGTTGTGTTGTCATGGATCAGTAATATGAGTCTTTATTGGCCCAAACAACCAGGAGAGGTCTACTACGCAGCCTCACAAGTTTCAATGAGGACCAAACGGGAGAACGAGGTGTTGTTGAGGAGAAATGTCCCGTCCTAATGGGATCTAGCACAACCCGATCCCAAACCTCATCCTTTTTCCTAGATACCTCCTTGACTACCTGGCGTCATCCTCTCCTCCCGCAAGAGTATCCGTCGCGGGACTAAGGTGAATTTTAGGCAAAGTAGATACACTCGAGTTGAGATAGGGAAAGTGTTAGACAAACCGTCATATGACAATAAAGATAGATCTCTTACATTATCACCTGGATTAGCCATACATTTGTGTTACATGATCAACATCTCAAGCCTATCCACGAATATGTATGGTTCTTTCTCATAATTTTTGAATAAAGAGTTCATCTTTTTTGTTTAAAAAAATACATCTAATGCTTTAAATTGAGGATGGTGGTTGCACATAGAAAATCATGTGTGCAAATGCAGATAATATGACACGTCTCATGTATTGAAGTTTTGCTTTCATTAAGTTTTATTAAAAAAAATAGCAAAAGAAGCATAGAATATTATTACGAAAATAATAATAGAGGACGAGACAAAGTTTCGGGCATGCCCAAAACGTTTATCCTATAACTAAAACCCCGGGATAATCCATGTAGAAAACTAGGAAATCTATCCCCACATCTCATGATGTAGTATTGCTATCGCTTCTCCCACCTCTACTCGGGTGGACTTATGGAGCCTTAAATGCTCTCCGGTTCCGCGGTGGAGACCTCATTCAATGAAGAGTGCCATGTGGAGATCAAGTGGTATCAGATCTCAATGGATTAGGCTTCTCCTCCTTACCGCGTAAGTCCTTGAGGAACTCATTACAGCTGGTGAGGCTGCTTTGAAAACCTCACGACCATCCACTTCAATCGAAGCAAGTAAGTTGTCCAACACCCTATTCTTTTGTTACAAAATGGGATCCCCGCTTGACGGGCTGGGGAGCAGGCCTTGAACTTTCCCCGCTTCACCATGCTCACCTTGGAGGCATGCAAGAGCATATGTGCCTCCGGCCCCGAATATGGGTTAGGCAGGAAGCCATGTGTTATTCCGGAAGGGGTTGTCATCACTCCCCTACGGCTCCATAAGTAACGGTCGTTGTAGGGGGACACGTGCATTTCGCTCTAGAGACATCCCAGGTTCTTAGGCAGAAAGTCAAAGGTCAAAGCTGGAAGGTCTAGTTGCCATAGCTCGAACCTTATGAGGCATTCTAGAAATCTTAGGCATGACAGAATGACCAACTCTGGGAGGGGATCAGGGTCGACTAGTCGCGACGAACGCTTATCCCGAGGTTGGGAGCCTCCTTCGTTATCAGGGACAGGTGAAAACGGGGAGTGGAGGAGATTTTTGTCTTGAGGCCTCGTAGGCAGTTCACAACAATGTGGTCAATACAACCACATTCGAAACAAAAAACTAATAGCCTTTCGTATTCAAGGCGAGCCCGAAAGCGATAGGGGATCCTCGAGACACTCAGCCATATGGTGCTGCGGGGGGGGGGGGGGGGGGGGGGGGGGGGGGTTGGGGGACCAACCATGTCTTTCCAAAAACGGAGTCAAAAGGTACCACCTCGACTCGGGCCTCGTTGTTCTGTCTTCACGTCCACGAATCCGCCTATGGCCTCTCCAATGGTTACTCACATGGTGGGAGTGAGCCCCCCCGGAGGAATGTCAAAGGCACTCGCCCACAGTTTCATCCAGAAAAAAAAATGGGAGAGTGGTCTGATTAATATGTGGGGTGATGTTTTCCAAGAGGAGAGTCGCTTGATCGAAGGACCGCGCTCCCCTCGATGGACCTGATCCTTGATGTCTTTAAAGAAGAAGTAGAACCCCGTGATTCACCAACCCATCTCCTGGACGAGTCTCGCCCTAAACCTTGGTCGTGAGGCCATCTAGGATCAATCGGTTGTAGGGCTTATCGGTGAAGAGGCGTCAGACAAGATCAAAATCAGTCTGGGCAGCAAGTCGTTCATTCTCTAGGCCCTCAGGAGAACAATGTGACGATTCTCCTTTTCTTCCACCGAGAGAGCGTCGAATCTATCCTACAACATGCATAGGCTCTATATTGGAGGAAGATTGCTGGAGAGTAGCAGACTAGGGCATGATGTTGAAGACGATCGAAAGTTGTTGTATCTAACATCAAGAATCGTGGAAGGTAGGAAAAGGAGAAGAGCGGGGACAATGGTTGAGAGCGGAGGAAGAGGTAGCGGGGTTGCTCTAATAAAGGTCGTGGAGATGCATTATGACATCACACGAAGAGCCTCGAGGCGTAATAAGTCTGTCACTAACATAAGGAGTACGTTGATCGAGGATAAAAACATGTTATCCACGTGTGTGATAGATAGAAAGAGACAAAACCAATTGCCTAAGACATTGTCATGGAGGATATGGGTGAGCATTGGGTGGTTAACCACCCAATGGAACCCTTTACGATCCCAATCCGATATTACCGGTTTGACATATCTTGGAACCAGCCTCAACCAAAAAACCAATTTTTCACAGTGAAACCAACCACTTCACTGACCGGTTGGTTAGTGGTTTTAACCAACCAACCACTTTACTACGTGTAAGTACAAATTTAGATACCAATAATCATACACGTATTTCTATTTCAAGCCAAAACATATTACTACATTCTAAAAAACAAAAGAAAAATTACATATAAGTCATCGTGTTCTATATTAGCAATTCGTGTGACATAGAAGAGTGCTCATGGGCCATTCATCTATAACAGATCAGTGGCTATTATGAAGCCATATGTATATGATGAACAATATCGGTTTGGTTAGTTAACCGATGGTTTTGCGTTTCAAGAACCGACAACCAACCGTTAACTTTTCGATTTCGAATTTTCCGGTGTGGTTTTCAGTTGGTGGTGGTTGGTTTTAGCGATTTCGCTTTTTTTTTGCCCACCCCTAAGAGCATGTACAACGGGTCGGCCTTGCGTGAGGCCCTGGCCCTGAGGCCCTTGTGCTGACTGGACAAAAGTCAGGGAATGGGATTGCAGAAAAGGGGGTGTTCTACAACAGAAAGGACCTCTGAGGCCCTGGGAGTGCAGAACAGTGCTGACTGGATTATTATTTGATATTTTCCTATTTTATTTAATTCGTTATCAGAAACCGTTTAATTTAGTCATAATTTAAACAATTTTGGAACAAAAATAAGTATTGACAATCAATAATGAATAAATAAATTCAACACAAATATAAATGAACTTCTAATTTTATTCAACCCCTTTTAATACAACACCAAAAAAAACAGCTCCAAGAGCACAAACGACTACTCGTCGTCATGGAAACCAGCTCCAAATCGATCCCATAAGTGTTCCATAAGATCTTGTTGTAGTTGATGGTGGATCTCAGGATCTATGACACTTTGTTGAGCATCCACAAGTCCCTGGTATTCCAATGGCCCTCTGTGGTGCCATCGTTCCGGTGGTGTCCAATTCGGCATTTCTGGAGGTTGCGCCCACAACAACTCCTCCTCCCCATACTCGTACCGGTCGCGCTCATCCTCTACAATCATGTTGTGTAGAATTATGCAAGTGTGCATGATATCAGCCAAAAAGTCTGCGCTCCAAGACCGAGCGGGACGGGAAATGATGTGTCACCTTGCTTGAAGTACTCCAAAAGCCCTTTCAATATCTTTTCGAGCACCTTCTTGACATTTAGCAAACAACTTCTCTTTGGGCTCGAAGGGATGCCGAATATTCTTCATGAACCGTGCGTATGATGGGTAAATGCCGTCCACCAAGTAATAAGGTCGGTTGTACCGATGCCCGTTGATCTCGTACTCCACAGCTAGATCATGGTCGTAGTAAGCGTCTAGGAATAGGTGGCTGTGGTTGAGGACGTTAATGTCGTTGTTCGATCCAGCCATCCCGAAAAATGCATGCCAAATCCATAAATCACGGGACGCTACAGCTTCAAGCAGAATCGTCTTGTCCCCGTGGTGATCTCCCCGTCCATGGGCTCCCTGCTCTTCGGTTGGGCAGTTCTTCCACTTCCAATGCATACAGTCAAGACTCCCCGCCATTCCGGGAAACCCTCGGCTGTACCCTTCTCGGAGTAAGCGTTCCATGTCCGCCGGTGTCGGGGTACGCTCGTACTCGGCTCCAAATACCTGAATGACGGCCTTGCAAAACTTACGTAAACATTCAAGTATGGTGCTTACCCCAATGCGCAGAGTTTCGTCCAATGAATCGGCTGAGGACCCATACGCAAGCATCCGTATAGCGGCGGTGCACTTCTGCTCCGTTGATAAGCCCGGCCGTGAGGCAGCGTCGAGCCTCCATGAAACGAAGTAAGGGTCGTGAGCCTTCACCGCGTTCATAATCCGTTGGAAAAGTGGTCTGCACATACGGAACCGACGCCTGAACATTTCAGGGCCATATAGGGGTTGTTCGTCAAAATAGTTCGCCATCAACTGCATGTGGGCTTCCGCACGATTTCTGTTAATCTCTCGGCGCATTGGTTCCCCACGCATGGCCCTCTGGACCCTTGGCATTACTCTCTGCATCTGCCTTTCCATCATCCGCCGGAATCGTCGCGCAACTGGCCGCATTTGGGCTGCCATCTCCTCATATGTCGGCAGTTGGGCTGCCATCTCCGCATGCGTCAGCATCCAGGGAGCCAGCTCCTCGTACGTCATCTCCCCAGCGTCGGACATAACCTCGTCGTCGGACATTTTCAAAAATAGCAAGTAGGAATTGATTATGAAAGAGTGAAAGTATAGAGTGGTGTGGAAAAAATGAGAGTGAAGATGGGTATTTATAGGGTTAGTTTTAGTTGATTTTTGAATTAAAAAAAATAGCCGTTAGCAACATGACCGTTGCCAACGGTCTGGCCACGTGGCGCAGCCACAGGCTGCCACGCCAGCGACGGCGCGCAGGGAGCGGGACCGGCCAGCGGGAAGCAGACGGGGCACGCGGCACGCGTATCGGGGGGCGGGGGCGCGAAATTGGGGCGCGAGCGCGCGTTTTTGGGCCTCCACAGCGGATCGACCAGCGTGCCGCGGTCCGGGCGCGCGCAGAGTGGGGCGCGGGTGCGACCCGTTGTACATGCTCTAATGGAGGGTATGAAGGAGGCGCGAGAAAGAATACAGAAAATCTTAATAGAATATAGAGAAAAAACCATGGAATTGATTTGTAATATGGATGTTAAAAAGTTTGTGAAATCAATGATATAAAAAGTTTCTTTAAATGAAATAGTAATTTATAAATACCATGGTGGGGTTTGTTGAAGATGGAAACTTCAAGGAAGCTTCCGAAATATATAACACGTCATTCACATATATTGGCCGTATCGTCACGCCCATACATCTCCCCATATTTTTTGATAAATTAAAATATTGGCAAAACATAAGTTGACATAAGTGGCAGGTGTTTTTTTATTCTAGGTTCAGTGTCGGCGTGGCCATATTTATTAAATTTATTAATGAAATAGACAACTAAATAAATATATTTTATACTTATTATACCATTGATCTTTATTGAGTTACTGCTCCATATTTATCAAATTCATATGAAATAATCAAATAAACATCAATCAATATAAATATATTTGATGTTTTTTTCCTTCTGAATTCACTACTGCTAGATTAAAATTGTCTCACTTAATAGGCCAAACAAAATTTCAATACCAATAAAACTAATGAAAAATGCATGAACTCAAAGTTATAAATGATAAAATGTCCTTTATTTTTATTTTTAACAAAATTTTGAACTGAATTATTGTTCATTTGATTAGTACGATTTGAATTTTGTTAAGTTACGGGAGTGAAGCACACAAATTTAAAGGCTCCATTCATTTTTTTAACTAGGATTAAGCTTAACTAGTGATCGAATAACAGTAAAATATTTAACTATACTTATGTCTGTCATATTGAGAAATGTGTTTTTACCCCGTCAGATATTCATTCAAGTATCCAGAACACGAAACATATGAAGATTACAAAGTACTCGATGTCATCTTGAGATAAGTGTTTTTATCCCGTCGGATACTCATTCGAATATCCAGAACAAGAATATACGAAGACCACAAAATACTCGAACTATGATTCATACTTAGAATAGCTAGACTCAAACTCAAAAGGATTAATGAATCGTCAAATTTTAAGAAAATTAAAAGATTTTGCTTTTTTGAAATTCACCTCCATCCTTATTTTGATGAAAGGACAAGAGTGGTTTTTTATTCATTATATCCCTTAAGTGACTCATTGATTAGTGGAATCATCGAAGTTCTAATGGATAACTTTCTCACTTTCAGATTCACAAAAACCCTAGAACAAAAAGGTGGCAATAACGTGACTCGACTCGATTAGTATTCACTATATGTTCCCAGAATTTTTTAATAAAATTATAAATTCATATGGTTATACATTTTACAATACAACCCATCATCACTCAAAACAGTCCAATACAAACAAAAATGCATTCATATCAAAACTCATACAACCAATGAAACAAAGAAAAAAATCACAGCATTCAAACATAACTAAAATGAAACACAAAGAGACTATAACAAGTTGAGAGCACCACAAACTCAAGATCATCATGTACCTAAAGCGTCAAAGAAGTGCATCTAAAGCAAATAGTAGAAGAACGATCTCGTGTACCAGCAAAATAAGTTTCATCAACAACAAAAAAATCTGAACTCAAAACATAAGGTAGTGAATCAAAGTCTGAATTCTAACAGAACCAAAAAACATATTCATTCTCATGAAAATTTTGAAACCCTTCGATTTAAGCTCAAGGGATGGTGAAAAGTGGAAGAAAGTCAATCTCCCTTTCTTCTGAAAGAGCATCCCTCGGTGAGCCTAGCTCGACCCCCGGTTGGCTGGCACAGAACTGTCTGGCAGTTACCACAAACCACAACAGTCTGAGAATGGCTAAAGACCGTGGTGCTGCATTAACAAATACAAACAAAAATCAACATCCATCAATTCCAGCAACTTGAGAGCGTATAAATGGCAAAATTAGAAGGGATGATTGCAAAAACTTGCGGTAAACTATGCACATTTTGCAAATACTACCAGTGTCTTTTTCATACAAATAACACTCACAACTATTTTCCCTATGCAAATGCGTTATCTATAACAGAAATTAGTCATGTGACAATCGTGTGATTTTTGGGGAAATGACAGTTTTACACTTTATATTATACGTCTTTGTAATTTGTACACCTCATGTATACATGTTTTTTTCGATTTAGATCCCCTATGTATGCATACACTTTTCCTGGAGTACTTTCGACTTTTTGCAAAAAAAAATAAAAATAGTTCAGCAATAGTATTTTCACAACATGCATATTTTACTGTAAGCTTTTGCAGTTATCTAAAGTTAGGAAGAATAGAATCGAAGACTTACATATTGAAGCAGCCTTGACATTTCACATCCTTCATCAACCAATGAAACAAAAGTCAAAAACAAATAGTTGGCAAGTATAAATCATGGATTAAGCGCATCGAGCATATCCCAGATTTTTTCAAACATCACATGAAAATGGCCACTAAGAACAGTATCAGACTAAAATTGAGCAAGTAATGAATCATCACCATGAAGAATGAATTTGGGGACTGCACAAGACGCTTGAGCTTATGCTTCCTCTTCTCGAGCTCAGCGGGTGGGTTCAGCAGATCAACATCATTTGAGAGAACCTAGCATCAACGAACAAGCAATACACCTTCAAACAATTGTACCACAGACATTAAAACCTAGCTGCTACGAAATGCACACTCAACTACACACTATAGACATTTTGACGATAAGTAGTTCTACATTCCACAACGTTTCTCATAAACCAAACACATTTTACTGATACGACGAAATTAAAATTATATACACAACAAAAATAGAAGTCAAATTCATTTTAGATATACTAACAGGAAAAAACGAACATCATTGAGAAAAAAAAAACAGATAAGGCGATGAAAAAAAGAGGATCGAGAACTCACCATTTTCGTCGAAGCTGTTGATGTCCAGAAACCCTAGAGAACTTCAGAGGGAGAGAGGAGAGGAACGAGTCAAGTGCGAGTAACGATGAATATATATCAAGGCTTGGGCTGTTTTATGGGCTTCGGTTTAGATTCAGGCCCGTTAGTACTATGGGCCGTATGTTTAGTTTAGAGCGAACCAAAGTATTGTGGGCTTGTAGCGGGGACAAAAAGGCCCATAGTATTATTTTTGGAAAATATGGTACAAAGAAAAAGAAATATAAGGGGTTTGGTTTAGGGGTAATTTCAACAACAACAACAAAAACGGTCGAAGTTAAGTTTTGGGTTCGAACAGATCGATCTCCTGATTTTTTCAAGTGAATATTTTTTTTTTTTTTTTGAAGGTAAACGAGTTGATATATTATAAATAAACCGTGTTCATAGGGCCCAAAAGCACTAAAACACCAGACAAAATGTAACTTAAATAACTAACATCATTCGAGTTCCCACTATGAAGGATACTCTGGCAGAAAAATATAAGCTCTTGAATTCTGACTACTTTCTGAGGACGCTTAGAGGGAGATGTTGTTGTAGCGTCTGGCGACACCGATACAACGACAACAAAAACGATCGAAGTAAGTTTTGGGTTCGAACAGATCGATCTCCTGATTTTTCAAGTGAACATTATTCTTTTAAAAAACATAATTTTGATCCCTAGTTCTATATATTTTTCAAATAGCAAATACTTTCATTTGCATAATTAATTTTTTTTTTTTGAGAATAACAATTGCAATAGTATTAAAACATAAGAAGATAGTTTGGTAGGTACACAAATGTACCCCACCTACATAAGCAAATCCAACTAGCAAACAGAAATGAAATGGAAAGCAATAAATTCGGCTCTGGTAATTGGGGGCGGATGAAGGGGATATCTGCGGTAGCGTCTGATGACACCGATACAGCATGCTTCTTCCAAATGGGACGAGGCGAGCCAACCAAGTTTAGGGGAATACTGGTGGACCTACATCTCCCCCAGTGTGTCAGCGTGCGTCGTCCTCCCTGGACTGATAATGGTAGGGCTCCTGAACGCGGGTGTGCTGACTCCGGCCTGGCAGGGGAGACAATTATCAACTGACGATGGTGCCAACGCCATCCATCCGCCGGGAAGGGATCAAAGTTGACCCACCCCTCCCCGGGCCACCTCGGACTCATTCCTGCAGGCGGGGGTGCTCGTGGCCCCCCGCCGCTGCTACATGTGAACCACCATCGGACCATGTCGATCCTTCAGACTCCTCATGTTCCTCCTCTCTGCCCAGGCCAGTCGTGCAGCCCAACCCATCTCCAAGGCCCAGATCCGGCCCAGTAGGGTACTCAGTCGGGTTCTCCTGCAGCACCCCTTTACCCTGACTTTTCTGCCAAGCTATCGTCATCGCCGCCGTATCCGAGAAGATCTCCACCACCGGCGCTCGTGCCCTCGTCCCCGGCACCACTCCCTGCGAGCCACCAGGGACTGCCTCGACCACCCTTGCCGGACCCGATCTTCCTCCCCTTGCTCGAGGGCGAGGACCGCGCTCCGGCGTCCGACGGATCCGAGCCGCCGCAGTATGAGACCAAACTCCCCCCAGCAACGGAGAACCATCGCTCCTCATGGCCGAGAGCACGGAAGAGGACCTGTTGTCCCGCGACGACACCGACTTCGACTCCGACCCGATCGCCTCCGTCTCCCCCGTCTCGACCACCAGTGCCTTCGGAAGCATCCCAGACGCATCACCCAGCGCTGCCCCCCTCCCGTCCACCACCACGCCATCTTCGTCCTGCAGATCGACGGTCTCCATCACCGTCATCTCCCCCGCGTCCACGCCGCCCACGCCGGCACCACCGGCGATCACACCACCGTCAAACACATCCCCCACAGCCTACTCAGGTTCCTCATGCCATAGGGATGGATCGCCGGAGACACTAGAGAGCCGAGCCGCCGAAGGCGCCATCATCTCTCAGAAAACCGAACCCTAGTTTTTGCAGAGAGCAAAAAAAGAGGCGGCACTGCATAATTTAATTCAATACAAGGATATTAAATATTATATCTAACTGATTAAAATTAAAAATAATGTTTACCCCTTTCCCCAAATACCAAAACTTTTTATTTGTTTTTGCCATTTCGAACAAAGTTGGAAAATATTTAACGCATTTTCTTGTTATTTTCGTTAAATGTAACTGATGGTGCATTTTAGGAGAAAGTTTACCAATCCGATCTCCACGGACAAAAAATTTAGTGTACATTTTTGCTCTACTTGAAACATCAGGACATCGATCAGCTCGAGCCCGAAACCTAAAAACATCTTTATGCTATTATCCATTTTCCTTATATATTAGTTCAGGAATAACAGTTTAAACAATCATAATTCCCATAAAAAGAAGGTTAAAGTGTGCTAATTCAGAAACTGAACAAACAACAAAAATACTCAGCATGTGTCCTCAAGCTCAAGCAACAGAGATTTGTATACTGAAAGTTAATGAAACACCGGTTTGCAGTTTCACATCACTACTAGAAATGATGGAGTGGCATACAAAGGACATGTTATGATTCTGAGCCTCAACAATTCAGAGAAATATTTCCCCCTAGCAAGAATTACAAAAAAAAAACGTCTCAGTGATTTTCATCCTCTACCTTCCCTATCGTACAACAAAATGGGCCAATGAACATGCACTTGAAAGACGGATCAAAGTTCAAACCACCAAAGTAATGGACTAGCCACCCTTTCAACGTACTTGACACCAGCAAGATTATCGGCAATATCATCGAAACAATCATATATGATCTACTCAATTTGTAGCCTTATTCTTGAGAGCAAACCCAGATCACAGATCAAGACTCTTTTTCATGAAACCTTAATCCAGATCAAGACTCTTTTTCATGGATTCATAGACGAGGTAAGTGATGCTAGCAGAAGGAACCACTTTGAGCAGATTGGGGAATATTCCTTTATAGAATCCTCTAAGTCCTTCGTGTTGAAAGGTTCTTCGAAACACATCTGCCATTCCCTTGTAAGGGGCATCAGCATCTGAGCGCTGAGCTTGCATTCTGGGTCAATAGAGAGAAGCCAGAATGAGTAAAACCACCACAAGTAAAACTTGGGTCAATAGAGAGAAGCCAGAATGAGTAAGAAAAATGAAATGACGGGCCATATTTGTATATACCTTGTTCTAACGACCTGCAACGGGTAAACACAAGTAGCTCCAAGGGCTCCAGATATTGTCCCACATCCCAGTTGCACAAAAGGACCAGGATCTAACCAAAAGTCACATAAGGATAAAAAGGGTAAATATATTTTTACATAATACGAAGGGGGGATTGCTTTAAACTACCCTTTAGAATAGCCCAATTACAGGAGGTTAAATGACTATGGCAGAGAACATAGAGTGCCCTTTTTTACTCGAATGAACAGTGAAAATAAACAAGAAATTCGGGTTAGAACTATTTTAAAACAAAAGGGTAGTTTAAAGTTCATATTTTGTCAAAAGATAGTTTTGCGTAAGGGGACGATTCGAATGAGTAGTTTTAAGCAATTACCCCTGATACATATTCATAGCGCTGTTGCAGAAATTGACAAAGAAAAATTACAAAACAGTTAGCTACATGCACAATAAGGAAGACTTACCAGTGTCATAAAGTATGTACTTTTTGGACATTTCTTTCAAGCTTTCGTACACTGTGAGATCAATACCTGCATAAGGGACAATCCCTAAAAGAGAGGGAATGAGGCCCCTATAGAAGGCCCTAGGACCCTCACGAACCAATATATCCCTTGACATTGCTCCAAGGTTAGGAGCTTTTCCACCTTCAAAAACAGTAGTTTGTAAACGGGTTTTCACAAGATCCATTGGGTAAATGGCAGTTTGTGCCACGGCACCGGCTAGTCCCCCCGAAAAAAGGCGCCCTAGAGTGCCCACATCAGCCTTGTCTTCTCCCCCATTTGTTTTCACAACAAATTCTTTCAGCAATTCATACGTGTAGAACCTGATTGCACTTTCCGGTGCTACTTTCAAGATATTTAGGCCATTGCCTCGAAAAAAGCCCAAGAAACGACCTTCCCTCCATATATCCTTTATAGCAGGCATGATCCGAGCATTGGTTGTTTGTACTTGCAAATTAACCTTCAAACGATCAAGAGGAGCAGTTGCCGTACGTGATGCTGCTCCTGCAACTCCTCCAGCAATCAAATATCTGCTTGCATGAACATGTTTACTTATGCCCTCGGGAATAACTGCTTGTTCTCCTATATCGACGAGGCATATTCTTTCCAAGTAATGATAAATGTTTTCCATGGTATCTTCATGAGGGTAGAGCAAAAGAAAGTCTCTCCATTCCTCGAATGTTATGACTCCATTGTTATCTTTATCCACATGCTCAACAAAATAGGCCAGCTCTTCGTCATCAATTTCAATCCCTACAAAAGAGAGACTGGTGTGGCTTATAGGATGAAAAAAAAAACAATAAAGAAAAGACAATTCTTGGCATTGGCAACACTTCCTTTTAAGCTCATATATGAGCCTATCAAAAATATGTGAAAAATGTGCATTATGGTATGTTAGATACGATGTCAAGTAACCTGTTTTTGAACCTTTATTGGCATAGTTGGAACAAGAGAATCCTAATAATGACATTAAAATAGTTGGGTGGCAGATTATACGATCTGTTGTAACACACTACTACTCACATCCTGATATTTTTCACTGACGGCGAATACATGAGAAAATGAGTGAGTAAGAGATATTATTATTTCTTTAAAAGCAGTGATGATAAACATCAGATAACTGCTGCTTTTTTATATATCCATAGCTCTTAAATCCAAAGATTGGAACAACCCATACAATTTGTTGTAAAATATTAATACCCATTATGTCCATCCAAAACACGAGAGGAATAGAGAATAGTAGTTATTTGAAAGCAGCGAGGATGAACATCAGAAAACATGTAACAAAGTTGATCGGGGGCTCTTAAATTCAACATGGAAATGAAATATCAGCTGCTACATTCAATTTGTAATTTGGAGCCCACACCTCTAACTTCAGAACAGATATTATAAATGCTACTTCTAAATACTTGATTACATAACGTATCTATACAGAAGAACCATAAAAAAATGAACATATGATATGTTTACTGCCATAGCTAGAGTTACATACTAGATCTAACGTTACAGTTTTATTTGCCATGGAATGTCAGTTGTGAGAGTACCATAACAAATATATTATAAATAAAAGAAGATTTAGTTAATTAAAAAGATTATGGGAATGGGATTACCTGCCCTAAGAAGGGCATCGTAAAGCTCCTCGGGCAAAATGCAACCATTATGTTCAACATCAATGTTTTGAAATATGCGGTAAAGCTCAAGCTCCTTATCATCCATGTAGCGCCTGAACTCTTGGTACTCTACTCTCCCACCATTGTTAGCATCAACCATACACAACAAATCTTTGGCATACTTGTACTCCACGGGTATATTCAAAGCAGAGAGCCCAGCAACAATCTGTGCATAGTCCAGATACCCTATACTTGATTTGTCAAAGAAATTAAACAGACTCCGAATCCTCAGCTCCCTCTCTTCTTTCGTCTCTCGCAAAGCCAACATCACATGATCTAGCGTCACACCCGGGCTGAGATTGCGCCCAACAGACTTGGGCGGGGACGGCGTCCCATCCCCATTCTTAGTTTTTTCCACCATCTTACCAAAAGATAACCTCAACCCACTTCTTTCCCACACAATTAACAAGCTATCAAGGCCTCAACTACAGTATTGACTCAGTTCATCAAAATGTGAGTACCAATCTTCAATCCCTCACTAATCTAAAACCCCATGAAAAGCCTCACTCCAAATATCTACAATCCAGTCAATATCAACCCAGACCGAATAGAACCCAATCACATAAACACAAAAACGATTCAAATTTTCACCAAATCAAAGATGAAATTCTCAAATCGATCAATTCAACATAATCAGATGCACTAGTACCAAGACCCACCAAGACCCAGAAATGGATTTAGGTCAAAGAAAGACCGAGAAGCCAAAATTAACAACGAGAACGACTAGGAAAATAACCGAGAATGCATCATCGTGGAGAAGATTGACGATTGGTGGCCGCGCAATCCCCCACGAGAAGGGCGGAGGAGAAACTCAGGTCATCACCGGCGAGGGCTTGCGCCGTGAAAAGGGGATCGCCGGCGAAATCAACGGTGGTGGAGATCATCGGTTGGAGGAGATTGCATTGGCTCCGATGGGATTGAAAATGTGGTAACGTAATCGAATCGGATCAGTGTGTGTGACGCGAGAAGAGGCGACTGAGCAGAGGATCATATGGGTTTGGCTCGGCTGAGTGCTGAGAGAGAGGAAGAGGATATATTTTTTATTTTCGATATTTCATTTCTGTTTATGTGTTTTATTATTATAATGCTTGGTTTTAATTTTTAAATTTCTTTAATGGAGAATATTCTTGGTGTCCGTTGTAGGCTTCGCGTGATTTTAGCGCTAACTCATTGTTGTTTTGGGGCCTAAAAGATGGCCCGATAAGGGTCCATTCACGGCCCAAGACAGATATGGATTTGATCGGGTGTAAGATTTGGGCCCCATGACATTTGGGCACCCATGAAATTTGGAAAAAATTTTCTTTTTAAAAATTGAATTTGTAAAAGTAAAATTGTTAGTTTCGAATAAGTATATACACTCTTTAAGGATCAAATTGAAGACAAAGGCCAGCTCATGATATCGTTGTCGTGTAAGATTGTCATCACTAAAAAACTGTTCGTGAATTTCTTCATTCTTACGGTTGTGTTGTTGTTTTTTACCGTACTTCTACACCTCAGTATCATTGTATCTGAAGGATGATGTCAGTGAAAGACCCACGTAGGCGTTGAGAGACATGTGCTCCCCTCAATTTTTTTTGTTTTTATAATTTCTTGTCATTTTTAAGGTGTTCCCTCCCCCCCCCCCCCCTTCAAATTGTTTTAGCGTTACGTATTGCCACCGAGAAAAAATTGGGGACCCCCTCACTAAAAACGATGACTCTTTCACTGGATGATGTGTATCCGGCAATGATCCGCGAGTCCCTCTTACGGCGATTACCCCATTTTCTGTGTTAGCTTCCCACATCGGAGCGAGTGCACGGTCGACGATAGAGTTAAAGGGGTCTTTGTTGGCCCAAATAATCGGGCGATGTCTAATATGCAGCCTCGAAAAATCCAATGAGGCACATGCGGGGAAGAGATGTGTCTCGTTCCCATCACAATTGATTGCTACTGATCGTCATCCACCACCGTTCTCAGAGCTTCACAGCCAAACCACACCTTTATCTGGTTATTTCATGAACATTGGGCGATGTATAAGTTGTAAATAAACACCCATGATTGGTTTTAGGTCGAAGAGGGATTGGTTTCTCTGTTTTTCTCGCTAACTTACGTGTATTGTCGTCTAGTTTTTATGTCATAACCAACTATACCTCGGTTACAAGAGAGGTATGTTATACAGTCTCCTCGTGTCCAATGAATCAAAAACGGGAGAGCGAGACGTTTTTGAGGAGACAAGTCTCGCCTTAATGGGATTTAACACAACTCGAGCCCAAGTCTCCTTCTTACCCTGGAGAACTACCAACTACCTCACGTTCTTCATCAAATGGGGACTCCATCGTGGGACCGCCGAGTATTTTAGACACCACTTATCCACCCAAATAGAATCAGGAGAAGTGATAGATGTGTCTACTCATGAGAATAGGGTTAGGCTGCTAAATAAACATTTGGAATAGTCATTGTTAATATGTATTTTTATATATATTTTTATTGAATATCAAAGCCACGATGATAAACAACGATTGTTGTTACAGGTTAGCATCAACATCCTGAGTCCGTCTGAGACTATACCTAAATCATTTCCTATGACTTCCGTAATAAAGTTGAACTTATTATGCTAAAAAAATACATAATATTCAAATTGTTCTTATAATATCATATTTCAAAAATAAATAATTATAATATCAGCTCCGAAAATACAAATAGATGACGCAATAATAACGGATAACGTACAGAAGACAATAAAATTAAATGATCATTCATCTAAATAAGGATAAAGTAATGTTTTTTCCTAACTTCCATTTATTACCAAAAAGAGCCTCATTTCTTACCAGACAAGCCACGCAATGAGCCATAAACAACTTACACTCCACCGGAACCAACTCCGAACAATCTACAGACTTTTTTCAACTGTACCGACAGTTCAGAATCTCCGGCGAGTTCAGCGCTCTAAACCCAGAAAATGCTGCATTGTCTCTCCTTCAAATCGTCGTCCTCGTCGTCTCCGGCCACCACCAACGTTAACGCCCACCCCGCGCAATCACAAGGTAAGAACCGAAACCGAGCTCGAAGATGTCGTAAGTAAAGTGAATGTTTCTGGGTTTTGTGCACTTAAGGTGTTTGTTAAAAGGCGTGAAAGATCTTTACTTTGTCTGGCTGATGGGCTTGATGAGAACTAGGTGTTTGGGAAATGGGGGTGTTTGTGAGTAGAGAAATGTTAGTGAGTTTTGTGCACACAAGGTGTTTGTGAAAATGCCTGAAAGAACTTTAATTTGGCTGGGTAATGGGTTTCGTGCGCACAAGGTGTTTGTGAAAACGCCTGATGGCATCCCCGTCGAGGGAATGCCATATATGCGTTAAAGCCGCGATGCGAGGGTTAGTGTTGACAAGACGCTCACTGGCGGGGAGAGGGCGGTAGGAGTCACATAGCGCCATCGTTAAAAACCAGGGCGCTCCATCGAGGGTATTTAGTATTTACACAAGGTGTTTGTGTAAATACCTGCGAGCATCCCCATCGAGGGTATGCCATACAGGCGCTAGAGTTGTATTGTGAGCGCTAGTGTTGACATGACGCTCACTGACACGGAGGGGGGATGGAAAGGGCTTTGTGGACGATGGCGCGTCATATAGCGCTATCGTTAAAAACCAGACGCTCCTGGCCCACACCTCATCGACCTTTCCTTTTGTTACACATGGCCTGATTCGTTTTATCGTTCATTTTCAATGTATTTCTTGTTTCATTCTACCAACTTTTTAGCATTGCTTAGAGCATCTTTTAACTCGTGTTGCTTTCCTTATGCGAATTCGATGAATTTTGGATGATTTCCCCCACACCTCACAACTCAATTAGCTCTACAATGTGCCAACTGGGGTAACTGTCACATGACAAGTGGCCACAAACGACAATTTATGCGAACTTACTATGAGTGTGAATTGACAAATACGACAAACTCTTCGCCCCAACCGTTCAAAAACCATTTTTTTGAGCCAGTTTCCCATATAACATGAGTAGCTATACTTTATCTTCTTAACATCATTTATGTCACATCACATTTAGGTAACGCTATTAATTAAATGCACTGAAAAAATGTTACTTTGCCACAGCAGGAACTTCGACCGACGGCACGCCGAGATCGGGCTCCCATGCCCTCTCCCCCACTGTAAACCTCAGCCGCGAGTACATCCAAGCCGTCCAAACCAGCTCCTACAACGAGATGTGGTCAAAGATCCACGTACTCAACCCCTACGAGAACAGCGAAGAAGGTCAGGTTCAGGACCGAGAAGGACACGTGCAGCTGTTGCTAGACCAAATCCTTCAGCCCAACAAGCAATGCGTCGACGAGGCACTGAGCCTGGTCAAAGTCAACGCCTTGACCAGTTTGGTCAAATCCTACTTCGACCACAGCGAGAGAAGCTCACGCCTCTGCCTCCTCCTCCACCAATCCATCCACCGGGCCCGGATCCTCTACGCGCCTCTCCACGCCCTCCTCGACGCGCTCTCGCTCGGCCGCCCCCTCTCGCAGCCCCAATGCGACCGCGCCTTCGACGTCTTCCTCGAATTCGACCTCGAAACTAATCCATTCCCTTCCTCCGGCCTCGAAACGAACCCGGATCAGTGTTTCTTGCGACTCAAGCATCAGCTCGACCGCGAGTCACGCTCCCGAGCCCGGCTCATCCGAACCGCCAAAGCCGGATCAGCTATCTGCCTCATCGGAACCGTCGTCGGAGTGGCCGTCTCCGCCGCCGTGATCACGGCCCACGCGCTCGGGCTCCTGGCGGCGGCTCCGTTGTGTTGCGCGTTCGCGAGGAGGGAGGTCGGCCACGTGGCGCAGCTGGAGGCGGCTGCACGTGGCGCGTTCGTGCTGCTCGGGGAGCTCGAGACCATCGAGAGGCTCGTGGTGCTGTTATACGACGCCGTTGAGGACGATAAGAAGAACGTTAAGTTCGCTTTGGAGAGGGGGAGGGACAAGCATCCGGTTCGGGAGGTGCTGAGGTTGTTGTGTAAGAATCGGGTCAAGTTTGTGGATCAGATGAGGGATCTCGAGGAACGGATTTGTCTCTGTTTCGCTACTGTGAATCGGGCGAGGTCTTTGTTGCTTGAGGAAGTGGTGGGTCGTGGGTCGGGTTGAGGGCTGACTTGGTTTGTAGTGAAGATTAGGTGGGATTTGGAATGTTCTTTGACTCGTTGATCCTTGTGAAAGGACAGAGATCTTTGATGAGTTGTTGTTTAGGAAGAATGTCCGATTTTAATGTAGTTGGTGTGTTCGTTGTGTACGGTCTTTGAATGTGTTGCTTGGTCTGTACACGAATTTAACATGGTATTTTAGCATAGATTATACTTGACTACTTGAGAACCCGAAGTCCTATTTGTGTGTGATATTTGTCTGAAATGAGTTGTTTGCATTTGGGTTGGACTTTCGTAATTAAACCTGCTGGTATTTGGTGGTACCTCAACCACCTAAAGACCAGTGACACGGTAGTACCAGCAAACCTCTCATCAATTCTTTTAATATTCATTGGAAAAGACGAGGGCGCGTAGCACCCCTCGGCGATTTGATTGTCACCCCCTCAAAACCGACCTACCCATATGAGTTAGTATCCAGTTAAACCACAAACCAGGACCATGTTACCCCTTCCCATGTGATATCGCGTTCATCCAAATCCCCTAATATGTCGTCAGAAACCACTCAAAGTTTACTGCGCAACCACATAACGATGGTGTTCAAGACCCTAGGCTCTATAGTTGGCCTACCCAAGCCCAATTAATACCACACCATAGTTTGCATCGGGCCAAAAATCACCCGAGCAATAACGACTGACAGGTACACCTTATCACTTTATCCTTTATCCCACAAAACCCAACAGAAGGAAACAAAAAAGACACCACCTACAACTTAACCCCAAAGCTAGAAGCCCCAAACATAATAGTTTGCGGGACTAACCTCCAATCACATGACTGACAATTGTGGAACGATGCACCAATCAATTACTCCTGTCACCTCCACACCTTCCTCCATCTTCGTCACCATCTTGCTCGCAGTCCTTGGCCATGTGACCTCTCTCACCACCTCGGGCTCCGCGTCTACTACCACGACCTCCACCACCTTTATCGTAACCCTCGTCATTGTGACCACCTTTGTCGTTCCCACCTCCACTTCGGCCTTCGTCGTATCCACCACCTTCTTTATAACTTTCTATGATCCGACCTCCTCCATGACCACCGCCTCCGTCGCCCCCACCATGGGAGTTTCCCTACACAACCTCGTCGTTAGGGGCGGTAACATCAGTGGCCTTGGGGCGGCTGTTATCTCCGATCTCCAACAGATACTCGATGACCTCTTATTCGTCGAGGATTTGGGAACCCTAGACTATTATGATATAGCCAAGGTGGACGAAAAAATCATCGCTTTGATGTCGGGGGTGATGAATCCCAAGGTATAATGGTCGTTAAACCACTATGTTGTTCCCGTAAGCCTTTCACCGCCCATGGCAGTGCCAAAACTTCTTCTTATTTATCGTTTAAATCTATAATATCCGAAGTATCGGTCAAATTTGGTGTGTAATGTTTTATATAACGATGCAAACGAGTCGAGTTAAACCCAATTACATTTATATAATCAGAATTAACTTTTTGAAGTGAGGCGAGATAATTTTTACCAAAAGAATGTAATAGATACTTGTCACGCCCCAAATCCGGTTTTGACCGGACTCGAGACGTGAACTAAAATAATAATAAAGGAAGTAAAATTTAAAAGAAATAAATTCAAAAAACATAGTTCAAACTGATCAATCCTGACAATAAGAGTCAAATACTCGAAATCCCAACATAAAAGTTTGGTACAAAAAAGGAAGTACGTCTCTAGACCATCCAACTAGGACTCTCGCTAAGCTCTCAAGCTCCGAGACGTCCTCTAAATCAAATCTCGCTCAAAACCTGTAGAACAGTAGAGAAGGGGGTGAGCTTTCGCTCAGTAGGAAAAAGTAGTAAAGGGGATGAGCATGTCGCTCACCCACGGATACCCGTCCAAATATGACATACTAGTAAAGTACAATAACTAACGAATCGAACAGTAATCACAACCACAATCATAACTTACCTCACTTAACCATACATCGTTTGATTACACCACTTACCCGATCGCCACACTTAGCGTGTGAAATCAACCTTGCTTAACAATTAACAATTTCTCACTGTTCACACTCAAACCATATCTCAAGAGTCACCGAGTAAATACACACAATAATTCATTACCAATACACATCATCGGTCTAGATATCCTATACCGGAATCCTCCATCGGTATAGGTATCACACCGGAACACACAGCATTAGGGTATACGTATATCAGAACACACAGTATCGGTCAGGATATCCTATACCGGAATCCTCTGTCGGTATAGGTATCATGCCGGAACACACAATATCGGTCAGGACATCCTATACCGGAATCCTCCGTCGGTATATGTATCATGCCGGAACACACAATATTGGTCATGACATCCTATACCGGAATCCTCTGTCGGTATAGGTATCATGCCGGAACACACAATATCGGTCAGGACATCACACCTGAACACCTAGCCTCGGGACACACCGTACCGGAACACACATCATCGGTCTAGATATCGCCCCAGAACACCATCCTCGGCCTAGATTTCCTATACCGGAATACTCCGTCGGTATAGATACCATACTGGAACATCTAGCCTCAGGTACCGCGTACCCAGAACACCATCCTCGGCCTATATATCCTATACCGGAATCCTCCATCTGTATAGATACCATACCGGAACACATAGCCTCGGAACATATCGTGCCAGAACACACAACATCGGCCACGATATCGGACCGGAACACCATCCTCGGCCTAGATATCCTACCGGGGTACACACATACATGGTCTCAAACATGTCACAAGGCAATAGTTCACACTAGCATTCACCACATTCTCATAACATATCACGACCATTACTTTAAAAACGGAACATACCACGGACTAAACATTCCAACGCTACTATTCACAAACAAAGTGCAATCATCATACAACCTACAGGCGCGACCTGACCCACATGCAATTCTACAACACATCAATTCCCACACTTACGGGCACGACATGGCCCGCAAGTGGTTCCATAATTTAAATACGAGTACACTAGTTATTCACATTCTATATGCATTTCTAAGACTATACCGGTTATTAATGTCCTATATGCATTTCTAGTAACTTTCCGCATTTAAACCGATATTCGCTACTTTTCCCTACCTTAACCGCTATCCAACACGAACAACCACGAGTCGCCTAGTAGCCTCCTCCGCCGTGATCGGGAACAACGTCTAAGATCACAAAGTAATACGAGAATTAATAATCATTCAAGGGTGGTTTAAAGAGATAACACCCAAATTATCCCCGACAAAAAAGCACAGACCGTTTTGGAATCCGGGCCGGAACAAGGCCCGTTCCGGACGGTACACAGGGCCGGCATTCAGCCCATTCCGGGCGACCCACAGGCCCGGCATCCGACTCGTTCCATGCTGCTCAGAGGGCCTTCTAGAGGGCCGCTCAGAGGGCCGGTCAGAGACCCGTTCCGTGCTGCTCAGAGGGCCGGTCAGAGACATGTTCCGTGCCTCTCTCCGGACCGCGTGAGCTCCAAGTTCTAGCTTCAGAACCTCCGAATTTCAGTCCCAAAAACCTCAAAACTCCAAGACTTAATCAAATTGATCAAGGAAAACCTCAATCCCAAACTACCCAAGCCTAAATCATGCATTTTCTACCAAACCCACAACCCAAAGTTCATCAAAAGAAGATTTGATTGGAAGCTTACCTTAGGAAAAGAAGAAAGGATGAGAAATATGAAGAAAATGAAGAACTTTGATGGTGGAAACAAGGGAGAAGGCCTTCTTCTCCACTTCTTCTTCTTCTTCAAAAATAGAAGCTCCACTCTCTCTCTCTCTAGGAATTTTCGGCCAAGACACAAAATATGGGCTGAAATTGCTTCTCATGTGGCCTTTAACCTAAATTAGAATTGTCCATTTTGCCCCTTTAGTCCCTTTCCTCTTTAGACCCAAAAATGAGGGCAAATAGGTCTTTTCTCACCCCTTTCTTCTCCTCCAAGACTCATGGACATGTGTCCATGTGGGGTCTACCTCCACTCACCATTTCCCCAGCCCAATTAAATTAAACCGATAAAACTCCTAATTCGACCCCGTTTGACCCGAATTTGACTTTTTTCGCAAAAGTACTCATTTGAAAGGAAATGACCCAACTAAGCTAACCTTAACGACGGCTAAGCTTTTTGGGTCCCAGAAAGGTCCTGAATGACTCCCGGAGTCATCGGTTGACTTTTCCGACGGAAAGTTAACTTTTCCCAAATTTCACTGGTTCGACCGGTGTTGACCCGGGGCGGTTCTTACAATACTGGGCGTAAGACCTTGGGTTTCAGAATAAAGTCTGGGACTCCCATGAGCTAACTGATGCTCTTGGATTTGTAGACAAAGTCTATTTCGCATTATAGACACATGAGGGCAAAAACAATCGACTAAAACATAAAACCCAAAACAAAGAACACAAAGATCATCCTAAAGTCAACTTTTCGTGTGGGAGTGGTGTAAACCTGTTAAAGATCCTTGTGGGAGGTTGGGGTGATGATTGTGTGACCGACCATTGGTTGATCTTGTTTCCCCGAGTAGAAAAGGATGCTCTGCTCGATGAAACTAGGTTAGAGGAACCCGATTGGGGGTTGTACGAGACAAGACTTCATCCTACAATCTCACCCTTTTCCTTCTCAATCCTCGAGAAACAGGAGGGGGGATAGTGGTATGAGTGAGTCCGAGGGCCCGCTTCAGGCGGCTCATCCGGGAATATGTATGCCCTGTCTTCTTCCAACCCTTTGCCTTATTGGGTTCCAAACCTCTAGGATGCTTTTGAGGTTCCGTCTACTTCCCATCCGATAGTGGGTCGTGATGTGATTCCGGGACTATCTTCCAATAAGTGCTGATTTGATATATCCTACTTCTTTGATACTTTATAAATAAAGTTCTTAGACATTTAAATGTAGATATGGAATCACTTTCAAGTGTTACCTACTCTTATAATGTTACTTGTTACTTGATTTTGAGCCATTGGATTACGCTGATCCAATTGTTGTAGAGTAAGTGGCACATAATTGTAATTAATAGAAACTTTAATTTATGTTCAATAATTCCACATAATCAGAGGACAATTATGTCATTACAAACCTACATATTTACCTAACTCTACTAAACCCTCGTACCATCATTTTCTTTGTCAATGTGATCTCTCCTAATTCCTTTTAGACGCCCAATGTCGTGACTTTCCTCTTGCCGTGAAACAACAACAGAGCCACCGCCGTCACCGGATCTTCAGGGCAAAGAAGACGCTGCCTTTGAAACAAGCCAACACCATCTTCTGTCGCCGACACCCGTGTTCATCATCTTCGTTGATCAGAGCTCATCGCGGTCCGAGGAACACACGAAGTCGTCCTTGCCCACGACGAAGCACAGACAAAGTTTCAACACCACCACGACGCACGAGTTCATCCTTGCAGTATATGAGCTGCTATGGCATGTTCTTCCTTCTCCGTCCCATGGCTCCGGTGACCTTATGCTCGTGTTCCGACAAGTTTCGCCGTGGAAGAGATGCGCTGCCCGTGCTGAAGCTCTCCATGGAGGAGCTGCGGTGGCCGCGTTCTTCATCATCCATTCTTTTCTCATCGGCGCTCCCTATAACACAGATCCGCAGACGCATCCACGACCAGCCTCATGCAGAATCGGTGTGCTCCTCCCATCTTGCTCAATCGATCTCTGCCACTGCTCGACAAAGGATGATGCGTCTGGTTTGCTGCAGGCAGATTTACTATGTCCCGATCTTTAACTCGCTGTTGTGAACTTAGGGTCGGCTCCGACGAGCTTTAGCAGCATCTTCATTCATGCCCTGTCTCAGGTCCTAAGCTTTTTGTTTTGATTTATTATTATTTTTTTTCTTTTGATTATATAATTTGATAGGTAGAAATATGTAATTTGAAAGATAGAAATATGTAATTTATATACTTTTTTGCAAGGTTCTAAAAGTCGCTAGGCGCTAATCGGACGGCTAGGTCTTTCGAGGATTAATCGGAGACTAGACGGAGATTAATCGGGGATTAATCGGATTTGTATTTTTTTATTTTTAATAGATATATTATTATATATAGAAATAAAATATGAATTTCATTACATTAAAAATGGTAACTAAAATCTAAAATACCTAAAAAATAACACCAAACAATTCAGAAGCACAAACTCTAATATCACCAACATCATAACCATCTAATTATTTTAATTGAGTCAGTATACTACGTAAAATTGTAGGAATCGCCTAGGCGGCTAGGCGGGTCGGCTAGGCGTAGGCGGGCGCCTAGGCGGCGCCCAGTCGGGATTTTTAGAACAATGCTTTTTTGTTCTCATCCGTGAATTTGTTGCTGCATCATGCTTTCTCAACGGCCAAGTTCGAACTATCCTAGAAGGATCTGTTTTTTTTTTCGTTTTTATTTATTTTGATGTTATGGGTCTAAATTTGTAATCTTAGGGTAGATTTTTGTAACACGAACTGTGTTGTACCCTGACTGTTAGGGAAAGTGTTTGTACTTTATTGTGTTTTTGTGACACTCGGGATCCGTAATGCTTAGGATATGATTTTGTAACTATTAGTTAATGATTCTGTAACTATTAAAGTTTGATTATGTAACTATTAAGGTATGATTATGTAATTATTAGGGGATGATTGTGTAACTATTAAGGTTTGATTATGTAACTATTATGGTATGATTATGTAAATTATTGTGTTTATATTGTATTATGTAACAAATTGCATTTATTTATATAATTTTTCGTATGATTTATCTTCTATTTACTAACACTTTTGGAAAGCATTTAGTTATGTAATCTTTGTTATTATATTATGTAACAAGTTGCATTCATTTTTGATATGATTTTATCGATTTAAAATCTGAAATCCCCGATATAAAATATCTGAAATTTTGATATAAAATTTATGTAATATTATAAAGGGTGAACTACAAATACAACCCCATACTTTACACGATTAACTGATACCTACGTCAATCTTTTTTTATAACCAATACATACTCAATTGTTACCGAAATATAACAGATAGCCCATGCTGTATGATTTTCCATCCATTTTCTGTTAGTTTTTTCAAAAATACCCATAATACCCTTAACCCTAATCCAACTACATCTTTCAAATATTTACGAAAATACCATCACTTATTTACGAAATTACCATTGTTTACAAAAAAAACATTTCTTATAAATATTTTATTTATTCTGTTTTATATATTTAATTAAAATTTTATTTTTTTTAAATTCCTAATTATTATTTTTGATAAATCAGAAATGTTTTGTTTTTATTAATTATTTTTAACACCTCTTTTTCTAATATTTCTTTTTTTTAATATAATCAAATAACAGTAAATAAATTTAATTTTATTAACAAAAAAATCAGCTTTTATTTTAATTAATTCACTTTTTTTAGAATCTGTTTTATATTAAGAAATCATTTTTATTTATAAAAAATCATTTTTTTAATATAAAAATCAATATTTTATTTATATATATATATATATTGTTTTTTCAAATTTTCTACCCAGCACCATTTTCTCTCTCCTCCTGATATGTTTCTCTCTCCTGTTTCAACAATGGTCAAGCTTTGATTTCAGATTAGGAAAATTTTCAGCCTTGAATCGAATTGTAGAACAACCAACAATCAGTTTAATCGACAAAAAATTGAAACTAATTTACATGAATCATAAACATACCGAAACTCAGCTTCTAAACCCCAAATCTCCTTCTATAACTCATCAGTTTCAATATACATGAATGAACAGAGAAGGTACGAACCCTAACTCAACTTCTAAATCAAACTGAAAAATCGAAATAGAAATCGAAGTAAAAATCGGAGAAAAACCATCGCCGACTTCTAAATCGAAATACAAATCGCGTTCTCCGGACACGAGGTCCTCCGAGGAGTTTGACGACAATGAGGTGGTCGGGGATGTCTGTAGATTCACGTCGGCGCTGATGTGTTCTCCGTCTAATTCATCGGCCAGTCTGCAGATCCACGCTAACCTGCTCCGCCGCCGTACCTACTCCGCCACCATACCTGCTCCGCCGCTGTCTCAAACCACAACATCTGACCTTCCTGAAACCCGAGCACTAAGGGTCTGAATCCCCAGTCGTCTTTCAACTCTTGCTGGTAATGGATGGCCGACGAGCTCCATGGACGAACTGGGCAAGAAGATATGGAGGCGGAGATGTAGAGAAGGTTTGAAGAAACGATTTGGGGGGTTAGAATAGGTTAGAGAATTTTGGGGAACGAAGCTACTAATGATTTTTTAGAAATAAAATTTTAATTTTTAAAAATAAAAATATTTTTCATAAATAAAAACAATTTTTTTATATTAATTTTTAAAAATAAAAAATAATTTTTAAAAAATAAAAAGTGATTTTATAAAACTGTTTTTAATAAAAAAACTATTTTTTTTAAAATAAAAACTGATTTTATAAAAAAAATAATGAAATTTTCATTTTAATAAAAATATATATTTACTGTTATTTGATTATATTAAAAAAGAAATATTAGAAAAAGAAGTATTAAAAATAATTAATAAAAACAAAACATTTCAGAATTATCAAAAAAAATAATTAGGAATTTAAAAAAAATCAAATTTTAATTAAATATATAAAACAGAATTAATAAAATATTTATAAGAAATGATTTATAAGAAATGTTTTTTTGTAAACAATGGTAATTTCGTAAATAAGTGATGGTATTTTCGTAAATATTTGAAAGATGTAGTTGGATTAGGGTTAAGGGTATTATGGGTATTTTTGAAAAAATTAACAGAAAATGGATGGAAAATCAGACGGCATGGGCTATCTGTTATATTTCGGTAACAATTGAGTATGTATTGGTTATAAAAAAAGATTAACGTAGGTATTGGTTAATCGTGTAAAGTATGGGGTATGTATTTGTAGTTTACCCTATTATAAATAACATTCTGTAATGTGTTGGGGATTTGAGTACTGATCGAAATTTGAAAAAAAAAGAATATTAAATTTTAAATAAAATATTTTAAAAAGTCAATTTGAGACCTTAAAAAAATATTTCTGCAGTAATTTTTTTTAAGAAAGACAAAATTACAAAACTACCTTTTTGTTGTTATTTTTATTTAATTTTTGGATAATTGAGGTTGAAAATTTATAGCCATTGGATTTCAAAGTTCAATGGCCTAGATTTGGGTAACAAGTAACAATTTAAGCATAGGTAACATGTGAAAGTGCCTTTGTAGATATGTATCTAAAGACGAGTCTTCAAGAATATCAATATTGTCTTATTGGCAGAGAAACATGACATAAATAATAACTTGTGCTAGAATGGCCTAACTTTGTAGTAAAATGTTTAGTAAAAAAAATTGGATCATTTATCGAAGAATAATTTATGAGACCAATAGACTAGAAGCATGAGTCTTGTTGGGTTTAACAATATTGAAACTTGGGGGTACTAATATACATTACAAACGGTAAAGGTTGTATAAGAAACCAAGACTAACTTGACTAAAATACAAGTCAAGATAAAAAGAAACCCTTCAAAAATTAATGCAATAAGTATGTAAGTTTCATTTCATGATTAAAGAATACAATTAGTATAGATGACTTTATATACCTATCACATGGAGTGGTATTGCCAATGCTCTAGAGAAAATGATTTACTCGTAAAAGTTTGAGATGTTTACCAATAATGGCCATAGAGATGCTCAACGGAGAGTCCATAGTACAAAGAAATTATTACACACAGGATATAGAGATAATCAACAAAGAGGAAAGACCAAAAGGCATGAACATGAATGATTGTTTGTTTGTGATTCCTTAGTCACAAATCAAAAAGGATCAATAAGCACGAGTTTGTTTATAAACTTCTTTAAGTTTTAAAGAGCAACAATAGTTAAATAAACTTGGACATATATCATGAGGTAACCGAGAGAATGTGTTGGCCCTGTCATATTTTGTTTGTGTTGGTTAACTGGTGGGTTTCGATACCGAATGTCCTTAGTTCTAGAAAATTCTCACCTAGATACTACCTTGCGTCGTTATTATAGGTTCTGACGGTTTTCTTATCTTTGGTTATATATGATTAATACTAGTTAGAGTCTAGAAGATGATGATAGTAAATATCTATACACGAGTTCACATATAAGCTAGCATAATTTGGTGTAATTTTCTAGGACTATCGGAACCTATCATATATAAACTTGACATGAAAATATATTGAATATTTGAGTTTTTTTATATATAGAATTCTAGACATTAAATCATATCCATCGGGGGTGTCTCGTTAGAAATTAATCTTTGTCACCTATTTTAGAGTTTTTTAGTGCTATAAATAGACGTTGATGCTTATTTTCTCAATATGATATAGTATAATACTTATATGAAAAAATTTACTTATTATAATTTTCATAGGAAAAAAAGACATCGATCAAATTCTCACTTAAGGCCCAAATATTATTGGCCCAAATGAAATACTACCATCACATTGGCCAAGCTTTAGGTCATCGGTGGAGCGTACAATGAGTTGAATATTCACCATGTTACGTCCTTCAAGCAATATGCGACAAATCTCATCAACCAATGTGTTGAGTTGAACATTTTCGATGTCCAATACCTCTGTTTCACAATAAACTTTAGAGTCTTCCTTGTCCAAGTAGGTTGTGTATCGTTCTTGTTTATCAAAGTTTATCCAATGAATCAATGTCACGCCCCAAATCCGGTTTTGACCGGACTCGAGACGTGAACTAATACAATAATAATTTTAATCGAAAATAAAGACAACAGTCTCAATTCATCCTCTTAAACCTTTAAACAACCTCGCGAGTCGCAGCTCGATAAAACAACAGTAAAATAGTTCAACAGTTAACGGTACGTCGCTAGACACTAGCTAAACCCTCGCTAGCTCCCAAACTCCAAGAATCCTGCTAGTACAGCTCCCAAACAACACCTAAAACACAACAAAGTAAGGGGGTGAGCTTACACTCAGTTGAAAAAGTAGTTAAGGTTCTGAACCACAGTTCATCACCACGGGTAACCATCCAATTAGGGCATACTAGTTAAGCACAACGATTGAAAGTCAAATTAAGACAATTACTCTAAGACAACACTTAGCCTTCCATCAGACACAACTCGTAACACAAACTCACAACGAACCGAACTCAAACCACTTCCCACAACTAGCTCTTGACATCCATCACCTAACAATTCTCAATGAACAACGCCTACAGTCATCTCACAACCGACCACACGTGCGAACTCGCACTGCAACACAGGAATCAGGTACAACCATCTCGAGTCACCAAACACTCTCACAAGACCAAAGTCACACTTAACCCAAGGCACAAAGCCAGACAGCCCACCCGGCACACACAACAGACAACGCACAAAGCCCAACAACACGCACATCGCACATAGTAGACCCACCCTAAAACATAATATAACAATTTACAACGTTTCCGGCTATCACATCCCGTCCACTTATGTCGCACCGGTACACGAAGCCTCGGTTCCGACACCCGGTTACCGATCACTTTCACAAAGTCATAAATATACTTAAAAGAATTGCACAAAGCCAAACAACAAGAAAAAGGCACACATTGAGATATACACAGGTGTCATATAACGGCATAAGCCAACACCACCGGATGCACACAACTACTTATATCATACTGGATCACACAACATCACTCCCGATATCTTCCTCCTCACACAGATGAAGGGTAACATCCTCGACCGGAAATCCCTCAGTCCGATGTCTTCCACTCACACATATGTGGGCCATAATCTTCCCATTACCGACTATTTCCACAATCATAATAGTACTTACAAAATGCACACAGCCAACCAATGAGAATAAAGCACACAACAAACACACACACATATGTCGTAGGACAGCACATAATCAAACAACCAGAATAAGGCACGAGTGAGGCACACACCAATATCGTATTGCAGCACAAGCCAATACCATTGAATGCACACAGCTACTTATATCGTACTGGATCACACAACATCAGTCCCGATATCTTCCTCCTCACACAGATGAAGGGTAACATCCTCGACCGGAAATCCCTATGTCCGATGTCTTCCACTCACACATATGTTGGCACTAATCACAACACGTACATGACCGGTACACACTTCGGTCAACGCCATCCCGGATTACGAGTCATCGGGGTACTGATCACGCCATCCTTGGCCTCGGTACCCTACACCGGAACTATCCCTCGGTGTAGGTACCACTCCGGCTACGCCGTCTCTTGGAACACACAACCAAGGTTTAACACACAGCACAATCCACTGATGGTCTCGGCATACCAACCCGACCATCTCAACATAGCACACAACCGGTCTATCATTCACCCGGTTATATCACAACCAAATATTCACATCATCAAACATGGCACACTTGCCCACACACAGTCACAACATGCGACAACGGGTATAATCTTATTAGACTCTTAAGCACTCATATATGTCACATACTTATCATCACTTACCGACACCACGCTCAACGAGGTAACCCACCGATTTAACCGGCATCCGATCCCCAACCTTCCCACAGTTCAACACAACGTATAACAGGAAATAAACACTCAAATCGTCAACATGTATCGCTAGTTCAATTCTATTCGTTTCCGTTTCGTTATTTAATATCCGTTCAAACAACACATAACACCAAGCATATACACACAACAAATAACCCTACGGGCACGACATGGCCCGGATCTACTAGCACATCAATTCCCAAGACAAAAAACGTAAATGTTCGATGTTTATACGTCTACGCTAATTGTTCACATCCTACATGCCAAATTATGATATTTCCGGTTTTATTATTAAACCCTAATCATGCACGCTAGTAACTTTCCGTAATTAAAGCGGTATCCACTTCTTTCCCTTCCTCAAGACGATACAACAACTGCATCTCCTAGCTGCTGACGTCCGGGCCAACTCCGTCTTCTAGGGCGAAGTCCAAGAAGTCCGAATCTGGGTTTTTAACAATTAAAAAGCCCAATCAGTTCCAGTGTGTCCAAAGTCCTCGGAAACTTCTCAAACGTCTTTAAATAATCCATTTTTAAGTCAAAATAATTAATTCATTATTTAATTAAATATGTGACCCGGATCCGACCTAAATCCAAGCCCAACTCGGATCCAGACCCGGATCCGAACCCGGACCTAAGTCCGAACCCGAATCCAGACCCGACCCGACCCGACCCAAGCCTGACCCGGACCAGACCCGTCCAGACCTGACCCGGATCAGCGAACCAGACCCGGGTCCAGATCCAATCGAGTCTGGGCCGAAACCTGGTCTGGCCCGTTTGAGGCCCAACTGGCCCAAGGCCCGGTCTGGTGGCCCAACCCAAGAATGAAGAGCGAGGGAGAGATAGCTAGGGTTCATCCCTTCAACGACGACCGACGGCGGTGGGGTGCTCGGAGGAGGACGGTGAAGGCAGCGAAGATGGCGGGGGAGCCGGAGTAAAGCTGGGCGTTGACGTTCCCGGGCGGAGGGGTCACCGTGGAAGAGCTGAAGGGCGCGGGAGCGGCAGAGGTTCTCGATCTGGTCGAAGAGCTTGCGCCGTCGTAGTAGAGGTCGTCGGGCATGTCCTCGGAGTGCTTGGTGGCGAGGGCGCTGCCGAGAGCCTCGATGACGGCGAAGGAAGTGCGTTTCTCCGACGAAATCAGCTCGAGGTCGCGGCGTTGTCGGCGCTTCTCCATCTCGACGAGGTCGTGGATGACAGGGTCGATCGTGTGGAGTGGAGCGATGCCCAACGTCGACCGGTTCCAATTCTGGCGACTGAAGCAGAGAGGATCTGCGATTCCATCGCAGTCGCAGAGAGAGAGAGGGGAACAGCGTGGCTTCGGTATGCGTGAAGCCACAAGAAGGAGGCGCACACTGAGTTTAGGGTTTAGGGTGGCTTTGGGCCTGCGAAGTGGGCCTGGCAGGCTGGCCTGGTCTGTTTGGCCCAAGGTCCTTTTCCCTTTTCTCCTTTTTTATTTATTTTTCTTTTAACAAAAACCACTTATTGCACAAACTTACCCTAACGTTTCTAATTGCAAAAGAATACCCCTTTTTAAATAAGCGGGCTTTACAATCAAGCCCTTAGGTAATCTCTTGTGCTCAAAGTTGTGTTTTCCTTGGAAACTCAAATTTGCAACGAAGTCAGTTGCACAATTTAATCCTCTATCACATAATCAAGTTCATTGTTTTCCTTTATGTCTCAAACTTTGTGTAGAATACTCTTAATTTCTGCATGCTTGTTCTCAATAGGGTTGGGTGGGTTTAAACTCCTTGCCATGGATTGACTATCTGTGTTGAGTTGAATGTCTCTCACGTTGGTTAGACGCCAAGTCTAATCCATCCTCAATAGCCTCTGATTCCTCTAGATGTATACTGTGGAACTTAAATTAGACTCGAAATAGACGAATCGAATATATTTTTATTATGGGGTGATTTAAATTAGACCCACAAATAGAATCTATTTTTCATAATTTTTTTTAAAATTTAATCTAATTAGACATTGGTCTAATCCAATTGTGGAAGATCTTATCATATTCTAATTTTAAGGGCAATTTTCACCTCAATACCCTAACTATGTGTTTATCGTCACCTCAATACCCTAACTTTCATTTGTGGCACCTCAATACCCTAGAATGCATTTTTTTTCTTCACGTTAGTACCTACTGTCAATTTCTATCCATTTTTGGATGGAAAAAGGTCACGTGCGAAGCACATGACCCTCATTTTTTTCCAAAATACCAAATTTTCCCTTAACCCTATCTTCTTATCCCTCTATTCTCTGTTATTCACCCTTAACCCTTAATGACAGTCCTTCCTCTCCAGTGCCCTCATCGCCGCCCTGAATTGCCTCCCAACCACCAAGCTCGAGCTCGACGCCGGCGCCTTCTCCTCCTCCGTTTTCTGGGCAAGCCCCTCCTTACCGTCAAGGTCGATCTCGACGCCGACGCCTTCTCCTCCTCCGTTTTCTAGGCAAGCCCGACGCCGAAGTCTTCTCCTCCTCTATTTTCTGGGCAAGCCCGACGACCTGCTTGCTGGGAGGATCGATTGGAGACTAGAAGCCCAACATGCAGATCTGCTCGTTGGAGAACCAAGCGCCGAGCTTGGAGAAGACGAGCCAAAACCACGGCTATAAAAAACAGATCTGCATATATTTTTCATTTTTTCAATTTAATTTTTGGAGTGTTGGGATCGATTTCTTGTTGGTGTGTTTGATTTTGGATTGATTTCTTATTAAAGATGAAGTTGATTCATTGTTTGTTGGAGTTCCGGAAGGGCTCCGAGTGGGAGATGGTTGTGTCTGTGGGTATGAAGTTGGAAGAACATGATGGATCAAGTTTGATGGGTATGAAGTTGGGGACAAAATAAAAAAGCTAAAAAAAGCTTTGGATGAAAAAAATGATTGGGAGGATAAATAATTAATGGAAATAAAAATATTATTATGAATTGAATAATTTTTTTGAAGAAAAAAATAAAATTTCTGAATTTTATAAAGAGTAAATACTTATTTTAAAAAATATGATTTTTTAAAATAAAAACTGATTTTATAAATCAAAAACAATTTTTTAAAATAAATATTGATTTTTTAAAAATAAAAAATAATTTTTGAAATAAAAACTAATTTTTATAGAACATAAAACTGATTTAAAAAAAATAAAAGAAATAAAATTAATTTTTGAAAACCAATAACATGAGTTTAAAAATTTGACTGTTAGTAAGAGATATTTTGGACCTTTTATGTGTCTTGGATGGAAAATGAATGAAAAGTTGACGGTAAGTATTAAAGTGAAACAAAATGATATGCTAGGGTATTAAGGTGTCACAAATAAAAGTAGGTTATTGAGGTGAAAATATCATAATTTTAATTTAACTTGAAAATAAAAATAGTTTTCATTTGAATCGGGCCCATACCACGTACATATCGTCATTTCAAATTTCAACCCGCAATTAAAGAAAAGGAAAATAAGGTAAGTAGTAAATGACCCGATATTTTTGAATATCAACAGACCGGGAAGAAACTTCCATACTGCGCAGCTCCACCGTACCCCCTGAACCACAGCAACATCATCCGTGCAACGATGCAAAAAACAGAGATTACACCATTTCGGAAAAATCCGAAAGGCGTTATAACGTACGCCGCGACGCAGAGGATAATCCCTCCCACGCCTCTTTGGCCTTTACCCTTCTCCTGCAAGGTTTACGAGAGAGAGAGGGAGAGACCGAAAAGAGAAGCGGGAAGCTGACAAAATTTTCCGAAATGTTCGCTTCGCTCTCAATTTCCTTTTGATTTTATTTCCTCTCCGTCACTTCCTCTTCCTTCTCTGCCGAAACCCTAACCCTCCCGATCGAAGAACACGCAGGTTTGGCTCGTCCGAGTCCTGCTCTGCTCCGGTGCTGATGTTCTCGGTTGGTTTTGGTTGTGGTTGTTGATCTCTCGATTCGTGTTTTTGGTGCAGGTCTGTGAGTTTTTTCAGCGGGAAAATGGTGGTGAAATCGCCGAAGCAGTCTGGTTCAGAGAAGAGTTCGGTTTCGAACGGCGAGTTGAGCCCGGAGATGGAGAGTGTGGAGCCGCATTTGGTGCTTCCTGGAGGGTCTGAGGTGAAGCAGAGGAGGTCTAGTGCTAGGATCCAGGACAAGCAGAGAGCGGACGCGCTTCTGGGGAAAAGGCCGGTGAAGCTTGTTGATGAAGATGATGATGTTCCTTTGAAGAAGAGGAAGAGAAATGGCTGTGTCCAGAGGAAGGAAGTAAGGGTGAGGAGGTCCGAGGAGCTGGATGCTGTGAAGGAGGGGGTGGCGGAAGTTTTGGAGGTGAAGATGGCTCCGGCGAGTTTAGGGTTGAGTCCGGTGGCGACAGGTGGTGAGGCCGTGAATGGTGGTGATGAGGTTGTAGCTGGAAATGGGGCGGAGAAGAGTGAGTATGCGAAGGTGAAAGATACACTGAGGCTGTTCAACAAGCATTATCTTCAGCTTGTTCAAGTAAGTCTTAGAATGTGTAATAGTAAAGTTTATCATCACAATGCTGTTTGGATGATTGGTTCACTAATTAGTTGCCCAAGTGATAGGTTTTAATTTGTTTGTAATAATTGAAATATGGTCTCCAGGAAGAAGAGAAGAGATGCAGTAAAGAGAAAAATGAACAGAAGAAAGCTAAATATTCAAAAGCCAAGGTAAGCTTGATGAACATTGATGTTGTTGCCCATTAATTTATATAAAGTTAGGAATACGATACATGTTCTTGCCCCATGTTTAAAGATGAGCCCAATGCAGCAAACTAGTTTTTCTGCTCATCAAGTCGCAGTTCACATGCATTTCCTTACATGATTGCATTATAATTTTTTTTTGCAGAAAGGAAAATCAAAGATTTCTGATTCCAAGGCTATCGCAGATGTAAGTCGAGATTGTTGCAATGTATAGCCTTTTGATGTATTAAGTTGCATTTCACACACATATTCTTACATATGACATTTTACAAGTATGTCCAGGAAGCAAGTTCAAGTTCAATGGACAAGGTTGTCAAAAAGAAGGCAAAGCGCCCTGACTTGAAGGCTATCACAAAGGTAAGTCAAGATCCAACCACACTTTTTGATTTGCACCGTTTGTCATACAATTTATTTGGAGTACTAGTAATTTGACCATCTTTCAAAAAAAATATTTTGTAGATGATTGAAACAAATACCATATTGCATTCAAAGAAACAAATTGGTGAAATTCCAGGTTGGTGCTTGTACTATCCCTGTTTTCCCCCAAATCATCATTATTATTCTTTTGTTAACTCCTTAATATATAATTATATTTTAGGGGCTGGAGGAAAGTTAAAACAAGTGTTATTCTAATTTGTGTTTAAACTGAATGCTAATAATTCTTACAAATATAAATATTTCGGTTCTTGGATTTTCTCTTAATGATAGGTATCAGTCCTGGTCATCAGTTCTTCTCCCGGGCTGAAATGGTTGTTGTTGGCTTTCATAGTCACTGGCTGAATGGTATTGACTACATGGGGCAGTTGTACCAGAAGGTAATACATAGTTATAATGGTTAGCATTCTTATCAGCATGTTAACATCTGAGTTGATTGGTTGATATGCATGTGAATATTTTCATCCTAATTTGCTTCTTTAAAGTTTTAATGTTTTAACCTCCATTTTTGTCAGTACTGTTTTAATGGTCGTGTGCAATGGCTTTATCTTATTGTGTATGTACGTTTATCTCTATGGAATGTTGCAGGAATACAAGCATTATAAGTTTCCTATTGCAGTAGCCATTGTGCTGTCAGGCATGTATGAAGATGATCTGGATAATGCTGATGATGTTGTATACACTGGCCAAGGTGGACATGATTTACTTGGAAGCAAGCACCAAATAGGGGATCAAAAGATGGAACGTGGTAATTTAGCGCTTAAGGTCTGCTGCCCTTTGATGATTTGGTCTTGTAGGATAAAACCTCATCTGATCTTTTATCATCACTATATCAATCTATTTATGTGAGCGGGGTATTACCATTCATTTTTCTGAGCAACATAATTCTGCTTTTCTATCCACAACTATATAATACTACTAAACATGTTGAATATAGTTCAATGGAAAATTAATTCAATAATCCGAGTTTAGGAAAGTTCATGCTTATATTTGATCTTGCTCTCCAAGTTTAGGAAAGTTCATAGTTTAAGTAATATTCCAAATGTTTGCACTGCATAGACGAGCAAACCACAAGAAAACCATCCCTTACGGTTCTAAAAGGTGTAGGCTGAATATTCCTAAATTATATACATTTGCACTGCATAATGTGGATTTCGTCACACGTGAATCCAAGTTTTTCAATTTACTGCAGAATGCTATGGAGCAATCTGTACCTGTTCGAGTAGTCCGTGGCCATGACAGTAAGAGTAGCTATTGTGGCAGAGTTTATACATATGATGGTTTGTACAAGGTAATTACTGCTATTAGTCTTTGGTACTTATCCATTATGTGGCCATGTGTCTATGATGCCTTTGATTCAGTTTTTGCTGTATGATTTCATATCGGTCATGTGAAACTATTGAACCATTGCTTGGCTGTATTATTTTGTTTACTTCTAGATAACAGAGAAGTTTATCATGTAGTTTGCTCCAATTTTTCTTTTGCTTATCCTATTACATCAATGCTTCCATTTTTAGAGGGTAGTGTTTTGTTATTTATGCACGCGGTTGTTATATATTTTCGTTGGGCAGTGGATGTACTATATTACTGAAATATTGAATTTTATGTTTTACTCATCTGAAGGTTGTTAAGTACTGGGCGGAAAAGGGCGTTTCTGGATTTACCGTCTTTAAGTATAGCCTAAGGCGGCTAGAAGGACAGCCAATTCTGACCACCAATCAGGTTTTTGCATGTTTTCTATCTCCATCTCATGCAGCTGCATGCCTTCTGGCGTAGGATCCATAGTAGGGAAAAGGTTCATATTAGTTCATTAGTGCTTGGAGTTTGATTTCGAAATTTTAAATAAAACCATTTCTCAACGAATGGACTTTCTAGTAAATGTTGTCATTATTGGCTTCAAAGTGGAAAAGATAGTTAGAAGTTATCCAGATGACAGTTTCCATGACTGTTCTCATATTTTTCTAAATTACTTTTACAGGTGCACTTTGCGCATGGACGTGTTCCGGCCTCTCTTTCCGATGTTCGGGGGTAGGTTAACAATATTAGATGTTTGCTTATGATATGTATTTCCAAATTGCAAATACTAACCGAACTTTCTTGGTTATCTGTGAAGTTTGGTGTGTGAGGACATATCTGGTGGTCTAGAAGCAATACCTATCCCTGCTACCAATCAAGTTGATGATCCACCTGTTGCACCCACAGGTAAATCTAACAATGCATTTCAATACACTAGACATTCACTTATAGCGTCTTATGTAGTAAGTTTAAACAGTTGGTATGAAAAACTAACATCTGAATTTGGAATACCTGTTGGTAAAGTCCAACATATGAATCTGAAATTTATATGGTTCTTTTTTTGTTGTTGACATATTAGATAGCTCATACCGCACAAGCATTAAGGTGGCTCCAGGTGTGAAGATACCTTCTAATGCTACCGGGTGTAATTGTGAGGGTACATGTTATGATTCTAAAAGATGTTCCTGTGCAAGACTTAATGGGTCTGACTTCCCGTATGTGCTTCGTGATGGTGGGCGGTAAGTCATTGTTTTCTAATATCATGTGCATACCAGATTATATTTATATAATTAACCTATTGAGTCAATCCTTTTTTGTGTTTCTTAACATCCGCCTTTTCTATTGTATATCATATTTAGATTGATTGAAGCAAAAGATGTCGTGTATGAATGTGGTCCTGGGTGTGGATGTGGGCCGGATTGTGTCAACCGTATTTCTCAGAAAGGGATACAGTATAGACTGGAGGTTATATTTTTATTGCAAATGGCTGAAACATCCAATATGTGCTACTTGTATTGATATCTAATGTTTTGAGTGATGTTTTTAGGTATACCGTACTCCCAAAAAAGGGTGGGCTGTTAGATCATGGGATTTTATTCCAGCTGGAGCACCAGTTTGCGAGTATGTTGGAGTACTTAGAAGGACTGATGATGTAGAAAATGCCACAGAGAACTATTATATATTTGACATTGATTGCTTGCAAACGATGAAGGGTCTCGAGGGACGAGAGGTACTTTAGTAGTTTAACACAAGTATATCTTTTCAGGGATCTTTATGTTAATAAGGGTACATCATACATTTATTTATTCTACGGGATAATAACAGTTATGTTTATTATAGAAGCGTATACACAAATACACACTGTTTAAAGTCATCATCACAAGGCTTGATGAATTGAATTTGCTTTTCATTTTTACATAATATCTCGCTTGTTACTCTACCAATTATATTTTAATTGTTTAATTTTCATAACAGAGGCGGTCAAAAAATGCAACCTTGTCTACTACCAGTCATCCGGACGGATCTGTTGACCATAAGTCTGACAATGGTCCAGAGTATTGCATTGATGCTGGTTCAACTGGAAATATAGCCAGGTTTATCAATCATAGTTGCGGGCCTAATCTCTTTGTGCAATGTGTGCTAAGCTCACATCATGACATGAAACTTGCTCGAGTGGTGTTATTTGCTGCAGACAACATTCCACCTTTGCAGGTTGTACTCATCTCTTTCTGTTCGAATAAAAATTTATAAAAATTGTTGTGTGGAGAAATATTGGCACCTAAATGTTCTGAAAGTGCAACTATTTCAGTCTGTATCCCTTCAAAAAATATTTTCTTGTAGTTTAATGTTCATTATATAAATAATAAGCGACTTGTAAGTTATAGATACATATTCTTTGTACGACAAAATCTCACTTAGCAACCCCTTAAGATTTTTTTGTCTCATGTTACCCAAATTTCTGCAAACTTTTGGTTGAAATGATGAAAAAGCCCTCATGAAAACATAATAAAAATATAATGCATATAATATTGTTATTTCACGCCCCTCGGTCGATGGAATTGGGGTTAATTGAGACAAAAAAACTTGGGTGCTGTCAATTTTTTTTAGCGTAATGATTGTTGATTGAGAAAGTTACATACATAATGGTAACTGACCATCACACACATACAACCAACTGTAAACTTTACCTTAAATGTAAAGAGATCAAGTATAATTGATGGTCTAAATTAACAAAAAATGTCATTAATGGCATACATGGTGAATATGCAAAAATTTTGAATTTATTTTTACCATAAAAAACCGTAAAAAGCATGGCTCATTGGATCTACTTGATTTATGGCCCAGATGAGTTTATAGTTTAATTTTTAATTATGGTTCACAGAAGATAGTGTTCTTATTTATATAGGAATACAATCAAGTGTAATGCTACCTTATGCTACCGGGTGTCGTTAGATCAACTTTAATGGATGGTTCTGATTAAAAAAGATCATTAATGACATGAATTGTAATTGTGCAGAACTTTGAATGTATTATTATCATTAACCCCTATATATATATATGGTATAGTGACAATCAAGTAGGTTGGAATGATTTTTGTAACGGTTGACTTGACATTAGAAAGTTTTGTAGTTTTGGAAGTTTCAAACTCAATCCCTACTGTTAGTATTGCAATTCAGTGGCTATAATCAATTTCCAGTTTTCTTGCTTAACTTTCCAACATTCAGATTTTCATTTATGTTTGATTTACCGACTCTGCCCTTTTTGGCCTACTGCAGGAACTGACATATGACTATGGGTATGCACTTGATAGTGTGTTGGGTCCCGATGGGAAGGTAAAACAGATGGCATGCTACTGTGGTGCCGCAGACTGTAGGAAGCGCATGTTCTAGGCACATGCATGTGTGCCTGCCATTTTTTGCGAGTAAGGTAAAATTCTGTACATGAACTAGATAGGTTGCGCGATGTTACTCATTTTGCCTTGTCTCGGCTATTCTTGACTTATGAGACCCGAATTTGGTCTCTGGTGTATCATTGAGCGTGAACCCGGGAAAAACCGAACCAATTGAAATATGCAGCCCTTTATAAGTGTTAATATCTTATCCTTTTGTTTATGTGTTGATTGGGTGCCATTAGTTCCATTCCTTTTGAAGTAGACTTGTAATGCCACAACTCGGAGATCATTTATATAAATTGCAATTGAAGTATCTATTTTGTATTGTTTTGATTCAGTCACTCTTTTCGAATGGTTGTCTATGCCCAGATTGAATAAGGATAATTACATACATTTCACAATGCTCTACATTTGATTATTATCAATTCACTCAGATGAACTCTGCTTTTGTTTCACTATTATAATAACTCTTTTCTTATGAGGCATTTTTGTTTTGTCAAAGCCCAAACTATGGTAATTTGATATGCTTTAAAGTACGTGGTAATGAATGAATTGATTATAGTTCCAAATACAGGTGGTGAATCTTGACCCTTATTGGATAAGGAGAATATCTGAATTTTATTTTATATGGAGAGTATCTTGGCTTAGGTATCTGACTAGAAAAATGGTAAAAATATGGTTTTTATACATTAAGTTTGGTATGGTATGTAAGATTTAAAGGGACAACAAAATCAACCAAGCCTGATATTGTGTGCCTATAGGAAATTAGATTACTCTTTAACTCGACGGGGACATGATGTTCTTGACTCATTTGGAGGGAGAACCATTATCCTAAAACCCGACCCATTGCTGTTCTTATAGATTGTTGCCATTCAATTGATTTTGATTTCATTATCAATCTTTGGACACCCATTAGCAGATTCACATCATTTATGTGGGTTTAGAGTATCTGCAATAAGGGGGGTCAAATTGCAATGTATTGACAACTACGACCTAGTAGCCTATAAGTGTCTGCAATAAATGGGTGAAACCTGAGCGAATTGGCAAGCAGAGTTAGGGTCAAATTGCCCCATTGTGAAGGATCATTCGAAAGAAACATGTGTGCAATTTTCTTTCCAAAGAGGATTTGGGGCCATAGCCACTAGATGTCCTGCATATCAGTGAGCTTCGTATGGCATGTACCCAAAATTACTCAACAAGACTAGACTCTGATTTAGCGAATGACACGTCTGTATATTTCGGTCGGATTATTTTGTCGTCCTTAGGCTAACCACATTGGCGTCGATTCCTGAGGTTGAATTTGTAAGTCTAAACCAGGCTGGATTCGATAAATTCTGTAGTGGAGTGTCGGATTCGGAGGGTCGAATTTGACCAAAATCGTACGGATAAAAAGAAGATTCGTTACTGGAGTAGAGAGAATAGTGAAGGAGGAGAGAGACAGAGGAAATAGTGAATCGGATGATAGAAACGACGATTGATGAATTTGCATACTCAACTGACGTCGGTCCGTTAGGAGAGAGAAAATCATAGCCGGAACATCAACAATTTCTTTTTTTTTCGTCAGTTTCGACAATTCTTCAACCTTAGAATATCTTATCACACAGGACTGCATGGATGAGCAATACACAAGCAATAACCACTTTCAAAACTTCTGAATCAAGTAATTGGTCTTGGACCATATCTCCAACCGAACCTCTTTGCGTATTAATATTTTGGTACACAACTTACATCTGTTACCTAACAACACACAAAACAACACTGATTATTACAAACCCACTCTCCCACTAGCGGTCATGGACTTGTAGTAGCGTGCACTCCGCGCATTGAGGCGGGACATATAGTGGCCAACGTTATGATTTTAACCCATCATTTATCGTACCATGTAATAACATAAAGAGTTTTTTTTTTCTCTTGCGCCTAACAAAAGGGTTTTTGATTCATAATCACGATATCAATAGTTTGAGTTTGGGATGTTTCGTCTTTCTAAGTTTACGTATTTGTGAAGCATATAATTGTGACATTTTTTTATTGTAGTTTGGATTGTAAGGTCATACGACTGTCAAGGTTGGATAATATATACCATTTCCCCCTAACAAACTAATTAACTGTACGTTTTTTATCTGACTTGCACGATTAAATGTTGCATTATTGTAATTATGCTACACTGTTTTGCTTAATAATCGTCATGGTTCTAAAAATCGATTCAAATGGTCGTTTAAACGTTGATTTTTTATTTCTGATTATATTTATATAAAAAAGTCTTAGATCAAACCCACGAGCTTATTATCTTATGTCAGGACAAGTTGAGCGAATCTTTGTTTTACGTCTCCACGTTGCCACGCAGAAGGGACACATGGACGAAAAAAAGAAAGAGAGGGATGAAATTTCTCACGCGCTTGGCCTTATATTTAATTTAACATTGCAACTAACAATAATTATTTGCTAAAATATTTATACTCATCCAATTTTAGATCGAATAGTCTAAATTGAAATCTAGGGTTTTTCTCTCAAACTCTCTCAGCGCTATCAACCAGTGGCGGATCTAGTATTTATAGTGAGGGGGGGCACCGATTTTTTTTTGTAGTAACAATTTGAGTAAAAATAGCATGTAATAGCATTAAAATATTAATATCGTATAGATAATAATAATTAATATTTATTACAAAATATGACGCCAAAGTTTAATATTTTGAAAATGTTGTAAACATTTGTTTGTCAACACAATAAAATTATTTTTTGACGTATACGATATTCATTAGCTTTTTTACTCAATTTCTTCTTCTTCTTATCAAATATTGTGGAGCCAAGTTTTTTTTGTAAAATATCTCTCAATGACTGTAGTAATTTCATAGATAAATAAATTTAAATTAATAATAATCTCAAACTTTAAACGGTAACTAGAGTCAAAATTTAAGTTAATAATATTATAGAATTATATAACAATGACTCAAATTAAACTTTTGTCAAATTAAGAAATATAAAACAATTATTAAAATAAAAAAACAATATAATAAAAAACTAGAATTTAGAAAGGTAAGCAAACAAATTAAAAAAATTAGAATAAAAAGGGAAAAGAAAAATAGACTGAAACGGAAGTAATGTTTTTTTTTCCTTAATGTTGGGGGGGGGGGGGGGGGGGGGGGGGGGGGGCGTTTTTAGTAAATTATAAGTTTTTTTATGGAAAGATGGCTAACTGCAAAGGTAGTTATATGTTTTTCAAAAATTTGGTAAATCCGCCACTGCTATCAGCGATCGATTTACCGCCTCCATTCCGGTCCCCGTCTTCCGATCGTCCCCCGTTCCACTACTACCAATTATGGAACCACAATAAGTACGCCTAGCACCACCTACCACATCTCGTCGTCCTAGTGTAAGTCGGCCGACACGATGGGGACCCTGGATACTTTTGAGGGAAGAGTCCACCCTCACCACCACATATCACCATAAGCTCTCCCATGAAATGATATGTAATCAACCTAGGGAACGACCTACCACGACAGATTCTCGTCGACTACTACTGAGTAAGTTTGCTCGAACCATTGAGAATATGGATGAATCGGCTCTCCGTTAGATGCTGTCGGAGAAACCAGTGAGGAAAAACCTTCAAGGAACTGCTAAGGTGAGACCGATGGTGGATGCCCCACCACAGACACGTACTAGGGCACCAACACCCAACCTCGGAATTGAGGACGACCAATACACCATCCATTGGGGAGCTCATGGGATCAAGGCCACGACCCGTACAAGAACACTGGCTCTGTGATGGAAATCTCTCCTCGTGGACGACGGTCCGCCATTATGAATAGATCATTCCCGATCCAATATTCGATGACCCCTTTGAACAAGGCTCCCATCAACTTCTGAGGGGTTGTGGAATCCTGATGAGACTTTGTGTTGCGATGGATGTATACGCCCCGAGCACGGATCTAGGGCAACCACTACTAGAATCACAAGCTCTAGATCGAGGATCCGAGTAGGCAACTAGGAACCACTGCGGAAAGCGTCGCGACGATCCCACCAGGGTCTTACTGCCACCTAAGCGGGACGCTTCTCACGCTCCTACCTATTGGGTCTTGGATCCCCACTGGGACGTCTCGTCCCAAGACTCGAATGATTCAGACACCTATGTTCTAGGCAATCCGCACTCCACAGATGCGAATACCGATGACGATGCTATCCAACATGAAGGAACAACAAGGCATGCTGGAATGCCTCACGGGTCACCTTGAATTGTATTGGGAACCTCAGGGTGTTACTGAGGAGACACACCCCGATCGACACGAGTCAGCCCTCTGCTGATCTCCGCTCTCCTCTTTTTCTTTGCATACTCCTTGCTCGGCTGTTGCGACACAATATAACCGGTCAAGTCGAGACAGGGAATGACCTAAGGATATACAACGTCAAGCACAGCTGGAATAGAGACCCACCCCCTAATTTCTCCCTGATATACACCGAGGTTTTAGTTATATGATCAACGTTTCGACTGTCATCGAAACTATGTCATGTCCTTTCTAATTATTTCTACTCATGTAAGGTTATTTCGATACTTTTACATGAATAAAACTTCTCCGTTTGCTAAAATAATAATAATACTTATACTTAAGTGTGTTTCAATACATAATAGTTTTAAGAATATAAATCCTATTACTCTCCGATCGTCAATAAACTTTTGTCACCCGACTAACATGTGACATTTTTAACGACCAGAAAAGCCTAATATCTTTGTTATATAAAACCAAATGTCTTTTCATCTTGCATTTACCCTCTCAAAATTAGACAAATTTAATATCACTATTTTAATGTAAAGAAGAGAAACTAAATAATCTCTTCTCATGAGCTTAGTAAGGGGTTAACTAGCGAGAGCAAACCCTAGGGAGATGGACGAGAATCGGCGGCGGCTTGAATCTCTTTCTTCGCTGCCGCCGGGAACTATTTTGATCATCATCCATGATGACGTGGGTGATATTTTCACCATGGGGCTGTTCAAGACATGGGTTGCTGGGTGCTGTGAGATTCGTGTTTCGCAAGTTCAGATCAGAGGGTTGTGGATGGCGGTACACACAGGTATGGAAGAGGAGGAATGTGGCGGCGACGCGGGGCGAGGCGGGAATCCGTGGGTGGGGGTTGTTTTGGCGATCCCGAGCAGCCACTTTGCTCCGGAGGCGGAGAACCGATTTGTCCAATCATCGCCGTGGACGGAGGTGTATGGCGGTGACACGGGGGGTGGCGAGGATTCGCCGGTGAGGGTTGTTCATCCGTGGATGCAGGGGGGATCTCGGCGAGCCATGGCGGCGAAGCAGGGCGTAGCGAGGCACCTCCGGTGTGGCTCGTCACGATGGTGCTGGCCTCGGTGACGGTTGATGAGATACAATATTCAGGTGGCCGGCCATCGATGGTGGCCGGCGTTGCAGAATATCGAGACGTCGTGGTTCGTGGTGACGCCGGGGTGATCCTGGGCGGACAAGACGACGACGGTAGCAGTGACGGAGGACAAAGTGGAGGCTACGAGAGTAGTCGAACGCTGTTTCGGTCCACAGAGGTTGTTCGTCCGACTGCAGGGGGGACATGTACCGCAAGGAACTGGCCCTTAGTCAACGACGGGAGGTACCTGACTGCTGGTAGTGTTGGGACGTTCAGTGGTCTGACACTAATCTTGAGCATTGACTCAGAGGGGCATGCTGAGTCCAATGGAGGGACACCACGAACAACGAGGGGCGAAACACACCCTCACCTCGATCAATGAGGACTTCGAGGTCCAGTGGGGGGTCTGCCGGTAACACCGCCTCACTGGACATAGGGTGGCATCGATTCCACCAAGTACCAGCGCGACATTCTTCAATCAGATCGGGAACCAGCAATTTTACGTTTTTAAGGGTCCTCATTATCATCAGAGGGGGGACGACGCCTGCTGGTTCCTCGGGAGGATGCAAAGTCCAACTGCGCCATTTCAGCTCCTGGTTACAGGGCTGTCCGGGACGTCGGTCTAGGGCTTCAGTATTACACTGGAGCATACCTTAGAGTCGAATTATGTCCAATCGGAAACTCCAACTCCAACACTGGACCTGCTCGGTCCGTGTCAATCAGTCTGAAGTCGCTGTATCGGTGATCGGAAGACACTGTCGCAGTATTCTCCTCCAGACTACCCTTGATCTTTATAGAGCAAGTTTACTTTCAGTTCTATTGCTATTTCAGTTTTTAGCATTTGAGTACTTCATTTTTGTAAGCACGTTTCAATTATAATATAATGATCGTATTTCCTAAAAAAAAAAAAAAATCTCTTCTCCTTGAGGAATAATTCAATTCATCGTTGAGAGTCCAGACAAACAGGTGAAATTAAATCCAAAGATCATTTTTTGGATTGTTAAAAAAATTGTCAACGTCAAAGCGTAAGAAACTAAACAAAACGAGAAGCCACGTCATCGATGTTTAGCTTATCTAATCGTTAATCCGAGTCAACAACGCACGAAACAAACATCTAAAAAGCTCGCTTACTTCTTCTCCATTCCCAACCCACTTCACAACTCTGCCACTGTCTCTCGAGCTCACACCTGTAAAGCCCAAGCTCATGCAATGGCCGATCCTCTGATCTTCCTCAAACCCACTCTCTCCTGAACGTCTCCTTGCTCTTCTTCTTCATCTCTTCGATTTCTCCTCAATTTCTGTTCCGTCCTTCAATGGCTGCTCCGATGATGATGATGATCAAATTGATGGTCGTGTGTCTTCTCTCGGTACTCTTCTCCGCGGAATGCAAGTTCATGGTCTACAACACCTCGCAGGGCGTGGTTCCCGGGAAGCTCAACGTCCACTTGGTTGCCCACACCCACGACGACGTCGGGTGGCTCAAGACGGTCGATCAGTACTATGTTGGCTCCAACAATTCGATTCAGGTCTCTCCCCCTGTGACGAAATTGTGTTTTTGTTGCTTTTTGGGGTTTGTGATGGAGTTTGATTTTGGTTTTGTTCGATTTGTAGGTGGCTTGTGTGCAGAATGTGTTGGATTCGTTAGTGACTGCGCTCTTGGCTGACAAGAATCGGAAGTTTATTTATGTTGAAATGGTAATGTTTGGGGGTGGTTTTGATCGATTTTCGTTTTGTTTGGTTGCTGAGAAAATGGAGGAGGAAAAATGGGTTTCTGTAATTTTGAATTAGTTGAGTACCTAGGTTAAGTGGGTTTGCTAGTTCTCTATTTGATTCTTCTTAGTTACATTGGTTCTAAGTACGGGATAACTACAGTAATGTACCCCTAATGACCTTTCATCTCAAAAATTGACCTGTGGTGACATTTGTCCCCACGTTGGTAGAAGGTCATACCCCATGTACTTACCCCTTTCATTTATTTTTGGGACAAACCCCCCTCTAAATTGAGGTATGAACCTGCTTTTTCGATTGTTTTTTGTCCCAAAATAAATGAAACGGGTAAGTGCGTGGGGGTTTGACCTTCTACCCAGTATGTACATGGGAGCAAAGGTCACGATGGATTAATTTTTGACTAATTAACGGGTATAGTTTTGTACTTGCCCTGTAAGTAATTGAAGTTTAAGGTTGGTTACAAGCAAAGAAATGCTAATTTAGTTAACCCTTACCAAAAAGTAACCGATTGATGGTGGGCTAGATTGTTGGAGTCCTTTTACAAGTATGGGGACTAAATAATTTGCACATCTTAAATTCATGCGATAAATTGGTCTTTTTGGTATAATTCATAGTCATTGAAGTTAGATATTCCAAGATTTCAAGGCTTGCTAATAGAAAGTTAGGGTCTTGACATCCAGTTTTGTTGTGTCTAGTTTTGCTGACATGCCTTTTATTGTTGACAAGATTTAACTGTTGGTACAGCTGGCTCCTCATCCATGCTTAAAATGGATAATATCCTTTTACCATATATGGTTTTTTGCTGCTTAATTCTCGTGCAAGATTACCAACTAGCTCAGAGACCAGACGCGACTGCGAATTCTCTTTTGTGATGTAAGATATCTGACTATTCTTATATTACTCGCGCAGGCATTTTTCGAGCGATGGTGGAGGGATCAAGGTGATGCTATTAAGCAACTAGTCAGACAGTTTGTCAGCTCTGGTCAACTAGAATTCATGTAATATTTGATGATAACGTTTTTTAATTAATTTATTTGTCCTGCCATATATATATATATATTTATATTCTTCTTTTTAGTGTAGGATCAACACACATTTCAATTTACCCTATACCGTAGACAAAATGATATATTAAACTGTAGAACATTAGCCACCAACCTGGTAGTTTTTCATCAGCATTTAGCTATGGACAAACTAGCAATTTCCAAATGAATTTCACAATTCACAGGAGTATATTTTATGCCCAATTATGGTTTCAAAAGGACCGACTGGATGGTATATCTAGTACACATTTTTATCTTCTTCTAAAATTTTGGATTGATCTGTTGATTTCCCTCATGCAGAAATGGGGGTATGTGCATGCATGACGAGGCAGTAACACACTATATTGACATGATTGATCAGACCACTCTAGGGCATAAATTTCTTAAAGAAGAGTTCGGTGTGACTCCTAGAATTGGTTGGCAAATCGATCCCTTTGGACATTCTGCTGTGCAGGCTTACTTATTGGGAGCAGAAGTAATCAAGTCTACCTTTTTTTATCTATTGTTTGGGAATATATTTCATAATAAATGAAAACTTCCATTTTTTTTTGATAAAGATGGATCAGTTGACTGATGAACTACGTGGTTGAGAGCCTTATGACTGAAATTTGAAGTGCATCTTTTGCTATTTGTATAGGTTGGGTTTGATTCCCTTTTCTATGGCCGGATAGATTATCAAGACAGGGAAAAGCGTAAAAATGAGAAGAGCCTTGAAGTTGTTTGGAGAGGTTCTAAGAGCTTTGGTTCATCCTCACAGGTGAATGGTGAAGTGGATTTACTATATTGATCATTATGGCAAATGAACTTGTTTGTATATTGATGCTTAATTTCAGCTTTCTTTTCTATCTTGTTCCATTTGTTGGTTCATGCATTGTTTTGATCTTTTTTTGCTATGTCACAAACTGACTTAAGCTTTGATTCATTTCCTTGTTAGATTTTTGCTGGAGCATTTCCAAAGAATTATGAGCCTCCACCTGGTGGTTTCTACTTTGAAATTAATGATGATTCCCCTATTGTTCAAGTAAACCCTACCTACATAAGTACTACTGAACATCTGGAATCTTGCTTGTCTGCCATGCTAATTCACTGTTTCCATTATTATGAAGGACAATGTCGATCTTTTTGATTATAATGTGCAAAGCCGGGTTGATGATTTTGTTGCTGCTGCAGTTGCACAGGTAAATGAAATATTCATATTTGCATGTATAAAGGTCCTTCACGTATTATTTTGTGTTTGGCATATAATCTGGTTATCCATTATGTTTCTCTTTTTTCATAAAAGGGTTATTCAATTTTATGTTTTCCTTATGTTGTATCTGTTTTTTCACGTATATCTCTCTCACGCTGAAGTTTAATCTTCTTAGCTTCCACTTTGTTTCTCTTTCAGTTAGGTTAGATGATGCTATGACAACTACTTTATTTATACAAACTAGTTTAGGTTTATGACCAGTTCTTACCACAAGTCACGCCCACTATGCAGGTGTACATTGTACACGAAGAGTACATCTTATTCTTCCTTTCGTACTTTCATATAATTATCTGTTAGTGAAACAAGCGAGCTTCAACCAAAAATAGTTTGCTACCTGCTATGTATCTTTACTATAATAATTTGGCAAATTCTTATGGATATGCAATGCTGCTCAAACTCAAACTTAAGTGGGGCCTATTTTAACTAGATAATAGGTTTGAGCACTGATTACTGGTTTCAATTTTTCCACAAGGTACTTTTGTGAACTGCACTTACATTGTTATTTCATTCTCAGGCTAACATAACACGGACAAACCATATAATGTTTACCATGGGAACTGACTTTAAGTATCAGTTTGCTGAGACATGGTTCCGGCAGATGGACAAACTCATTCACTATGTCAACAAGGTAATTATTCCAAAAATATAAACATACACTTTATGGTCCACTTTACATTGTCATAATTTTTCAACGTGTGTCTAGAATTTCTTTAAGATGGTACTTTGGTAGCTTATATCCAACAGTGATCCTGCTATTTTCGTCTAATGTTCTCATAATAAGGAAAAGTTAAAGATTTACTCCACCTAATGATATGGAACAATCAGTGAAGACAGTTACTTGCTGTATATTTGCAGTCTTGTTTTATGGCTATTTCATGTGCATCGATCTATACCGGAATTCTCTAGGTTTAGCAGTTTTGGTTTGGCATATTTCAAACTCAGTAGTTCTGTATTTTATATCGTTTGCAAGCTTTACTCAATGCTTACTCTATTCTTGCTTTAAGTCATAATTCCATCATAGTCTCAATCTCCTCATCCCTTTGCTTTTCGTTGTTGTGATGATGTAGTTGGATTTAAGCTTGGGTGGATTCATGCCTTTTTCATCCTTTAGCTATTCCATATTGGTATGTTTTATTAGTTCTCAATTGTTTAACTTGTTTACTTCTAGGATGGACGAGTCAACGCACTCTACTCTACGCCATCCATATATACTGATGCAAAATATGCTTCAAATGAATCTTGGCCAATAAAGACTGAGGATTTCTTCCCGTGAGCTCCAATCTCATTATAATCTCTCCTTGTTACTTGCTTTTTTGTTTTTGAGATTTTCCTATAAATTAAAACATGCACCAAAACAGTTATGCAGATCGTGTGAATGCTTACTGGACTGGGTACTTTTCAAGCAGACCAGCTCTCAAACACTATGTTAGAGTGATGAGTGGCTACTATTTGGTACAGTTCATGTGCTCTCTGTTTCATTTAAAGAACTATTTTTTACTGTCAAGTTACTATTTCCAGGCTATACTTTTTTTTCACTATTTGTTATGTGAATCAGGCTGCAAGGCAATTAGAATTTTTCATAGGGAGAAATAAGTCCGGACCCAACACTGACTTATTGGGGGATGCTTTAGCAATAGCACAACATCATGATGCAGTTACTGGTACAGAAAAGCAGCATGTGGCAAATGATTACGCAAAACGATTAGCAATGGGCCATACGGAGGTGATTACACATGTTCGATGGCTATCACCATTATTTGAGTTTTTTTGTTTCCTTTCAATTCGGTGGAAAGGGTTAACTCAGTCGTTACGCTTGTATAGGCTGGAAAGGTCGTTGCATCTTCACTTGCGTGCTTGGCTGAGTCCACGTCGCTTGGTGGATGTGCAAAGCCATCTACAATGTTCCAACAGGCAAAATATCATTAGACCTTAGAACTTTACTGTTTGAATAGCCTCCATTTGCATGGCCTCTCAATTTTTAAGCCATATTCACTTCCGCATCTGCACTTACTAAGTAGCATAATTTTGCCACATCACATATTAAAATCTGAGTGATGTCCATGTGCTTGACTTCATGGCCATATAATGAAGTGAATATTTGGTTATGAACACGCTGATGCAATTCATCTTGATCTAGTGCATTTGCTAATTATAGTTTTTTTAGTTATGGCTCTACTGTCTTTAGGGTAGAAGAATACTGGTTATTTGAAAAAAAATACAGGTTGATATGAAGTTTATCTATTGGCTGATTTAGTTCCATTTGCAAGGTGGAATACAATTCAACCTTTATAGTCCTCTTTTCTCTTTAGTTTATTTATTATCTGTTTATTTTTTTTCTACAGTGTCCACTTCTCAATATAAGTTATTGTCCTGCATCAGAAATCAATTTGTCTCAAGGGAAAAGCTTGGTAAGGACCATCTTACATACTCTTGCATTCCCTCTGTGCAAAACTGTAGTCTTAATGTTTACCTTTTTCATATACCGTGCCATCCTTTTTCCCCGTGTATAGGTTGTCGTGGTCTACAATTCCCTGGGATGGAAGAGAGATGATATCATTAGAATACCTGTGAGTAATTCTATTTCTTTTTTGTGATTTAGATCTTGAACTTTTCAGTAGTGATTCGCTAAAGCATGTTTTAGTCCGTTATATTTAGTGATCCAGGCGTGTCCAATACCTGCGACAAACCCACTATCTATCATTATTTGCTCTAGTACTTCAGGTTTTGCCAAAAATGCTAAATGGCACAAGGTGCCGGATATGTAAAATTGAAGTGAAAATCGTTTGGTTTACTTTGTGATCCAAAGTGTGACATATGGTGACTACAATTTTTTAAATTCACTTTAATTTCTAAAGCTGTGAAATGTTATTAATTCCAGTTCATATCAGTTTTTCTAATTTAATACTTCTGCAGGTGGTGAATGAAAATGTAGTCGTTCGTGATTCCAAGAGAAAGGAAGTTGACTCACAGATTCTTCCTCTAGTTGACTCCTACATGAGCATAAGGGATTTTCATGTCAAAGCATACTTGGGTATAAATCCATCGGAGACACCGAAATATTGGCTTGCTTTTAAAGTGGCCGTGCCACCTTTTGGCTTTAACACCTACACTATTTCAAGCTCCAAGAAGACAGGTTCACTCCTTTGCTTGCTATATTCCTTGTGCTAATGTTGCTATCTGGAGCAAACACGAAACCTCTATCTCCATGTTTTTCTCATGAATGCAGGTGCAACTTCAACCAGATCATCTGTACAAAAATATCGAAGAAGTCAAGCATCTACTGTTCAAGTTGGTAAAGGGAATATGAAGCTTACCTTTTCTGGAGATCAGGGCAAATTCATTCATTATACTAATGGCAGAAACTTGGTGAGAGTTACATAATAGTTCATTAATTTACATCTTACTTCACGGGTTTTAGCATGATTGGACATGTGTTTAACAACATTTTTATGGACTTGGGGGTATTTTAGTCGGTCTCCTTTTTGTTATGCTTCTTCTTCATTTGTACCCACTTTCCCTTAATACAAAAAAAAAAAAAATGAAACCAGAGAAATGTAAAGATCTTTGTAGCTAACATACTTTTGATACCTTCTGAAGTTAGAGAAGAAGGTTGAACAGACCTATGGGTTTTACTCTGCCTACAATGGTACCAGTGATAAAGCTCCTCAGGTACATATATTCATATCCTCCCTTTCCCTGTGATCTATATTAATTTGTTCTGAAATTTTAAGTGGTTATTTAGTTATATGAAGTTTTTAATTTATTTTTTATATATCATTAGAATGCTGGAGCATATGTCTTCCGTCCAAATGGAACATTTCACATAAAACCTGAAACAGAGGTGTGTACTATCCTCTGAGATACAATTACATACTATCAGTTTATCAAAGTCAATTAAAATTTGTTGCCACGAGTTGCAGGTTCCTTTGACTGTTTTGCGGGGATCATTAATAGATGAAGTACACCAACAGATCAATCCGTGGATATCTCAGGTGCCTTGTTTGTCCCAATGTTTTTTTTTCCGTGTTCATTATCTTTTTGATAAACATTTCTATCTTCTGCCAGCATCACAAAGCTCATTTTTGCTGAACAAAAATTGACTTGGCATCAAGAGTTAAATATAGAAATTAGTACTTCTGACTAAAATTAGTACTTCTCAATGTACAATTCTAGTGATTAGCATCAAGAGTTATTTATTGAAAATGGATTACTATGTTGGACCAATAAATCTTTTGTTATTCACTGAGGATCCTAACTTTTCCGTTGTGAGTAATTATACTTATTATACATGCAGGTCACTAGACTATACGATGCAAAGGAGCATGTTGAAGTTGAGTTCACGGTAAGAATAGCCTTGCTTATTTGGCATTGTTAGTCAAAGTCACTAAAACTTCAAATGACGACTCGCGTTGTGTGTTGGGGCATCACGTTTGATGTTTGCTATACCAGGTCGGGCCTGTACCGATTGATGATGGAATTGGGAAAGAAGTTGTAACTCATATTTCTACAACCATGGAAACCAAAGGAACGTTCTACACAGATTCAAATGGACGCGACTTCATCAAAAGGGTCTGTTACACACACCAATCTATGTCTTATTGATCCTAGTTAGCTCCAATGCTTGCATGGCTTGTTTTATCGACTAAATCAGGGGTATCAAAGCATTTTGGGCTCAAGACCTTGCTTATGTAGAAGTAAGGGGGCACCAAACAAATTTTGATTCTTAAAGAACTTTTTAATTAACAGATTCATTACATTTGCAGATACGGGATTATAGATCGGACTGGGACCTGCAAGTAAACCAACCTGTTGCTGGCAATTATTACCCAGTATGCCATCTTCTCTTCCATCAATTACTAGTTATTTCTTTATTTTTATTTTATTTCTTAATGTTATTTCATACTGTTTCCAATGGTTTCACAAAAGTTTACAATAGTTTCAGATTAATATATATTTTTTTCAGATTAATCTTGGAATTTATATGCAAGATAGTCAATCAGAATTTTCAATCCTGGTGGATCGGCCAATTGGGGGATCCAGCATTAAGGATGGACAAGTAGAGCTGTTGCTCCACAGGTTTGTTATCTCTTTACAAAATGCTATTTGTCATCATAAATCATATAGTCAAAGAAATTATACATTGTGTTTAATCTTCTATATTTCAGGTTGTATATTAGAATGTATTGATTTTCTATTTCGCAACATCAAAATTGTAATGTGGATCTTTTTTATCATACAGGAGACTGTTACTTGATGATTCTCGAGGTGTTGCAGAGAATCTAAATGAAACAGTCTGTGTTAATAATGAATGCAAGGGACTAACAGTAAGTGCATGCTTTATAATCTTTATGAATACTTATTTATGCTTTTTTAGCTTTCCCTCTAATAGTAACATTTCCAGATACGAGGAAAATACTATTACAGAATCGACTCCAAAGGAGATGGTGCTAAGTGGCGCCGTTCGTTTGGACAAGAGATATATTCTCCACTTATGTTAGCATTCGCTGAACAGGTGGAACTATGAAAATGTTGAAAAACATTTGTTTTTGTTTGTTGATTAATATTGTAGCATAAAAAAATTACCTTCCTTTGCAGGATGGAAATAACTGGATGAGTTCTCACGTGACCAATTTCTCGGGGATTGATTCCTCGTACTCTTTACCTCAGAATGTTGCTATCATAACCCTTCAGGTACTGCTATTTTCTTCCTGAGGAAATAATAATGCCTTAGTATAGTTTTCATCTTGGTAAAATAAATCATTTTTTTCTCTTATCCCTTAATTTGCAGGAGCTTGATGATGGAAGTGTTCTCCTCCGCTTGGCTCATCTATACGAGGTGTGCACTTCTCCTTTCTAACTCATATATCATTTTATATTGAAAGAACTGCAAAAAAATACCCCAAGGTATTCACCAGGGTATTTCCCTTACAATTTAGATTTAAAAAATAATAAAGTAAAAAACAAAAAAAATCAAATTCTCACATTCCTTAATTTTCTTCAATCTAAGAAATGAAAATTGGATTTTTTGCTCTTTAATTAGGATTTTAAATTTGGGTAAAATTGTCATTTTGAAACAAATTTATACAAAGTGCAACAAACAGACAATTTCAGGGTTGTTTTTTTTGTAATTATCAAAGAAGAGGGCTACAAAATGCAAAAAGTGAATACCTCGTTTTTTACAATCATCCCTTTTAATATGTTAATCTGATTTGACTACCTTATTTATTTTAATTAATCAATTAATTAAAATTTACAATAACAAACCAACATATTCATTATTTTCACCATGATCATGAGCATCGAACTACTGGTTTGACCTGCTCCGTTTTCTAAATGTAGTGTTGATAACTTAAGATCCCTGCATGATAGATATACGAGACTTGGCTTTCTTGTACTCTCTGCTCACAAGTCACATCTATGTTTAAAATTTTCTTTTGCTTCATAGGCTAAATATATATGTTTGACTGGTTGGAAATATGACCTTTTAGGTTGGGGAGGACGAGGATCTATCAATATCAGCCAGCGTAGATCTCAAAAAGCTGCTTCCACACAAGAAGGTAAAAATTAATTAACTCATGATCATAAACCATAAGGAAAACGTTATTTACACCCCTCGACGACCTTTGACTGTAAAAAAAACTAAAGGTAAGGAGTTATCAGTAACACATTGTCGCTTTTCGTTATTAATTAAAAAACCTGGATTTACACTGAAAAACACACTGTTACCGTTCTCATAAACCAGATCCATATTTTTTTTGGCCAAAAGACAATTCCCACCCAAAGTATTGGTCACACACGGGCTATCCAACGTTTAAAAATCATATTTACGATACCTAAACTTTTGGTCACAAACTTCTGTTAGTAAAATTGGATGAAATATTCCATTCCATGAGTCATTTGATCCATTTAACTGTTAAGTGGAGAGTGAAATATCGATTTTTCCCTTATGAATTGTACCAGAGAAATTACCATATTACCCTCATTTGAGAAAAAAATAAAATCACTATAAAATAATAAATAAATGAAATAAGTTAACTAAATAAAAATAGTCTTTTCAACTCATATGTATAAGTTAATTAAAATGTAAAAGGGCAAAATTGTCATTTCATGTGTTTCTGGTTAGTGTTTCCTAGCGAAAGTTTGTGACCAAAAGTTTAGGTATAGTAAATATGATTTTTAAACGTTGCGTAATACAACGTGTGTGACCAATAGTTTAGGGTAAGTTACTGCCTTTTACCCTATTTTTTTTTATGGTGAATGAAAGGTGTATTATTGCCCGCAACTTTACTATGTGTATTTCAGAAACAAAGGTCGCCGAAGATGTATTAATAAAGTTACCCCAAAACCATACTAGTTAGAAAAAGCCTAAACCTCAGTATCTCTCTCATATCTTGTTTAACTCCAGATTGTTAAATTGACGGAGACGAGCTTATCTGCCAACCAAGAAAGGACAATTATGGAGAAAAAGAGACTCACCTGGAAAGTAGAAGGCGGCACACATGAAGAGACTAACGTTAAGAGAGGAAAGCCGGTGGATCCTAATAAACTTATGGTGGAACTCGCCCCGATGGAGATCAGAACCTTTGTCATGAACGTCAAAGATGACAAAATCCGTATAGCTGATGCTTGAAGGTGCCATCTGAGTTCCATTCCACGCTTTGTTGTAATCTAAAATAGATTTGTAGCTGTTTGGAGGAATTCGATAATCATGCATAAACCTGAATAATATTGTCTCCAGGTGGTTGATAACAAAACTTCTGTAGATTGCATCCATGTTTTATTTCCAGTGTATGCATAAATATGTAGTTATGTTCGTAACTATTATAACAGATCAAGATTCTAAGAGCACCCATAGTGGGGTCAGATTCCGTACGATTGGTTAGGACTTATTTATGGTCAGATTCGGTGTTGGTTGTAGTGGAGGTCGGATTTAGCGGTCATTTCTGACTAACATGGACATAGAAGAATTGTCGAGGGAGGAGAGAGAGATTAAGAGGGGATCAACGTCCACAATTCATCGACGCTAGGAGAGAGAATCAGCAAGAGAGAAAAAAAAAACGTTAGCAAAACGTAGTTTCCCCCCTTTTCCCCTTTTTCGACGCTTCTTCCGTCCCCTAATATGAGTGATCTAATTGGCAATGAACAAAAAGGTTTGATTGAAAACTAAAACGATTATGATTTTGTAGTTCTAAGACCATCTAGAACGAGCGAACCATGTTCCCGACCCACGAACCATGAGCTAGTTTTTAATGGGTGGGGGTCGTGGGTTGCGACTCGCGACTTATGTTTGTGGCCGCTGGTTTGCGACTCACAGGATGTGCGCCAGCCAATCCCAGGCTGACACGTCGCCTGTTCGGTGGAAAAAAAGCCCGACTGTTTGACAACTGTCGGCAACACTTGTTTTTTTTATTTAAATTAATTTCGAATAAAAAACAAAAATAATTAAAACTTTCCCATCTATAAATACCTCCCACCCCATTCATCAAACCACCAACAATTCTCAACTTTATCTCAAGTTTTTCTCACTTTCACTCTCAAAATTCTTAACCTTCTCTAAAAAAATCAGGTCAAAATATCCAACGACGAGAGTCAGCATGCGTCTTCACCGAAGGTCGAAGAATACATGCTGGATGAAGTCAATCCGAATGATTTCCAATTCAATGCAAATCAATTAGGCGGCTTTCAGCGGATGTTGAACATCAACATGCCCAACAACCCAATTTCCGTCCTAGCGCTTTCAGCCCGTATATACAACTTGGTTACAACACAGTTTCATTCATACATAGTACTTTCAACCTCTCATCTTTAATTTCGTTTTTTTATTACAAATGTTGTTAAATGAATTTCAGCACATGTCAATTCAACCCCCCGACTTTTACCCCCTCCCCCTTACAACCTCGGTCCGAACTATTACGGCTATACCGAGGTTAGTGGATCCCAACAACAGGTCGACGGTAGCAGCGACACCCGAATATCGTCTCAATCGTCCTCTATCCGCTCTTCCCAATGAAGGGCGACAAACCGAGCAAGAAAATGGAGCCATGAGGCGGACCAACACCTCATACATGTATGGGTCTGCACAGCCAAATACTCACTTAATGGAAAATCTCAAGATGGTACGTCATTCTCGGCCACAAATGCCAGGAGGTACAACGATGGTGGGAGTTTTCCGCATTTCGAATGGAGAGAAATAATTAACCACTGAAATAGATAGGTGCCTCGGGTACGGAGGTACCTCAACCTTCTGATTAAGTCGTTGGACAAACCCTGAAGCGAATGGAACGAGCCAATGTACTTCGTCGAGGCCAAGCAGATCTACAAAGACACAACGAAGAAGGACAATCCGAAGAATTTCAAGCTCGATCATCGGATCACCTTTTTGAGGAACGAGGAGAATTTAACCGTCGAGGATAGGTGGGCCGATAGGGTGAAGGATGAAGCCGATGACTTGGCTTTGGATCTGTATGATGGGCTCGATAGAGCCCTCGTCCCTCTTGCGAATCGTTCATCGTAGTCTTTACAAGACACGCTTTCTATCGCCCTCCCCGTTTCTGGAGTTCCCTCGAGACGTTCCTCTCCCCAGCCGCTCCAAGCTATTGTCCCTAGCTCAAGCCAATCTCCATCACCGCTCCAGATTGTTGTTGGGGGTGACCTACCTCAACATGATGCCTTCTCAGAGTTTTCCTCGCCACTGATCGATGGTCGCACAGGGGAGAGTATTACCCACACTGTGGCGAGATTTACGGAAAGCTTGGGGGTCCGCTATAGAGGTTCGGCAAAGGAAGGCTTCAAGAAAATTGAAGCAACGTTGAGTCCTCACTATAGTAGCCGAGTAACTAGCCTCGCCGGGGTCACCCAAGTGTAATCCTCTTTTTTTCTTTTGCTAGGTGTGCTTCAGTCCAAACTCGTTTTTCTCGAGTGATTGGATTCTCTGCTTTGTATTGATTTCCTCGTTTATAATATATATTTCTCTCTGATAAAAAAAAAGTTCACCCTCAAAGAAGACACCATCTCTTTTGTACGACGAAAACGGTTGGATGAGTTCGGGATACAGCTCTCGGTGTTGAGTCCCAACCAGAATGGGTATCCTCTGATCCGACAGGGAGGTAGTAACCAAAATGCTCCTCCGCATGTAGAAGAGTGATCGTTGGACAAGAAGTCCACGAAGAGTAAACGGAAGGGTCTCCAAGAACAAGTAAATTCCATTGCCGACATGGAACGAGCAAAGACCGACGTTCCCCTGTGCTCGATAGGCTCTCCGACTTCATCACAGAGATGTAACCGTAGTTCGGAGAGATTGCAGTAGGAGACGCAACTGTCATGAACTACTCAATTGATGAAAAAGACTGTTTGTTTACTGAGAAATTGAAAGAAATACAACCCTAAATCCTAATTTCTCGCACTAAGGCCGAGAGGCATCTCCACATTGGAGCCAATTCTATTACAAAGACAAAAAACCCTGAATCTCTATCTCATCCTCCCTTTTATCCTCCTCTGCTCAGTGAGCTCTACAAAAATGAAGAGGCTGATTTGGTACCCAATGAAACGACGTAGTACCACTTATGACCCTTCACCCTAAACGTTATCGTTTAGTTACACTTATAACTCAATCATGACAATACCTTCCTCTTTTGAAAGGCTTGCTCTCAAGCCTATTTCATAAGAATTGTGAAAATGTCTAGCTACTTCCTCAAAGTTGGTTCAATTCCTTCACAACCTTAGTATCAAGGGCTTAATAACTAGTAGTGCCACCAAAAAGACCTTCCCAAATTACCATAACGCATTTTGAAGATGTTGATGACCATATACAAAACCAAGAAAGTCCATCCACTCCCTTTCTTGCTTCAAGTGTTGTCTTTTCCTCTGTATATATATATAATGATCAAGAGTCATTCTTTTGACATTTGGATGAAAACCACAATGGATGCGCCATTGGTGGTATTCAGTATAAAATGCTCTCTTCTATGCCCCAAGCATAAATTTTCTGCACACCAAGACATATGTTAGAGATGGAATACATTCAAACTGTATAGAATTGAATTGTATTATCCTATCTACAATTGTATACAAATATACATGAAATGGAATAAACAAACCACGGTTGAAATCCCGAATCTATCATGGTATCAGAGCTCTTCTGATTTTTTTCTCTCTTCCGCATCTACCATTCGCATCTCCTTTGCGAATCTCCACTTGCAGGCGTTTGGTTCTCTGACAATCTCATGTTCACGATTGCAGCTCCTATCTGCCAATCTCCTGTTCACGATCGCAGCTCATTTGGTTCTCTGCCAATCGTGTTCGTTCCGACTCTGTGAACGAGTGACAACCCTCTCTCCTTATCGCACGCCTCTCCCAGCACTGATCGCTTGCTACTTCTTCTGTAGCATCTGAATCGCGACTCTGCAAATCACAACTGGTCATGCGCGATCAACTCTGCGATTCCGGACTCTGCACGACACGCCAATGCTATTTTCTGTGATTCCCTCTGCATATCGCAATTGGCACTGTGTGCTCATCTCGACCGCGACTCCACTCTACAAATCGCTACTGCCACTGCCCGTGAATTCTTATTTCACGACAGATCCAATTGAAATTTTTTGGAACTTCTCCAGTCCATGCGCGTCTTCTCCAATCGTGATTTGCATCCTTCTGAATCGCAGTCGCAGTCCATGCCTACAACACCTGCGATTCCTATTCATTGCTGAATTCCGTGCGTTTCTTCTCTGCAAAACGCAGCCGCGCACCACAACGAAGCCCGCTGATCATGTTCTCTTGGGCCTCTCCATCTCAACTGATCCATAATAATTTCAACTCAAGCTTAGGCCTCTCCATCTCAGGCCTGGAATGGCCAGCAGTATTTTTGGACTGGGTCGTCGGGTTGGGACCAGTCTCCATATGCTCCTTGGACCAGTCAGCAGCCTTGGCTGACCTGGTCAACCGCAATGCCTCCTACATCTGCAAGTAATTGGGCTAGTGGCCCAGCGCCCCAGCAAGGGAAACAAGGCATGCTGGGCTCTTGCCTTTCCCCTTCTTCGCAAGCCCATGTAGCAGTTCCTACGGGTTTATCTACCGTCATGGAAAATTTCTCCATGCAGCAAGTTCCGGATAGTCGATGGTACATGGATACGAGTGGTTCCTCTCATATGACAGTGAATTCAGGTACATTACGTTCTTATGTTAATTCAAACATTAATCGATATGTTATTCTTGGTGACGGAAATCACATTCCTATTTCTGGTTATGGTCAAGCATCTTTATTTCCCACTCATCCCAATTACACCTTAAATAATGTTATCCATGCCCCTAAGCTTGTTAAGAATTTAGTTTCTGTACGTCGTTTCACTTGTGATAATAATGTCTCGATTGAATTTGACCCTCTTGGTTTTTCTGTGAAAGATTTTTCGACGGGACATCTGGTTTTGAGATGCAATAGCACAAGCGATTTGTATCCCGTTACACATAATAATTCGTGTCGTTCATCATTTCCCTTTTCCGCTTCTACAACTGTGTCTCCAGTTTTATGGCATTCTCGTTTAGGTCATCCGGGTTCCACGGTGTTTAATTCTCTTGGTCAGAATAAGCTTATTGTTTGTACGAACACTTTTAATTCTGTTTGTCAGTCGTGTGTACTTGGTAAACATGTTAAGCTTCCTTTTCAAACATCTATGACTACTACTTATGGGCCTTTTGATATTGTGCATGCTGATTTATGGACATCCCCTGTTTTAAGAACCTATGGTTATAAATATTATTTGATATTACTTGATGATTTCACTAATTTTGTCTGGACATTTCCCCTGGGCAAGAAATCCGATGTTTTCAAGTTATTTCTATCATTCAGTACCTATGTCTCTACACAATTTGGGGTTCCTATAAAAAGTTTTCAATGTGATAATGGAAAGGAGTTTGACAACTTTCCGTTTCGTACATTCGACGTTTCACCAGGATTAGTGTTCCGCTTCTCGTGTCCACAAACATCTTCTCAAAATGGACGTGCAGAACGCAAGATCAGGAGTATCAATAACATGGTTCGTACCTTACTCCTTCATCTATCGCCGTTTTCCCTCATATTCTCACCTGCGTGTTTTCGGTTGCTTGTGTTTTCCTCTTTTTCCCTCCACCACAATTAACAAACTGCAGGCTCGGTCAACACCATGCGTCTTCGTCGGATTTCCTCCTAATCATAGAGGGTACATTTGTTTTAATTTAAAAGAAAATAAATTTATTATATCGAGACATGTATTATGTGATGAAACAGTGTTTCCATTTGCATCCTCGTTCACCCCTACCCTACCTAGCTATGATTTTCTGTCTGACCCTTTATCTCCAGCTTCCTGGGCCCATATGTTTTTTGGACCGCACCCACCAGCTTGGCCCAGCCCAAGCCCCGCACATACTCATGGCGGTACCCATGACCCGCACGCCGAGTCCGCTCCTCGGTCTCGGGATTTATCTCCTCAGCCCACTGCACCTGGCCCGACAACTCTCGCCAGCCCACATCGGCCCCAACCCGAGCTTTCTCCTCCACCAGCATCAACCCAGGCCCAATCCTCACCCCAAGCCAAACATTCTCCTCCATTAGCATCCACCCAAGCCGGTGTACTGGACCATGTTCCCTCTGCGCCCGCACATCAGATGGTCACACGGAGCAGGTCCGGTATCTCCAAACCCAAGGTGATTTTTGATCTTCACTCCACCACATCCTTATCCCCCATCCCCCGTAATCCTAAAGATGTCTTGCTTGATCCTAATTGGAAACTCGCTCTGACAGACGAGTTTAATGCTTTGATTAATAATAGAACGTCATTCGTTCCATGTGGATTTTTCGTCATAAAACTCGTTCTGACGGTTCTTTTGAGCGATATAAGGCTCGCCTTATTGGTGATGGCAGGTCTCAGTAGGTTGGAGTGGATTACGATGAGACATTCAGCCCCATGGTCAAACTATCGACCATTCGTACTGTGCTCAGCATCGCTGTCTCTAGATCGTGGTCCATTCATCAGCTCGACGTCAAGAACGCTTTCTTGCATGGACATCTGAATGAGACCGTCTACATGCATCAGCCCCTGGGTTTTCGTAGCTCTACTCATCCAGACTATGTGTGCATGCTGAACCGGTCTCTCTATGGTCTCAAGCAGGTACCTCGAGCCTGGTATCAGCGGTATACTGACTTTGTTTCCTCGATTGGTTTTTCTCACAGTAGGTCTGATCACTCGTTGTTCATTTATCGACACGACGATGGCACCGCCTACATATTGCTATATGTTGACGACATCATTCTTGCCTCCTCGAGCGAACCTCTTCGGGAATATATTATGTCTTGCCTCAGCTCTGAGTTTGATATGAAAGACCTGGGTCCCATATCATACTTTCTTGGCATCGCTGTCACTCAAAGCTCCGACGGCTTGTTTCTCTCTCAATAGAAATACGCCACCAAAATTATAGCTCTTGCTGGCATGTCCTCCTGTTCGGCATCAACAACTCATGTTGATACTCAAGGGAAGCTCGGAGCCTCTGATAGTTCTCCCTTTGAGAATACATCATTATACCACAGTCTTGCAGCGGCGCTACAATACCTCACTTTCACGAGACCTGATATTTCTTATGCAGTTCAGCAGGTGTGGCTACATATGCATGATCCGATGATTAGTCACATGGGCACTTTGAAGCGTATTATCCGATATCTACAGGGCATGACACACCTCGGTCTTCACTTGTACTCCTCGCCTATTTCTGGCCTAGTTTCTTACACGGATGCTGATTGGGCTGGTTGTCCAGACACTCGCCGCTCTACTTCTGGATACTGTGTTTTTTTGGGGGACAATCTTGTCTCTTGGTCCTCCAAACGTCAGCCTACCCTTTCTCGCTCCAGCACTGAGGCGGAATATCGAGTTGTTGCTAATGTTGTGTCTTAGACTTGTTGGCTTCAAAATCTTATACTAGAGCTTCATTGTCCCCTCTCCCGAGCCACATTGGTCTACTGCGACAACATCAGTGCCATATATCTGTCTGGAAATCCTGTTCAACATCAACGCACGAAGCATATCGAGCTTGAAATTCATTTTCACCGGAAAAAGGTTTCCAAGGGCCATGTTCGAGTACTCCACGTCCCCTCACGTTCACAAATTGCCGACGTCTTCACTAAAGGCTTGCCGAGAGTTCTGTTTCTTGATTTTCGGTCCAGCCCGAACGTCCGCGAACCTCCCGTTCAGACTGCAGGGACGTGTTCGAGATAGAATACATTCAAATACTTAGATATATACTATATAGAATTTGAATTGTATTATCACATCTACAATTGCATACAAATATACATGAAATGGAATAAACAAACCACGGTTGAAATCCCAAATCTATCAACATAGACCTCACCGTGTCTAAAACTTTAAACTCCTTCCACCCCACAACACCTCGTCCCCCATTGTGCCTGAAGATGTAGGAACCTTTTTCATTTACTGAAGCACATCATTCCTTTTTGATCATCCCATGAATATGCTGTCAATTGACGACCAACCCAAGCTACTGTCTTCCATTTCCAGCTCCATTTCCCATTCGGTCCACTACCTTCTCCTATGAATTCCCCATCTTTCCCTTCCCAAAGAAGTATAAGTACTCAAATATTTAGTCTCATTTCAAACTAATCCAAAAATCATTTCACAAATGGTCTCCCTTTCCTATTTTCTCTCTACTCTTATGTTTTTGATGACTTCTCGACGGTTTTGAGTTCGCTAAAGATTAATGATTGTATCCGTATAACATCATTCTCCTCTTCATGCTTCGGACTAGCGGAAAAGCCGACCATGTTAAAATCATCGGTCATGATGACCTTCATAGTGATCTTCACCTAATACATACAATAAAGTTTTTAGTCAATTAGTTAAAAGTAGAAGTAATGAATTCAAATTGCAAGTATGATGTAAGGCACCTGATCAGGCAATGATTTTGAAAAACTCGGTAATTGCTCCATGTTGAGAAATGAATCCATCTGTCCACTATAGTCAAAACACCTCAAATTGTGAAATATAGTTTTATTATCTTATTAACAAGAATAACAACTTTTCAATTTCATTCTCTTGTAGTATTGTATTAGGCCACTAACTAATAAGTCATGGTTTAAATGGATCCCAAAATCTAAATTTTGAAAGTAATTTATAAATTTAGAAACTGTACTACAATTGTAGGATTTATTTGAAACTGAAAACAATACATAAAATAATATGAGATTAAATGGTCATTTGATGAAATCGTACAACTCTTTTTTATTGGATGGTCGTGATTGGGTTAAGACTACTGGTCAAATAGCCCGTTTGATAATGAAGATGTTATCGATTTTTTTGATGGTCCTTGGCACTGAGACGTGTTTATACAGAGTGATATGTAGGACACGGTCTCGTGTGGCTCAATTGATATGTAGGACGCGACATCAGAAACCATTTGGCATTTTGTTTGGTTTATCTTTCCTACTTGGTAGTTTTAACATAACCATTTTAGATCATCATTACTTCTTATGATTTTGACTTTTGTCTAGGCATCATTCCAATTCTTGTCAATTTTCACTCCCGCTATCGATCTTCTTCAACAACCACTCTTTTGATCTTTGCCGCATTACATAGAGAATGGGGAGAGTTGTAGAGAGGAGATTGTATTGAAAGGAGATTGAGCTATATGTTTGAGTGGAACTTTTTGCAACAATCTGCATGTGCAGTATCAATTAACATCTCTAATTGTCCAAAGTAAAATTTCACTTCACCAGAGAGATGTTTACAGGGCCGGCCCAATGATATCTGGGGCCTTAATCAAGAATTTGATCGATATCTTTTTTTCCTATGAAAATTATAATAAGTAAATTTGTTCATAGAAGCATTATACTAAATCATATTGCGAAAATAAGCATCAACGTCTATTTATAATACTAAAACAATCTAAAATGGGTGACAAAGATTAATTTCTAACAAGACACCCTCGATGAATAGGATTTAATGTCTAGAATTATATATATAAAAAAACTCAAATATTCAATATATTTTCATGTCAAGTTTAGATATAATAGGTTCACATAGTTCTAGAAAATTACACCAAATTATGCTATCTTATATGTGAACTCGTGTATAGATATTTACTATCATCATCTTCTAGACTCTAACTAGTATTAATCATATATAACAAAAGATAAGAAAACCGTCAGAACCAACATTAACGACGCAAGGTAGTATCTAGGTGAGGATTTTCTAGCACTAAGGACATTTGGTATCGAAACCCACCAGTTAACCTACACAAACAAAATATGACAACGCCAACACATTCTCTCGGTTACCTCATGATATATGTCCAAGTTCATTTAACTATTGTTGCTCTTTAAAGCATAAAGAAGAAAACTCGTGCCTATTGATCCTTTTGATTTGTGACTAAGAAATCACACACAAACAATCGTTCATGTTCATGCCTTTTGGTCTTTTCTCTTTGTTGAACATCTCTATTTCCTGTGTGTAATAATTTCTCTGTAGTATGGACTCTCCGTTGAGCATCTATATGTCTATTATTGGTAAGCGTCTCAATCTTTTATGAGTAAATCATTTTCTCTAGAGATTGAGCAATACAACTCCATATGATAGGTATATAAAGTCATCTATACTATTTGTATTCTTTAATCATGAAATGAAACTCCCTCCACCCCACAACACCTCGTCCCCCATTGTGCGTGAAGATGTAGAACCTTTTTCGTTTACTGAAGCACGACAATCCTTTTCGATCATCCTATGAATATGTTGTCAATTCACGACCAACCCAAGCTACTATCTTCCATTTCCAGCTTCATGTCCACTACCTTCTCCTATGAATTCCACATCTTGTCCTTCCCAAAGGGTTATAAGTACTCAAATATTTAGTCTCATTTCAAACTAAGCGAAAAAACATTTCACAAATGGTCTCCCTTTCTTATTTTCTCTCTACTCTTATGTTCTTGGTGACTTTTCGACGGTTTTGAGTTCATTAACGATTAGTCGTTGTATCCTAGGAGATCGCTGCTCATACGGAGCAGTAGGTGTCTTAAGAAAAATGGATTTCCATGCCTTGACTAGGCAATCATTTTCCTTAATCCTAATCAAAAAGCGAGTTAATGCGGTAAAGATTATCTCTAATTTTATTTTACAATTTATTATTATTTATTTGAATCTGTTTATTTGTTGATATACTAACACAATTGTCCAACTAATGTCTTCCCCAACTTGACACATAACATTTGAGCTCAATTATTGTACAAGATAGCCCACCATGAAAGAATATTGTGTGGTAAGTCTCGTAGGCCAATAAGGCAATCCAGGACAGTCCAAGGCCAAGGGATGATCATACTGTTGGGGTATAACAACGTGGAACAATATTCAAGCAAGAAGAAAACAATGGAAAATAAGCAATCACACAAGAACACAAGAATTTATGTGGTTCGGCAATTTGCCTACGTCCACGGTCTCACTACTCTCTTCTTATTGCTTTCACAATGAATGAATGATTTGGGTTTACAAGTACCTGATATTTATAGGAGAAGACAATGGGTAAAATAAGGTAGGAATTAGGTTTCCTAATCATAATAGGAAATATCCTCTAATTGCCTACTCAAGTCTCTTACCTAAATCTATTAGGAAGACTAGACATTTCCTAAATAAAATAGGAAGTCTCCACACAACCCTAACCCATACTCCACAATGAAAAAAATAGCCACAATTGGTATTGATTTCCTCTTTATTCATAACACTCTGCAACTCAACGTTGCTTATATTCTTCCTCACCTTCCCAAAACATATGGTTCCATAATCTATCCTTCTATTAACAACATGTGTATCTTCTTTCACTACCTGTCTCTCATAACCATTAATGTAATAGTTCAATCTGAACATGTCATTTGCTATTCCAACACATTATTCACATGCCAATAAAACCATTATTTGTTGCACCAATTTCATAGCGATTCTAAGCATCCCAACTACAACCAGAGACCCTTATTTTCTTTTCAGTTAAAGTTTCATCTCTAATCACCCATTTATGAACCCTTACATTACCAATTCCCATAACGAACTCATCCTCATCACTATGTGGACCAGTGGCGGAGCTAGCTTTTTCAATGAGGAGGCGCACCAAAATTTTCCAATGACAATATATGACTGTAAAAAAATTTAAGGGGGATACAATTATAAAATTAGAAGTAATTAAGGAGTATTTTTGAAAAAAAAACAAAAATATGTAAAAAAATTCAAAAAAAAAAATTTGAGGGGGGAATGTGCCCCCATGGGGACCATATGGCTCCGCCATTGTGTGTATCAATACAAGTTCTCCAATGGCGACTTCCACAATATTCAATGTTGGAGTAATGGCTTGTAAAGCCTTTGCCTTTGTTTTCCTTGTCCTACATCGAAAACAAAGGGGTTGGTTATTGAGTTATTAAACTCGTCTCTCCTTGTCCTTGTTCAACCAGTGACATGGGCCCTATGCCAGTTGGGCCGGATCGGGCCTCGCGCACCATCGTTGTTGTTCGTCCGGATTGGGACGGGAAGGGATCGGATGGAGCCCCCTCGGAACGGGCAAGAATTTTTTTTTTGGGGAAATTAATATCTATTTTTTCTCTACAGATTTATTCAAATTGATTTGAACCAAATCGTAACGGAAAATCTGTTTTAAACGTGGCTCTTAAGTGGTATTAACTTGCTGAAACGGTTTTGGCATTTTTACTCTTTTACCCCTACGTCAGTTGAACCTGTAAATAGTTGATCCTGGCTCATTTGTTTTTACACGATTTCAATACAAATCAGAGCCAAAACTATATACATTTCCCTGCTTCTATTTTATTTTACTACACCATTGTTATGGTCGCGGTTCTGTTGAGTCCACATCCAGTAGAGCGAGTGGGTGCGCTGCTGGGTAGAGTTGTGTACATTGGGGAGCAACCGCTGCTGATCGCCACCTCGATCGCGCCGGAAAAATTCCTTTCAAGTTAGTGGTCAATTGCCATGCCACAACTTGTTCTGCACGTCATCCCGATTGGTCTTTTCCGATTACAGTTTGTTTGTTTGTTTTGTTCTGTTCAGCTACTTCATACAGTTCTGCATATACACATTCCACCATTCAACAACCAAAGTATGATAGCAAAAGCTTACCGGAATTGATTCAATTAGCTTCAGTTTTGTGTTTGGCACGCCTTAAAAATTGTATCAGTATCGTCCCAACACTAACTCCATTCATCATGCAAGAACGGTTGAGCATTCTCACCATTGTAATGGTTGTAAAGTAACCGGCCACACACCCACGCTTCTCGGATAGCTTCCTCTCGGAACAAGAGCTCCACGCCGTCAAGAAATGAGACATACTGTTATGGTCCTGACTGATGGATCTCGTTATGGAACCGAATACATGCTCGTTAGAAGGGAACCCGAAGAGCTTGTGGTACGAGCTCATTATAGAGGGAACTCGAAGACCTCGTAGAGACCAAAGTATTTTATTCAATTCTCAAGACTGTTTTATTTCTTGTTCTCTCTTGGTATATATATAGCCAAAGAGATTACTTGGAGTCCAAGTCCTAATACGCTTAAAGGAATAAACTACTAACTTACCAAATCCTAATACATAATTAAAAGGAAACAAACTCAAACTAGGACATTAATTAAAATGAAATATAAACCCTAGCCGACATCAGCTTTGGTGTTGGGCGGCAGCAGCTTGGGTGGGTTTTATTCCACCTTGTACGGGCCGTACGACCCGTAACATCACTCCCCCTCGCATGACGCTTGACCTCAAGCATATTAGATGGATCCATGTCCTTGCAGGAAACTCCGTCCTCGTCCTCGATCAATTCCAACTAGAAAAACTTCACACACTTGTGACCCGGACCGTATGCTTCATCATCATTATAGGGGTCGTTATCATTGATTTTTGAGAGTTCCAATGTAATGGTTGTCTTTGGTTATATCTTGCTCGGATCTAATTTTTTCTGATATAATTTTCTAGCTTATCCAAAAAAAATCGATTATTCAAATAAAGGATCAAAACATTTAAAGCCTCATCCTTGTGTAAGAGAGAAACCAAGAAAAATACACTTATTTTCCGAAACTTAGTTTAAGGTGTTTGAATAAGATTTTTATAAGTGTTTTGCTAGCATTTTATTGCTTAGACATTTTTAGAAAACATTAATGTCAGGCCTCCAACCAAGTTTTAGGTATTTAAACTTTGGACAATTCTAACATGTAATTAAAAGTTAACCTAATAATCTTGGAGGCTTGGACTGTGACCAACTTCATGAGTTTGCAAGTTCTATATGCACTTGATTTTCTTTTAGAAAATAGAAAAATATCAACATTAATGTTAACCTATGATAAATAACATATAATACATATATAAAGAAAAGTTTAATTAGCCTATAGTAAATGACATATAATACATATACAAAGAAAAGTTTAATTAGCCTATGGTAAATGACATATAATATATATATAACGACAAGCTTGATTAACTTGCAGCTGCATCTCGACCCCAACGTTTACTGCATGCAAACATAATTTAAGATACATTTATGTAAATAAATTTAAGATCAACTAGTTAAAACTAGGTTTATCTTCACACATGGTTAGTATTGAGCCTGAGTTAGACGAAACAATCAACTGAATCTTCTTCACAACTGTACGCTTTTCGTCCAACACCCGTTCAATCTCATTGATGAAGGACTGGAATATTTTTTTCGAACTCACACAACGAACAATCTTAGACTTGTTAACATCCGCAATCGCAACAAATTTGCCTTTCTTGTCGTGTGTGATCCATTTTTGGAGTCCCTTCGGCATCTCATGGAGCTTGAAGTAGTCTTTGGGAATTTTGCAATCCAAGGTAGACAAGAAATCGGCTGCATGGTTGGTGTCTCGGTATATATGATCAATGTCATAGGAAAACCCTTTATCCGTTAATTCTTTAACCTCGTCTAAGCATCTTTGAATAACCGGTTTCTTTTGATCGATATCTTTTTTTCTTTATAAAATAACATAATAAGAAAATATGTAATTTTTTCATGTAGAAATATAATATTAGATGATATTTAACAAATGAACTTGAAATCTATTTGTAACACTTCAAATTTAAAATGGATGATAGAGATTAAATTTTGAACAAGACATTCTCGATGGATAGGATTTATTGTCTAGAATTTTATACAAGTATTTAAGAATTCACATATATTCATAAATGAGATATATATTATGCCATGTTTGGATGTGATGGATTCAAGAATTATCTAGATAATAAAACCAAATTATGTTAGTTTATATGTGATATCACATATATGACTAATCATTGCTATCAAATTCTATAAATTTTTACACTTCAAACCTTTAAAAAAAACTAATAATGAGTTATAACTAGAAGCAATCAAGTATAACTAAAAATAATAAAATTGTTAACAATGTCGCGTAAGGTAGTAACTATGTGAGAATTTTAAAGAACCAATGGTATCAGTTAATTGATAAAAACAAAATTGTACAAGTCCAACGCATCCCCATATTACCTCATGATACATGCTCAAGTCAATTTAACTATTGTAACTCTCTAAAAACACTAATAAAAAAATCGTGTTTATTAATCATTTTGAATTAAAAGATAAGGAAAGAAATGTAATTTTTTTATCAGAGCGTAATACTGGAAAATCTTACTTTAGCATAATTTAACTCACCAACCCACACTTGCTCCCAATTGTAGCCACTGGGATTCAAACCTGTGACTTTAAGGAGAGGTGAGACATGAAGAAGTATTCACCATCAGGCTAAATCAAATGGGCGGAGAAAAATGTAATTACCATGAATCATAAAGAATGTTAGTTTAAAATAAGGTGGTTTTGAGGTAGTCAAGACATCAGACATGAGTCTCTATCATTCACGATTCTACATGTTTTTTTTTATTCCGATAACTTTATCGTTTTCCATGTTAGCTGATGTTTTTATATTCACATTCCTTTCTTTATTCTTCATTACGAGTATATTTTGTTTTGAGTGGAGATCGACGAATTTTTTGAGCTTTAAGGTTGATAAATTCGAGTTTTAGAACTTTATTGTTTCACGGGCTTAATTGTGGAAAAACCAGGGTACTAGATCTGTTTTTATTGTTATTTTGTTGTGTTGTCTTTGTTTGTATCACATGAGGTCCGTGCAAAAGGTCAGACTAGACGATGGACCATTTGAATCGAGTCTGACTTCCTTCTCTTCCACGCGGTGCTAGGGCGGTGAGTTGAAAATTGAAGATGAATTGAGGAAGAGTGGTTGGGAATAGGGAAACCCGACGTTAGAAATGCTCTTACCTCCGTTCCAAGCTACAGTTCTTTGTAGGATCCACTTCATTCTCTGGTTCTTACTGGGCGACCAACCTAGTGTTTCGTCAAGTGGGTCCTACAAATCCAACGCCTCTAATTATCTCTACAATCTTTTGATTCATCATGAATTTAGTTTCATAATCAAATGAAACTTATTTTTGTTTTGACAAAAAGTAGGAGACATCAATTTTATATACCAATCAACGATATACACATTCTGATGAAAACACATAAACAAACGATAAATATTATAAACTCCCTATTAAAACCAGAACACAACACAGGACGCTCCAAAACGTGTAAACACCGTGCACGTCAAAAGTGTAATAACGTGAACACCAAACCATGTCACACAATAGGCACACCAAAATGCAATTAGAGCACATAAGGCGCAAACTAGTGCATATCAACCTGCAACAAAACACTTATTTGAGATTAAACCCAAACCAAAAACTTAAAGACAAAAAACGAAATAGAAACTTGACCAGACCAAGGAAAGAATACTCCTAAAACCGAACGGAACCATGCCAGCAGTAGCTGATCTAAGTCTCGCGTAGAACAGCATCTGCCTCGATCTCCAACCACGAGGCCGAATCTAGAGCACACACCACCACCAGAGTTCGAAAGCCACAACCGTGAGCACCCAAACAGGCCGAAGCCGCTGTAGAACCACAAAATCTCCTAGGTAAAATCATCTCAAGCCGAATCGTTATCAACACGCCGGAGACGCAAGGTGAGAGATCACCGGAGACAAGGAACCACTTCTGTCGGAGGTTGAGGAACAAGACTTGAGACCTGGAGAGGCTGAAAGGCGTCTGGATCAAGGGATCAAAGAAGGAAAGAGACCAGAGGAGGAAGAAGAGGAGGGCGAGAAGGAGAGCCACCGGCAGCTCCCGTTCCCGGAGGCTCAGAGGCCACCGATGACGGCGACGACGCTTCTACGATCTAGGGTTTCAGAGGGAAGACGAGGTATTTTAAGGGATATTTATATACAAGTCCAAGTTCACATGAAACTTATTGGTGCATCTTTCTAAAGTTGTATGCAACTAATAGGGGTGGGCACGGACGGTTAACTGGAATCGACGACCCTTCCGACCACCAGAATCGATACTCTTGACGACGCTTAATACACCACCCAATTTTGTTTCTTAACCACACAAAACTTCTTGATGCTTCCTCCTAAAGTTATATGCAGGCAACGGCAAGTTCCTATAAGGGTTAAATGCAAATAATTCTATCCTTTAAAGGAGTCCTTTTCATTTGTTCTGCGAATAGGTCAATGACAATTTCGTCTTTTTAATAAACCTCTTGGCAGCAAATCTAGCCTGATAATACAAATAAACAAAATTAAGCAGCAGCAACCACACAAACAAGAACAAAATTACACCATTATTAAATACTCTCATTTTCCAAAACACTAAATCAAGTTGAAAACACGAGAGTTCAGTCAAAAACCTCGAGTTCCTTGTACTTGTCCCCTGAAATCTCCCATTCCATGACAACGTCTTCCTCCAGCTTCCCGTCTTTCTCCACGAATACTCGAAGCAAACGCGGCCAGAAGCCTTCAATGGAAGTAATGTCATCACAAGGAGAAAATACTTGATCAAGTTTTCCAAAGACAGGGCGTCCTAGTTCCCAAAACACTATATCCGGCATCACATATCCACATCGTTCAAACTTCTTTCGTGCTTCCTCGACCTCTTGATGACCTTTGAAGATGTAAACACTACACATATCTGATGAAATCAGAAATAGCCTCTTCAACATGTTCTCTCTGCTGACAAGCTAGTGAGTGAGCCTTCACCATGATGACATAAATTTGTCGTAAACTTATTCGACATACCTATACTCAATCCACCATGTGTAAAGTAACAACTCAGAATCATGAAATTATGCCTCTTTAGAGGCTGCTTCTGCATATTTTTACACGAAAACAAACTATTATTTCCAAAAAAGACTGAATCAAGTTCAGTCAAAAACCTCGAGTTGCTTGTACTTGTCCCCTGAAATCTCCCATTCCATGACAGCGTCTTTCTCCAGCATCCCGTCTTTCTCCATGAATACTCGTAAGCAACTTGGCGAGAAGCCATTAATGTTAGTGATGCCATCACAAGGAGAATTCATGTCCTCACGTTTTCCATAGAAAGGGTATCCTAGTTCCCAAAACACTATATCCGGCATCACATATCCACTTCGTTCAAACTTCTTTCGTGCTTCCTCAACTTGTGGATCACCTTGGAAGACGTAAACTTGACACATCATTGATGAAATTAGATAAAGTCTCTTCACCATGTTCTCTTGGCTGACTTTACCACAAACAGCAGTCTCTAGTATCTTATCTAACAATGTCCATACACAAAGACGGCTGCTACTAATGGCGAGAGCTTTCAAGCATTGCATCTTCGACTCCAAGTCGTCCACTTCAATCTCGACAAACTCGGTCAACTGGTTATCCATATGTCTCAGAAGCTTCCCCTTCCAGGGATCATCGCTCAATTCAGAAGCTAACAATTGAAACGAAAGAGCAAAATCCAGCAGGTGTTTGTGCTCCTTATTGGATCTCCAATCGCAAGTTACAATGCAGTTTTTGAATTTACCTTATTCGGAGAATGTATCAACAATCCTCCTCCATTGGGCTGAATCTGAGAGGCTGTGTATCTCGTGAGGAAACCATGAGAATGTTTCTTTATGTGGTTTGCTTGCTTGAACATATTGCAAGAAGCGAGATCTATCATGTTTGATAAACAGTCTCTTGTAAGTTTTCATGGATGTTGGGCCGACTCGGTCATAGGGAAGCAAGTTCCACTGCTTATTGCTCATGTAAATCTCAGGCAACTCGAGAGCCCTTCGAAGAGGAACGAGCACTTCCCTACGCAACCGGTCTCGAACTCTGTAAGCATAATGTGCATCCTCGATTCCTCTGTACGTGGGTCCATCGTACGGGAAAAGCCTCCTGGCAATACCCTCGCACAAGAGGGTTGAGCGATCGTAAGATGACCCGAGGGAAGGGCACCATTTACTAGCCAGGCTCAGCTTCTGTAGCTCACCTGAACGCAACAACTCGAGATCAGACTTCAAAAGCTCTGCAAAAAGATCAGAAACAGCATCATGCAAAGACCGGTAACGAGGATCAGAGTTATACATTTCAACAGCATTTCGGCCCTGTTGGATCCTCTTCTCCTCTCTCGAACCAAACACGTCGAACTCTTCGACGTCTCTCGCCTGCCCATCATCGTTCGTCAAACACCACCTATCTATGCCCATCGATCTCCAAGACTGTTGTCTTCGGAGTCTCATTCTTTCTAGTTTCTCCGCCTGGCGAACAAAAGGGCCTCTGACCAGGCGATGCAGGACCTCGGGAAAGTCTCTCAAACTACCTATCCTGGAGAAAGCCCTGACATTTCGTATTAGAGTCTCGGGGTGATGAGCATGGAGCCACAAAGCGGCAGTGTAGAACTGCTCGTTCCGTCTTTGTGAAAGCGTTGCATCTGTTGATCTATAACGGATCTGTTTCAAGTAGCCAATGACTCTCAGAGTGTTAAGAGGATCCTCCTTCCATGACTCGCTCAAAGCATAATTCATGTAACAATGGCTCTGAAGCGAGCCCCCAACACAAGACCTAAATAAGTCCCGCCAGCGGTGTCCAAAGATACAACGAGGTTTGGTATCTTGAGGATGAAAACGAGGTTTGATAAATGTAACAGATCTGCCGGAGACTGGGAGGTCATGGTGAATTTCGGGAGGGCCAAGCAGGGCGCTACAGCTGCTTCTACTTGTGGTGGAAACAAATCTACATGAACCATCAACGACTCTCAGACCAGACAACCTTGTACCACAACATATCCTCAGCATCATCACACTGAGAATCACAACAACAATAATATTGAATCAGACACATATTTTCAGTTGATCTCAGACAAGGTTTGAACTAAATTCAAGACACCATTTGTGTTTTTTCCCTCAAAAAGATTAGATTTTTAAATAACAGCATGTCAAGTAGCATTGTTTTGATTGAAAACGATAAAAAATACACCAACAATTATAAAACAAGTCAGATTTGAAACTAGAAACCCTAAGAAACAGAGTACATGAAGCTACAAAAAGCTTAAGCTTAAGAAACAGAGTACATAGAAGTTTACCTCAACAACAGGTTCAGAACATCGGACTCTGACTAGTTTGCTTAGGGTTGCTTCTACTCCAAAAGGACGAAACTTAATTAATAGGTAAGGCGAAATTGCATCAAACCCCCTCTAATTATTCTTATTTCGTAAATAACCCCTGCCAAGTTCTAAATTTACCATCCTTCCCGATCTTATATTGCAAATAAGAAAACTACTCGTGGTCAACTCACCGGTCATCGGAGCATGTGCAGTGGGAATAAGAAGGGCGGTGCCGGCGCCGGGACGAGCCCACGACCTAGACGAATGAGAGAACGCCACGTGGTTGACGCCGGAGATCCGGGGAAAAGCTCGGACCAGACGTCTTCGCCGGCAGCCAGAATCGAGCCTATGTTCCTCTTCTTCATCGCGGGGCGTTAAAAATGGAGGATGAATTGGATAGCGGCTGTGTAGATAGATAGGGTAGAAATGAAGGGCATTTTAGACAAAGCCTCTCCACCATCTTCTCTCTCACTCACTCTACCACTCAAAAATTATTTGGTCAGAAATACAATGCATATGAGTTATTAACCTATCATGAAGGTCAGAATCAGGGTGGACATACGAGTCCCGCTGCAGAGACAACTTCGGTTCCGGATGTCTGCCTCCCAGATACGTACTCGTTTGTTGATATCATACGAATATCTACCTGAACATTGTTTTAGGTGAACATTGTTTTAGGTGCTGCTGTGCTGGTCATTTGTTCCCGATTTGCCCGGTGGTGGGAGGCAAAAGGGGCCATTCGCTGAAAGCCCCGACGGATCTGAGATCTGGTTTGGAAAGGGCGAAGCATGGGAAGGCAACGCCGGGCACAAATTAGACATATTTGAGAGGCTGGGGGAAAGGAGGATCTTCGTCGGGTAGACCACACACCCCTCTGAGGTCCCTGGAATCAAGGTCGCAGGAGAGGCAACCGAGAATCAGGGAGGAAGAGGCTCCGGTTGGTTAGCTCCCGCTGGAAATGTCGTCATCACTGTCGGGGAAGAAACGCCTGGAGAGGGAGATGGAACCAGAGGAGGAGGAGTCCTCGGCGGCTTCAGAGGGGTCATCACATGCAGTGGCGGGGGGCTATAAGCACCCCCGCCTCCAAGAATGCCTGGCGCCCCAGGAAGGGTTTGGTCGATTGTATACCCTTCTTGGCAGTTTGGTGGCATTGGTTCTGCCAACAGTCGAGAAGATGCTTCCCTACCACTTCGGAGTCAGCAATCCCGCGTTCAGGAGCCCTACTTATATCACTCAAGGGAGGACGACACACGCTGACTTACCGGGGATGTCATCGGTCCACCATTGTTCAGTTATCACCTGGTCTGCTCGACCAGTACTTTATGGTTGGCGCATACTGTATCGGTATTCACGGATGCTACAGTAGTTCACCCCCCGACCGCCTTTATGCATATGAGCACCATTTACTTCTCAGTATTTATGTTCCAGTTTATGTTTCTTTACTTTATGGAATTGTAAGGGTCTTGTCGCCAGACGGATCCCTATTTATCTTGCTTATTTAATATTATTGTCATTTCTCTAAAAAAAAAACTTTACTATTTTTTATTAAATCTAAAAAAAATAATTGATTTTAGGGTTTCTAACTTTTCTCTCTCTACAGTTTTTTTTTGTGACGCTCATCCATCCTCCTTCTTGTTATGGCTGGGAAAATATCCGGGTGTCACCGAAAATCGAGCGTCACTGGCCGTACCCATCACCGGAATCACCCGAACTGGTGTCACCGACGATGATTACGGTTAAAAAATACCAACTCGGTAGTATTTTGGGGGGGGGGGGGGTACGGTTTTTTATCTTCCAAACCGGTGAAAACCCGAATGACCGCCTTTATGTGTGTATATAAAAATGTTTATGTTTTTTTTTTCTTTCTAATTTGATGGTTATAGTATTACAAGAGGTTTAAATTAAATGTTGGCACTAGTATTAGATTAAAGGTAAAATGTAGGAGATTAGTTTACTTTTAATCATAAATTTTCCTACAAACAATCACGTAGTAAGTTGGTTGTAGTTAAAATAAGTTAAATGTTGACACTAGTATTAATGAATTTATTTGATCTTAAGGTTCAAAGTTTATTTGATTGTAATGAACTTTATTTAGAAGAACATATATTATTATTACTGAAATATAAAGTAGGTCGATGAGCACATAATTGTACTCATCTTACATGGCATAAACCAAGAAACTAACATAAAGCAATAACATGAAAATAAATTTTGCTCTGGACATAGGGGCGGTTCAAGGGGATATCTGCGGTAGCATACTGGGATACCGATACAACATACTTCTACCAAAAGGCATTGGTCGAGCCAACCAAGTGAGAGCGAATAATGGTGGACTAACATCTCCCCCGGTAAGTCAGCGTGCGTCGTCACCCCTGGACTGATACTTGTAGGGCTCCTGAATGCGGGATTGCTGACTCCGGACTGGTAGGGGAGACTATTGTCGGCTGGAGATGGAACCATCGCCATCTAACAGCCAGGAAGGGGGCACAACCGACCAACCCCTTCCTGGACCTCCTCAGACTCATTCCTGGAGGCGGAGGTGCTTGTGGCCCCCCGCCGCCGCTACATATGAACCTCCATCTGACGCCGTCGAACCCTCTGATTCTTTTGGCTCCTCTTCTCTTTCCAGTCTTTTCTTCCCAGACAAAGACGGACCAACCTCCTTTGCCAGCCACTCAGAAGGAATGTCCTTAGTCCCCGTCTCATAGGACATCTTTCTCCCCTTTCCTTGCTCCTGTCGGGGGGATGGCGTGCGTGGGTCCCAGGTACCCCCTTGCTCCAACCCCCAGATAGGTCCAATTAGAATGAATGATCAAGATTAATTTCCAACGAGACAACATCCATGGATAAGATGTATTGTATACAATTCTATACAAAAATCTAAAAGTTTAAGTATTTATATTTATCTATAAACACGATACATTCATGTCAAGTTTAAATATGATAGGTTCAAGATAGTTCCAGACAAATTATGCTAGCTTATATGTGACATCGTGTATGTCTAGCTATTATCATCAACTTTCAGAAATTTCCATACTTAAAAAATATTTTCTAGACAATTTATAGTGTATATTAGTAACCTTGATTTTCAATTTTGTCAAATACAACCAGACTCATGCTTTTAGTCCATGAACTCCATAGAGTATTCTCCGATAAATGATCTTTTTTTATTAATCATATTCGTACAAAAATCAGACATTCTAACACCAGTTGTTAATATATACATGCATTGTTTCCTTTTTAATATGAGAATATTAATATTCATATTCATCTTTAGATGCATAGTTTCATTATTTGATTGTCTTAGAAAGTCGTTTATAAAATATTAAAGGAAGTATGAGATATCAAATCAAACATTCACTGGATTTCCCATATGTCTGTTTTGCATCTTTTTGCTTTGATTAGACATCTATATCCAATATTAGATTTTTTTTTCCAATTTTTCCAATTTACTTTTCCAGATTATTTTGGTTTGAACATTTTCGTAATGAAGTTGATAAATTGACTGTTATTCCTTAAACAAGTAGTATAGTGCATTGATATGTAAAAATCAGCGCTTCTTTTTTGATGTGTTCCATTGCTTTGCGTGTTTTGTATCGTTAAGGATAGTTTTTCACTGCGAAATAAACATCCATATAGTTGTTAGAATGTTCAACCATAAAAAAAAAATTGTCTTTCATTTGGATGAAAATGTTTTTATGAAAAACAAATTTGAATAGAGATCAAATTAAATTAGGCCTAACTAGTATTAAATTTTAATTTCAAGATTAGAAGTATAATATTTTCATTTGATTAAGTTTGATCAAATAATAACAAATCTTTAATTTTAGGGTGTGTTTTTCACCCGATGCCTTAAACAATTTTTTGTTTATTTTACGAGGCCTTTTCTGATCGGTGGCCTTAAGCGATTGCTTAACTCGCTTAAAGGTTAAGCCGGTCCTAGACATTTGCACTCTCTGCCCACAGGTTTATATCCTAACTTTCATTTCTTTCATCTTTTTTACGAATTAATTACATGTTATCATCAACCATGCATACTACAATCTCATTCGACAAATGAAAATATGAGCACCATTTCGAAGCCAGGCTCAGATTCTGCAGCTCACCCGAGCGCAACAACTCGAGATCAGACTTCAAAAGCTCAACAAAAAGGTCAGAAGCAACATCGTGCATAGAGCGGTAACGAGAACCGGAATTGTACATTTCAACAGCCTGTCTGGCCTGGTAAACGTAACATATGTGCCGGAGGAGACTGGGGGTATGCCCAATTTCAGAAGGACAAAGCAGGGTGCTACAACTACTTGTACTTGTGGTGGTAGAAAAAAAATCTACCTGAACCATCAATAATAACTCTCAATCTGGTGCCACAACACATCCTCATCATCGCACTGAGAATCAGAACAACAACACTAAATCAGAATCAGAATGCAAGATCAAACACACACACATATTTGATCGGTTGCGAATGACCCGCATGGACTAAATTGAGCCCATATTTCATCAATGACCCACGTGGATCCTCCCCGATGTCTCTGACCCGCACCCATTCAAGGCGGGTTTAGAAATCGTTCTTGATACTCGAACAATCACCGTTTATCAAAACGTCCTAGTGTAGAGACCATCTTTAAAGGTTGGGTGTCCTTTCGGTTGGGATCGTTCGACTCGTCCCAATCAAGTTGGTGATGTCGAATCGAGCCCAGGTAAAAACGCTTGACACGGTCTTTATATCACTTATATATCTATCATGTAAAGTTGTATTATCTATTAAAGTAATTCTCTCACCAATAGAGTGGGTTTTATCAAGCCATTAGCCAGTGTTTTTTTTTTATCAGCAAAAGTTCCCATAATCTTTATTTCTTCCATTTATCGGCATACATGGATGAATAGTCAGGCAAACAACCCTTTGCCCACAAGGTGGCTGATTTGTCCAACCAACCCTCAAATCATTTTACACACGTATTTTACTTTTAAAATTAAAATTTAATTTGAAAATATTGCTTTGGTTTTATTTTTTTTTACGTGGATATTTTCTTACTTGAAAAATTTAAACGATAATTTATTTTTTAAAGTAATCCTAATATTGATAAAAGTGAAGATGCTCGGTGGCTATAAAAAAACATGAATCGGAAACTACGTGGAAATTTGAAAAGACATACCATGGAACATAACAAACTGAAATAAACCCCATAACAGGTAGGTATGTCCAAAATTGGCCCGGAACCCAATCCACCCGGTCAATCCGGCTCACCCGGCCCCAGTGGGTTTGTCTCCATGGGTTACGATGACGGGCCCGGGTTTAGAAATACCAAACCCGGAGTGAGCGGTCCGGGTTGCGGACTCATCACATGCTTTCCTACATAACCCGGATCACCCGGATATTGTACAAGTTCAATGCCTAAAGCTACACTCTTACAATTTTAATTACTTTTATTTATAAAGATGAAGATATATTGTTTGAGATTTTGAAGATGATTACCAATTTTGTAATAGAATATGTCATAGTTTTGTGTTGAGTTGAACTCATCTTTTGTAATCATAATCTGTTTTGAGTCAACTTAAACTTTCTGTTTGACGTTTTTAATCCTTGAACCTCTGATAAAATTTTAATAGGGTAGAGAGTTTTTTCATAATTAAGAAGTGACCAAATTGAGAGCTTCTAAGCACTCTTTGATGACTTTTTAAGGGTTTTTGGATAATGAAAAAATATTTGAAAGTATGCGTGCTACTACTTACGGTTAATGTGATCAACTGTTAACAAATTCGGATGGGTTGGTCCAACCCGGCGAACCGGCCCATAATCCGAACGGGCGGGCTTAAAGGTGTCTTTTTGGGCCTGGGGCCGGGAGCGGGTTAAATTTTTTGAACCCGGTCACTACGGGTCAGTTTAAAAAATTAGCCACGGGACGGGGACCGGGCCCATGGACACCCCTAATAACAGGCCATGTGCTAATAGGAAAATTAGAAATCTTTCGTTTGGCTAAAAATGTCGGTGAGTGACGGTTACGATAGGAGTATTCGACAAAATATCGAGCAAAAGGATTGGCTTACTCGTCCTTTACGATCTGGTTCGGCGCATATGGACTTTTTCCCGTCCTGATTACTAACCTATAAAGTCCTCCCTCGGTTGTATGTGAGCGCTTTATGTATTTGAGTGTCTTGATAACAATAAGGTGTGATAGAATATGAACTAATACCTGGTGGTGATGACACCACTCTGGGTAGGGTAGTTGGAAAATATCAACCCAACCGCCCATCCTAAAAGTCTTCATTCAGACATGCAAGGGTGCTTCCCACGTCCTCTCCTGTTACACCAAATCCATATCTTCCTCCAACATATCACTTGGTGGGTCTTCAAGACTCGGTATTGAAGGCTTTGGTTTCACCTTTTTCCTGGTGGAGCGCGTATTTTTTCACCCTATGAAATCTTCTCTTTCACCCTCCAAATCTCCTTCTACTGACCTTTTATAGACCCAGACTCGCCTAATGTGGAAGCAACATGACAAGGGGTCTTTGTTTTGGCCTGATTCATAGGCGTATCCCACATCAGGTCCCTATCCGTCCTGGTGACGTTTCAGACCCTGTAGTTCGGTGGGCGTCTCAGTCAAGACAACGTGACGGTGGGGGGAGACAGATGGATACCCGGACCCCTGACGTTTCGAACTATGTCTTGAGAAATCTACCACTCACTAGCAGAGAGGAAGGTGTTTTCCTCGGGCTCCGAAGTAATCGATGTATCGGTCTTGATAGGTCGAGTGGATGATTTTCAATCCTGTTAAGGTCGCTAGTTGGTGGTTAGACAAGGAAAATGAGGGTCCCGCCCCACTTCCAATCGAAATGGCTGGAATGGAGTTCATGTATCAAGGCCAACAACTCAGGTGGTCCCAACCGCATGTTTGAGTCATTTCCCTCCTCTATGATCTCACGTTTCTTACAAGTAAGAGGCCTGATGTCAAATTCTATAGTCCCTTACAATGTGTCATATCCATTAGGGGTGTGCAAATTATCAGCAACCCGCCCGATAATTTATCCGACCCGCGACCCGAATGTTGCTCACCCGCGGATTTTTTTTACCGGATTATGGAATCTAAATGAACCGATCCGCAAATAAACGGGTGGATTGCGGATGGTAGCTTCTGATCCGCGGAATGTTCCGACATGCCCGCAACTTATACAAATGAACGGAAAAATTTAACCATACTCGTCCCAAACTAAGTTTATAGGCCTATAATTATCCCAATCCAATCTTGTAAGCCCAATTATCTTCTAAGCCCATAAACCATAACAGTCCCAAACCTACGCATATATATCTCTTCTGAAACTTTTATCTAACCTAAAGATTAGATCTGAACGCAAAAGAAAAAAATGCTTTAACCCTATTTTCAGGCGGCGGCAACGAGCAATCTTCCTCTCCATTCTATCACGTTCGCTCCATATCTTCCTTGTCTCCGGCATACTCGGCTTCTCCCCTCAACTTTTGAATCCTCGTCAATATTTGTGGCTTCTCCCCTCAACTTTCGAGTGCTTCGTCGCTTCGTCTCCGGCGTACTCACTTCGGCTTCTCCCTTAAACTTCCGAACCCCTCATCAATATTTTTCCTTATCTTTGCTAATCGCTTGCACTGTGGAAATCACTGCCATTTTTCTCTGCGCGGCTAGGGTTCAGATATGGCGTCACGTAGAGTTTTGGGTAGGTTTTGAGTTTTGCACAAATTTGTTTATAAGCGTATTTCGCGGGTTCAACCCGATCCGATCCGAAATCCGATTCGGACGGATCTGCGTCTATAGTTTGGTTTGTTCGGCGGATATAGAATATAATATATTCGATCCGTAAATATGCGGGCGGGTATAAAATAGTGCGGGTCGGGTCGGATACCCGCCCATGTACACCCCTAATATCCACCTATAATTAGAATAAGAATAAACTTCAAAAATCCGTATACAAATATAAGCGATTACATAATACTGAATTTTAATTGGATCGATCTACACGTAATTATCCCTAAATGTGATGAAATGGACAAAATTGTTGCATTACATAATACATTGTGGTAACTGGTAACTAATAAGAAAACATTACTGGAAAATAATGAATAATCCAAGGGTATTATGGTAATTAGCAAGGACAAGCATAAGATGCGGTAGATGCGAGATGTCACATCGGAGAAGGAAGGAGAGATAAATAGCTTTCGCTGGTAAGCGCGAGCACGAAGCTCAACCAACACCAACCTCTTCCAAAAGATCTGGGTCTCCATTTTCATGTCCATCAAGCCCACAGCGTCTCAAGGATCGGCATCGTCTTCTTCAACTCGACCTCTCTCCCAAAACCCTAATCCTGACCATGGAACCCTCCATCCGCAGCCTCCTTCACCGCCCCTCCGTCTCTCCGGCGCCGCGCCTCTCTCCCCTGTGCCCGACCGGTTTTCAGGTGACACTCTCGTTTTGGTCGATTCCATGTGTTTTGATTAGGGTTTGATTTTGATTTTTTGTCTGATTTGATGATGGTTTGGTTGATGGATGAGAAAACCCTAGAATTTGAATTGAGAAATTGGGATTGTTCCGTTTGCTTAGGGCTTTGAATTCGTTTGTTGACGTGGAGACTACGAAATGTATGAAACGAATGGTAAAAGAGTTTTTATTTAAAAAAAGTCATCACCGAAGAAATATTAGTAAGAATTCGACTTTCCATCAGTTACTCACTAAATTAAGTTGCTATAAGTAACTGATAGAGGCATATAATATGTTATTCGTGGCTAATTAACTAAGAAAATAAGAAGAAATTAGACACTTGTTTTGGGATGGAAGGAGTAGTTAAAGTGTTAAAACATAAACTTGAAGGGTATTTGTAGCTTCATGAGAATTACTGTCAGTTTTTTTTCTTTGTATGAATTATATATTTTATGAGCTTGAAATGCTTTATGTTCAATTCATCGTACTTGCAGGCACGGAGGCTCAAGCTAAGGAAAATCACGGTGGATCTTACCAAACGGTAATATTTGGTGTTAACTTCAGACTTATTTTTAATAAACAATTGAATCACTTCGAAATTTTTCATCAGTGTGTTTCCCAATGTGAACTAAGATGATCTTTACCACCCTCTCCCGCCTTCTTGTTCAGGTAACTGATCCAGGGACAACAAATGGTGGTAAAAAAACACGGTCTCACCAAAACATTGACACAGAGTGCCATCACTCAGGTGGTCAGAAGGTTGGATCTTTCCGGGACAGGGGTCAAATGTCGGGAGCTAGTGTTTCACTTTCACCCCGAGATCAACGGACAACCGGGGCTACCAACTCTCAAGGCAGCAATTCACACTCAGCTGGGAGAAAAGGTCAGGTGACAAGTGGCAACCACTTGCTTAATTTTCAGTATGATCCCATTGCTCGTTCACAGCCTAGGACCAGGGCTCCTCCTCCAAGAAGGCAGCAGAAAAGAAGGCCTTATAACAAAGATTTATTTCTTCAAGCAAATTACAAGTTTGTTGTGCTAGCTTCTGCAAATTACGACATTGAAGCGCTAGACCCTGATAAAACGTTGCAATGGGAAAACATCATCTGTGTGAGGTATTCTACCCCGTTTCCAGTGCAGTGTCCAATCTGTTTGGAGTATCCTATGTGTCCACAAATAACCTCGTGTGGACATGTATTTTGTTTCCCGTGCATTCTTCAGTATTTATTAATGGGTGAGCAGGATCATAAAGGTGACTGCTGGAAAAGATGCCCCTTATGTTTTGTTATGATATGTCCTAAGGATTTATTCACCCTTCACATTGAGAATGTTGAGGAGCATTGTGTTGGTGATGCTATGGAGTTTATGCTTTTAACTCGACAGAAAGGTTCCTACAGTCCGTCTATGAAAAGTAAAGGCGAAACCAGCACACAAAGTTCTGGTGAAAACATATACGATGTGTTTTCCAAGTTCACATTTACATCAGATGTAGATCTTTCAGTCCGAAAAGCAATATCAGATTTAGACGGTTGGCTTACCAGAGCGGATTCTGGACTTGTTGATGACTTAGAGAAACTTCCATATGTTTGTGCTGCAAAGGAACAACTAGAACAGAGGAGGAAGTATTGGAGCGAGCTCTCATTAGCTACAAATGCTACTAAAAGTGGTAACGAAGAGCTTGATAATGGGCAAGGATCACTGTTTAATAATATCGATGAACAAAGTGAGCAACTGGGCAGATTAGCATTTAGTAAGTTGGGCGGAAGGACTTATTTGGATCAAGCGGGTGAATCGATTGAGTTCCAAGACACATCTTCTCCCTCTAGTGAAAACAGTAGCTCCAATGCGTACACAAATGGATTTAGAGATGTGAAAGATAATGATTCCTACAGCTTCTACCAGGTGAATGCTCTTCAGTCAGTAGTTTTGTATATCCCTTATTTTCGTTACAGTTAAGCTTGAAAATTGCTAAATCTGTTCTCATGAGTTTCATCTTGCCATGTATAACACTAGGAAGGTTAATGTTAGGAATGAAATTATTAGAGGAAGAGTGGGCAGAAAAAAGTTATAGTTCTTTGTACACCTTGTCCCTCCTCTTACTTATAGGATAGTATAATTAAAAGTTGTAACATTGACTTATACCCTGCATCTGCTTCTATTTCAGGCAGTTGACGGTCAGCACATTGTTCTTCATCCTCTAAACATGAAGTGTTTTCTACACCATTATGGAAGTTATGATAAACTTCCACACAGGTCAGTCTGGGAATTAAACTATTATGTGTATCAAATTTGTAAACATATATCTAAGATATAACTGTAGAGATATATCTAAGAGAGAATTGAAGAACACACTTATGATCTTTTCACATGGCTTTATGGTATGCCTGTTTGTAAGAGTATAAACTACGGTGATATTGTGTTTTAAAAACAACAAGCTCTTTATTAGATTGAGAGGATGAATTTGAATTATACCGCCAAAACACGTCTAAGTTTGATTTTGGGGAATGTCTAAGTTTGATTTAACTAGTATGCCCTGGCTGCACTTATTTCCCCCAAAAGTTTCAGGAGTCTTCTTATCACAGACTTTATTACTAATTTACTAATGCAGGATAAGTGGAAGGATATTACAGTTGGAGACAATGACTCAGTCAGAGGCTATGAGGAGGCGCTATCGTTACTTAAGTCATTTCTCTTTGACAACAACTTTTCAGGTGCCTTTTCTACATAATTTTCTATGTTGCATAGGGTATTTAACTGTTTCTAACTGTAACTACGCCGTTTCAGCTTTGTGAGATTGATATGAGTGAGATGTTGCCTTTTGATTCATTACGTCCATCTATTGATGAAATTAAGAAACGTGAAAAGCAAAGGAAGTTACTTGCAAAGAAGGTATTCTTGTTATCTTATCTGTAATTATCTAGGATTTGAGGATTATGACACTAATCAACTTTTTTGTTGGCTAACCTAATTTTGCATTGTGTTCTTGCTTCTAGGAGCGCAAGGAGAAAATCAAGGCAGAAGCTGCCACTTCATTATATGTGCCCATAGGATCCGCTTTTGGACAGTCTTCCTATAGTCAATCCCCTGCCTTCTCCATGGATGATTTTGGAGGTAATGATATGATCTGTCTCGATGTTTTTTTATGACTATAAGACTAATAGAATAGCTTCAAGGGTGATATTTGGAGTGATTAAAAAGTATAACTCAATATTGGATTATAAATGGGATCTCAAATGATTTTTTTCCAGTGCCATGTATGAAAACACACATTATGTTGCATTATAGTGATTTTTTTATATGACATTGCAATGGTTTAAGAACTTGCACCATATGGAGTTAGTGCGTGTTTCTTGATGCACAAACGTTAATGTCTTGTATCTTCATATTTTAAGCTCTGGGAAATGCTACGGTGGCATCAACTAGCCCTCCAATTGTAGTAGGGGAGAGGCAACTGTTCTCGAGTGTTACAAAGCTTGGCTTTGCTGCAGCTCATGACTCTCCAGCCTTGAAAATTGAGGAAGCTAGTTCTCCGCAAAGCAATGGAGCAGGAAGTGATACTGGTATTTTTCGAATTCAATTTTGGTACATGATTGTGAAGAGATAGTTGTTATTAATATAGCTCAAACTTGATTTAAGTTAGGGAAAACATTATCAGCTATAGGTGATGATGTATCAGTAACACACTAGCTTTCGTACTACAAAATAAACCCACAGATTCACGCTGAATAGTTCATGGCTTTATCAGGAACACAGTGTCAATCCGTGGTTTTTTGGTAATAACGAAAGGGGCCTGTGTGTTACTGATGTAACCCCTCACCTCACCTCTACAATGTCTTTTTTAGAATCAAAGGTCGCCCAAGGCGTGTTAACGAAGTTGCCCCTTTAAGTTACTAATTACTTGTTTCTGTAGGTGGTTTAAGGAACATAGGCACAATGTCATTTGCTAATGTGATATCCAAGGAAAAAGTTGTTGGGAATTTGAATGCACCGAAGATGAACGAGATGGGAAAGAAGGGAAAGAAGCCAAGTCGGGTACTGTTGTCTACAGCAGGAGGTAGGCGATACTGAGAAAGTTCATGCAGAAGCTCCTGATTTACATTATAGCCTGTCATCAAGTAAATAAGTTCAAGGAACACTTCCTTGCTATATGCTATTTTGGTTAAGTTAGTATATATGTTCTGATTAGGATTTAATTTGGTGCAAGAAACTGAGCATGAGACAAACCTTTTCTTTTACTATAAAAACATAATGTGTTCGCAATTATTTATATTTATTATGGGGTTAATTACCTTTAGTACCCATTATGTATTGGTAACACACATTTAGTACCCTTATGTATTGGTAACAAACTGGATAAAATTTTGGTCAAGTTTAGGCCATTTTGACGACCTGTGAGCAATTGATAAGGCGTGTAATTGTCCCGTTACCAATACATAAGGGGTATTAAATGATGTGTGATCAATTCATAAGGGGTACTAAATGTGTGTTACCAAAATGTAGGGTGGTTTTTGAACCTTACCAAACGTAAGGGTACTAAAGGTACGTTACCAATAGAAAAGGGGTACAAAAAGGAATTATCCCTTTATTATGTATAGGCTCAAAACAACTCCTTAGGAAGAAGAAGAAGGGAGTTGTATTTTTGCCACAGAAGCCCAACAAAAGTTGGGGAAGAGGCCCAACTGAAGCTGGAGAGAAAAGACTTCAAAAATATTGTTGCTGGGCCTTGGACCTTGACCACATAAGCCCAAGTTTGAAGAGTTTGACTGGATAAACCCAACAATCATAGTTTGGGCTTGTGCATTTCAGAAATAAAATATCGATATCATATTTGATTTAGAGAGAATAAAAATATATTTTGAGATGATCTTACTTACATCAATATCAGTTACATATACACAGTGATCCTGTAATCTGGGCCGTACATTAAAGTGGTCTAAGATGATTGGTTTGTAAAACCAGCAAGTTGGGCCCATTATACAGTCTGAGGCCCGGAAAAATTGGTGAAGGGCTCATGTTTAGTATTTAATATGGGCATATACTAAAAGAAATATTTTCTTTGGAAAATGCTAATGTCACCGCATTGTACTAAGGTCAATTACCAAATTGTAACTCATGTATGAAAAGTATTATATAGTAACATGTATTATCAATTAATTCTTAAAATATACCAATATCTGTTAAATATGACTAACTCCGTGAAATATTAGTCACATGCTTATCACGTATTCTAAAACTTTCCTAAAATGACATGCGAAAATTTGATGTCATAACATTGACCTTTCGTTTATTCTCAAATCATAACCTTGACCTATCAACTTTTCTTGTTACTCACTTAACGGCCGTTAAACTCGAAATCGGAAAATACAATAGGTACAGTCAACATTACGATGTAATACTTTTCATATGTATGAGTTAGGATTTAGTAATAAACGAAATGTGTGAATGCGGATATCGAGTAAGCCCTATATTCTTTTTTGAAAATAAGGATATCATTCTTAAACCAAGCGATACAAAAAGAGCTAGAATAGAAGGTCCAACCCCTCTCCACCTCTCAGAAAAACACTCCTCTATTATCAAAAAGAAAAAGAAAAAAAAACGCTCCTATATTGGGAACTTTGTAATGTTATGAACCACCATAGTAGTCTTCTTTGGGACCCAACTCAAGCTACCAAGGTTCCAAAAACACCCTACCATTCCGACCATGTTTAGGTCGAACCACCATCAACTACAGTCAATGACTTAGATTTCCAACTGGAGTGTGAACGGTAAAAAAGAAGATGTGTGAGGCATCCAAGAGTCGAAAAACACCGTAATATTCCGACCATGCCTAGGCCGAATCAAAGTGTCACCCCGAATCAAATCTCTATTCCATAAAAAGCTTTTCCAAAATTCAGACGTGTTTGTTAGAAAAAAAACACGTCTTTCGCTTTTCATTTTATCTGTTCTCTTATATTATTATGCTAAAAAAATACTATTTTTCCTACTATCTTTTTATCATTAAATTTAGGGAAAATTTCATTTTACCACCTTGGCAAACATTTAATTTCAGTTTAATGCCCTGGCATAAATTTTTTTCACTTTCATACCTTAACCAAACTTTTAATTTCACTTTCATATCCAATCGGGTAAAATGTCCATAATACCCCTAATTATTACTCAAATTTTCAAACTCATGCCATTGGTTCAGAATTTGAAAATAAGTGAAATGACAATAATACCCTTCATTATTAAGGTGTTAAAATGAAAAATATCTTTCAAAAATTTCAAATTTTACAAAATCATTTTTTATTTTTATTAATTCATTTTTTTATTTTTAAAATTCAATTTTAATTTTTTAAAAATATATAAATTCAGATTTTAATATAAAAAATATAAAAAAATCATATTATATTTTATATAATTAAAAAAATCAGATATATTTATTTTTTTATTTTCATTTTTTCTACTCAGATTCATTCACCCTCTCTCCTCCTTATCTTCTTCTCTCTCCTCCAAATGTTACAGATCTAATCCATGAACAACCCATGTTTCTAGCCTTCCATCATCCATGCTATCTATCCAAACATGAAGCACGGCGTGGAAATAGGGGCGAAGACAGGTTTCTTTAAATTGATTTTAGCCACAAAGAGAAACACAAAAATAGTGTCTTCTTCAACCTCATGTTCTCAGTTTCGCAGAACACAATCTAAAAAGCAAACAAACAGTGAACTCCAAAAAAAACGTAAGTTTTCAATCTTCTTCGTCCGTTTTTTTTTTCAATCTTCTTCGTCCCTTTTTTTCCTTCAAAATCAGAGAACCAAAAAAGAATAGAAACAAAGAGAAGTTGGAAAAAAACAAAGTTCAATTTCTCTAGGGGCGGCGGCGCATGTTCTCTGGCAAGCACCTCGTGTTGGACCAGATCCGGCGAGCTCGAGTTCGGGCTCTAGATCTGGCGAACTCTGACCACCACTCCGACCACTCCGTCTCTGTCCGTCCATTCCCGTGCCGGCGATGTCTCCGATGGCTACCTCTTCAACTGACGGCGCCGGCGTGGAGGTCGTTGCTGCTCGCCAGCATCTTCTAGATCTGCTCCCTAGTTGGGTTTTGATGTTGTGATTTGGGGAATTTTGGGTTAGTGAAGTTTTAGGAATATGTTTTTGTAGTGATTTAGGTTTCAATTTCTGTGAAATGAGTTATGTAAAAGTTTTAATTTCTCCAAAACATGTGTACTGGAATATGAACAAAGTTTCAATTTGGATATGGACTATTATTGGTTTGGTTTTAATTTCGAACAAAGCTCTGAACTGAGGAGAGAGTTCGACAATTCTCAAAATGAAATCAAGGATTTGGAGGAGAGAGAGACGAATGAGGAGAGAGAACGTGAAAATAAAAAAATAAATAAATCTGATTTTTATATTAAAATATTTTTTTTATTAAAATATGATTTTTATACCTTTTTATACTAGAATCTAAATTTATATATTTTTTAAAATAAAAATTGAATTTTGTTTAATTTAAAAATATTTTTTATAAATAGAAAATGAATTAATAAAAATAAAAAGTGATTTTGTAAAATTTGAAAATTTTGAAAGAGAATTTTCAGTTTAACACCCTAACAATGAAGGGTATTATTGTCATTTCACTTATTTTCAAATTTTGGGAATGACATGAGATGAAAATTTAAGTAATAGTTAGGAGTATTTTGGACATTTTACCCGACTGAGTATGAAAGTGAAATTAAAAGTTTGGTTTGGATATGAAACTGATAAAAATTTATGACAGAGTATCAAACTGAAATTAAATGTTTGACAAGGCGGTAAAATGAAATTTTCCCTTAAATTTATGGATTTATGCTATAAAAAAAGCATGTGCATGGTATTTAAACTTTTATAGAGAAATTAACTAACAATATAATAGAGACATTGATGATGAGGCAGATAAGATTGAGCCGTCTGAGGCCCGCACCTAACGAGATCGTTGAGAGCTAAACTTCTCTTTTGGGCTTTTTGACTTTGTTTAATATCTTTTCTCAATCTATCTTTTCAGTTGAAATACAGATCTAAATGAAAAATTACAAATTTTGAGATTAAATTGAGACCGAAAAAGAAAAAGAAAAGACACAGAAAAGGCCGAGAAACGGACAGGCGGTTTCTCTATCAGCTCGATTCGGCGTCTCCAACTCCGAAACCATCTGCTATTTTATCTTCTCTGCTCCTCCAAAACCAGCAACGGAGCTCTCTCTCTCTCTCTCTCTCTCTCTCTCTCCCTCTTGAAGATAATCAGGTTTGTTTGCACTTCCTCTTCTCTCTCTTTCTGTTCCTATCTTATCTTCTTCGGCCCTTTTGATTTTGGGGTTTATGTGGGGTTTTAGAGTTTTGGGTTTTGACTGTTGTAACTGTTGGAAAGTGAACAAAAATTGCTATTTCGACGATGGGTGCTGAAAAATTTGTGCTTTAGTTGTTATGGAGTATTGGTAAGCGAGGACTGAGACTGGGATTTTGGAGCTGTTTGAATTGTGCCCATGAAGGGTTTGATTTTGGGGTTTGGAGTTTTTAGGTTTATTTGTGTTCTATGTGTTGGTGAACGAGGATGAAATGGTTACTGTAATGATGGGTACTGAATATTTGAGTTCTAGATGTTATGGAGTAATGGGTAAACTTGGGCTGAGACTGGAATTTTGGAGCTGATTGAACTGTGCCCATTGAAGTGTTTGATTTTGGGGTTTGGAGTTTTTAGGTTTGTTAGTGTTCTGTGTGTTGGTGAATGAGGAACGGTGGTTATTATGATGATGGGACTAAACATTAGAGTTCTAGCTGCTAGAGCAGCCATAATGGGCAGCAATTTGTTTTAGCCGTTGGCTCGGTGATTACCTTGAGCGATGCAATCGGTGGTAAACTCTTAGCCATTGGAAATTGCCGAAGGCTCGGCCATAATGAGGCTTTGCCCCCAACAGATTTTCACCCCCACTTCTCCGCTTGTGAGCTATTAGCCAAATAGGGGCTAATTGCACTGTGAGCCAGTTTCAATTAGCCTGAAAATTTGCAATCAGTCTTTAGCTAATGCATTGTAAATGCCTGTATGGAGTATTGGTTAACTTGGACTGGTACTGGGTAAGGGTCGTTTACATAGTGTTGGAACTTTGGAGCTGTGTTGTAACCTCAAAGTGTTGGGATGTTAAGCTGTGGAATGTGCACACCAATTGTTTGATTATTTGCTTGAATTGTGAAGTGATCTTTCTTGTCTTAGCTCAATTTGGCTTTCTTACCGATTTACGTCAAGATAACGGTGGATAATTTTAATGGTGAGGAATAGGTTCATAGGATTTTGGAATTGAAAAGCAACATAACTTACTTGATCTTGGCTCCGTATGTAATCGGTCTTTTATTTATTTATTTATGAGAAAGTTCATTTTGCATAGTTTAGCACCAGCTTACTCTATCACGTATAAATTAGGGATAATTGCGAAAAATTACCCTGCGGTATTCACTTTTTTCAATTTGTAAACCTCTTTTTAATTATTGTTAAATTTGTTTGAAAGTGTCAATTTTACCCTTGGAAATTTAAATTTAATGAAACAACAAAAAATCCAAATTTTCATATCCCCTAAATTTCGTACTCTTTGTACGGTACAGAGAGTACGAAAATTTTGGATTTTTTGTTTTTTTTCCTTGTTTTAAAATCTAAATTGTAAGGGTAAAATTGTCGTTTTTATACCAATTGCAACAAAAAGACAAGTTCAGGGTACTTTTTTTACAATTATCCCTGTAAAGTACAAGAGCTACTGTGTTGCTCTTCTGGGGTCTCTCAAGTTGGTTTCTCTTTGAGCTTGCACTGCCATTGAGAGCATTTCATGCTTTCTTATTCTTGACATGAACATGATCTATCCCTTTGCATTTATGTTGCTTTGGGTTGAGTGGTAAGTCCCCAATATTTCCCTTAAACATATAATATGGTCATTGTTGATCTTTTCTTGCTGCACATAATTATGCAGGCTGCAGAGCTACTTATTGACTGAGCACATCATGGTCTCCACTCTAGCTCAGTCAACGAGCATTACATATTTAGCACGTAATATAAGCAATGGCCAATCTCATGTATCGAGAAACCACAAGAACACCGTCCAAATGAAGTCTAATCTAAGGATACCCGTTCTTAGGGTGCAAGCACTTGCGGGCTTCAACACACGTAATCCCTTGGGTTTTTCCGTGTCCCGTGACTTCCATTCTAGGGTTGCATCCTCACTCTCCTTTCCCCGTAGTTCCGTTTCACAGAGAAAGCGCGTGGTAGTCACGGCTATGTTTGGACGATTCACTGAGAAGTCAATTAAGGTTGTTATGCTAGCTCAAGAGGAAGCTCGGCGTCTTGGACACAATCATGTAGGGACAGAGCAAATTCTGTTGGGTCTTATCGGTGAAGGCACTGGTGTAGCTGCAAAGGTTCTTAAATCTATGGGGATCAATCTCAAAGATACTCGGAAGGAAGTGGAGCAAATAATTGGGAGGGGTGCGGGGTTTGTTTCTATAGAAATCCCATTCACTCCTCTTGCAAAGAGAATCTTTGAACTCTCCTTGGAAGAATCCCGCCTACTTGGTAATTCTCTTGATGTGCCTCATTACTCGTAACTAGATATCTATTTGTTAGGCTACTGTTTTATCGAGTTACATGATTGGTCTAGTAAAAAGTTACTGTGTGGTGAATCCTAGTCTTTTATAGATGTTGACATGGTAGGGAATCATTGTGCAGATGGTGATTTTAAGGGGGGATTCCTTAAAACTACCTTTATTAATTGTCCCTGAGTGGAAACCCACCCTTTAAAAATCATGAACTTTAATTTACCTTATGTTTGCAAAATTGTCACATTCTGTTAGTTTTTAAACAAAATGACTATTTTACCTCTCGACCTTTTGAGAAATAGTTATTTTTTGTCATAAATAATTAAAATAATAATAATAAATGAATATGATGGTGGATGGTTAAAATAAATGAAAATGTTCATTTCAAAGACAATAATCTCATTTTGAATAAAATAAAATAATTAATTTACAAATTATTTATTTATCATTTCAAGGGCACTTTTGTCATTTTGAAAATAATAACAACTTCCGTCCATTTCAACGGAGTTATTCACGAGTGTACAATGTTTCAAACAAATGGTAGTTTAATGCTCATGTTTTTTCATAAGGTAGTTTTTATGTTCATGGGCAATTTTATAAGGTAGTTTTAAGGAATTCCCCTTTATTTTGAAGTGTTTGGTGTTGCTTGCAGTTTCCCTACAAGTTACCTTCCATTTTCCTTCCTTTCTTAGCCAAAAGTGTAATAAGCAATGTCTCTTCATGAAAAGGTCATGGTCAGAGGACAATCTTGAGAAACATGTTGGGCCATCGAGTCTTATCCTTATCTACTGTATCAGATTCTATCAATATATCTGCTTATCTGTATTATTTTCATTTCTTAGAAAACTGGACTAATTACGACTTGAATGTTCCAGGCCATAATTATATCGGCACTGAACACTTGCTTTTGGCTCTTCTTCGCGAGAGTGAATGTATAGCAGGTCGTGTGCTTGATAATCTAGGAGCTGATTCGAATGGCATTCGTACACAGGTAAATTTATGTCTCCGTCTACTGGCCTTTACTACAGATAGTGATTTAGCAGTCCACATTCTATGATTTCTTTAAGGGATAATCTCACTCATTAAGTATGCACCTTTCTCAAGTTCAAAAAGATTTTGACAATCCCCCAAGATTTTTAGTCTCTATGTACCCCCAATTCCGTCAACTTTTGGGTGTGAATGTGAAATGATGAAAATAAGTCATTTATATACTTTCTAGGGTTAGTTGTCATAAACTACCCTAAAGCATTGGCCACAAACAAAAAAACTACCTAAAGTTTTGTCCACCGACTTCCGTCACAAAAACGTAACAGGTTAATTGTCAAAAACTACCCTAAAGTATTGCCCACAAATCTATTGAATCCGCGAAGAACTGCCCAGATCATTCAATCTGAACATTCACCACAGTTTCTCCTTGTTAAGTTTTTCTAACGGAAGTCAGTGGACAAAACTTTAGTGTAGTCTAAAAGTGTGGACACAACTTAAGGTAGTTTTCGTTTGTAGACAATACTTTAGGGTAGTTTTTGACAATTAGCCCGATATTTTTATGAGGGTATTTTCATCATTTCACATACCAAACATGACAGAATTGGGGTAAGATGAGACTAAAATTAACTTTTAAAATTAGGGGTAGTTAGTTGAAAATGGTGCATAGCTAATTGAGATTTCCCCCTTTTCGTATATATCTTTTCAGAATGTTGATACTTAATACATTTTCACCAAGATTTCCATTCCAATCAATGATGGCAGGTTCTTCGCATGGTAGGAGACAGTACCGAAAATTATCCAAGTAATGCCACCAAAGCTACCGGTAGTGATAGTAAGACTCCAACACTAGACGAGTTCGGCACCAATTTAACAAAATTAGCGGAGGAGGTATTTTTCACTCTCTCTAGATGAATAACAGTGCTTTATTGATTTTTCACTTCTTAAATTGAAAAATATCATGTTTAGTTGAGTTTAGCCATATCGTGTTGATATAGGGTAAGCTGGATCCTGTTATGGGAAGAGAGCAGCAGATTGAGCGTGTAATCCAGATTTTAAGTCGACGGGGAAAGAACAATCCCTGTCTTATTGGAGAGCCAGGTGTTGGGAAAACAGCCATTGCTGAAGGTCTTGCCCAAAGAATCGCGAGTGGTGCTGTACCTGAAACAATCACTGGGAAGCAGGTAAGGATAAGATTTCCCGACACAATTCTACTTTAAACTTATGATTTATTGGCATGTCCGTATGCAAGTTTTAGGATTTAAACATAGCAAATGAGACTACGATTGATAACTTTGTATGATAAGAGATCATATGAGCATGGATTAGATACTGGAATGTAGAGGAAGGGCAGGTATTATTTAATTGTTCTAGGAATAATTGTAAAAATAACGTATCCTGAGGTATTTACTTTTTGCAACTTATAGCCCTCTTTTTTGATAATTGCAAAAAAGCACCCTGAACTTATTTTGTTGCAAATTGTATAAAAATGACGATTTTAGTCTTCAATTTAGATTTAAAAAATAATAATTAAAGAGAAAAATGCTAATTTTCTGTTACGGGCTGTACGGCCCGTACATGGTGGGATAAACCCACCACCAAAGCTGTGGGTCCTATAACGCGATCCAGAAGTCAGGATCATAACATTTTCACATCCCTTAAATTTCTTACTTTTTTTGTGCGGTACAAAGACAAGAGAAAATTAAGGTATATGAAAATTTGTTCTTTAATGATTAATTTTAAATTTTAATTTCCAGGCGTAAAATTGTCATTTTGAAACAAATTCATACAAAATGTAACCAAAAGACAAGTTCATGGCACTTTTTTGCAATTATCGAAGAAGAGGGCTACAAGTTAGAAAAAGCGAATACCGTAGGGTACTTTTTTTTTTGCAATTATGCCATCGTTCTATTCTTCCTCTAGGTTCGATCTGTCCCTAAGTTTGGCATGGCATTGTCAGTAGTATATTAAACATGGAGAATGAAATTATGCTTGGTACTGATGCATGATAAAGATTATATAAGCATGGACGGAACAAAAGAGAATATTGTTCAATTGATCTGCTTTTCCTCTATGTTCAATCTATCCATGATTCAATGAGTTTTGTTGTTGTCAGGTAATTTCCTTGGATATGGGTCTGCTTGTTGCTGGAACAAAATATCGTGGAGAGTTTGAGGAAAGAATAAAAAATATTGTCCAAGAAATTAGTAAAAGCGATAATATTTTACTGTTTATCGATGAAGTCCACACTCTAGTTGGAGCAGGAGCAGCAGAAGGTGCTATTGATGCTGCAAACATCTTAAAGCCTGCTCTTGCAAGAGGTGAACTGCAGGTAATTTACCTTCGTTGCTTGCATGAGTTTCAAGTGTTAACCCCTTATCATATATCTTTGGGATATTTACAAAAAACTACCTTCAGGTAATCATTTTTTGCAACTTGTAGGCTGTATCCTTTTTCTAATAATTGTAAAAAAGTGCCCTTAACTTGTCCTTGTAAATTTGTTCCTAAATAACGATTTTACCCCTGGAAATTTAAATTAAAAAAATGATTGAAGTACAAAACATCTAAACTTTCATATGCCTTGCATTTCTTACCCTTTGTACGGTACAAAGAGGAAGAAAATTAAGGGAAATGAAAATTTGAATATTTTGTTTTTACTTATTATTTTTTAAATCTAATTTGATAGGGTAAAATCGTAATTTCTATACAATTTGCAACAAAAGACAAGTTCCGGGTATTTTTTGCACTTATCAAAGAAGAGGGCTACAAGTTGTACAACATGAATACCTCAAGCCTCCACGATGCTTTTTTGCAACTATCCCTATCTATATGTATATATTTGTAGGCCCAAATGGCTCTAGTATCTACATTCTCATGCAAGTCCTACAAGTTTTACCAGTATAATGTGCGCTACAATACAATTTAGGAGATGACAACATTACCTTTGAAATGTACTTAAACTTGTATATGATTTTGCTGATTTGATCCAAATTTAATCGATGCAGTGTATTGGTGCAACAACCCTGGATGAATACAGAAAGCACATCGAAAAGGATCCAGCTTTGGAGAGACGCTTTCAGCCTGTAAAAGTGCCAGAACCAACAGTTGAGGAAGCATTTCAGATTCTGCTAGGTCTTCGTGAAAGATACGAAATTCATCACAAGGTTCAGTATACCAATGCAGCTCTTTTTGCTGCTGCGCAGTTATCTCATCAATATATCAGGTGCGTTCTTCAAAGTCGGGCTTTGGCACATAACTACCTTGAAGAATTTCCCACAAACACACGACCACATGGTAAGTTTCCACAAACACGTGACTACCCCCATGGATCTTCATGTGTCATTTCCGATTTCAATTTGATCCCGTTCTCAAAATCCTCCACTGGATCATATCGAAACAAAAATCAAAGATTAATGGATGAGAGTGAGTAGTTTCGGGTATTATAAACTTTAGGGAAAACCCAATATGCACCTCGAATGACCCTTTTTTAGGGGAAAATAATTGTAAAGGTCATCCGTTCACAAAAAAACACACCGTCACACTACCTTTGCCATCAATAAGTAATGATTTCCATTAAATCTAACGGTTTCTACCAGTTTTTGAGAAAACTAACGGTCACCTTTGCAGAGTTTTCCTGAAAGACTTACCCCCCCTTAAAAACAATGGTGACCATTAGTTTTTGCAAAAAAAGAACTGATCGAAACCGTTAGATTTAATGGAAGTCGTTTATTGATAATAAAGGTAGAATGACAGTGTTTTTGTGAACAAATAACCTTTACATTTAGTTTCCGCTAAGAAAGGTTGTTCGAGGTTGCTAATTGGAGTTACCCCTAAATTTTAAAGTTACATGACGAAAAAAATCAATTTCTTTGATGGTTTCTGTCTATTTTGTTCGATGGCGACACGTGGAAATTCATGAGGGTAGGTCAAGTTTGTGGAAAATTTACCATGAAGTCACGCGTTTGTTGGTAATTCATACTGGTAGTTATGTGCAATTGACCCATATTTGTAATAATTGTTTGCCAATCATGCCAAAAATCAAAATGCCTATCCTAATGCTTGTTCATGCATAAACACACATTTTGATTGATTATGATAGTTTCTGATATAATTTCTGTTTGCACTGCATGTTAAGACAACATAACTTTCTGTTTTATAAGTAGCAGCGACTTCCCAATGAAGAGCAATCATCCGTATACCGGATCTCGATTACACTGCTCCACATTTTTCTTGTGATATATTCACCCATTAGGAATATGATTTTAGTTTACACTTTTGGTATCTTCAACAATAGGCCTTAAATTAAATCTCTCGGGTTCATTACATGAACTAATCTGATGTAAGTTCTTTTCATCTTTCAGTGATCGCTTCTTACCCGATAAAGCAATCGACTTGCTTGATGAGGCCGGGTCTCGGGTTCGGTTACGCCTTTCCCAGGTATTGGACGATATCATAATTATCTTGTATGCTATGGTTTATTTTTGGGATAGTTGCAAAAAAGTACCCTCAGGTATTCACTTTTTGCAACTTGTAGCCTCTTCTTTGGTAATTGTATAAAAGTTCCATGAACTTGTCTTTTTATTGCACTTTGTATAAATTTGTTTCAAAATGACGATTTCACCCTTTGAAATTTAAAATTTCAAAGTAATAATGAATGAAAAAAAATCCCAAATTTCGCATCCCTTAAATTCCTCTCTTTATACAGTATAAAGAGGAAGAAAATTAAGGGATGTGAAATTTTGGATATTTTGTTTTTACTTATTATTTTTTAAAACTAAATTGTAAGGCTGAGATCGTCATTTTTATACAAATTGCAACAAAAAGACAAGTTCATGGTACTTTTTTGCAATTAACAAAAAAGAGGGCTACAAGTTACAAAAAAATTGAGTACCTCATGCCACTTTTTTGCAATTATCCCTTTATTTTTTTCATGTTTCATAGATAAGCAATACACACCATGTCATTTGCAGTTGCCTTCAGAAGCAAAAGGGCTTGAGAAAGAGCTAAGAGACATCACCAAGGAGAAGAACGAAGCAGTTCGTGTTAGCGACTTTGAGAAGGTACTTTTACTATGAAACTTTGCTCTATGACTATGATTGACGCTATTGAAGTCTGGGGGAACGAACGGCATAGGAAGTCAAACATTAACCCACTCAAATCCTTAATTTTTGCGAAAGTCAAACAATGACACATGTATAAACTATTCCCAGTTTTAAAACGTAATTTTTAGCTCCCCTAATTGTCCCTTATTTTTACAATTGATTTTTATAGTGAAAAGTCTATAGTACCCTTTACTGTTCGTCACAGTGGAGGCAGTTATTTAAAAATAATGAATAACGAAGGGTACTTCAGACTGTTATAGTTTTTTCTTACGGCGTTATACATGGCCACTGTTCATTTTTATAAGTGAAAAGTCTAAAGTACCCTTTACTATTCAGCACTATGAAGACCAATTATTTAATAATTTGTTGAATAACGAAGGGCACTTTAGACTTTTCACTTCATAAATGGAAAAGTTTAAAATACCTTCTACTATTAATCACAATGAAGCTCAATTATTTACATGATTGTTGATTAACGAAGGCCACTTTAGACTTTTCACTTTACATTCAAATTGAATTATGTATGTTAAGTATAGAAATAAACAGATCTTCCACATTTGTGTGTAGTTTTGTTGATTTTTCATGAAAAATCTTATTGACAGGCTGGTAAATTACGGGATCGAGAAATGGACCTGAAGAACAAGATTGCTTTCATCATAGAGCAAGGAAAAGAACAGATCACAGCTGAGAACGAGCTCAATAACATGGCAGCGATCGTCAAAGAAGCCGATATCCACGACATCGTTGCCTCGTGGACAGGGATACCCGTCTCGAGAGTAACCAACGACGAATCCGAGCGCCTCCTGAAAATGGAAGAAACCCTCCACGAGCGGATCATCGGGCAGGACGAGGCGGTCAAAGCCATCTGCAAGGCCCTCCGCCGTTCCCGGACCGGGCTGAACAGCCCGAAAAGGCCCATAGCGAGCTTCATCTTTGCGGGCCCGACGGGCGTGGGGAAGTCGGAGCTAGCCAAGACGATATCCTCGTACTACTTCGGGTCGGAGGACGCCATGATCAGGCTCGACATGAGCGAGTTCATGGAACGCCACACCGTCGCGAAGCTCATCGGGTCTCCGCCGGGATACGTCGGGTACGACGAGGGAGGCCAGTTGACTGACGCGGTACGACGTCGGCCGTACTCGCTCGTCCTCTTCGACGAGATCGAGAAGGCTCATCCCGACGTCTTCAACATGATGCTACAGATCCTCGAGGACGGTCGGTTGACGGACAGCAAAGGGAGGACAGTCGATTTCAAGAACACGCTCTTGATCATGACCTCCAATGTTGGGAGCAGCGTGATCGAGAAAGGCGGTCGGAAGCTCGGGTTTAACCTCGACTTCGATGAGAAGGATAGCTCTTACAACATGATCAAGTCCTTGGTTGGTGAGGAATTGAAGAATTACTTCAAGCCGGAGTTTCTGAACCGGCTCGACGACAACATTGTGTTTAGGCAGCTGACGAAGATGGAGGTGAGAGAGATTGCTGAGATCATGCTCAAGGAGGTGTTCTTGAGGCTTAAGGACAAGGACATTGAACTTCAGGTGACTGAGAAGTTTAAGGATAAGGTCGTTGAAGAAGGGTTTGATCCGAGCTATGGAGCGAGGCCGCTCCGGCGAGCGATCATGAGGTTGTTGGAGGATTGTATGGCGGAGAAGATGTTGTCCGGCGAGATTAAGGAGGGAAGTAGAGCTATTGTCGACGTTGATGTGGACGGAAAAGTTGTGGTTCTTCACGGCGGTGTTTTGCAGGAGCTACCTGTCCTGGAAGAGCTGGAGCAGAAATTTCCGGCCTTATCGATTTAGAGATTTTCGGACAAGGTTTTGATACCATGATTTTTTTTGGTACGACGTTGTTGTTAGGAAATGTACTTGTTATTTTCGTGTCTAATCTGAAATATGTTAGTGAAATGTTTGGGTTTGATTCAGTTGATAGTTTGAGCCTGTAAGTGTTATGGTGGAGAAAGAACATAAGATAGTTACTAGTGTTGACTAGTTGGATTGACATTGACCCATTTCGATTGTTCCGGTAATGGTTTTCATTCTTAATCGTACGTAAGACCATCCACTAGAGAGTCGGTCGGCCTGGAACGGATTAGGTGGCTGACTCACATGACGATCGAGGCAAGGAGAATTGACCGGTCTCTTTGTACGCAACCGAACTATCTGGTTTTATCAACATTCAGATCCGAAAAACGACGACAGAAACAAGACTCGTGAAGAATCAATTGATGTCTTCATCCATTTGATTTTGTTGACATCTAGATCCAAAATCGACGTTTGAGATTAGAGGAAATGACTGATCACTATACACTTGAGTCAGTCGTTCGATTTTGTCGACATACCAAACCGATTTAGACTAGGAATCGATCGGTCACGCAGAACGATCGTATAATCACACCAATATTTCGATTTGTTACATATGTTCAGACGAACGACATCCTTCCTTTCATCTCTTCCCAATCTGTGCACTCTCCACCTAAAATAACTAAAATAACCATTATGGAAAATTCTTTGTATTGGTCGGAAGATTAATGATGTGTTCATAATTTTCATTTTTAAAAAAACTTCATTTGTTTAATTGTTTATTTGTAAAGAGTAATGAACACAAATTAATGGCTTCACAAATGAATCAAATCGCGTGCGAAGCAGACACGTGTACAAAAACCCAGCTCTCGAATCTACCCAAATATAAAAACATACGAAAAATCCACACATAATCGCAAAAATTCACAGTTGTTCACAGAAGCCGATAGAGCCAATTCCAATGGCGTCGCCGTCGTCGATCGAGCTCAAGGTCCTGTACGCCCAAGGCTTGAGCGTCTACAACTACTTCCAGAAACCGGTCGTCTTCGTCCAGGTCTCGCTCGCCGTCGACGAGCCGGGGAAGAAGCTCAACCGGAAGCAGCAGCAGATCCAGAGGACGACGACGGTCAGGGAGGACGAGGGCCAGCCGGAGTGGAACCAGGAGATGAGGTTCGATCTCACCGACGACATCATCGCCGATCGGGACCACCTCTTCGTGCAATTCGATCTCCGCCACGAGGGCCTCATCTTCGGCGACAAGCCAATCGGCGAGATCCGAGTTCCCTTCACGGATCTGGCCGAGGGATCGACCGGGATCGTCCGGTTCGTCAGCTACGAGGTCCGGACGCCGGAGGGGAAGCCCAACGGAGCTTTGAATTTCAGTTACAAGGTCAATTTGGGGGTCGGGGAGGATTCGCCGGCGGCGAAGGTCTCCGGGTACCCGATGCTCGAAAATGAACCCTACTCGGCGATGGTTCCGTACCCGGTGCTGGATTCGGCCGATTACGCCGCCGAAATGCAGAGCCCGTCGCCGGCCGGAGCTCCGTACCCGCCGCGAGAGCACGAGGGGTACTACCCGCCAACGGCGGTGACGGACCGGTACTACTCGCCGGGGACGGTGGCGCACGCGGCGGTTGTTCACCATCATCACCACGGACCTCCGCCGCCGCCGCCGCCGCATCGGGTGTATCCGCCGGTGGCTGATTCTCGGGGATATCCGGGATGGTACGATCATGGGCCGAGGAGGTGGGGCCCAGGAAGTGGGCCGTGGGCTTCTTGGAATGGCAGGTGAGGAATGGCCTTTTGTGTGTTGTTGTAGGTTTTGAATAGGTGTTGAGAGTTATGTTGAGTGGTTGTGAGATTGAAATCAATCAATTTTTCATATCTCAATTCAATAATGTAACTATAGAGTTTCTTATGGATGATATTTAATGTAATTCATAAATTAAAATCCTCAAATTTGTCCCTTAACAGATCATTCCTTAAGATAAAATCAAATTTTTTCTTGATTTTTTTTTGGAAAGACAAATATATTAATAATAATCCAACGTTTTCTGAATGAAAACAAAGGACACAGGAGAGCAACCCGCAGTACAATAAACGAGCGTACTAACAAAGGTACCTCAAACCAAACCCGATAAAAGGTAAACAAAGGTCTAATAATCTAGATTTTGCTACCATGAGGCAAACAATAAAACTTATACAAACAAAGAGCGTGCCAACAACACCTCAAACCAAAACCGACAAAGCGGTAAGCAAAGGTCTACAACCTAGAATTTCTACTTAGAAACAAACAATAAAACCCGTACAAACAAAGAGCGTGCCAATAAAGGCACCTCGAACCAAAATAACAACATGTCTAAAACCCAAAATCAACCATGAAGCAACAAACTTTAATCACGTATATAGTTATATAAAAACGTAAGAAGACACCGACTACAAAGGTATCACCAAGAAAAAATTGTATCCAAAAGAAACAAATGCAACAAAAAAGAGAGCAAAATACTGTGGTATTAACAATAAGGTTAAAACGGTATTTCAACTTATCGATAGTTGATGGAACCTCTACTATCCTATTATTAGTGAGGCGATGGTACCCGCTTATTTCTCATTGGTCTTGTCGTACTGCAATAGTCGTAGTCGCTACAAAGGAAAGAAACCTTAGTAGAGCTGGAGCACAGTGATCTCTCATCCGATCCCCCAATTGTTGAGCCCATCCCCACATCTACATTACACAATGGAGGATGCCCAGTCGTGCGTAGAGTGGAAAGAGGAGCCTCCGTCATCGCGGCCTAAGGGCGAGCTTGCCTCGCCTCGCCGGTCCTTACCGTGACATTGCCACCCCAATTTGTTGGTCACATATTTTTCAAATTATGATGATGAGACAAATTATTTTCCCCAAAAATAAAATATCTATATCACACATCCAAACACACAGATATTTAGTGTATAAAGGCCAAAAGGTGGACACTCCATATTGGTAGAGTCCAAGTACATAACCATTTCCTCATACATATCCATAAAAATACTAGCTTCTACCTCAAGGCACCCCCTTGATTCTAACCGTTTGGAAAAGGGAGAAAAAGTTGTAACAGTTCAATACAAACACTTAACTCCAAATTCATTTCTTCTCCACTAAGTCTCACAGACACAATTATAGTCTCTTCTTTTCAACAAGAGTTTTACAAGAATCATTTTTATTGTGTCCTTTGACCACAGACACAAGTACCCAAACAAGACCTTATTAAGTCCCATGTTAAAACTACAATTAGCACTAAGTATGCTATTAATATTCCTTAGTACCTAAGATATCACACCACCTAACCAAACAACATGGAGTTGACTTATATATCAAGCCAACTCAAAATAATAATAATAATAATAATAATAATTGTAAAAAATATATTGAGACATTCATTTTGTATAACTCGAGCTACTGCTTTTTGAATTTGTTTTTTTTTATGTTATTTGTATATAAAAAATACGATTTTATCTTTACGATTTATATTTAAAAAAACAATAAAAGTTCATTTTTCTTTGTACCATACAAAGTTAAGAAATTAAGAGACGTGAAAATTGTTCTTGTTTATTTGACTGTAGTCGTTGGCACACGTGCTCTATAAAATAAGTTTTTTGGCGGATAAAAAATATTATTTTTTTCAAAATAAAAATTTAAAGATAAGATCGTTGTTTTAAAATAAGTTTATACAAAATGTAACAAAAAGACAAACTCGTGGTGTTTTTTTTGCTACTAAGCAAAAAAAAGCATCATAATGTTTTGTTTAAAGTTATCACAAAATAAAATTAGCAATATATAAACACAAATCATATGACAGAAATCTCATGATGAACATAGTTAAACATATATTTTAAATGATTGTGGATTTGATACTGTTGGCTGCAACTTTAAAGATTGTGACGTGAGTCTAATTCAAATGATATAAATGTGTTTGTGTTGATGAATGGATGAATAAAAAAATGTGTTAAATGTGGTCAAATTGCATTAGAAAGGAGATTAGCCAGCCGTTGCTTTTGAAACTTTTACATATAAAATTGGTTTTGCTCATCAATTAGCTCTTAAGTTTTGGCCTAACTTAATAAGATCATTGGAGGCCACTCCATTACGTATATGCATTTGTTTATATCTCTTCCTTTTTCCAGACAATTATAAAAAAGACAACTGAGATATTTAGTGTTTGGAGTCACTATGTAGTTTTTTTTTTAGCATGAACGATTGGTATTATAAATGATGAAAAGTGTTTATAAATTATAAAACAGAAAAGTAATAAAACACCAGAAATTAAATAACATAAGTAAACCGAGTTCATATAATGGAGGATACTCAGACTAGAAAACTAAAGTGTTCAAGTCATCGGCTACCTCCTAAAGGCGTTTGGAGGGTGATACTGTAGTAACATCTATTGACACCGATACAGCGAATCCAGACTGGCGGAAGCTAAGACAGATCAGACCTCTTACCGTTAACAAAAAGTGGTGGACATAGTACTCCCCCAGGTTGTCAGCGTGCGTTGTTTTCCCTTGAATGATAATGATAGGGTTCCAAAAAGCAAGATTGCTGACCTCCGAGCTGGTAGGGAAATACCTTTCAACCAGTCTTTGTGTTTCTTTTGTAATAAAATGACGATTTTATCGTTAAAAATTAAATTTTAAAATAATAAGAAAAAAAGAAAAACAAATCCATTGACATATTATAATTATCAAAGAAAAATTGAATATCTAAAGATACTTATCTGCAATCATCCCGTCCTGCTTTAAATGTTTTTGTTTGCTCCCCCTTCCTCATTTTTTTATATAGATATTTTTCTCTGCAAAAGTCTTCTTATATCCTTAACAATAAATTAATTCTTTCAAATTAATCCTTTCTTCATTTTCGATACGACCGCAAAAACAATAAGCACAACTCTATTGTCATATTTGAATGCAATCATATATAAACTCTGACCGTCGATTATATTAACAGTCTCATCGGTTGCGCTTGGTAAAAATTTAAATTTCGACCTCCATCCAATGAGGAAAGAAAGGAAAAGCCATTCCTAAAATGGTTGGTGGTAAAAAGAAAACAACAAAGTTTATGTGTGCGCACTCTAAAATAATGAATACAATTCCATTAAGCAAATGGAGCACTTAAAAGTATATTTAAAAATAAAATCTCATTGGAGTCCAAACAGGCTCAAGCTGGTCACCAAAACGGCGCCGTTTCCAGTGGCAACAACGGTCAAAATCATAACCTCAATCAAGCCAATAAGATACAGACACGTGTCCCAGCCTGTCCCCACTACACTACTTTCACTTTAAGCTCCTGTTTGCTTAACCTTCACTTTTCCTACGCTATATAAACACAACGCCCATATTGGAACTCTTTCATGCCAAAACTTGTTTCAAAAACACAACAAAAAGAACTTCAATTTCAGCTCAAGTTTCAATTTTTTTTGAAGAGAGATGAAGAACAGGGCATCGAGTTACTTGAAGCAGATGATCACAGTACTGACCTCGATGGCCAAGTCCAAGACTCATGCCCTCAAGTCCAAGACCAACGCCCTCAGGACCCGGATCATCATCTTCTCCTTGCTCCAGCGCAACAGCAATTTCTTCACCGTCTCCTCCATCAACCACAAGCTCCAGTCTCTTGTCCACCACCACGATCACCCCGAGCCCAAGCATGAAGTGCTTGCGTTCGATGATAATGGTGAAGAAGCCAATGGCTACGAGAGCAGCAGTGAGGCCAGTGTCGTGCTTCACAGCAACAATAATGCCATGACCCATGAGCCTGTCCCCGACCCAGAACACACCCAGTTGCTGGATTATGAGTACGCCTATGAATTACATCAGAATCAGGATCAGCAGGAGGAGAAGTACACTGACCAGAACCAGGTGCTTGACTATGTGTATGCCTATGAAATACATCAAAAGGACCAGGACCAGGACCAGGATCAGGATCATGTTCGGGTTCAGGTTCAGAATCAGGATCAGCAGGAGGAGAAGTACCCGGATCTGACCCACACTCAGGTGCTTGAGGATCATGTTCAGGTTCAGGATCAGAATCAAGATCAGGAGAAGTACCCGGATCTGACCCACTCCCTGTTTGGAACAGAGGATGGTGAGCTTGCACTGGAGGGGTCGGTGATTGAGCTGGTGAAGAACTCCAAGCAGCAAGAAGGAGGAGAGTTCAGGTTGGAGGATGAGATTGACCAAGTTGCAGACCTGTTCATCAAAAGATTTCACCACCAGATGAAGTTGCAGAAGCAACAGTCCTTGAAGAGGTATCAGGAGAGGCTACAGAGCAGTACCTAGCTTTAGTTAGATGGTTAATAATCACAGACATTCAAAATTGATTACACAAAAAAATTGTCATACAAGCACAAGATCAGATATGAATTTGTTGCTGTAAATAAATTCTAGGGATTATTGCAAAAAAGTACCCACGGTATTCATTGTTTTTTGTAACTTGTAACCCCCCTTCTTTGATAATTGCAAAAAGTACCCTGAACTTGTTTATTTGTTGCAGTTTGTATAAAAATGACGATTTCACTCTTATAATTAGATTTAAAGTGTACCCCAGAGTAAGAAATGTAGGAGATATGACAATTTGGAATTTTTGTTCTATAATAATAATTATTTTTTAATTTAAATTTCCAAGTGTTAAATTGTCATTTTGAAACATATTTATAGGGTGCAACAAAAATACAAGTTCCAAGCACTTTTTTGCAATTATCAATGAAGAGGGCAACAAGTTGTAAAAAGTGAATACCTCAGCTACTTTTTTTGCAATTATCCCTAAAATCTATGAATGTATCTTCATGGGTAGGTTTTGTTTTACCTCAACATCATGATGTTCTTTGATTGATTCTTGTTACTTTTTTTTCACCCATGGAATAAAAACACAACTGGCCCCAACTTTTATGAGGGTCTTTGGTTCCATATGCTGTAACTCTAGCAGTGCACAAATGAAACTTCATTTACACTTGTTTACTTGAGGGGCAATAATTGTAGTAGATCTAGTTTTGTTTCTTCTTTAGTGGGTGTTTAAACTTTAAAGGAGCTTTAATGAAAAGTGATTTGGCATCACTCCAAATTAAAAAAACAATCAGTTCCCACTCAACCAAATCAAAAGAAAACTTCAAACGTTTTTTCTTATTCAATAGAGGCATGCAACATGATAGTGGGAAAGTGTTCTAAAATAGTCTCTGAGCAATGGACGCGTTGTAATGAAGTCCCTATATCGCGTTTTGCTCCAATTTGCCCCCAAGTATTTCATTGCATTCCAATTTGGTTCCTTCTGAAATTTCACGTGTTCTAATTCAGTCCCTAAATTATGTTTTGTTCCAATTTGGCCCTTGTGTTAGCAACAATCCAGGTACTAAATTCAGACAGTTTTGGATAATTATGGGCAACATAAAACAGTTTAGAGACTATTCTGAACTTTCTCCATAATAATAACAGTCTCACCTCTCCATTTTTTTTTAAAACAGTTCCCCCTTAACCAATTCAAAAGAAAAATCCAAAACAATCAGTTCCCACTTAACCAAATCAAAAGAAAAATTCAAACTTTTTTATTATTCAATCAGGGCATATAACATAATAATGGAAAATATTCCAAAATAGCTTCTGAGACATGCATTTGTTCTAATTTATCCCCTAAATTACGCTTTGTTCCAACTCCGTCCCCCAAGTATTTCATTTCATTCCAATTTAGTCCCCCAAATATCTCTAACGATGTCCAATACTTCCGAGAAGGTATGTTCCAAAACAATTTCTAGAGTATGTCACTTTATTCCAATTTAGTCCTAGTGATTGAAAAAAACAATACATGTACTAAATTCAAACAGTTTTAGATTGTTAAGAGCAACAGAGCACAGTTCAGAGACTATTCTACTATATTTTGCCATAATAATAACATTCTTTTCAACTCCATAAGAGAACATACATACCTTGTGGAAGTATCGAACATCCTCATAGAGAAAAAAATGAAACTTGCACTCCATTTCAGTGACCCAGCTTCCTCTTCCTCTGGCCCTTGCCATGGGAGAAAGAACTCACCGAGTATCGAGAATTAGCAAGCTCCCGAGGAACGACTGCTCCTGAGGATTTCAAAACCGAAATGAACTCGGGAAACAAGTTCTTGTTCTCCTTATTCACAAACACTATCGCCGTACCCTCCTCTCCTAATCTCGATGCCCTGCCAATCTGGTGCACATACTCCTTCATGGAGTTCGGCATGTCAAAAACTATGACCTGTTTCACACCCAAAAGATCAACCCCACGGCCCAAAACCCCTGTGGCTACAATCACAGGAACATCTCCAACCAAAAAAGACCTCATGATCTCTCGCCTGTCCTTCATGGGTTTCTCTCCGTGAATCGATAGAGCCTTTAACCCAGTAGTGACTGTTATTGCATTGGATAAAAGATCAGCCCCGAGCCTCGACCCGACATATACTAAAGCAGGTGGTGTAAAATGCTGCTTACTCATCAGTATGTCAAAGAGCTTCTGCTTCTTCTGCTTTGAATCAACCCAGATTGGAACCTGCTTCACAGACTTACTCGGTTTGTTTGGCTTTCCAACAGAGATCACAACGACATCTTTAGTCAATAAACTTGTCATCTTCTCAACATCTTGTGAGATTGTGGCTGAGTACATCAATACCTGAGGTTGCGAGAGAGCTGTAAAAATCTGCATCACCTGATCCCGGAATCCCCTCTGGAGCATACAATCCACCTCATCAAGAACAAACATTATGACATCATCAAGCTCGATTTCATGCTTTGACAAAAGGTCGATGAGCCTTCCGGGAGTTGCAACGATCAGTTCTATACCTTGATTAACACGATGGAGTTGCCCGGCCATGGCATCACCACCAACCACAAGTGCAGTTTTAAAAGGCAAGCCCTTCCCGAGCAACTTAGCTTGCTCCTCAACCTGTATGCAAAGCTCCCTTGTTGGGGTCAAAACCATTGCCAATGGCTTTTTCGGGTTTTGTGAATGCTTAAGGCGAAAACTTGCACACCGAGAAACTATAGGAATCAGAAACGAAGCAGTCTTTCCTGAACCCGTATCAGCTGAAACAAGCAAGTTCTTGCCAGATAAAGCAGCTGGTACAGCTTGCATTTGAACAGGCGTGGGCATTTCATACCCAGCACCTTCTATATTCTGGAGGAGCTTCGTATGAAGATTACAAGAAGAGAAGGATAAAACTGGCGCTAGAGTCGAGTCTCCCTTCACATGAATTTCAAGCTTTTTTCTCAATGATTCAGTCTGGTCTATAGTTAAAGAGTGATACCCCGATTCACCATCAGCACCCCTAACATAGAAACACTCATCACTTGCAGGTAATTTCTTAGGTGGTGGCAAAACTGGCTGATGGGTATTACTAACTTTGGACAAGAGGGTTCGTTTACATTCCATACTACAAATATCATCATCTGTTTCATCACATATGTACTCGCCATACCGACCACATATAACACATTTAGGCTCCCCCAACAAAGCTTCTCTCTGATCAATACACCTCTCCTTCACATCATTTTCTGCACCAGAGATTTACAGGAAATTCATAAACTGCTCAAGACTCAAGAACAAGCCATCATGGCCTTACAAAAAAAAAACATATCACAATTCACAACTCATATGATTTGTTTGCATCTACATGAAGTACTCGAAACCAAGCAACACAAATTAGATCGGGTTTGGTGATTGTAGCTAGTGCGTTTGCGTACCAAATTGAAACTCAAAAATGAATTTAGATTTTGGGTTCTTCCACACTTACCATCGTCTCCAACTACATCCAATTCATAAGCAACAAAGTATTCAGAACCAAGCAAAACAAATCACATTGGCTTTGCTTGAAACTCGAAAACCAAATGAGATTCTGGGTTCTTCCACACTTACCATTGTCTCCAACATCATCCAATTCTTTGCATTGATTGCTCTTCTCTACATTCTCCATGCTTGGAACTTGATGTATAGTTCTGAACCAACACAAAACTGGAAGCAAATCCAAAATTAATTCATACCCACAAAATATCAATAAGCAAAGCAAAAAGGGCCATAAGAGATTTAAATTAAAGCATGATTCTTCACCATATAAACCTCCGCACGGTGAAGAAACTACAACCTAGCAAGTGGACCATAGAATCTGAAATCTAATAGTAATAGACTAATCGAGCACCAAAAAAGCTCCACAAATTTTCACAATCTATCAAAACCCATACAAGCAATTTCATACCCGGATCCGAATTAGGATTTGCCCTGAACGAATCGAACCTTAGTTGCAGGAAGAGACGATTCTGGTGAAAACGCGCGTCATGTAGAAGAGAGGACGGTTGAAACGGTGCGTTTTGTAAGACGCGGGGAGCTGAAACGACGACGTATCATTGATTTGATTCAGCCTTTTTAAGTGACTGAGTCTGAGCTTTACGAATTTGTAAGAGAGACCGTTGAGCTCTTGGTGCTTTCTCTGCAACATCAATGGCGGAGAGAGGTTCTCAGACTGATCTGAGGACGGAGAGGCGATGGAAGAGACGACTGGGCTCCCCCCAAAACCCATTTCGCTCCAGGTCTGTCCCTCTTCCTCCTCCCAATAAGCGTCTCTGTACTGAAGCTCGTAAATCTTCCCCACCTCACCCAATCGTCGTCATTGACGTCGACGAAGACGATGATCCACCACCACCCCCAACGATAATTGATGTTAGTGATAGCTCTAGTGATGGAACTCATGACCATCTCGACGAGACCCTGCTTGGAGGCGATGATCTTCAAGACCAGGCCTTGCATGTTCGCGATGATCGTCAAGAACAGACCTTTCATGGTCGTGATGATAACCCAGAAGCGGAATCTCATGATTGTGGTGGAAAATGGGATTCGGACTACAAATTTTTCTGTGACACTATCAAGGATGATGGCAAGGGTAATTTCGTCCTTTCAAAGGATGAGGTAGGTACTCGGATCATCAGCTATGAAGTTCCTTCTAATGGGTCTCCAGGTGGATTTGTGACAGAGAAGGTGGTCTGTGAAAGTTCCAAGGTGAAGACTTTGAATGCTGATGCTAAAGGTAGATGTGTTTCTGATGCTTTTGGTTTGGCTATTAAATCTGAAATGGTTGCTAATGGTTTCTGTGATGGGGTTGTGACTCAAACCCCAAATGTTGGAAGAGAAAGCATAGATGTAATGGAGAAGATGAATGATTTGTTAGATAATGGTGGTTATGGTGATGGTTTGGCTAGAAATTGTGAAATGAATGTCAATGCTATGGAGGTTAGTGTGGATGTGGTTGCTGATTACGAGATTTTCGTTGGCAATACGAGGGAAGAGATTGAGGGCAATGTGCTAGATATTGATGCGTGCGATAAGATTACACCTCTGGTTCATAACTATGGAATGGTTGCTGATGGGTTCTCTGGAGGGGTTGCCTCTAAAATGCCAGAGACTGAGAGGGTTAGAAATGCTCGGATCATCAGCTATGAAGTTCCTTCTGTCGGGTCTCCAGGTGGGTTTGTGACAGAAACCCCAAATGCCGTGACAAAGAAGGTGATCGATGAGCTGCCATGTAGCTCCAAGGTGAAGACTTTGAATGACGATGCTAAAGGTACATGTGTTTCTGATGCTATTGGTTTGGCTATTAAATCTGAAATGGTTGCTAATGAGTACTTTGATGGGGTTGTGACTCAAATCCCAAATGTTGGAAGAGAAAGCTTAGAGTTAATGAAGAGGATGAATGGTATAGTAGATAATGGTGGTGATGTTGACGGTTTGGCTAGAAATTGTGAAATGAATGTTAATGCTATGGAGGTTAGCGTGGATATGGATGCTGATTGCAAGATTTTCTTTGACAATACGAGGGAAAAGATTGAGGGAAATGTGCTAGATATTGATGTGGGCGATAAGACTACACCTCTGGTTCATAACTATGGAATGGTTGCTGATGGGTTTTCTGGAGGGTTTGTTGCTAAAATGCCAGAAGCTGAGAGGGTTAGAAATGCTTGGATCATTAGCTATGAAGTTCCTTCTGATGGGTCTCCAGGTGGGTTTATGACAGAAACCCCAAATGCCATGACAAAGAAGGTGATAGATGAGCTTCCGTGTAGCTCCAAGGGGAAGACTTTGAATGATGATGCCAAAGGTACACGTGTTTCTGATGCTATTGGTTTGGCTATTAAATCTGAAATGGTTGCTAATGGGTACTGTGATGTTGGAAGAGAAAGCTTGGATGTAATGAAGAAGACAAATGGTATATTAGTTAATGGTGGTGATGGTGATGGTAATCTTGTGGAGGTTAGTGTGGATATGGATGCTGATTACAAGCTTTTCTTTGACTATATGAGGGAAGAGATTGAGGGCAATGTGCTAGAACTCAATGTGGGCGATAAGACTACACCTCTGGTTAGTAACCATGGAGTGGTCGCTGATGGGTTCTCTGGAGGGTTTGTCGCTAAAATGCCAGAAGCTGAGAGGATTAGAAATAGTTTAGATGTCATGGAGGAGAAGAACGCTAGATTGTGCGATGAGGGACATGGTTCTAAGGAAATGGAGGCCAAGAACGCTAGGCCGGATCATGTTGGTGATGGCAGTGCTAAGGATAATTGTGTTTCTAATGGTGATGGTGGTATTGGAGTAAGTTTAGCTCCTGATTTTAACGGTGAAGGTGAATATATTTGTGTTGTTAGCAGTGATGATTCGGGTGATGCTGAAGATCCTATATCTGATTGTGACGGTGAATCCAATGATAAGGATAGTTTCAAGGTTAACGCCGATGATGATACTAAATATCATTGTGTTTCTGATTCTGATGATGGTGAAGATCATGGTGTTGCTGATGTTGAATACGATTATGTTTTTGACGGTGATAATGCTAAAGAACATTGTGCTTTTGGAGGGGATGACTATATTTGTATTTCTGGCAGTGATGATTCTGGTGATGCTAAAGATCATGTATTTGATTGTGATGGTGAGGTCAAAGGTAAGGATTGTTCCAAGGTTAACGCTGATGCTGATACTAAGTATCATTGTGTTTCAGATTCTGATGATGAAAAAGATCATGGTGTTGCTGATGTTGATGATACTAAATATCATTGTGTTTCTGATTCTGATGATGATGAAGATCACAGTGTTGCTGATGTTAAATACGATTCTGTTTTTGACGGTGATGATGCTAAAGAACGTAGTGCTTCTGGTGGGGATGACTCTATTTTTGGTAGCCAGTATGATTTTGATGATACAGTGGATGAGTGTTACAAAATCTTCTTGCTTTGTCTCAAACCAGATGGCGAGACTGTAGATTTCACGACCCTCGAGGGCAAAACAGTCAAAGATCATCGTTATCAGAAATCGAATACCGATAAAGGACTAAAGACCCGATCCAACTCATCTGTAAGTATGCTTTTCGTGCTCACTAACTATTATGAAAAGTTCTGTTATGTTTATCGAGTCTTGATTTGTTGGTTCATCGATCTTTATGCAGAGTCGTGGTAAACTCAAGTTCAGAAAGGGGCTAATGGATGTTCTTAGAAAGCCTTACGATCAAAAGGAGTACGAACAACTTTGGTATGAAATTTCTAAGCGAAAGCCTGTTTGTCATAACAGGGTGCTGCGTGGGGTAACCAAACAATACTCGGGGAATGGAATTGGAAAATCGTATCTGGATCATCATCCTGGTAATTTAATCTCATTTTTATGTAGTTTTGAATTCCTATATATATGATCGATGTTAGTTCAACTTAATGTTATATTAAGCATGCCTATTGCGATTGGAAAGTGTCTGACAATCACAAAAGTTGGTGAAATGTTACAATTGTTACAAGGGAAAACTGCAAAAAAATACCCTGAGGTATTTCATTTTTGTAAGTTGTAGCCATCTACTTCGACAATTGCAATATAGTACCCTGACCTTGCCTTTTTGCTGCACTTCATGTAAAATTTGCTTTAACTGACAATTTTACCCTTTCAAAAATAAAGTAAAAAACCCCCAAAATTTATTTCTCTTAATTTTCTTCCTCTTTTTACGTCCAAAGATAAATAAAAATAAGAGGTGCAAATTTTGGTTTTTACTTGTTATTTTTTAAATCTAAAATTTCAAGGGCAAAATAGTCATTTTGAAACCAATTTACGCAAACTGTAACGAAAAGGCAAGTTAAGGGTACTTTTTTGTAATTATCAAAGAAGGGGCTACAATTTACAAAAGGTGAAGATACTTTTTTTTTGGAATTATATCTTGTTACAATTATATGTCATGATCAATCCAATTTAGCTTTCTTGAGCATTTCTGGATATTCATTTTCCTCGGTATATACTTTTTACATTTCTTTCGTTCTCAATTATTTTTCATGATCGTTATATTAGGCATGCCAATTACGATTACGATTAGGGAGTATATGGCAATCATAAGAAACTCTTGCAAGCCTACACAACTTCCATGCAATTTATCTTTCCTGATCATTTCTCGATCATGATCGGTGTAATTATGTTCCATATTCATATGTTTTCTTCGCAGATTTTGCTTCCATAATTAAGTCTGTGAAGAACGATAAACCTAGAGTTCTGAACCAATTACGCGGGTTTTTCTATTGGCTGAAGGTAACTATACATATTTTTCGTGCTAATCTTTGCGAAATGCAAGTGATTGAGTCTCTGAATAACTCATTTATTCTTGATATATATACATATTTTTCGTGCCAATATTTGTGAACTGCAAGTGATTAATTCTCTGTATTCTCGTGGCAGAATTTGTGTCATCGAGGAGCGTTTGTTCCTTGGAAAGACTCCCTGTTCCTGGAGACGACTTCTTATCCAAGTGTCTCGAAGCGATCACGAGGAATGAATCATAAGAAAGTATGGTGCGGTTCATCTAAAATGTATTGCGAAATGGGGATCAAATCGATGTAGTTAGGGATCGAATCGATTTTTGTTGTGTAAATAGGTGGTCCGGGCAAGGAACCTTGCAACCAGTGTTGGTCTTTTGTTAATGTGGTGCTCTAAAGTTGTGCCTTGTAATGAATGGACATGTGTAAGCCTACCAAACTCAGTTCTTGACATTAATTTTGGGGATATATTTGCAAAAATGAACTTTGCGGTATTCATTTTTTGCAACTTACAGTAGTCATTTTCTTTGATAATAGTTACAATTGTAGTTATCTTCTTTGATAGTAGTAGAAAATACCTTTGTTTTTTTTCTGCTGTAATTTATATAAATATAATGATTTTACCCTTACAAATTAGATTTGAAAAAAAACAGAAAAAATCAAAAAATTTATATCCCTTTGAGTTTTTTGTTATTTAAATTATTAATTTTGAAATCCTAAATTCTTAAGGGTAAAATTGTCATTTGATTTTTTTTTACGTTAAAAAATGCAATAAAAGACAATTTGAGAGCCCATTTTTATAATTACAGTACTCTTTTGCCATTATCTCTTAATTTTGTCGATTATCCAAGGTTAATTTATCAAAAACTGTTAATATCCAGAAACGGTGCGTTTCGAGGGGAGGGAAACTTAATAGGAAACGGTGTCGTATGAGTTTTTCTCCCGGAAATATAAGTACAAAGGAGAGGGTTTTAGAGGAACTCAGAGAATTCAGAATAGACCGAAGAAGGAACCATAGATGGAGAAAAATTCAGCAGCTTGCGCCATGGAATGGAGCGTTGAGCTCGACAAAGCTCTCCGTTCCAGAAACCCAGGTCACGATCCTTCTGAATCGCACGAATTTCTGATTTTTCTTCTTCACCGAAGCTTAAATGTTTTGCTCACAGAGCTTTCATCAATGGCGTTTCAGGTCGTTGCGTGGAAGCGATACATCGGATCGGGGCCAGACTCGAGCGTTGGAGCCGAGAACCAGAACCCACAATGGCCTCCTCTAGGATGCTCGGCTTGATTTCTGGTGAAGACATGCTCTTCGCCAACACCATCCTCCTCCGGCTCGCAGATGCTTTTAGATTTGGCGACAAGAGTGTCAGAGTCGCTGTTGTGAGGGTTTTTAGGTCTGAGCTCAGGAGCTGTAATGGGAAGGGAAGGAAATGGAAGGGTGGGATTTTGGGGAAGGGACGAGTACAGAACCAAGCTGAGCTATTGAGGAGAGTGAAGGTTGTGTTTGATACAGGGGATGCAGAGTCAAGAGCTTTGGCTCTGGTCCTGTTTGGCTGCTGGGCTGATTTTGCTAAGGACAGTGCTCAAATTCGATACTTGATACTTTCCACCTTGGTTTCTTCTGATGATTCTGAGGTAATGTCAGTGTCTTTTACACTCAGTTCCTTGAACCGAACTTGTCTGGTGTGTGACATAGCAAAATGTGGTATTTCTAGCTAGATATGTTGTGAAACGGTTTCAGTTTAGTTTGTGTTCTTCAAACATAGTGCTTCTGTTTATGGTTTATCATTCGGTGGGTATGTAGAAATGGTGCTCTCTTCGAAGAGGTTTTCGAAGATATTGACATAGAAAAATGTGGCATTTCTAGCTAGATATGTTATGCAGTGTTTGCCAAAAGTCAAAAGTAACCATGCAAAAGTGTATACATAAGGGTTCCAAATTGCAAAACATGTGTACATGAGGGTTCCAAATTGCAAAACACGTATAGTGTAAAAGGAAAAACTGTAATTTCCAAAAAAACAGTTAGCCTATAGTATTTGGAAATTGCACATACTTCACCGCAAGTTTTATGCAATCATCCCTAAAAGTTATGATAATTTGGAGCTTATCTCTAATATTTGGTGCCCTCTTCTAGATTTTCGAAGATATTGATCTAAAACTCGGTTTTTGGTGCTACTTTTGACAGGTCAAAGCATCTCTCTTTGCTGCAGGATGCTTCTGTGAGTTATCAGATGACTTTGCTCTTGTTGTTTTGGAAATGCTGGTTAACTTGGTTACATCGTGTGAGATATCTTTGGCTGTAAGGTTGGCTGGAGTCAGGATCTTTGCAAAGATGAGGAGCTCATTCTCTATTGCAAATAGGGCTTACAAGGTTATGTATCTCATCCGTTTCTGCCTCTTATCTGCTTAGTTATACAAGTTAAGTGCACATACCTACCTTTATGAATTGCCCACAAACACATGACCGCATGGTAAATTTCTACAAACACATGACCCCATAGCAAAATTTCCAGACACATGACTACTTATATGAGTTTTCACGTGTCACAATCTTACAAAATAGACAGAAACCATCATTTTTTTATACAATATCCCAAACTACTCATTCCCATACTTTAATCTTCCGATTTCTATATGGTTCAGTGGGGATTTTGAGGACGGAATGAAAATGAAATCGGAAGAGTGAAGTGTGAGTAGTTTTGAGATATTTCAAATTTGACACGTGTAAGTAACGTGACGAAAAAAACGAAAACTTTGATGGTTTCCGTCTATTTTGGAAGATGGTTACACATGAAAATATATAAGGGTAGTCATGTATTCGTGGAAATTTACTATAAACTCATAATTGAGTCTTGACAAAAAGGACATTTCCGCGCATCAATCTAAGTATCCTCAGATTTTGCGATATACATAATGAAAAGTTGTTTGATTTGTGTTACTCAACATTAGTTCATTACAGGCAGGTTTAAATCTGGCTTTGGATGCCTCAGAGGAGGATCTTTTGGTCGTGTTGCTGGTTTCACTCTCAAAACTTGCTTCTAAATTGTCAGTTTTGATACCCAATCAGGTAGAACTTTATTGTTTATAAATTACAATGATTTTGAGTGCATATTTTTACAGTTCGCGAATTTATTTGAAGATATGCTTTACAATTACTTCCATCAGTGCTTCACTGCGGAAAAGAAATGGACTGAAATTTAATGCTGCATAGGGCGATTTATCTATACTTAGATTCCTTTAGGGATGATATTATTGGGCAAATTACACTTCACTACCATGTACTTTATACCGTATCAATTCACCCCAATCAACTTTGTTTTTTTGTTTAATTTAACCTTATTTGAGCTTTAATGATGAAAATGGCCTTCATATAAAAAATTAAAAGCTTGAGAAAAAGAAAAATTATGAAAGAAAATAGAAATTTCAAACAAAGAAGACTATTGTGTTCATCCTTTATAATTTTTCATATATATGCAAGTGATATTTTCTTTATGGATAACTGCAAAAACATGTGGTGAACTATGCGCGTTTTGCAAATACTATTGGTGAACTATTTTTTTTTGTAAAAAACATCCCCCAACTATTTTCCGTCTGCAAATCCGTTATCTTTAACGGAAAGCAGTCACGTGACTTAATTTTTTTTGGAAATGACAGTTTTTCCCTTTACATTATATGTGTTTTGGAACTTGTAACTCTCATGTATACATGTTTTGCAATTTAAATACCTTCTGTCACTTTTGCATGGTTTCTTTTGACTTTTTGTAAAAAAAAAAAAATTAACCCCGTTAGTGGATGTGCAGACGGAAAATAGTTGGGGATGTTTTTTTGCAAAAAAAAAAATAGTTCACCGATAGTATTTGCAAAAGCGCATAGTTCAGCGTAAGTTTTTGTAATTATTCCTTTTCCTTATTGTGCCCCAATTTACGGTGAATTGAAAAAAAATTTAGGTTCATCGAGGTGCATGATATGATTTTAAGTACAGGGTAGTGAATTAATAATAGTCTAAAGTACAGGGCAGTGAAGTGTAATTTCCCCATTATTTTATATTTTTCTCCCCTCTTAACTTCATCTTCCATAATAATTGATGGTAGTTTTGTGCTTCTGATTAGCATTAGTACTACAGTTCAGATAGTAAATTGAAAGGGTAATTGTTTTGCGGGCTCTTGGCCTATCACTTGCATTTTCACTTGAATTTGTGTGAAGAAATTCCGTCTTTTCTGTTTCACAACAATATAAGATTGATTCTTTCTTTTCTTATCACTCTTGACTTTTGGGTTCAGGTGGAGTTACTCCTCTCATTTCTTTCCCAAGAAAGAACCTTGCGAATGAGAGAAACAGCCATAAGATCCATCCATTTCCTTCTTATACAAGGGGTTGTGTATGTTCCTAATAGAGGACACTTTATCAGTACTTTGATCAACACATTTAAAGACCCCGAACTTTCAATAGCATTACAATGCCAAGTCCTACAGATTTTGCATAGGGTAATAATCTCGAGCTTGTACAAATCAATTTTTCTCTTTAGCACTGTTATACATTTGAAATGGAATTATTGCAAAAAAGTACCTTGAAGTATTCACTTTTTGCAACATGTACCCTCTTCTTTGATATTTGCAAAAAAAATGTACTCTTAAATTGCCTTTTTTTGCAATTTGTATAAAAATGACGATTTACCCTTATAATTCAGATTTTAAAAAATAATAAGTAAAATAAAAATTAGTCCAAATTTTCAAATCTCTTAATTTTCTTCCTCTTTGTACAATACAAAGAGTAAGAAATTTAAGGGATGTGAAATTTTTTTTCTTATAACAAATCTATACAAATGCAGCAAAAAGACAAGTGCAGGGCACTTTTTTGCAATGATAAAGAAGAGGACTACAAATTGCAAAAAAAGTGAATACCTCAGGGTACTTTTTCGCAATTATCCCGATTAGAAATTTATCAACTATTTTTGGGCTATTGCAGATTCTGCTGTATGAGCTACTACGTAATTTACCGTGCACGGAGACGCTAGAATTCACCAATCTGCTCACTACCATTCAGAATGCATCTCAATCTCAAATCTCATCAAAGAGTCTCTCAGCAATTCATGTTATGGCCGACATATCATGCAAACTTATGAGCAGACCAGAAATGCTATCTGATAGCATATGTTCCTCCTTTCAGCCTATGCCGCTTATTTCGTTAATTATAGAACAGCTGACCTTGTCGGTGAAGCCATTGCTGGATCTTGATCACACCCGGTATGTTCAAAGCCTATTTTTTGTTCTTCTTTTCCTCGTAACTCAACATCCGGATCTGGGTACTTTTGTGCTTGATAAAGTTGATTCATTTGTTAAATATATAGTAAATTTAAGGCAAGAAGGCTTATCGGTTAGCGATATGGAGAAGTCTGGAGGAGAAACGGGCTTGATCATCATCATCATATCAAAACTCATACCTCATGTCCACAAATTCTTAGGGGCTTGCCTTGAAAATCTCGATGAAGTTGGAGGTATCACCACTCAAGTTCTTGACAAAACAAAGACCTTGGTTGGTTGTGTGCATGAATCCATCTTATTGGATGGATACACGAAAACAATTTTTGCTGTACTGTTACATTCTCGGATGATTTGGGATTTCATTGTTAATGGGTTTAAGGAAAATTACGATCTTGATCAAAAGTCAGCTAAATCTCTTCAAGATCCATTCATTGAGCAAGAGTTGATGTGTCTCAAGTTTGCAAAGACATTGATAGAAAAAGAAGATTACTGGTATGCTTATAGGGCCGGTACATACGCTGCCTGTCAGGGCTCATGGGTCACAGCTACTTTTTTACTTACACAGTTGACTTCCAAGGCTCAATCGGATTATTGTCGCTTCTGGTTAAACTCATTGGCTCAATTGGCTCGCTCAGAGAGTAAAGTCCAACTGTTTCTCTTACCGAAAGACCGGTATGTTTCAGTGGATACGATTGAGATAGTCAAAACCTCTGACATGGATTTAGCGGGTGATTTCAATGAAATCAACCAAGATAGAACTGGGAATATGAATATGAATATCCTTGTTGGTGCTTACAATGGGATTCTCTCTTTGGGAGAATCTTTAGATTCCTCTGCCACGTCAGCATTTTGTTTCCAGAAATGGTTTTTGGGTCTAAGAGCAAAGGTACTAGGAACAGTGGTGGAGATCCTTAAAATCTGTGGTCAGGACATGATTACGCTCCAGTCCATGAAATCATTGCAACAGATATCTTTTCGATTGAAGAGGATGGCTTGTGAGTATGATCTGATCGCCAAATCGTTTGTTGGGATGGACAGTCAAAGTTCAAGAATCATTTCAGCATTTGCACTTAGTTGTTCACTATTGGCCTTCAGTACCGGTTTCTCTCTTTTTATTCCAAATCTACCTGCTCGTGAGTCTATTGAATTGTGTGGCCCATTTCTGCTTCAGGATTTGATCGGACGGTTGAGGAAAGTAGATTGTGAAACTAGTAGGAATATAAGTATGCTTTTGGAGGTCAGTGGTGAAATTGAGAACTGCTTACACTTGCATTCTAGAAATCTATCCATGGATATAGGTTGTGAAGCAAAACATGTCCAAACTATTTGTGAACATGCCATTTCAAGTGTGGTGCTCTTGCAAAATGAGGCAAGCTTGGTGCAAAGTGAAGATTTGCTATCCAAAATTACCAAGGTTGGTGTGGAGTTTCTATTGGACATTGTTATGAAATGGATTCACATACCATTTCGGATTCCAAAGTACTTTCTTAAAGTAAGGTATGTCAAATAGTTTTCACACATCCGAATCTGAATTAGTAACTGGAATAAACTTGTATTTTGTTGCAGTCTAGTGTCAAATCATTTCAAAATGATGATTTTGCCTTAGAAAAATTGAACTAAAAAAATAAAAAATACTTAAAACCAAAATTTTCAATTTTCAAATTTTACTACCGTAATGAATTTTTTCGTTCTAATAACCTATTCAAATTATTTTGATTTGATTGGGTTATGAGTCGATTTTAATTCGGTTAGTGAATGTAATCGAGTTTCTTCATGGGATATGAATAAAACATACACAAAGTATTGTGTTTTGTTCACTAATTGATTTCAAACTACTTAGTAGAATGAACAAAATTGATTGTGATGGTAAGGTTTGATAATTGATACTTTTGATTATGTTATAAAAAAGCATTAATAGTCGAACACATACCCCTAAGTACATGGAGGAAGGAAATTAATCTCATTCTTCAGGATTTTTTGTTTTACTTTGTATTTTTTAGGGATGATTGTGAAAAAGTACCTTGAGGTATTCACTTTTTGCAATTTGTGTCCCTCTTCTTTGATAATTACAAAAAGGTACCCTGAACTTGTTTTTGTTTTTTGCGTTTTGTATAAATTTGTTTCAAATAATGATGATTTTACCCTTCATTTTTTAAAATTTATAAAGTTATAATTAAAGAACATAAATTCTAATTTTTCACATCCCTTAATTACTTACTCTTTGTATGGTACAAAGAGGAAGAAAATTAAGGGATATGAAATTTCAAATTGTGTTGTTTACTTACTATTTTTTAAATCCAAATTTCCAGGGCAAAATCGTCATTTTAATACAAATTGCAACAAAAAGATGAGTTCAGGATACTTTTTGCAATTAACAAAGAACAGGGCTCCAAGTTGTCAAAAACGAATACCTCAAGGTACTTTTTGCAATTATCCCTATTTTTATTTGAACTTTCAAGGGTAAAATCATCATTTTGGAACAATTGACACAAAATGCAACTTCAGGTTCACATCGCGCAGCAATGTGATGTATATGGTACTTTGTTGCAACTATCCCTCAGTAATTCATTTGTATGAGTGTATTACACAATGAAGTTCTTGGTTATCTTTGGATCTGTTGTATGATTTTGACCTTTCCTATACTAATTTTTTGATGTCGAAACACAGGCCTTGCATCGGATCAGAACTCTTCGCCTCCAGTACCGAAACCAGCTACTCAAACGAGATATTGGTGCATCCACGCTCCCACCTATCTCTAAATCTTTGCCTACGGGTTCAAAACTTGCCATCGAATCTCCCAGTTAGATTAACCAAGGTATACTGCATACTTTCTTGTAGACCAAACGAAGGCAGCAAGGAACAAGAAAAAGGGCCACACAAGCCTTGGGAAACCGAGGACTTGGTAGAAATGGATGAAAAGCTGCTAAGGCACGTTACCGAACGTTCGAAAAAGAGTAACGGTAAGCGCCGTAGGAGTTCTGGTGAAGATCGAGTGGTTGTGAATGAGTTTACGTGTTTTGAACTCGATGAGGGAGGACAAGGGTTCTCAAATTGTTTGCTCGATGTTTCTGATTTTCCACAAGGTTGCTATCAAATCAGATGGCATAGCTGTTGTGTGGATGATCAGGGTTCTTATTGGAGCCTCCTTCCTCTGAATACTGGACCTGTGTTTACAATTCAAGGATCATCCAAAGACCAGCTGATTTTGTAGTATTGAAGCTGGCTAGATTTTTCTGATGATCTTGTCTGATATATTGAAGTTTTGTCAAGGTGAATGAGAAGATCATTTTACTTTACAAGGTGCTACTGCTGATAAGGTTTAATGTTTCTCTCTTATTCTACCATTGCACATTACTACGTTTGCGAATTGCCCACAAATACGTGAACTAGTAAAGTTTTGGGAAACCTTTCATTTATTGACACAAAACAACGGTTTCCGGTAAATCATTGTAACGCCTTCAGTTTTTTTTTTTTTTTTTTTTGCAAAATCTAACATTATCCTTTGTTGCTGAGGATAAAAATGACGATGTCATAAAGATTTAATGGAAACCGTTGTTTTGTGTGAATAAATTAAAGGTGATTGTGTATTATTGCGGAAAAAAGGTCACTGTAGCTAGTTTTCTTAGGCAGCTGACTACCCTTATGAATTTTTTTAAGTGCGTACAAAATAAATGGAAACCATCAAATTTTTCATTGTATATGCGAGTAGATTTTGAAACTTGGCACACTTTATTCTTCCGATTTCAGTTTGATTTCGTTCTCAATATTCTATATGGTATCATATTGAAAAATTAGATGACGGGGATGAGTAGTTTTACTTTATTCGCCGGTCCTTCCTTCATTGTTGCCGTTGTTATGGCCATGCCGACCACCACCACCAGGCCCTTCCAGGCTTCTCCTCTAGCCCTTGCTACAACACTAGCCCCGCTCACCACGACTCCCCCCGCCCTCGCCGCATCGAACGCCCACGACTTAACGGGAGCTTATGGCGGTGCACGGAAGGTACGAGCCCTATGTTTTCCGTTTGTCGTCGTCTTCTATGTGGTAGTTACCAGATGGTTACAGTGGGTTTGGGATCTGGGGTGGGACGGTAAGATGGTGTACCGATCTACGACACCCCTTGTCGGGTTACCCTGACGTTTCAAGACAACATAACGATCGAGTCTTTTCGTGCGAAGCATCCCAGGCTTATCCGAAAAATAAGATCTGAGGCGTTCGTTTGTCGTTTATTTCTTTTTAGATTGATAGTTCTTTTAACTCTATTATTTTATTGCAGGTTATTTCCTCTATTTTTAGTATTTTACTTTCCCAGCACAAGGTAGGACGTAGGAATATATTTCATTATCTAGGATGGAAACTAGGTTATTTTCTATAGGTTCATGAGCGTCAAGTGTCCTACAACAGACTTGAACAATATTCTATTTCTATGGTTTTTAGCCCTACCTGTAGTGTTTGGCCTCCGTTCTTTAAAAAAAAAAACTTAAACTCAATTGTCTTGAAAATTTATGAGTAATGATGTGAAAATAATTGGGCCTATTCAAATCTGGCACAGACCAAACACCAGCCCACAATGCAAATTTATGAGTAATCATGTGGTGGGAACTTCACCATGGAACCTTTTTTGTGGAAATAATTGGGCCCAAAACAGAAGTAAAGCCCACTGTATGGGCCTGAGCTATTCAAATCTGGCACAGCACAAACATCAGCCCACAATGAGGATTGCTTATTAGGGTTGTTCTCATTTCTGGTGCTGCTCCAGCGAGAAGAAGAACCAGAACAGAGAGAGAGAAAATGCCTGCGGGACACGGACTTCGAGCTCGAACCAGAGATCTCTTCTCTAGGCCGTTCAGGAAGAAGGGTTACATCCCTCTCACAACCTACCTGAGGACCTACAAGGTCGGCGATCACGTCGACGTCAAGGTGAACGGCGCCGTTCACAAGGGCATGCCCCACAAGTTCTATCATGGCCGCACAGGAAAGGTCTGGAACGTCACCAAGCGCGCTATCGGAGTTGAAATGAACAAGCAGGTTCGTTACATTAGGTAGCTGTGGCTTCTGGTTCGGTGCTTGATTGTTTGGTTTTTCATTTTTGAAGTACACATGAATTCTGCTGCTTGTTCCAGTAACTTGATTGGTTCTTCCATTTGTCGGATTTGATGATTATATAATCACCTGCTAGTTTTGATATGATCGACTAATTGTTTCGTCCTTTTGTGGGGTTTGATGATTATATAATCAGCTGCTAGTTTTGATATGATCACTTGGATGTTAGGATAAGAAACATTTTGGAATTGTTTATGCAATTGTTTGAGTCCATTGAATCTGAAATGTTCTCTGATTACTGCCACTGAAAATAGTTTATGGGTTTATGAGATTTTGAAATAATATTGATCTTTTGGGCTTGTATGAGGGCAAAAGAAAGTAATTTTGTACTTGGGTTTGAGTGATCTAATCATAGAATTTATAATAGAGAGTGAGAATTGTTCAAGCTCGTGATCAATGCAGTGCTGCTGGTTTTGCTTTTTGCATTACAATTGACGCTCCCTGGTTTGATATTCATGTACAATTATTTCTGATGTTGAGTGCATATGTAATTTGTTCGTCTGTGGAATATGTTTAAAGGTTGGTAACAGGATCATCAAGAAGAGGATCCATGTGAGGATTGAGCATGTTCTACCATCCAGGTGTGCGGAGGAGTTCAAGCTGAGGAAACTTCAGAATGATAAGCTAAAGGCTGAGGCAAAGGCTCGTGGGGAAAAGATCAGCACCAAGAGGAGGCCTGAAGGTCCCAAACCGGGTTTTATGGTTGAAGGTGCCACTTTGGAAACTGTTACTCCAATTCCTTACGATGTTGTCAATGATCTAAAGGGTGGTTACTAGATGTAGTTCTATGGGATTCTGCGCTTCGACTGTACTTGTTTTAAAACATTGGAATTTTGATCAGCAGAAAGTTATATTGTTCATTTATGTGGAAGTGCCGGTTTCTTATTGCTTACTAGAGTGTATCATTCAAAATTGACTTGATGATTTGTTTATTTGTTAGTGTGATGATATATGTTTCAAACTGTTTTTGCGCCTATTTTGTATTTGATGTCTCATTAATTGTAGCGAGTTTAGTTGATCTATTCTAGATTAGAAGTTACTTTGCTCACCATTTGGGAGTATTCTTAGCTATGCATCATGACTTTCTATTACTAATCCCAGTGTATGCTAGTGTATGCTAGCTTTTGAAAATGATTCCATTCTACTACTTTGTTACTTTTTGTGAGAAAGATATATGAAAATCAATAAACATTGTTCTTTAGTTGTATAAGACTCCATGGCTAAAGGGCTAAATTATTTGCAAAACATTGTTCGGAGGAGTTCTTTTATTGTATATGATATATGTACTCAACATCCGCTAGTATGGAACATTTTGCTGCATATAAAAGTATACGGTCGTTGTTACGTCTTCTTATGGGGCATGCTTGCCAATACCTCTTGCTTAAGGTTTTTGTACAGGCAAAGATGTCAAGTAGAGTCGATTTTTAAATTGGATGAAGAAAGTGACTATTATTGTGATTATCGAATTGTTGTCTTGTTCTTGTTGTGTTTATTGATATTGCCAGGGGATAAGCGGAGATTTCTGGAAATTAAAGAGTTTTTTGACGAGGTAATGACCTGTTTGCTATTACTATTTCATTATCTTTCTATTGTTCTACAGAATAGCTGGAGAGGAGAGCATACTCCAGAGCTCACCATGAATGGCCAGAATGGTTTTTTGTGTCACTACCTATTTGCTAATGGCTCTGCTCAATATGTCTTGCTAGATTCCGATGACCATGGACTTCCCTCTGTGAATCGGTCTATCAGTTTCTGTACTGAGACGAACTTACACATATGTGCATTTTGCAATGGGTTGCTTCTTCTATCTTCTTTTGCAGGTAATCATCTGCACTATACTGTCTGCAATCTTTATACCAAGTTGAGGATACCTCTTCCTGAACCTCTGGTGAGCACTCGGGATATTGGAGTCGGTCTTGCTTTTGATGGTCAGCACTACCAGGTTGTAAGAATTTTCAGTATCCAAGTGCCAAGAACAGATGTCGCTGAGTCCTCATCAGCTGGAAGAGGCTTGAATGAGTACAATCTGGAGATGGAAATATTCTCATCCAAAACCGGCTTGTGGGCCCAGCACCATCCTTTGATTCGCCTACCACCAGACCTCCCCAAGCCCAACACGACGCCTCTCTACTCCAAAGGAGCCATCTATTGGGAGCTTGGAGGGTTCTTGCTAGTTTACAATGCCAGCACCGGGATCTGCAGGTACATCAAGCTTCCAAACTACTCCGATACTTGGTCATGGCTTTCAATGACTTTTGGGCAGAGCTTGTGGGACTCTGGAGGGTATGTGCACTATTGTTGTTCTGACTATGAAGGAATCAAAACCTGGGTTCTCACCAAAGAACATGATCATCATTTTAAGTGGAAGCTGGTTCACTTAATCGGGCACCAGACACTCTTATTGCTGAATCCAGGAATGTTTCGCGACCTGGAACTCAACAATCCTGGATTCAGAGCCTCTCCATGGAAGCCTTACTTTGTTTCGCCTTGTGGGTTTGCTGAAGAATCTCAGACAATGTACTTGAGGCTGCCTGGGATGTTTGTTTCTTACAACCTCAGAACCCGAGAACTGAAGGAGATTTGCAGCTTCATGTTTCCTGATGAGAGTTACCATTGTTGCTTGCTTTTCCCTTACAGTCACAATGCACAGGTTGATCCACGAACGATGAATCCAAGGTCCTCATCATCAAGAGGAAATGCAGAGGTTGTTACTTTGCCTCTTGCAGGCTTACAGGTCAGAGGTAGAGATGCAATGGATTCAGGTCATTGGAGTATTTAAGATCTGAACTGCATATGAATGTATTATTGTATAATGAATTTGGTTATTTGAATCCATGGGCTTGAGTTGGATTAGATGGGTATATATTGTCATTGTTACAAGTCACTTGAGCCTAAGGTATTTGATTTAAAAGGGTTAATTGTCAAAAACTACTCTAGAGTATTGTTCACAAACAAAAAACTACCTAATGTTTTGTCCACCGACTTCCGTTAGAAAAACGTAACATGTTAATAGTAAAAAACTAACCCAAGGTATCACTGACACAATTGTGAATGCATTATGAATTGTCTACACAACTTTAGAATGCATTATGAATTGCCCACATAATTTTAGAATGCATTATGTAATATGTATTGCTCACAAATCTATTGAATCCGCGAAGAGTTGTCCTAACCATTCATTCTGAACATTCATCATAGTTTCTACGTGTTACGCTTTTTTAATGGAAGTTGGTGGACAAAACTTTAAATGTAGCCTAAAAGCATAGACAAACGTTAGGTGGTTTTTCGTTTGTGGATAATACTTTAGGGTAGTTTTTGATAATTAACCCGACTTAAAATTCACTGATTTTAGAGTAGTCTATTTTGGATCATTGATTATTTTGGTACTGAAATTCAATAAATCTGTGTTTTCGTTCTTCGAAGTTTATTTTCGATAAATTTATTGTTCTTTGTACTCGAACTATTGGTTAATAAATTGAGATTTTTTATATATATATTCAGAACTTTTAGAATTAGAAGTAACAATTATCCCAAATTTTAAGATATCTAATGTCTCGTTTCATTGTTTGTGCCAATTCAAATTCAAACAATAATTTCAATACAGAATTAAATAATTAGGTGACACTGATATCACCATCTGTATTGAATATGACTGTAATATTTATTTCACAGGAAGTCTACACATTATCAATGCATCACTTTGTCAACTATTGTTGGCAAATATCATAATTACATAATCTAACCGACCCATAATGTCACAAATGTGCAAATATTTGATTCATAAATAAGATTTACTACAAAATGGTATGTTTTTTTTGGTATGACATCATATGTTACACAATTGATAATATAAATCTCTTGTAAATTAATTGACGACAAGAAAACACGATAAGTATAATATCCAAAAATTACCTTAAAATGTATTCTTTAATATTCGATTGTTTAATACCCAACCAAGTTTTATCATTTTCATTACCACACCATCAAAAGGGCCTTAGTAAAAGTCATCTTCATTAAACATGAGATAAGTGCAAATATTATTTGGTGAAAACCAAAAAATCAAAGCAAAGTATATCACCAAACCAGCCCATCACTTTCAAGCAATCAACCTCATCACTTTGGCCCTTCAAGCTTCACCAAGTAACATAAACAAGATCAAGTCAAGTGAACCTCCTCATGTAAGGAATTAAGCTGTTTTATATTGTACTGGTTCTTGTAGGGTTCTCCTCTTGGATAAATGTTAAAAAAAAAATCAAAAGAAAATAATGTGTTATAAAAACAATTGAAATAAATTTACCGAACATTCGATTTTAAACACCTATTACACAACACGTATTATTTAAACATTACATAACAATTAAATGACAAATTTCACATAAACTAAAAGAGCCGAGAGTGCAAACAAACATTGCATGCAACAATCGCTTGGATAAGATAAGGAGTGGAATAAAAGGTAGTACTCACTTAAACATAATGAGGACTTGTCGAAAAACATATTTTCAAGGTATGGATGTTGTGTATAATCATGTTTAGATTTCTGATATGGGATTAGAAACAAATGACGTTTTATAGATTATAAGATGAAATGTATTCGTTCTGAATTAAATTAACATTTGTCAAAACTAATTCATTCGTTATGATTATAGGTGGACGTATGTCGGCCCGAACATAGGATATCAGATTGTGATTATATGAACCAACCAAACAGGTCAACTTCACCACTGTTTCTGCAGAACCAGACACAGGAGACACCCATGTAGTACATAAATACCAAGAAAAAAACAGATCAGACAAAAGAAACATGGTGATTTCTCCTATGAACACAAACCAAAACCAAATGAAACAAAAAGGGTCTTCAATTCAATTCCCAAATACCCATCTCAGCCTCAGTTTCAGGTCTCACCTACCTCCCCCAAACCCCACCAAACCTCCTACTCTATCAACCATCTTTGCCTAATCCTACCCTCCTCTCTCTCTTCTCCAGATTGTCAATTCCATTATAGATCATCCCTCTTCTTAATTTGATTATAAATTTCCCAAATTCAACTAAGATTGATAATTTTAATGTTGTTGTTTCCTTGACCTGGTTTCTTGGAGTGTTCTGGGTTGGTGGGTCAATAATTGTATGCTTTTCTGGCTACTCAAAAACCTGGAAATTTTCATTTTTTTTGTCTCCATCTCTCTCCCATGTCAGCTTCCCTTGATTTTGACTAATTTATAGCTACATAACATGCCCATCTGTTAATTATCATGATTTTATTATAGTTTACAATTGTTTTGATTGAAACCCATTGAATATTTTGATAAAAGATGACATTTTTATTTGAAGAAAATGGTAGGAAGAGTGGGATTTGGTCATAATGATGAGAACCCATTAATAAAAATTGATTTTTTATGTTGAAAAACTGGTTTACTTTTTAATTTGGGAAGAAAAAAAATGAAATAAAAAATTGATTTTTTTTAATATACAGTGAAAATGGTCTCACATGCTTGTAGTTGTAGTTTTGTGTCTGAGATAGCTCCTTCTTCGTCGGTGATTTTCAACATTAAAAGCTCTTCTTCTCTGATCCTATCTCATCTCCCTATTTATTCTGAAAGCGATTTCAAATCCACTCCTATTCTCGCGACGTTGTCGTTTTGCGGCGCGAATCGGGTTCGTAGATTCGGCTCTTGTCGTCTCCGTCGTCCATTGACGATCGCTGAAATGGCTTCTAACGGCGGAGCCGCCAGTAATTTGGTGACCGACAACCACCTCCGGCACGTCGAGTCGATGACGGTGCAACCCTCCGGCGCCGGGAAGATACAGCAGCTCAATGCGGTGATTCTCGGGGAGGCGCTGGCGTCGGAAGAGAACGATCTCGTGTTTCCGAGCGTTGACTTCGCGAGCCAAGCTCTGGTTCCGTCCCCACAAAAGGTTCTTCTTCTTCTTCTTCTCCAAAAGCGATTTGGGTTTTTGTTTTTTTGCCATGATGTTGATTTTTTGGTTTGGAAAATTTGATTTCGAGGTCAGTATCTGGAGATGTACAAGAGGTCGGTTGAGGACCCACCTGGGTTTTGGTCAGATATTGCATCTGAGTTCTACTGGGAGAAGAAATGGGGAGAGCAAGTTTGTTCTGAGAATCTGGATGTCAGGAAAGGGGAGATTAAGATTGAGGTACATTGTTTTTTTGGGTGTCACTTTCAGATTTTGATTGCTTCTGTGAGAAAAAAATTCAAAAAAAGCTTGTGAACTGAGATGAGATTGAGATGATCCTTTGGCTTGATCTGTAATTTGTGGGTTTATGTTTTTGAACTTTGAGCAGTGGTTTAAGGGAGGTGTCACCAACATTTGCTACAATTGTTTGGATAGAAATGTTGAAGCTGGACTTGGAGACAAGGTTGCTATTTACTGGGAAGGAAATGATCTTGGTGTTGATGACTCCCTCACATACACTCAGCTCCTCCAGAAAGTTTGTCAGGTCAATGATTTGCTTTCGAATGATCTTGAACTCATGTCACTTGCAATTGATCTTCGGGTTTTTCGGTTCATGATCTGGTTTGACTCTATCTGCTTTGCTGAGTTGATTCAACTTGTTTGCAGCTTGCCAATTACTTGAAAGAAAAGGGTGTCAAAAAGGGCGATGCAGTTGTGATCTACTTACCCATGTTGATGGAACTTCCTATTGCAATGCTAGCTTGTGCTCGTATTGGTGCCGTGCATTCGGTACTGAAAACACATTGATCTCTGCCTCTAGCAGTGTTAGATTTAGGGAACACGTTATTCACATACCCACTTTGACTATCAAAGACACCCCCTAGGTGAGGGGTTATCAATAACACACTGCCACCTTCCTTATTAATCAAAACACCCGGATATACGCAGAAAAGGTGATGTTTTTGTCAGGAACACTCTGTCACCTTTCTCATTTGTCTATGTTTTTTGGGGGGAAATGACCCAAATCCGGGTGTTTTTGATGACAAACGAAAGATGACGGTGTCTTATTGATATCGCCTCACCTTTACCGTGTATTCATGAATAAATAAATAACGTGTAGCTTGTTTCTGTCAGGTTGTATTTGCTGGGTATTCTGCTGAATCACTTGCTCAAAGAATTGTGGATTGCAAACCGAAAGTTGTCATAACTTGCAATGCTGTGAGAAGAGGCCCTAAAGTTCTTAATCTTAAAGACATTGTTGATGCTGCTCTCATCCAATCAGCCAAAGACGGGGTCTCTGTAGGTAGTGATTTGAACATAACAATAAATGCATCTTTAGGCCTTTCATATTGCATCTGGATAATCGAATAGGCCATATATCTCTGTTGACTCGTGGGTCTTGTTTTCATGTTTTGAGCAGATACGTGCTTGACTTATGAAAACCAAGCTGCCATAGAAAAACAGAACACTAAATGGCAGGAAGGAAGAGATGTGTGGTGGCAGGTTCGTAATTTAGAGTGCTATTTGTTTTTTGTGCATTCGATTTCTTCATTGTATCAATGTATTTTTGGTATGAGCCTACATGAGAGATACATGATATATAATGTTGGGATAATTGCAAAAAAGTACCCTGTTGTAGTCATTTTTTTTGCAACTTGTAGCCCTCTTCTTTGTTTATTGCAACAAACTACCATGAGCTTGTCTTTTTGTTGCGATTTGTATAAAAAAAAAGGGTGATTTTATCCTTACAATTGATATTTTAAAAATAATGAGTAAAAAGCAAAAAATCCAAATTTTCACGTCCCTTAATTTCACCCTCTTTGTGCCAAGCTAGAAATTTAAGGGATATGAAAATTTGGATTTTTTGTTCTTTAATTATTATTTTAAAATTTAAATGCTCAAGGGTGAAATCACCATTTTGAAACAATACAAAGTGCAACAAAAGACAAGTTCATGGCACTTTTTTGCAATTATCCAACGTTCTTCATAGTCAACATCTTCTGATGCATGCTTCATAAATTGATATTGATGATGATTTTGTGCACTTCAGCTTTGGTTATTAGTTAACCACCGTCACATTTCAGGATACTGTTAATAAATATCCAACTACTTGTGCTGTGGAGTGGGTTGATGCGGAGGATCCACTGTTCCTACTGTATACCAGCGGTAGCACGGGAAAGCCAAAGGTATGAATAGTCATTTTTCGTGTTTGGATAGCTGCCGTTAAATCAGGGACTTTTTCCCTAGTAAACTAAGGAATGTGGCTCTCATTATGCTTAACAATTCAACTATTCAGTGAATTATATCATTTTTTTGGTTTCGCCCACTTGGGTTGGCCTGGTGGTCAAGGAGCTCTCTCATCTTATTGAGGTCAGAGGTTCACATCCTGGTGGGTACCTTTGCTTGAGAGCAGGTGTGGGTGGAGGGTAGGCTAAAAATAGACTAGGCTAGGATAGGATCTCCCCGTTCTCTTCCTGATAAAAGAAATCGGTTTCAGCATGGTATTAGAGTTGTCTTTCAATTGGACCTTTGTGTCATTCCTTTGACCTGACCGAAGACAAATTAGTCTCCTAGGTTCACGTGCAAGCATCTTAGTCCGATATGCACGTGAGGGAGGTTTTAGAGTCCCACATTGAAAGCAGGTGAATCTTTTTTTGATAGATTAAATCAGGTGTATCGAAACATTTTGGGCTTAAGACCTTATGTAGAGGTAAGAGAACACTATGCAGTTTTTGGTTCTTAAAGAACTTTTTAAGATTAAAGTATCAAACAATAAATGGAGTTCCTTATGTAGGAGAGAGCACCCCCACCTTGAGAGAGGCCCAACATGGGTTAGATAGATTGAGGCCCAACGGGTTGGATAGAGAGAGGCCCAACTGAAGTTGAGAAGAGAAATAAGAAATGAAGTACCGCCGTTGGGACTTGAACCTAGATCACGAGACCCATATTCAAGTGCTTGACCTGCATGTAGGTGTAATCACCATTTGATCTACGTCTTTGGGCTTCTACAATGGGGCTTCATGTGGATCTTGCCGTTAGATATACATGTTTATGCTTCTATACATGGGTTGCATGTGGATCTAATCACCATTTGATATGCATCTTTGGGCTTGGGCTTAATCTTTGTAGTTAAATCGGGTTTTCTATTAAATTGAAAGGAGATCTTTCCTCTATTTTCTCCTATTGCATGCTCTAATATATATGTTTTTTTCGAAAAGGGAGTTCTTCATACAACCGGAGGATATATGGTGTACACCGCTACAACTTTCAAGTATGCATTTGACTACAAACCGTCCGACATCTACTGGTATGTGCTTGAAACCTCGATTTACGCATAATGTCCTCTATATGGATTCGATTTATTTTGATGATGTGGCCTATCTTTGTCCCAAATTTAGGTGTACGGCTGATTGTGGTTGGATAACTGGGCACAGCTACGTCACTTATGGACCAATGCTCAATGGAGCATCAGTTATTGTTTTTGAAGGGGTAAATAAATTTATAAAACTGTTTCTTCTTACCATGATCTTTATTAAATCAGAAAAGGGCAATAATTTATCATGAAAAATAGAAACTTGGGATAATTTCATAAAAGTATACTAAAATTTATTGGCTTTTAATTTTTTTCATTCAACTACTCTAAACTTTCAAAATTTCATATTTTTCTCTATTTTAGTGACAAATGACAAAAATACCCCTGCAACAATTCAGGAAAAATTACTACAACAATGGCATAATTTTGAAAATTAATGAAGAGTATTTTTGTCATTCATTACCAAAATAGAGTGAAATGAGAAAATCTAAAAGTCGTGTTGTTAAGTGAGAAATGTGACAAATTTAGTGTACTTTTGTGAGATTATGCCCATAAAGTTTCAAGTTTAAATCAAGGAATTATTTGTCATAAATAATCTAAATCTAGCATATAATTATCAGGATCCTTTGTCTGTATATCATCATATCTTATGATTGTATATAAGAAGCTACCAGTATCTGAATTCAAAGTTTTCACCGTGATTGTCATTTAACTTCATATTGATGTGTACTGATGCAGGCTCCGAATTATCCTGACTCTGGACGTTGCTGGGACATTGTTGACAAATACAAGGTGTCAATATTTTATACGGCCCCCACATTGGTGCGGTCCCTTATGCGTGATGGTGACGAGGCAAGATATATCTTTAACCTTATATATGCTCTGACATGCACGTGACTTCCTCATTTTTGTAAATACCCGTTTTCCCTTGATTTAAAAATACGAAAAAGTAGTAATCTGAAGTATCTTCTAAATTATGCAAAAAAATCCTTTTATTTAAAAAAGGAAAAACCCCAATGACGCACCCCCTTTCGACCTTTATCAACAGTTTCTGTCAGTTTTTGCAAAAACTAACGGTCACCTTTGCAAAGTTTTTCTCAAAACAAGCCCCCTAAAATCATATGTGAAGGTTAGTTTTTGCAAGAAACTGACGGCGTCATAACGATTCAATGGAAACCGTTGTTTACTGATAATACATTTGTAAAAAAAAGTCAGCGTAGCATACTTGTCTTAATAAAAGTCGAAAGGAGGTGCGTTATTGGGGTTCACCCAAAAATAAATAAATAAATATATTTTAAAGTCATTAAGTATTTATTTTTTACTGTTTTAAGGGTGTTTTTGACTTTTATTTTGATTTTTAATGGTGTTAATCATGGTGCAAAGAAAAAATTCACCATGATAACTCGAATGGCCTATTGATATGAACTATTACTGACTTTGCAGTATGTTACTCGTTACTCACGCAAATCCTTGCGTGTCCTTGGAAGTGTCGGTGAACCTATCAATCCTAGCGCATGGAGGTTTTCATCTCAACATTATTTTATATGATCCTTTTGTTGATTAAGCACTATTAACGCATTCCAACTTCTTGCAGATGGTTTTTCAATGTAGTTGGAGATTCAAGGTGCCCTATATCCGATACTTGGTGGCAAACTGAAACTGGTGGCTTTATGGTAACTCTTTTTTCTTCATCTACTTTTTTCAAATTATAGTTGTGGACAGGTTCTATCTTGGGTTTATTGCACATAACTACATTTTTAATTTGTCCAATAACACATGAACCCATAGTAAAATTTTCACTGATACATGACTACCCTTATAAATTTCCACGTGTCACCATCGTACAAAATAGATGGAAACCATAAAATATCCCACAACTACTCGTTCCCATCCTTTATTCGTCTGATTTCAATTTAATCTCATTCTCGAAATCTTCCACAAAATCATATTGAAATCGGAAGATTAAAGGTTGGGAGTGAGTAGTTGTTTGATAATTTTAAATTTACACTCACGTGTAAGTCATGTGATGAAGAATAAAACGATTTTTTATGGTTTCCGTCTATTTTGTTGATGGTGGCACCTGAAAAATTTGTAAGGGGTAGCATGTGTTTGTAGAAATATTATTGTGGGTTTGTGGGCAAATCATAAAGGTAGTCATGTGTAATTAACTCTTTGATCTGTAATCTGTAATAATGTTCGTTACGATTCCTTTACAGATAACTCCAATGCCAGGCGCTTGGGCACAGAAGCCCGGTTCCGCTACTTTTCCTTTCTTTGGAGTTCAGGTCTCTGATGCTTACTTGTTTTATACATTTGTTTTCTTTTATTAATTTCTTCATAAATCTTAGATTTCATGTTTTTTTTGTGCAAAAAATACAGCCCGTCATAGTGGATGAGAAAGGTGTTGAGATTGACGGTGAGTGCAGCGGATACTTGTGTGTGAAAAGCTCATGGCCTTCTGCATTCCGAACTCTTTATGGTGATCATGAAAGATACGAAACCACATACTTCAAGCCTTTCCCGGGATATTATTTCACCGGCGATGGCTGCAGCAGGCAAGCTATTATTTCTACTAGGGAAAACTCCAATAACGCACCTCCTTTTATCCTTATTTGAGACAATTGAACTGTAGAGGTTATTTGTTTGCAAAAACACACAATCACCTTTCATTTATCCAGACAAATCAACGATTTTTCTTAAGTCGTTATGACGCCGTCAGTTTTTATGCAAAAACTAACCTTCACCTTGTTTTTTCCCTCAAAATCAAACCCCCTAAAATCATAGGTGAAGGTCAGGTTTTGCAAAAAAAAAAAAACTGACGGCGTCATAACAATTTAACGGAAACCATTGTTTTATGTGAATGAATGAAAGGTGATTGTGTTTTTGCAAACAAATGACCTTTACAGTTAGTTTGTTTTAATAAACTAACGCACCTCCTTGACTCTGTACATGCCTTGTTTAGTATTATACATCCGTAACATCCTAGATATCATTCATATTTTATAGGGATTATTGCAAAAACTGACTATGTAGTTTAAACTTCTTGCATGTAATGTCTTCTAAAAACCATTGCGAGTTGGTATGGTGAACAATACTTTTTTGCACAACCAGTTATATTTTGAATGAAAAAAATTACAAAAAAATCTTAATTTATCCTAAAAAATATACAATTTTTTTCTTGAATTAAAAAATTAATTAATTTCTATATTTTGCAAGTATTAAATTTTGCTATGTATAAAGATGTAACTTTTACTTTTCCTTTGATTTTTAATGGTTGTTACTGACGGTCTAAAATAAAAATTGTTCACGATACCAACTTGCAAAAGTGCAAACAGCACGGTCAGTTTTTGCAGTTACCCATATTTATATATAAATAAGATACTATATTTGAACTTAAAATCTAATCCTTAGGATGTCCCTAACCTGTAATTCATCAACTAGAATTATGATGATCTACTTATTGAGTTGAACTGCGCATGTTTATATTTTAGGGACAAGGATGGATACCACTGGCTTACTGGACGAGTTGATGATGTCATCAACGTTAGGTACTCTTTTTTTGTTTAGATAAATAATGCACATATGTAATAATTGGGGAACACTCGGGTGAAAACCCGAAGGTTGTAAAGTTGAATATGGAAATCGAAAACTTATTGTAGTCATTGGATTGTAAATGTAATGGGTGGGATTAAGTTTGGAAACATCTCAGCCATTAAAAAATTCAATCCAATGGACACAGATAGTTTTCAGTTTACATTCAAACCTTCGGTTTTCACCTGATTATTATACTAGAATAATAAGGGATGATTACAAAAAAAATACCGAGGTATTCAGTTTTTGCAATCTGTAGCCCTCTTTTTTGATAATTACAAAAAGTATGCTGAACTTGTCTTTTTTGTTACAAATAGTATAAAACAACGATTTTATCCTTATGATTTAGATTTAAAAATAATAATTAAAAACATCTAAATTTTCGTATCTCTTAATTTTCTTCCTCTTTGTACCATATAAAGAGTTTGATTAAGGGATATGGGAATTTGGATTTTTTTTTGTTTGATTATTATTTTTTAAATCTAAATTTCTAGGGTATAATTGTCATTTTGAAACTAGCTTATATAAAGTGCAACAAAAAGACAAGTTTAGGACGTTTTTTTTGCACTTACCAAAGAAAGGGGCTACAAGTTGCAAAAAGTGAAAACCTCAAGGTACTTCTTTGCAATTATATGTAGTAATAATGTAACTTTGTTCATCAAAGTTAGGTAATTTTTTTTTTGTTATAGAAATAGCATAGTTGTGTGATATAACAACATTTTTTTGTTTACAATTTATGCAGTGGGCATCGGATTGGCACGGCGGAGGTTGAGTCTGCTTTAGTATCCCATCCCCAATGTGCAGAAGCTGCTGTTGTTGGCGTCGAACACGAGGTCAAAGGACAGGGTATTTACGCATTTGTTACTCTGGTGGACGGCGTTCCCTATAGTGAAGAACTCCGTAAAAGTCTTGTACTTGCCGTGAGACAACAGGTTTGTGTTGAACCAGTTGACGCTTTTCATATATTTGAAAATGTGGGGGTCACATAACCTGCACGTAACTCATTTCCTGTCTTCTACTGGATTTTGACAAAATGTGCAAAAAATGGCAAGTTATTGCAACTATCCCTTAAATTTTATATCCGGCTCTATCTCACTTATTATATGAATATCGTAGTTCCTTCGACATTACAATTATAGTAACTTTGCTAACACACCCTTGGCGATCTTCGATTCTCAAAAACACACTATGTAGGTAAGGGGTTATCGGTAAACACAGTCACATTTCATCATTGAAAAGGTGGGTTTTTTTTTATCAGAAACACACTAAAAAGGTGATAGTGTATTCTTGATAAAACCATCACCTATTCAGTGTGAATCCGTGGCTTTTTGATGAATAACGAAAGGTGACATTGTGTTACTGATAACTCCTCACCTATATGGGAGGTTCCTAAAACTCAAAGGTCATCGATGGGGTGTAAATAACGTTTTCCCTTACGATTATCATATCCTCATCGTGTCAATTAGTCCTCGTTTCATGTCCCTGAAGCGTACTAAATGTTGTGGATTTCAGATCGGAGCATTTGCAGCGCCCGACAGGATCCACTGGGCCCCGGGGCTTCCCAAGACAAGGAGCGGGAAGATAATGAGGAGGGTTTTGAGGAAGATCGCTTCCAGACAGCTGGACGAGCTCGGGGACACGAGCACTCTTGCAGACCCGAGTGTGGTTGAGCAACTAATCGCCCTTGCCGACAGCTGAGGCCTCAGATCATGTAAAAGGGGCTTTATCGTGTCATCGAGTTTCAATCATCGTTATTAGCTTATCACCCATTTTTAATTTGTTAAGGGAAATAATGTGCTGTTCCAAGTTGGTGTTAACTCTGAGAACTGGATGGTCTGTTTTGTTCTACAAAATGAGTTACATGTGCAAGGCAAGGAATAAGTACAAGGGTTGTGAGTCTCTGCAGCTTCTTTGCTTAAGTAGATGTGTAGAAGTAGAGTTTGGGTTTGTAATTCAATGAAGTTTAGGTCTTGCATTGGGCTTGGCTTCATATTTCATGTCTTGGTTTTTGATAGATATCAAATAAAATTAGGTATCACGACGTGTACGGCATATTTCTACACTTCATAAAAATTCAACTCAGTATTTTTTTTTTATAGATTTTTCTTGTTTAATAATACTATGTTCGTCAGGAATTTCTGCTTACTAGTATTGATCTCAAACTTTAGAATAATTATATACAAGATGCATATTTATAAGAGCATCTCCAATGTTGGTGGTAAAGTCGGTGGTAAGTTGTTGGCGGGGAGAAAACGTCGGCGTTGAGCTGGCGTTTTGTTGACGTATGGGTGCTGACGGTGAGGGCTAGTGGTAAGCTCACTATCAGTACGAACCGCCAGCGATTGAAAAATTGTGAAGAAAATGGTATGGACATGCTAGTATTGGAGGTTGTTGACTGTTCGTGCTGACTGTTGGTTGAGAAACGGCTGAAATATTTTTTTTGATTGAACAATCAGCACCAACAAACTTGCATTGGAGATCCTCTAAGAGCGATTTAAGTTGTAGAGGTTGCCGCTTATTTTGCAAATAGACTCAGCCTATTTATATTACTAGCATCCCAAAATCAATGTATCAATGGATAAAATTTAAAGAAAATTTCAATATAATATCATTAACATTTATTTGTAAGATAATATTTTGATATAACTTTTTACAATACAATAACTACTAAATATTTATTTGCAAGATAATACTTAGTATAATTTTTTTAATATAATAGTCTGCCAAACATTTAATCGAAGTTTGGTACTTAAACATTAATTTTTTGTTATTTTTCTTTCTAAACGCCGTAAAATGTTAAAATTATCCTTTATTACATAAATTTGGCTCTAGATATAAAAATCAAATAAATATTGGGCTGCAGACCTAACATCGCCGAGCGTGGGGCCCTGTGTGGGACGGCGGGGTGTTATAAAAAAGTGCTCAATTGGTGATAGCATCACTCAAGGAAATGCTATAAAGGGTGAGGTCTTGGGTTCAAGTCTCACCAACAATCTAGGTTGGTATTTGTCTGTGGACAATACACCAGAGGGGTTGGGGTGTATTGGGCTGCAGACCTAACATTGCCGCGCGTGGGGCCCTGTGTGGGACGGCGAGATGTTACAAAATACACAGACGAAGGGCTCTACTCAACGTAAATATAAAACCGGCACACTCCTCGATCAATCCCATCCCGGATTCTGAGTCATCTGAACACGCCATCCTTGGCCTCGATATGGTTATCCATCCGACTACGCCGTCTCTTAGACACAAACATGGTTTCACACACAGCACACTCACTGATGGTCTAGGTATACCAGCCGAACCATCTTAGCATACACCCGGTCTATCACTCACCCGGTCATTTCACAATCAATGGTTCACATAGTCACACATGGCACACTTGCCCACACATCCACAATATGCAACAACGATGATAGTTCTATTTAGACTCTCACACAACAGTCATAATACTATTCAGACCCTCACACAACGAGTATACTATTAATTAGACTCTCACACAGCGAGTAGGACACACATCATGCAAATCCTAGGACCCAGACTTGGCCCACCTATCAGCACAACAATTATCCAAAAATCACAAGCAGTTCCAGCGGATAACAATCATGTTCGTCCCACAACTCAATTGGTGATAGCATCACTCAAGGAAATGGTATAAAGGGTGAGGTCTTGGGTTCAAGTCTCACCAACAACCTAGGTTGGTATTTGTCTATGGACATTACACCAGAGGGGTTGGGGTGTATTGGGCTGCAGACCTAACATCGCCGCGCGTGGGGCCCGGGTCTGGCACGACGGGATGTTACAATCAAAGCATCATGTCTCATTCTTGCGAACCCACCCCCAACCATATTGTGATTTGGACCATTTAGCAGTGTATGACCCTCTGTCCTCATGGAAACATGACCATCCTAAGGCAGAGGATAACTCGTCGTCCGCGCCGGTGACGATGAGGCTAGGGATAGAATCCTAGATGGGCGACCCCTTTTCGGCTTGCCAGATAAGGACGCCGACAGGGCACGCTCCGGAGAAAAGAGCACTGTGGCGGAGTTTCCTAGAGACGAGAAATCCACAGAGTTGACTGGCACCGAAGGGATAAGAGAGGAGGTTGCTTTTCGTTTCCTCTTCCTCTTCGCTTTATGTGGCTAGACGACCTCCAAAGAGAGGTGTGGGTGCAGGATGAGTCCAGTTCACGATGTGACCGTCATTGGTAAAGATGGAGGCGTGGTGATAATCATTAGTGGGATGAACAATGTTGTTGTGACAAAAAAAAATAGGCGACAACATGATGGTTAAGATTAAGGCTAGAGAGAACAGGAGCCTCTAGAAGAATAAGGCACACAAAATCGTGAGAGTTTTATAATAATAGTAGAGTTAATTAGGAGTATTTAATTATTTCTTTGAGAGTATCTAGCATTAATTATGTGTGATATTATTTTTTGAGAATAACACGTACTATTATTACTGGAAAAGAAAATAGGATGATGAGCACATAACAGTACTCATCGTACATGATAGCGTCCAACTAAAGAACATAAAGCAATAACAGAAATCTAAAATTTGTTCGATGCATAGGGGCGGTTGAAGGGGAAATCTGCGGTAGCATCCAGGGAAGCCATGGATGCCAATACAGCATACTTCTACCAAATGGCACTGGGCGAGCAAGCCGAGTGAAAAGGGATTCCGATTGGAAATAAATCGACTCTGAGGTGCGCTCCAGTAGAATACTGAATCCTTACAGTGACGTCCTGGACAGTCCTATAACCAGGAACTGAAATGGCTCAGATGGACTTTGCATTCTCCCGAGGAATCAGCAGACGTCGTCCCCCCTCGGATGATAATGAGGGCCTTTAAAAACGTATAATTGCTGGTTCCCAATCTGATTGAAGAATGCCACGCCGGTATTTTGTGGAATCGATGCCACCCTACGTCCAGTGAGGCGGTATTACCGGCAAACCCCCCACTGGACCACGAGGGACTCATTGATCTAGGCGAGGGTGCGTTCCGCCCCTCGCCGTTTGTGGTGTACCTCCATTGAACTTCGCATGCCCCTCTGAATCAATGCCCAGGAGTAGTGTTAGACTATTGAACGTCCCAACACTACCAGCAGACAGGTACCTCCTGTCGCTGACTGAGGACCAGATCCTTGCGGTACCTGTCCCCCTACAGACAGACGAACAACCTTTGTGGACCGATACAGCGACCGACTACTCTCGTTGCCTCCATTGTGTCCTCCTTCACTACTACCGTCGTCGTCTTGTCTGCCCAGAATCACCCCGACGTCACCGCGACCCCCGATGTCCCGATATTCTGCACCGCCCGCCACCATCGATGGACAACCACCTGATAATCGTATCCCACCAAACACCATCGAGACCAGCACCGCCCTAATGAACCTCACCGGAGGTGCCTTGCTTCGCCCCACTCCGTCGTCGTGGCTCACCGAGAACCCGCCCTGCACCCACAGGTGAACAACCCACACCGGCGGATCCTCGTCCCACCCCGTGTCGCCGCCGCCTCCCCTACCCCCGTTGTCGATCAAAACCATCGACAAACAAGCGCCGCCATGGCTCGCCGTCAACGGCCCAATAACCCACGGTGGGGCCACTCCTTTCACCTCCATGGGAACGCCCTGGTCATCCGAGACCACACTGCATCCCTCCCCCTTTCCGAGATCACAACAGACCTCCCTGTATTTGGCCTTCCTTCATCGATCATCACCTGCAACCAAACCACCCCACACCAGTACCATACCCACCATGTCATGAAGAGATACCATCGCACATACCTTGCTTTTTGGTCCATCATAGACCAATCAAACCGTAAACGGCGACGACGGAGATCAAACCCTAGCCGCCGCCCACAGAGCTCTCGCATACTGCTTTTTATGTGTGATATATTTCCAGTTAACGGCACTATCAATATCCACTATTTATTTTTATGAAGTTTTATTTTATTTTAAAAAATAAAATATAATGTAAAAAAGTATTTTACTTCAAATTTCAGATTTAACTCTGCATTTTTTTAAAAGGCTAAAATTTAATTCTGAAAAATCAGATTTTATTGCTTTTGTTTTTTTTAAACCCTTCAATGCCAGCAGGGGGACATTTGGTCATGTCGCTATCACTCTGCAGAACGCTACTGACAGCAAAGCGCTGCCTGTGTCCCCTCTCTCGTTAGCTAGCGCTAGCACCCCCATGCCTGTCACAAGCAAGGTTCTAAAAGTCGCTAGGAGCTAGTCGAGCGGCTAGGTCCTTCGAGGATTAATCGGGGATTAATCGGATTTGTATTTTTTTTTATTTTTAATAGATATATTATTATATATATAAATAAAATATGAATTTCATTATATTAAAATGGTAACAAATATCTAAAATACCTAAAAAATAACACCAAACAACTCAGAAGCACAACACCTAATATCACCAACACCATAACCATCTAATTATTTTAATTGTTGTAATCGCCTAGGCGGCTAGGCGGGTCGGCTAGGCATAGGCGGGCGCCTAGGCGGCATCCAATCGGGATTTTTAGAACACTGGTCACAAGCAATGCTCTCAACGCTTTGTGATAGCTTCAGGTTCAGGCACCACACCAATTCTTTTTTGCAGTTGTAAAAAGAAAAATAGAGTATATAACTGCAAAATTGACAAATAAAATTACTCAAAAGTTTCGTGTACAAAACTAAATATCACAGAAATATGTTTCTCCGGGTCTCCCTAGTGCAAAATGACGTAACTCATGAGGGAGGGAAAAAACTGAGTGGCAACATCGAGCTGCTCAGCTTTGGCTTCATCGCCTTTTCTTGTTCGCTTTGGCATTGCTGGATGGGGATGCAACCAGGGACACAAACAGCACCACAATGGAAATTACAGAGATCAAGGATCCATACTTAGCCAGCAACCTCTGCAATACAATGAGGTCCCACAGAGTTTAGAATACAAAGACAAATGAAGGAAAAGCATGGTTCCATTAAAAAATCTACAAATGTTTGCTTCTGCTGATCGCCTTATCATACATGCATGAAAATGGACATCAAAGAGACTAAGCTAATTACTGAATTGCTGATACGTTGGGGATTTCACCTATGGGCCATTCTCACAAACCAAAAACAATGAATAATTTAATGCGAGGTTCACATCACATGTAGACGGTAGGCCTACCTCCGTGAATAATTAATTACATGCCCGTTACATTCATTGTAATCAAGGTTCTAAGACCCGGGATCTGCCAAAACTCTGTGAGGCGACAAATATGGAGTTTTTGACTTATCGGGGAGGATCAGCATAACTGACATATTTGTATATAATATATAAATTAAAGACAACAATAACAATAATTTAGTAAAGTACGATAATTCCAAACAACTTATTGAGTTGAAACAAAAGCACAAACCATAATTCAAAAAAAAAAAAGAGCATAAGAAACAAGTTCAAATACTAAGCATAAAAAAAACACATTGTTAAAGTTTGACTAAGTTTGGGCTGAATTTGACCGAATTTTTAGTTGAACCGGTTTCCACTTGTCGAACTCGGTGGCTAAGTTCCACCGAGTTCTCCCCGAGTTTTAGAAAAGTGGTTGTAATGCATGTCATCCACTTGTATAATTAAAATATTGAAGTTCTAAAAATAACGATGCATACCTTAGCCTGTCGATATTTGATCCCAAAGTGAAGGCATATACATGAAAATACATATAAGAGAATGGTTAGCACACGAATTGTGATTGAAGACCGGCTAAATGACACATAGGATTCTTAGGAGAAACCTACCCATTCAAACTTCTTCTCAGGAGGTCTGTCTGCAAGAATATCTAAAGGCACAATGGGAGTTGAGAATGCCTCCTATGAAGTATAAACAAGCAGCGGTTAGAACAGAAAAGAGAAGAACCTCCAAAGGAAAAGTGGATCAAGAAACACTGTTATGCATGTCCAACCTGTAGAGAAGACTTCGTGGGAATGCGGAATTTAATGACTGCTGGCGCACCATAGAACAATCCTTTCACTTTCGCCTCTAATTCAAAAGTGTGAGATACTTGAGCGCCCCTGCAATCATAAAGCTCATATTGTTTTAGGAGTTGCTTCGGACAGTCAGTGAAGAAAAAGTTAGAAAGTCGAATAAGGACGTAAAATACAAAAGGAAAAACGACATCACTAGAAGGTGGCACTTACGCATCAAGCTTTTCCCATGACTTTGAAGTTTTTCCACTGACAATATCAAATGAGTCTTTGGGATAGTCAACATCACTGAGACTTACATCATATGCGATCCTGTCAATAAATAAAAGACGAAACGAATAAACATTTGTACTTCCCAAAACAATATATCAACAGTAGAATAAACCCATCGCATTGACTGACTGAGAAAATTTATATTAACTTCACTGCAACCCGAACTATCAAAAGGGTAACTAAATTTTGGGTACTAGAAGTGTTTTGTGTGTCATGCCTAGACTGAATACAATCATTTTTTACATGTTATGATACTAGGAGCAGAAGCAACCGTTCTGAATCATGCAAGCCCCACCTAACCGTAAAGCTCAGCTCCTAACCTCCAGTTAATCCCTTCAACCAGATTGACATTCACGATCATAAAAGACTTCCCACTACCTCACAAGACAGCTATTTCATTATAAGCATCACCCTTCAAAAAAAACACCTCCGATATAAATCACCAGAAGAAGTATATGCACCATAGAGTGACAGCAACAGTAAGTGACCAACTTTCTTCCACACTATCTCCTTATCCAGAGTTCACTTGTAATTAAAAATTATTATTGTTATTAGCATATTGAATTGAAAGGTCATTAGAAAAGAACAACCTCCAACAAAGCAATTACACATTGTACTTTTAGAAATTTCCCACAGTACAGTTGACAGTTAGTAAACGTATTGCAAAAAGAAGCAAAATTTTAATGAGATCATAACTTCAACACACATAACCTAACAGAATCTTTAGCCTTTACCAATCAACATGTGTCATTGCATGCAGTAAATTTCACATTGAAAAGAACGATTTGGTTCAATTGATCTCGATTCCTATGATTCGAAGCTCAACTTTATAGCTCTCACACAAAATCACTCAGGGAAATTTTCAGAAATGAATAAAACAATATACAAATCAATCGAACCAGATCTACCGCGATTCAGAAACAAAATTCAAGCACCAAAGTCAGATCCGAGCAGAGATATAGAAATTGACGTACGAAGAGCCCTGATTGTAGATGTCGATGGAGACGGAGACGCGCTCGGCGCCGGATTTGAGCCTGGTGAGGGACGCCTTCTTGTGGGCCAAGATGAAGGGAACGTCGGAGGTGGCCAGAGCCGAAGAGAGCAGTAACAGAGCAGCCAGTACTCCGATCATTTGCTTCGCCATCGACGACCGGAGATCGGAGGATGATCGGTGTTTGGATCGGAGAATCGCGATTTGCTTCTACTGTGACGCGTCAAATGGAGCGAAAAATATCGGGTTCGTTGTTCATAGGTATTAACGTCCCGCCAGTCTATACGGCGCCGTTTCGCTGTAGTCTCTTGGGCCAAAATGTTCAGCTATTATGGACTGGGCTTAGGCTCACTGTTTCTCTGCTACGGGGTTTTGGGGTTTTGTGTGATCCTAAGCTCACGGTATCTCTATTATGGGCTTTTGTATGATCTATGGCCCACAATTGATCCATTTTCATCTGGAGTTTCCAGGGGTGATCATCTGCCGGTTAATCGGACCGACGAATCTGGGTATAAAATTTGTAACATTGGCATCAGTTTGTCGAATTTTTTTCCGAAGGTCACACTGGTGGGGTTAGAGTTTTGCTAATCCACAATTTTATATTTGGGATGGTTACATTTAATTACATCTAATTATATACGATGTTTACACAAAAGTCGTACTCAAACAATTCGAAGCTCTAGATGATACATGTTTCGATTGTCATTTTTTTATACCAGTAAAGCAGTATTTATTGAGATTGAAGAGGAAGGACCGAAGTTTGAGCTACAAAACCTTACGAGCCTATGAATGAGCCAAAGGCAACAAGGAAGGAATACATTTTCTAAGAACTTACTAAAATTTGAAAGCTTCTAAAAAGACCAAAAGGCCAGTGATAGAGCTGCAGCAAAATGAAGTGATGGTGAAGTAAGCCTGTAGATTCATCCTGGTCATGATCATGCATAAAATTAACCTACACAATGACAGTGGCTTCTGCAAGGACCAGAACCACACTGACATAAGAGAACAGAACAAAACACTCAACCTAGGAATGAATAAGTGGCTGATACATCATTATTAGTAGAAAATGATGTATCGGACACTTATTTCTCCTCCACACAAAAACCTTTACTTGTAAAGCCAGTCAACACTTATTAGATAAGAACCTTAAAAAAACACAAAAATCATAGGTATGTGAATATGCAAGGACACCAAGGTATTGGACTCTATATAAAGCATAAGTCAACAAATTAACCATCATCATCATCATCACTCCCTCTCTCACAATAACCACAAAATAAACACTTCACACTCCCATTACCATATCCAATATTGTTTTTGAGATAAACTATATTTCCAATTTATTAGTTTGGTGCTCCTCTCGTCAAAAAAGCTAGCTTCGTCACTACAGCAACAAATAAAGAGAGTTTCGGGGACGATTTGAGAGAAAAATCGATTTTTGATAGTTTCCACGTATTTCTCTCCTCGTTTGTGCTAGTCAAATTGATTTGACGGTATTGTGGGAGGCTAGACGAATCAGAATTAATCGCCGGAGGGATCATGGTGGTCACCCTCGCAGCTGCTCTCTTCCCCGGCGGAGGGTTCTCTCCGGTCCAACGCCGGCCATTGGCTTCCTCCGCCGGAAAACCCAAACGGCCAATTCCCACAATTCCGGCGGGTGGGAGAGTCGGCCACCGGATCGCCAGCCAAGCTCCGGCGGCGCGGCAGGGGAGGATAGGTAAGGAGTGGTTGAAGGAGGTGGAGGGATCGGAGAGGGAGAGGAGGGGGCTGAGGTTATACTGTGAGGAGGCGGCGGAGATGTGGACGGCAGGACCTCCGCGGTGGTTCTCGCCGTTGGAGTGTGCTCCGGCGTCGACCGGCCTTCCTCTGCTGCTCTACTTGCCAGGTCGGTCTATTAACGTGTACAAGCTTTTTATTTCATCTTTATTGGTTAAAAATGTGACCGTTCCCTTCAAACAATTATTACATTTCATCACGTTCGATTTTTATATAGTTATCTTGTACAAATTTTTTGTCTGATCGGTAACTTAATTTTCCAAAATTGCTCCCAACAATATCAGATTTTGACCTCGTTTTTAGAATAACATGAAAATTTTAGAACTTTTATTTGAAACGAAGAAACAAACGTGTTTTTATTCAATGCAATGGCTCCAACTTATAATAGGTTTTTCAGGATCATAGGTCCTAATATCCAGAATAGTGTCTGGTACACCCGTAGGCCTACCGATGCTCGTGGACATATAAAAAAAGTTCTATTTTACATCGTAGAACTGAAAAAGAAATAGAAAATAAATAAACACGGAAACGAATACATAAAACTACGGAGCTTATGATACCAGTTCTTTTGAAACCAAAAGTTTTTGCAGTTGGGCGTTCCGATCTTATCGGTCCGTCGTCTTGATACGCCAGAATTTCCTCGAATGGAATTGGTAAGATTGATCATGCGCTGATGCAAGCTAATTGTGGACTTGTACATGAAAGCAAAATGGTTTATTTGACAGGGGACGATGGAGTTGGCCTTGGACTTGTAATGCACCATGAAAAGCTAGCCAAGTAAGTACCTCTATACATGAGACTGTAATAAAGACAAGGATGAAAACCGTGCGATGATTACACGTGTACAAATTTATGGTAAACTATTTTTTTCTTGTAATTTTTTTAGGGTGAATTAGTTTCCCTCTACAACGGAATTTAATCACATGACAATAAATGTTTTTTGAAAATGACAGTTATACCATCTGTATTATATGTGTTTCGTTATTTATAACCTCATACGTATTTTTACAATTTGGAACCCTTATGTATGCATTTTTATAATGGTTATTTCGTTTTATCTTGGTAAAAAAGTTCTTATTAATAGATTTGTAGACGAAAAATAGTTCATCGTAAGTTTTTATAAAATGGGTATAATTCATTGTAACTTTTTACGATTATCCCTTTATATTATAAGAGGTTTGTGGTTTATGTCAATTTAATTATATAAACAGAGAAACATATTTGTGTCTAAAAATAGCCTAGAATTAACAATGCATGTCCTCCAACTAATTCAAAATTTTGATCTTACCATCTCCGAGAGTGAAGGATGTTTGATGTATGGTGCTTGCATATCCCACCAATGGATCGAACACCATTCACAGGTCATTTTCTTCTCATGCCATGCATAATGCATATATGATGGGATAATAATTAAATATCTTGTATATTTATTTTTGGGTTAAATATAAAAGCTTATTTTTAAATATTGGTCACAAATATTACACTATCTAAGGTTTCAAAATGACAAATACACCAGCTTAAGTATTGGTTACACAATTTTTTATAGTAAAAATAGACGGAATATTTCATTCCGTTAATCATATGATCTCAGGTGTCATATAATGGATGGTAAAATGACCTTAATTATTTGACATCTATACATTTTATAAGGAACATTACCATTTTATTCTCGTTATTGTTCCTTATAAAATATATAGAGGTCAAATATTTTAAGGAAAAAATGTCATTTTATCATACATTATATGACAATTGAGGTCATATGACTAATAAAATAGAATATTCCGTCCATTTTTACTAACAAAATTGCATGACCAATACTTAAGGTAGTGCATTTGTCATGTTGAAACGTTGGGTAATGTAGTGTTCGTGACCAATACTTCAGAGTAAGTTTCGATATTTAACCATTCATTTGTTGAAATTGGTAAGTTAATTTTGTAATTAAAAAATGTTATGAACATTTCACTTAACAGAGCTGGTGACGCTGGTCGAAGAGACGATCAAGTCACAGAATCACCAATCGCCGAATAGCCCCGTATATCTTGTGGGAGAGTCTCTCGGAGGGTGCCTCGCACTAGCCATTGCAGCTCGTAATCCTGACGTCGATCTCGTGCTTGTCCTGGCTAACCCAGGTACACATTTCCTGTCTTCTTAATAGTGGCTCGAATCAACTCAACTGAGTGGTCAAACTGATAATTGAAGGTTTAATTACGTTCATCTATACACCCCCAACAACAAACTTGTTTTGGATGTGAGTATTTGAAAGAAGAGATTAAGACTTTTGAGAAGGCATAATGAGAGGTCCATTACAAAAATATAGAACAAAAGAGAAGATATTTTTGATTTTATTTTATAATAATAAATTTAAACTCGTGTCAGTAAAAAACCAGGTTTGATAAATATTGAAAAGTCAATTCAACTAAATACTGAAACTCCTTCAACTCACAGATTATGAGAAAATTCACCAACGACTCCTTCATGACACACAACCTATGTACCAAATAATGGTGCCTAGTCAATCTATTTGTGGCTGGGTTTAGGGATGGTAAAATTATCCGAATTCGATCGGGACTCAACGTTATCGATCCGATTAAGTATGATATTGGTTAGGTATTGTTTTAATCAGGTAGAGTAATATCTGATGATCGGGTAAATTGATCGAGTATGGGTAAGGGCCGGATTTGGCCTTACCCGGCCCGATCATATGACATATACATATTTATATAATATATACATAAATAAGTTAATAATTATATATACATACTTGTCTCAGAGTTTTTTGTAAATAGATCTACTGGGGCTCTATACAATATAATGACTCTTTTCTATTTCGTGATCATGAACTTCCTCCTGATGCATTTTTTTGTAGTTGATATTCAAAATTAATGAGATTGCAACTTTCATCCCCCATAAAAGGTGTACGATCATAACTCATAATTAAGACCCTCGTCGACTGTTCAACTTCCATGAGAAGACATGATTCATTATGTATGGATAACTAGTAGGTATTGATTATCGAAAAGAAAAACTTGAAAGTGCCTATTTTTACTTGCTTGTTACTTATTCTTAGGAATTTTTTTAGACTTGAGATATGGAAAACTTTCTAAAGTTTCATATGTTTGGCTATTTAAACTTATATGAAATTGTTACTTGTTACCCATTAACTTTTGTCTTATAATACACGTGTCATATGAACGAGTCGGGTAAGATAATACCCGACCCAAACGGATAGAGATCAAGTCGAATACATGTATTTGGTGAAAATCGGGTAATTATGCGTATCACAAAATCCTACCCATTACCATCCCTAGCTGGATTTTGTGTAGGCTTAAACATTGAAATAACAATTATTATTAATATATTTTATTGGTATCTAAAATGTATCGTTCATTATGCAGCTACTTCTTTCAACCAATCTTTGCTGGAGCCTCTATTACCTCTGTTGGAGGCCATGCCCGACCAGGCTCGTCCGGGCCTCAGTTATGCATTGAGCATCATGACAACATTAGCAGGTAATTCTCCATTTTTCATTACAACCGCGTTACACTCGTTGCTTAGGATGCAAATATCTCTACAACAATTCTACTTCTAAATATAGGTCGGTTTTCGGGGATGACAATTCCACAACGATCAAGGGACTCTCTCCAAGAAACAATCGGAGAGCTATCGGAGGATCTTATTGCAATTTCATCTTATATATCAGTAAGATTCTTCTTTTATCATAAAATAAATAATACATTAAACAAACAATACGGGATTGAAGAAAAAAAACACAAATCAATAAAAGTCCAAGGGGGTCAAAACAGACAAAAATAACTCTCAAATTGGGAGAATAGACATGTCCAAAACATCATACGTTAATCTAGTTAACAGTGTCACAAGAGATCACAAAAGATAAGCTTATTGAATCCCAAGAAACGAAGGAGAAAGCAACTCACTACTACTCAACCACGACATGATGCTACGTGAACAACTTGTCTATACATTAGTGTCAAAATATATCTAAGAAACTCTTTTTATCAGTAATGCAAAATTAAATTAAAACCTCTCATAAGGTGAAAGAGGAGTACAAGATGATGATGGTCTAGTTACAGACCTAAAAGTCAAGCATTGGGTGATACCTCAGTCTCATGACAGTCATAACAAAAGGATTAACCTGATACATGAAAGATCATTCTTGTAGAAGGAAACTCGACATTCCGACATGCGAACAAACCTAACATTAAAGGTCTAAATACCTAAATTTTACAACCATGAAGAAAAAAAACAAGTAAAAGTAAAAGGCCTAACACCCGGATTTGACAACCATAAAACACACTAAAGAAAAACTCTTTAACCTAGATTTTTCAATTATTAAGCACAAGCGCTACTGACTATACACCAACCAACTGCCTAAGAAAGTAGAACACCTTATGTTATTAGGACCATCAACCTACCACATAGATTGGAAGATGAACACTAACACATCGACGAAAAACACTACAAGCAACAAAGACAGTTATGGTGAAAAATACCCACCAAAAAACAGAAACCCTAATAAATGAATTTGAAAGTAAATAGATGAAAGGTACTATGGTCAAACCACTCACCAGAGGACAACACGTTAAACCGGCGAGTCTTAACCACATAAGTGAAAGGAAACAGATGAATATCAAACAAATAACGATAAAGGGGTAATGCGGGAAATCAAATCATAAGCTGAAGAGAGGGTATACCAGTATTAGTACCATGACGAACCGCTAGATCCACGATGATCAAAACCCGTATGGATGAAGAAACATGTCCCACGCTCAGATCTATGACGAAACGCCAGGCAAGGAAACGAACCACTAGATGTAGCTAATGCAGCTCCACAACGATCCACGCCCTGTAGGGTGAAGAAGTGAATCCCATGTTACGATCTGTGACGAAACATCGGGAAAGGAAACAAACCACAAGATGTAGCAAGAGCAGCTCCGCAACGATCCACACCCTATAGGATGAAGAAGCGCGTACCATGACCTGAGCTGGAACTAGACACCTCCAATAACCCGAGAGACGTTCCATCAATAAGATCGCAAGGGACAGAGCAAACGTTAGAGCTCGAACTAAACCCTCCATAACCTAATTCTAATCACCACCGAAAAAAGTCCCGGGGGGGGGGGGGGGGGGGGGGGGTGGGAGACTGGTATTTCTACCGAGTTCAAGCTCTGACCTCAAATCAGGCAACAACAAGTCAACACTTTCTGGGATTCGAGGCTGGAACTCGAGCTGAGTGTTCTAAAAACCGTGATAGGTAACCCCTCGTCGGCCAAGCAAGGACCCTTACCGGAACACCTATAATTATACCGAGCACGAGCCAACCCGAACCCAGACAGAACTGACACCAAATCATGTTGAGAAGCGCAACGCCACACCAAAGACCACACCTCCACCGAGAAGAGGGAGGCACGGCTAGCGACCGTCACCGGGACAACTATCTAAGGCCGAAAGCGAGGACGAACTCCGACAGCTCCACACCAAGACCAACTCACGAGAAACTCCGACAAGGAAGCCCTAGATCAGCCAGAGACGGACAGATCCGAGACCCCACGGATGTTCCGAGCTCCGACGGAAAGAGCTCTGATGAACCCGACCCCCACATGCAACTCCAAGGACTCGACCCTCACCAACATCTCCATGGACTAGCGACCAAACAAGGGAGCTTGACGATGAGCTGGATTTGAACTTCGGAGCTATCCACGAAGAGACGTCGGAAAGAATAGCTGGACCCCAACATCACCCACGCACGCTCCGACCATCTCTATAACAGATATGGACGAAATCGTTCCAGATCTGCCACACTAGACGACATGCGAAGAGGATGGACGAAGTGACGAAACTAGGACAGGTCTGCAGATGCCATCGACGAAACTCATCGTTCCAAGGACTCCGACAAAACGAAGTCGAGGAAGAAATCTGTTTCATGACGAACCGACACATAGAGGAGAGCAAACCAACCACGAAGAGGGGGAAAGGGGAAAAGAATGGGAGGGAAGGACTGGGTCATCACCGGCGATATCCATGGGCGGAGACCATGACGTCGTCGACGGTAAAAAGAAAGAAGGAGAGAAGGTTATAGACGACTAGGGTTTTTGAACGAGAGAGAAAAGAGGTTGCATGACAACTCGACTGTTCTCTAAGAAACTCTTGTGACACGCTTTTCTGATTAGAGAACTGATAACTGAATTTACAGGTCGTGGATCGTACTTTGCCTAAAGAAACACTTGTCTGGAAATTGAAGTTGCTTAAAGAAGCTTCTGCATATGTTAATTCTCGCCTCCACGCTGTAACTGCTCAAACACTTATATTATCAAGGTTCTCACTCTTTCCATTTCTGTTTACTTCATTTCAGCAATTGTTATAATTTGTATGTATATAGACCAAGACTGAGGTATAACCCTTTTTACGGTGCATATTAGAGGACCAACTCAACTAAAAGTTTAAGCCGATAATTGAAGGCCCAATTATAGTTACGTTCTAACACGCGCTCTCACGGACAAGCCCGTTTACGGGTTTGGAGGTGAATTATATAAAAAGAAGAGATAAGTCTATCAAGAAGAGAGATATAAGGGCTGACCCATTTAGGACAAATTTGTAAATTGAGAAGAAATTAAAAATATGTGTAGAGAGTGGGGTTTGAACCCGGGTCCGTGAGGTGCCAAGATCTGATACCATATTAGAGGACCAACTCAACTAAAATCTTAAGCTGATAGTTTTTTTTTCAGCATATTTTTTGTATTAAAAATCGGCCTTTGAAATAAAGGACCAGCCCAAGGAAGCCCTCAAGTATTACATACCCACAAAGGTAGTCCGACAAACCCAAACCGAAGTTTGTTCCCCAAGCAACCCTATAAAAATGAAATTCAAACCCTCTAACTTAACATCCAAGACAACCTGTCTCAGAAAAACCAACCAAGTAACAACAGAGATCTTAGACAAATAACCCCCCAAAGTATACAACACTCCACGATTTAATGCTAAACAACATTCTCCCATACACAAAACAGAATTGAAGACAATAAGTAACCAAGCTAACCACCCAAATACTCTAAAGATGGGAACTTTGGATGTCAGAAGTGAGAAGAGAAACTTCAACAATCTGTTGACCAAATTTGTAGCAAATGAGCTACCAATCCAGTTTAAATCCATACTCCCCTATTAGAGCCAGGAAGTATGATCCGAGCCTCAAAGTTTAACAATAATCCCTCCAGCACAATTTGAAGCCATCACAGATAGAAACCATCAGCAGTAGAAAGATGCAGCTGCAAAACACAGAGATAAAAGGAAAAAAAAGCTCTCAATCTTAAGACGACTAACCCCACTCCAAGCAAAAAGGAATAGCCCTCACACCAAAGTAAAAGCAACCCAAAGTACCTTACCAATATCCTCACCACAGTACCCAAAACCACCCCCAAACCCTCCCAAAACCCCCTAAGTGTAGTGAACAAACCATCCAACTCAAAAAAGAGACCTCAAACACCTCCCCCCATAATTATACCAGTGGCCTTTTCTTCCATCTGCAGGTGCTGGGGGAATTAATCGAATGCAGAAAAGAGAAGGAATTTCCAACACTAAATTTGGCCCACAAGATTTGGAATGAGTCATTTTGAATATGCTGTAGAACTTGATCAGCATTTTCCTGCACATTGTTGAAAATTTATTGGTTTCTAGTCAACCAGATCCTCCAAATAGTGATAGAAACTAATATAGACCAAGTGTATGAACATCCCACAGGTCCTAATTGCTTCCATGATATGAACCAATCTGTGATGCTTTCAGTAACAACAGTATGAATCCCACACCAATGTATAACCTTGCTCCAGATTAACCAAGAAACATTGCAATTCGGGAATAGATGGTCCAAATCTTCAGGGTCCTCATTGCATAAGGGGCACCAGATTGATCCAGAGTATAGTCCTCTAGCCAAAAGGAAACATCTAGTTAGAACACCTTGTATGAAAACCAACCAAATAAAAGCTGCTACGTTAGGAGGAAGAATTTGGAGACCACAACAGAGAAGGCCAAGATAATTGTTGATGACCACTGTCCAAGACCTTATACATCATACTCACTGAGAAACCTTTATGATCACGCAGCCATGAAACTTGGTCTTCTCCAACTGAAACTGCTTGTAGATTCAATCGATCACTAATTAAGTTGAACTGAACTTCTCCCCAGCCCCTCAAATCCCTTCTAAAACAAAAAATCCAATCCACATGAGACCAAAACTGAGCAACCACTGCCTTCTTTTGTGTACTCAGGTGATAAAGCCTTTGAAACCTATATTTAAGAGCAATGTATGAGGCCCATATATCTTCCCAGAATAGAATTGAATTGCTAGAGTTCAAAGTCCATTGAAGGCCCACAGCCCCAAAAGCATCAACAAAGCTAGGATAAGAAAGAAGAAACTCAATGTGTCTAATAAAGCTTTTCCCATTGTGTGGCATAAAAGTAGATAAATCCCAGGAATTGATGTCCCAACCATACTTAGCACGTAAGAGTTGTCTCCAAAGAGAGTCTCTTTCCACAGCAAGTCTCCACCACAATCTAGCAAGGAGGACCTTGTTCATTATATGTAAATTCTTAATTCTCAAACCACCACAGCTCTTGGGCCTGCAAATGAGGTTCCACCTAATCTTGTGTAAAACTTTCTTGGAGATGGATCCATTCCACAAGAATCTCCTTTGCTATTTTTCCATCTCATTGATGACCCCCTTAGGAGCTTTATAAAGGGACATGTAATTAAGAGGGAGAGATATAAGAGAAGATTTTATCAGTGTAATTCTCCCACCAAAAGATCTGTTTTTAGCTTGCCACATACTCAATTTTTGTTTGAATTTCTTGATTACTGGCTCCCAAGTCTTCTTTATCCTAGGATTGGCCCCCAACTAGAAGCCAAGGTATTTAAAAGGTAAGTCCATTGCAGAACAACCCAAGATAGAAGTAACCTCCTCTGAAGTGATTGAATCAGCATTAAGTAGCAACACACTTGATTTCTGAAAATTAATCTTGAGGCCAGTGGCTTGTTGAAGGCAGTTGAGGGTGTGTTTGAGATTGATAGCTTGTTGTAGTCCTACCTCAATAAAGATCAATGTATCATTTGCAAATTGAAGATGAGAAATCTGTAGCCCTTGGTTGTTACATTCCACACCTCTGAACATGTTTGTAGCTATGCTTTCTTCCATCAATTGATGCAAAGTCTCAACTATCAATGCAAATAATCATGGGGATAAGGAGCACCCTTGTCTGAGACCTCTTAACAAAGGAAAATCACCTGAAGGGGATCCATTGATAAGAACCGAGGAGTGAGCTTGTATGCAAATTTTTATCCAATTGATCCATCTTTCTCCAAATTGCATTTTCTTGAGCAAAGTCAGAAGTGCCTCCCAATTGACATGGTCATATGCCTTCTCAAAATCCACCTTTAGAACTATAACGTCTTGCTTGGATAATTTGATGGAATGAATAATCTCAGAAGCTATAAGGATGTCATCCATTATCTGTCTTCCAGCAATGAAGCCAGATTGAACATCATATACTAGATCATTCATAACTGACTTAAGTCTTAGGGCCAACATCTTGGAAATAATTTTGTAGCTACTGTAAATTAAGCTAATAGGCCTAAACTCATCAAAGGACAGAGGAGATGCTACCTTGGGGATTAATGTGATAAAAGTGGAATTTATGCCCTTCCCCAAAATTCCCCCATCAAAGAAGTGATCAACCAATGAAATAACATCAAACTTGATAAAATCCCAACACACCTAATAAAACTTCAAGGTGAACCCATCTGGTCCAGGAGCCTTGTCTCCATTACAAGCTTTGATAGTAGAGAAAATTTCCTCTTCAGAAAAAGATTTTTCCAGAGTTTGAGCTTGGTTGCTTGATAGAGAGTTAAAAGGGAGAAAGGAGATATCAATGCAGACGCACCAAATCTCTTAGCAAAGTGGGTTTTGGCAATTTCTTTTATTTCTGAAGGAGATGACCAAGTAATACCATCTTCAATTACCTGAGAAATCCTTTTCTTAGCATGATTGTAGTTGGCCACCAGATGAAAAAACCTTGTGCACCTATCACCCTCCTTAGACCATTGTAGTATAGCCTTCTGGCACCACATCTTAGCCTGTAGCTTTGATTTTTGTATTAACTTTGCATTGGTCCGGGCCTTCAAAGCAACTTCAGAAGGTAATAAATCCCTCACCTCTAACAGACCATCCAAGTTTGTAATTACTTGTCTGAGATCATCAATCTCATGATCTAACCACCCAAATTTAGAGGAATTCCATCCCCTATAAAAACCTTTCAAAGCCTTCAGTTTAAACCATAATTTATAAGCAGGAGGGCCATCTACTTATATGGAGACCCATACTTCTTTAGCGTCTTTATGAAAATCAGCATGATTGGTCCACACATTGATGAACTTGAATGGTCTAGGACCCCAGTCAATACAAAGATTGCATAATAAGACAGGTTTGTGATCAAAAACACACCTACTCAGCTGATAGTTGAAGATCCAATTATAGCTATATTCTAACAGTGCAAACTTTTTTTTTATCGAGAAGAAAATAAGGAAATCCTACCCTAACTTAGTTTATTTATAACTCACGCTTCATCTACACATGTTTACAAGCTGATGTATTCCGTGGGATTTAAACTTCTAGCTTAAAAAAGATGAGAGAACTCTTTCACCACCCTGTCCACCGAAGTGGGCTTCTTTTATGGTGCAAACTAAGAACATTTATAAACTGTTGTGTTAAAAGAAATAGGGGTAACTTGTTAACATACTGTTTTGACCATTGTTTCTAACATGCGCACGTGATAAAGGTGAAGTGTTATCACCAACACACTTGTCATCTTTCATTTATCATCAAAAACACCAGGATTTGAGTAATTTATTATTGTGTAAATCCGTGTGTTTTACATTAATACGAAATGTAACAGTATGTTATTGATAACTAGGGATGGCAACGGGGCGGGTTCGGGGCGGGGTCATGATCACCGGCCTCGCCCCGCTCACAATCCCAGTTCCCCGAACCCGTCCCGTCCCCGCTTCCGTCCCGTTTTGCCCCGCCCCGATTGCACCCCGACCCCATCGGGGATTCCCCGAATCCCCAAACCCGCCCCGAATTCCTTTTTTTGTCATTTTTTTAATATTTAAAAAATCATTTAATACACACACACACTAAAATACATATCAAGTTATACAAACCAACAGTAAATGATTTATAAATGCATATAAACTAGTAAGTTATTCTTTTTTTACTTTTATTGCTTTAGATTCTGATTTGTAAAATGAAAAAAAAACGTTCTTTGATTTGAAAGAAAAAAAAAGTTAGAATTTCGAAAGTCTATGATCAGAGAAAAGAAAAAAAAGGTTTAAAAGTCATATTTTAAAGGGTAATATAATATTAATATTGTTTAAATATAAATATAGATATATATTTTAATAACTGTCGGGGCGGGGCGGGGCGGGACGGGGAGTACCAACCCGTCCCCGCCCCGTCCCCGGTCAAACCCCCGGTCAACGCCCCGTCCCCCGCCCCATCCCCGGTCAAATCCCCGGTCAACGCCCCGCACCCCGCCCCGAACCCGACGGGGCCGGGTTTTTTTGCCATCCCTATTGATAACCCTCATTTTTAAAAAGTGCATTTTACTACGAAAGATCAAAATGGGTGCCGAAATATCGTTTCCTCAAACTAAGTTGTGTTGGAAACTGTTACGCATTTTGTTGGAAACCATTGTGAGTATCATTTCCAACAAAATGTGGAAAAAGTTTCAAACACAATATTTATAAATTTTACTATTTCTAGGGCAGCCTATAAAACGTTCTAAATTTTACTATTTCTAAGACAGCCTAATTGTGAACAATTTCTAACAGGGATAGTTGTTAAAAACTATCCTAAAGTTTCGTCCACAAACGAGTTGATGCACAAAGTTTTTTCCATGCTGTATGACTGCCCTGAAGTTTTGTCCACGCTTTTGTGGGTGCATTGAAGTTTTGTCCACACTTTGTTGGTGCATTGAAGTTTTGTCCACGCTCCTATTCAATCCGGGAAGCACGGCCCAGACCATCATTCTTAACATCCCTATTACGTCAAAACTAAAAAAAGTCGTATAGAAACTTTATGCATCAATTCGTTTGTGGACAAAACTTTAGGGTAGTTTTTGACAATTATCCCTTTCTAACACAGCATACAATTTTTTTTTGAGAAGAACAAGTAATATTATTACTGAAAAAAGAGATAGTGTGACGAGTACATAATTGTACCCATCTTACAGGATATAATCCAACTAAATAACAGAAAGTAAAAGTTGCTCGATGCTTAGGGGCGGTTGAAGGGGGATATCTGCGGTAGCTTCCGGCGGAACCCTAGAAACCGATACAACATGCTTCTACCAAATGACACTGGTCGAGCCAGCCGAGTGAGAGGGGAATACTTGTGGACTGCCATCTCCCCCGGTGAGTCAGCGTGCATCGTCCTCCTTTGACTGATAATGTTAGGGCTCCTGAACGCGGGAATGCTGACACCGGACTAGTAGGGGAGACAGATAACGACTGCCGATGGTACCCTCGCCATCTGTTCGCCAGGAAGGGGTCACAGTCGACCACCCCCTTCCTGGGCCTCCTCGGACTCATTCCTGGAGGCGGGGGTGCTTGCGTCCCCCGCCGATCCTACATTTGAGCCTCCAGTTGATGCCGTTGAACCCTCCGATTCCTCCGGCTCCTCCTCTCTGCCTTGTCTCTTCTTCCCGGACAGAGACGGCCCCACTTCCATTGCCAACCACCTCACCCTGCTTGCCGCTGATGACATCCAACCACTCCCCATCGGGGCACCCCCCGCCGGCCTTTGCGCCGAGAAGCACAGCACCTCCCCGCCGACCTACCGCGGCGTCAGCATACAATAGTTTCTAGCGTTTAAACTGGAATTATTTCACCCTATATATATCATTCAATGACACCAATTTGACGCCGTGATGATGTCATAATTCACCTCAGTCCCCTTCCAAAGCTATATGAAGTTTTTGTGCAAAGTTAACCTGTTTCATCTCTCTGTTATCTTAGTGGAAGGGATCAGCTCTTACCTAATCAAGTAGAATCCGAAAGGCTTCATCAAAAGCTACCTAATTGTGAACTCCGCCGATTCAACCACAGTGGCCATTTCCTATTCTTGGTATGATATTCTTTAAAATATAATTGATGGTCTAGATTTAAATATATATACATATATTAATGACATAAATGGTAAATATACAGACTTTTGAATTTATTTTTTATCATTAATCCCCTCCTAAAAAACATAGGTGGTTGGATCCACTTGATCTAATGGTTCAAATGAGTTATTCCGTTTACATTTTAAGAATGGTTTACCGTAGATAGTACACCTGCTTATGCGTGGCAGGATGGTGGTGTCGATTTGGTTACTGTGATCAAGGATGCATCTTTCTACCTACACTCAAAGCATATCGACTACATTGCAGATTTTGTGCCCCCGACCCCTTCTGAGATCAAAAACATACACGACACGTTCAGGTTTGTGTCACAATCATTTTGAATGGGTAACATATCTTTAGTACCTTAAAGTTTTATAAAACGTTCAATAACAATGCTTACATTTTGGTAACACACATTTAGTACCCTTTATGAATTGGTCACAGATCATTTTACCCCTTATGTATTGGTAACATGACATTTAATACCCCTTATGAATTGGTCACAGATCATCAAAATGACGAAAATTTAACCAAAATTTTATCCAGAACGTTACTAATACATCAGGATACTAAAAAAGTGTTACCAGTACATAAAGGATATTAAAGGTAATTAACCCTAAAATGAATACTAGTTTTCAGTAACATTTCTTCACAGATGATATACATATTCTCCCAGATTGTTGTATTTGGCTGCTAGCCCTGTAATGCTCTCGACTCTGGAGAGCGGGAAGGTCGTGAAGGGCCTGGCGGGTATTCCAACCGAAGGGCCAGTCTTGTTAGTTGGATATCACACTCTACTGGGAATGGAGTTGGTTCCATTGATGTTGGAACTTTTGATTCAAAGGAACATCCTCGTCAGAGGACTGGCACATCCCATGATGTTCACGAAAGTCGAGGACGGGCTCAGGCCTGTCTCGGCTACTAGTTTATTTCAGCTCTTGTCTTCACCAGTGTTCCGCACACTGAGAACTCTGGGTGTAGTTCCTGTCACGGCAACTAATTTATTCAAACTCATGTCTTCAAAGAGCCATGCACTGCTATACCCAGGAGGGCTTCGCGAGGCTCTTCATCGGAAGGTAACATTTGATGTTTTATTTTTTGCAATTTGTAGCCCTTTTCTTTGCTAACTGCACAAAAAACGCCACGAACCTGTCTTTTTTTGTGTGTGTTTCGTATAAATTTGTTTCAAAATAATGATTTTACCCTTGGAAATTCAAATTAATAATAATAATAATTTTAAAAAACAAAAATGTATATAAATTATCATATCATAAAGTTCTTACTCTTTGTACAGTATGCAGGGAAGAATTAAGGGATGTGGAAATAAGAGTAAAATCAGCATTTTTATACAAATTGTAACAAAAAGACAAGTGCGGTGTACTTTTTTAGAAATCATCAAAGAAGAGAGCTACAAATTGCAAAATATGGATACCTCATGTACTTCTTTACAATTATCTCGGGTTATTACGTTAGAGTAGATTTATCTACAAGTTGTTGGAAATTTTTGTTAAATGTTCTTGAATCGGAGGTTTCAGGGTGAAGAGTACAAGTTGTTCTGGCCGGAGAAATCCGAGTTTGTAAGAACAGCGGCCAGATTCGGAGCTAAGATTGTTCCTTTTGGTGTTGTGGGGGAAGATGATTTTGGTGAAGTAAGCTTGAAACAATTACTAGCCGTTGTTGTTTGCTTCACCTTGAAGACATTTTGAATATCCTAGAGATCTATAGCATTATGATTTAAACCTATGTAGGTTGTATTTGATTATGATGACATGATGAAGATACCTTTCTTCAAGAGTCAAATAGAAGAATTAGCAGAAGATTTTACACCGCTGAGGTATTTTTAATCTGTTGTATCTTCTACGTGCTTTTTTAGGCAATTCCTGATCTAGCAACGACACCAAACAGATGACTCATTAGAGTTCGAACAAACCTGCCCTAATGGGCCATATACGTGTATTTTTTTGTCCCTATTCTTGTTTTTACAATTTACCCCAAACTTATGGTGACAGGACCAGTGTAACCGGAGAATTGGCAAACCAAGCTATACACGTTCCAGGGATTCTACCGAAACCTCCCGGCGGTAGGTTATATTTCTACTTCGGGAGGCCAATTGAGACTCGAGGTACGTCTCTGACACTGCATTGCAGACCCGTTTGATCTCATGTTGGGTAATTACGAGGGTAAAGAAGAGTTGATATACTCGTTAGACTCATGACCAATTACGCGGAGTATTTTTATTTTGATCAATAAATTGTATAAATACCTTGTCTTTGAAATAAAGGACAAGGCAAAAGAAACCCTCGAAGTAGGTTACATACAAAGGCAACCTCTAAGGCTCTAACTGATACAAAAAATTTGCTGAGTAAGTAACCCCAACATACACAGGTTTGAGACACACCTCAGCTTGAAATGCCAAACAACAAAGATGGGTCTAACAATTTCTAGATCCGGATTTATCAACCTTGAAAGGTGGAGTTATATTGAGTATGTAACTATGTATGGTATAGACCACGGTAATTATGATTAAGCCCTTCATTGGGATCTAACCGGAGCTTAAAATCATTTATTCATTTTACATCTTCGATTCTCATTTCATGTCTTGAAGGGAAGAGCATGGAATTGAAAGACAAAGAGAAAGCTCAAGAAATGTATTTGGAAGTGAAGTCGGAGGTCGAGAACTGCCTTTCTTATTTGAAGGAGAAAAGAAAGAGTGATCCTTACAGGAATCTAGCCAACAGGTTACTTTACCAGGCCTTTCATGGCTTTGACTCTGAAGTTCCGACTTTCGATCTCTAATTGAATGTGCAAATCGAATGAAAGCCAAGTCTGTACTGTTTGAAATTGGAAAACACGTATTCATGAGGGTTACAAATTGCAAAACATGTATAATGTAAAGGGGAGAACTATCATTTCCTCAAATAAATTAAAGTCACGTAGTTGTCATATGACTAATTTTTGTTAAAGATAACAGGTTTATAGCCAGATAATTATTGGTATATGCCATTTACAAAAAAATAGTTCACTTATACTAATTGTAAAACACATATAGTTCACCGCAAATTACTTAATAGTTTGTGCTAAGCATAATTATTTAATAATAGTTTGTGTTAAACCATTTTTTATCAGTAAAATATTCAATGAATTGTTTGAAATAAAGAGAGAAGACAAAATATTGACGAATCAGTCCTCAGTACAAATAAGAGTACTGGCAATAGAACACAGTCTTAGAACAATCACAACTAGCGAAAAAATCAGACAAATGGTCTCCGTACCACATATAACCAATATGAAGCAAACAAAGACCAACAAAGGCCGAGAGAATTTTTCGAGCTTATCCAAAAAAAAAAAAAAAAAACAAAGGCCGAGAGAAGACAACAACTAAACGCTAAGAGACTACCAAGTAGGGCAATAAACGGTAAAGGTCTAAAAATCCAAATTTCACAAACTTGAAGCTCCAACAAAACCAAATGTCTATCCCGGATTTGACAAACATGAAGCCCACAAATACCTCCGGACAGCAAAATCCAAGCCCTAAAACGAACAAGAAAAAAACAATATATCTTATCGAGACCATCTACTCAGCGAGTAAAAAGGATGTCGACACGCTAGCAGTCAACACTACTTATCAGCAGAGATAATCCGGTGATCAAGGTCACCGAAACACTTACACCCTAAAAGCTAAATCCAGAAGATTTCAAAAAAGGCCAATGACCCAAACCACCCGTCGGGGGCCAACACCACAACCGACAGGCCCCACGCTAATAAAAGACGGGGAAACAAAGAAATCGAACTAAATCTAGTAAAGAGATAAGTGTAAAGCTGTTAACCAGAACGAAATAAGGCAAAGAAAGAGGGCCTTACCAACAAACCCGCCTAAGACTGTCAAGCTATTGAGACGCCGAGCGACAATCGACTTTCTTTCCTATCCAGCCTGCTAAAAACAAAAATGGACCTCCATCTTGTCAATTTCCACTGGCCAACACCCAGAATGACTGGCCGACAGAGGCTTCCAAAGGAAACGAGCTTCCCCAACAACCCGAAAATAGAATCGGATTCATCGGTGAACAACAAACGGAGGGCAGGAGTGACCGAGACTTGGCAGTACCTGCCCCAGCCCCAGAAACGACACAGCCCAAAACCCACACTAAATGTGTTAACCTTAAATATTTTTAAATTACGATTACTAGAATAATTTTATACATAAGTGGCCATAAATGTCCATAAAAATTAACTTCGTACAATAATGTTTCCGTTCACTTATTAATTGCCAACAATAAAGACTGACACAACCTAAATGAGATATGACAGCGACAACCACGTGCAAAACGGGTACACATTGACACTGTCCAGACGAATAAGAATTGATAACACAACGTGATCATTTACGAAACTTTCATGATCATTTACCTAACCTTTACGATGACGTTTTGACGGTTGACACGAATCAGAATTAATAGCACAACTTGATCTATGTCTATAAATTTCTGCATTTAGAAACTGCCATAGAGAGCAAGAAAACCTAGAGCTACGTAAGCTCTCAGTTACTCTCATGGCTGTCACTCTCGCAGCTGCTATCTTCCCCGCCGGAGGGTTCTCTCCGGTTCCACGACGGCCACTGGCCGGAAAACCAAAATGGACGAATCCCATTTTACCGGCGGCTGGGAAGGTAGTCTCCCGGATCGCAGGCCAAGCACCGGCGACAGGAAGGCCACCGTCTACGGCGGCGAAGCATGGGAGGCGAGAGAAAGAAGGGGTGAGGTTATACTGTGAGGAGGCGGCGGAGATGTGGACGGCTGGATCGGACGGTGGACCTCCGCGGTGGTTCTCGCCGTTGGAGTGTGCTCCGGCGTCGAGCGGACTTCCTCTGCTGCTCTACTTGCCAGGTCGCTCTATTGTCTCTACCTTTTATCGTACTTTGGTATGTATAGTCATGACATATTTGGAGAGATGTTGAAGCTGGAGTTTTTAATTAAATATTATATGTTTGAAATTTTGTGTTGAATTGTTATATTGTGGTGGTGTGAAGTCTATATAATCTAAAAGGAACTTATTAAAATAGTAATATGATATAATTCCATCTCAATTACATCATTTACATGTACCCTATGAGATTTTAAAATTACTATCTTAAGCTTTTTTATTTCTTCTTGTTATCCTAAAGTTTTGATTTTCTCAATCTAAAATCAATATTATTTTTTTAAATAAATAATATCCTTCACAGCAGTCATAATTTATAAAACAAAAGAAATGGAACGCTCAATAAAAACAGAAAAACAGTCTCTTAGGGTAAAAAAAGCCTTTTTCTTCCTCCTTCATTTCTGTCCTTACAGGCGCCACACCTCTCCGCAGCCCACGACACCGGAGAACTTCGTCTTGGCCTCAACTCAACCTCCCCAGATCTTTTACCAGATATGAACCTTCCTCCGGCCTAGTTCCCTCCAGACTCGGTGCAATCTGGTGGCCCCTCGCCGCCTACAACTCCACACAACCACCACATAGTGTCAGGAGATACATCGGATGACATGCACGCTCCGGATCAACTACGTCCCTCCGTGATAACTCAAGCGCCGGTCTGGCCGACTCCTCGTCTGCCTCATGCAGGGGCGGGCCACATCGCGTCCTCGGGGCATGCTAGACCCGGGTTCAAACCTTACAATCTACAAAAATTTTGATTTCTTCTCTGTTTATCGAATTATACAAAATATGTAAGCTCTTATCACTATTAATCTTAGCATTTCAAAATTGACGGGATTATAACATGTGCAAATAAAATATACTTAGAACGATGAAAAACTTGACAGGGTTATACTTGACAGAACATATGAATTTAAATAAATATTTTATCGTTAATTTATTTGTAAAAAATCGTCAACAATTTAGAACGATGAAAAACAAATGTTTTTTTTGCTTATTGTATGTTTGTAATCTGCCGATTCCAATCATTGTAATCGTGGACTTGTCACATGAAAGCAAAATGGTTTATTTGGCAGGAGCCGATGGAGTTGGAGTTGGACTTGTAATGCATCATCAAAAGCTAGCCAAGTAAGTACCTCTATATCTGAGATTGTAATCATATATTTATATTGTCACAATCTACTCTAAAATATTGTTCGGGTCGAAAAATAACTTTATCTTTTGTCGACGTGTTAAGTGTACAAAGTATATTGCCTATTGTTATTTTGTGAGCAATAACGGATTATATCTTTGACTTATGATTTCTAATAACTCGGCAAATTAGATGTGTGGGTAATTCTAAATGCATTCAATGGTTTGTGGGCAATTTTTTTATCAGTGATATTATATTTTATTAAAAACCAAGCCTTTGGAAAAAAAGACAAAACAAAAGGAATTCTCCCTCAAAAGTAAGTTACAGACTAAGAGCACCTCCAGCGGGTTGTGTCAGCGGGTCGTTGCAGGCGCTGGCACGACGCGTCGTGTCAAAGGGGCGTGTCAAGGGGTCATTGCAGAATCCTACAACGACGAGGCGTCATGGTAGGAACTACTTTAAAGGAGAGAGAAACTCATTTTGCTCTAAAAACAACTACAAACCATGGTTTCTTGACACTAGTCATGTCAGGAAGTGAAAAAGCAGTTCCTACCATGATTTCTTGATACTAGTCATGTCAGACCATTGGAGATGCTCTAAAGAGTTCTTAACTAAAGCTCCTAAAACAATAACTTGCACGGTAAGTAACCCAATTCATCTCCCAAAACCACCACAGAATCCAAACAAACATGAGCCCCAGGGCTACATAGGACAAACAAAACCCCAAACACCACTATAATCTACCCTGACTATTCCCCCTAAAAGAGCACATATTAAAATTATTAATCCAAGCAATAAAAAGGGAAGGAAAGTTTTTTATTAAACTTTTCTCCTAACAACTGATAAGACTCGCTCTGAATTCATACCGCATTAAATAGTTTGTGGGGAAATATGTTTTTTATCAGACGATGATGGACAATACTTTATATTATACATAGTTTATGTCAGATTGATCGTAGAATGTCCGAACATATTTGTCTAAAAATGTCCTAGAATAACATTGTATTTGTACCTGTCCTCCATCTAATTATCTCAAAATTTTGTTCTTATTTATTATCCTTGAGAGTGAAGGATGTTTGACGTATGGTGCCTGCATATCCCACCAATCGATCGAACACCATTCACAGGTCAGTTTTCTTCTCATACCTTGCACCATGCATATTTGTAGGGATCATTGTTAAAAATGTTAGAATAAAACTGTATTTGGGCCTTTAACTATCAGCTTGAACTTTTACTTGAGTTGGTTCTCTAATATGGTATCAGAGTTTGATTACTCACGGACCCGATTTCAAACCCCACTCTCAACAAGAATTTCTAATTTATCTTAATTTATCAAAATTGTCCTAATGAGCCAGCCCTTATATCTATATTCTCAATGGACTTATCTCATCTTCTAAATAATTCACCTCCAAATCCACAAACGAGTTTGTCCGTGAGGGTGCGTGTTAGAATATAACTATAATTGAGCCTTCAAGTATCAGTTTGAGCTTTTAGTTGAGTTGGTCCTCTGATATGGTATCAGAGCTTGACACCTCACGGACCCGGGTTCAAACCCCACTCTCTACAAAAAATTATATCTGTGAGGGCGCGTGTTAGAATATAATTATAATTGGGCCTTCAACTATCAGCTTGAGCTTTTAGTTGAGTTGATATTCATTTTTGAAAATAAAAACAATAATTAAAAAATTCAAGGAAAAATTCATATCCCTTTAACTTTTTGCTTTATATATGCAGTATAAAAGAAAATCAAGGAAAATGAATTTTACTAACCTTCCGTGGTCGAGGAACATGTTCCTCAATACACAACAATGTAATCGTATCTAAAAGTTATAATATTACACCTTTCGCTCAAAAAAAAAGGAAAATGAATTTCCTTTTCTTATTGTTTTCTAAACCTAAACTACAAGGATAAAATTGTTTTTTTTTTTGTACAAATTCCTACGTAGAACTCAATTTTATTGATCTTTCTGCATAACATTTCACTTTTCAGGGTTGGTAAAGCTGGTTGAAGAGACGGTCAAGTCACAAAATCAATGGTTGCCAAATAGTCCTGTATATCTCGTGGGAGAGTCCTTCGGAGGGTGCCTCGCACTGGCCGTTGCAGCTTGTAACCCTAATGTTGATCTCGTGCTTGTCTTGGCTAACCCAGGTGTGACCTTCTTTTTCTCTAAGAATGAATGAACTCAACTGAAAACCCAATATGATAATTGAAGTTTCAATTATAGTTAGTATTTGAACATGTGTCCTCACAAACAAAACTTGCTTACAGATTTGAATGTGAATTATTTAGAATGAGAGATAAAATGTACGAGGCTTATTAAGAGAATATTAAATAATAGTAAAGATAGTATAATACTTTCTGTAGAGGTAATAGGATTTGAACTCGCTTATGTGAGAAACTATCTTAGATATCACATTAAAGAACCAATTCAATTAAAAGTTCAAATTTGTTCAATCCAGAGTGATGGAGAATTTGTCGATCCCCCTACATAATTTTTTGTCTAGTGCAACCATCAGCACTGTACAGTTCTTAAGAGCATCAAGGGACGTAATTAGGGATTGATCAAAAGTAGCAATAACGACGAGCTCGGTAATGTGGGTGACATCGCTCTGAAAACGATCACGTTAAAGGGGTTGTTGTTGTCGAGTGTATTGAGGCGGGGTAGATCTCTAGAAACCATATACCGGGCTCAAGAGTAGGATGAAGCGGTAACAAGTAGAGGAGGTGATCGGAGATTACGGTGGTCATCAATAAAGCAGAATACCCTAGAAAAAAATAGGAAAGTCCTTGCGGCTACATATTATGTAAGTAAATACATTTTTGTATTTATATATAAAAATATAATTATAAAATATAATTTAGGATAAAATATATTTTATAATTTTTCCAATTTTACTAATATTTTTAATTAATTTTAGGAATATTTGATTTACTAAACAATAAAAAAGAAAAAAAATATAATACCCAGACTTTATAAATATTTTCTATTTGATAGTATGAATATTTATATTATAGAACAATAGAAAAGGAAATTTAAGTGATATATATATAATATAAATATTTTCTTTTTTTGAGTAGCAATGGAAATATTAAGGTGTTCGTAAAACTGCTAACACCATAGAACCAAAGGAAACTACAATACAAATGAAAGATAAGAACTGAAATGTAAATTTTGCTTTTAGACATAGGGGCGGTCGGAGGGAGGAACTGCGGTAGCATCCATAGACATTGATACATCATAATCCAACCAAAAAGCATTGATCGAACAGACCAACAGAGACCTGTCTTATCCACATCTACCGCCTGACAAACACCCAGAGTGTTCCCCACACGGAAGCCCACCTCCTTGTTCCAGGCCCCCACCGGTAGGTTTGACACCCTAGCCTAGAGTCTGGGCCCCAGACTGAGAAATGGTGGAAGCTGAGGTCCCCTGCTTGTCTCTTGATGGAGGAGAGGAGAGCTTCGATGCTGAGCTTTTCTGGGAGTCGAGCAGTCCAGAGCCGAGGATGCAGGGGTCGGTAGCAAGTGAAGACGAGGGTCTGTTGTTGCCAGTCGAGTCCATGGAGAGGGGTTCTCTCATGCCGGCAAAGGAGTTGATGCCGTGTGGTGAGCGTGTGCCCTCGGTGACCTTGTCGGCACAGAGGGTGGAGGATGAAGAGCGGGGGGCGGCGAGACGCTTCAACATGGCATCTCGGGGTATTTTCCGTCGAACCTCGGCGAAGAGACCACGACCGAAGAAGGGGCTCGGCGGCACGCCGGCGATACCAGGGGAGACCGGGGCGGAGTTTCGCTGGAACTCGATCCCGGGGGCAGAGACAGAAAGCACGGAGGAAACCATGAGGGAGGGGGATGGTATCCTCCCGACCGTGGTCTCGTTGGACACGGTATCAGCGCCGGAGGAATCACCGGAGGCGATGGCGTGGAGGCGAAGCAAAGGCAAGGCGGTGGCGCGCGAAACCGGTAGGGTTTCTGCAGATGGGCCGGGCCGAGTCCGGGTGGACACAGGCCTGGGCCGGGGTCTCCTCGCGGAATCCCGTCGGGCCTGGCAGAGTGGGCCGGATTAGATGCCCGGGCCGAGATGTTTTCTATTTAATGCTATAAATATTTAAATTGCAAAATAATAATTAATAAATGAAAATGTATCTGACGTATTTGTGCGGCGGTAATGTTACAAGGGCAAAAGGCCGACGTATTCGCCGATATATTCGATGTATGGCGGCGTTTTCATTGAAGGATTGAAAAAGTTTCGTCCTTTCAGTTGGCAAAATAGTGTCGGTTGCGGATGCTTTTAGATGCATGCTGTAAAGAAACTAACATGAACAGAATCAATATTGCAAGTGTTGGTATCTAAATGTATGGTTCTCTATGCAGCTACTTTATCCAACCAGTCTTCGCTGAGCATCATGGTAGCATTGGCAGGTATTTCGTTGAGCATCATGGTAGCATTGGCAGGTATTTTCTCGTTGAGCATCATGGTAGCATCGGCAGGTATTGTTCATTGCAACCGAGTGTTTGCTCGTTCATTCGGATGCGAATCTCTGCAACAATTCCACTTCATGAATATAGGTCAATTTTGGGGGATGATGATGCCACAACGATCGAGGGACTCTATGCAACAAATAGTAGGAGAGCTGTCGCACGATCCTATCGCCATTTCATCTAATCTTTTTGTAAGATTTTTTGTTTATCAGAAAATAAATAATGCATTAAAAACCAATGCAGGTTTAGACTTCTAGGAAAGGAACCCACATACCATCAAACCAACAGAAACAGACAAATATTAGAGGACCAATTCAACTAAAAGCTCAAGCTGACGCGCTCTCACAGACAAGCCCGTTTACGGGTTTGGAGGTGAATTATTTAAACGAAGAGATGAGCCCATTGAGAAGAGTGATAAGGGCTGACCCATTTTGGACAAATGGAGAAGAAATTAGAAATTTTTGTAGAGGTGGGGTTTGAACTCTTAGAGAACCAATTCAACTAAAAGTTTAAATTGGACTTGGAGGTGAATTATATAGCAGAGGCCCATCGAGAAGAGATATAAGGGCTAGCCCATTTAGGACAAATTTGATAAATTTAGAATACATTAGAATTTTGTAGATAGTGGGATTTGAACCCTTGTCCGTGAGGTACCAAGCTCTTATACCATTTTTTTTAAACGGGTAACCGGAGAATTGCATTAATACCCAAAGGTAATCAAACAAGATAGGACGTTACCGCCCTGGGTACCAGATTTATGTCTGAGCCGACCGTAGCAAGCCTGAAGCTCATGGACCCATAATAGTAGCCTTCTTGACATCAAAGACAAAAACTCAAGACAACTCCTTACCAATGTCTCAAAACAGCGAGACATTAAATGAAAAAGCCTAAACAACCTAGCTAGCCAAAAAGTTATTCGACCTAAAACAGAATAACAATTAGGAAGTAGTGCCTTTGGTGCGGATTTCCCGAGACTCCTCGACAGTAGTAGTCCCGGGTCTGTGGATATAGGTCCCAATGTGACCATTCCACCCCATCGGGTCCTATCATTTGTCCTGCGGAGGGTCAAGTCCCTCCAACTGCATTCCAGCTGCTCCTGCACGAACCTCTATTCCCGATGCTTGACCCTTTGCCGGTCCCAACGAGATCCACTTCTCTCCGTCCAGAGGTGACGCCAGCGGCGACACCATACGACTGGGAACCCTACCCAGATTCCCTTTTTCAACATGAATCCAGAGCATCGGCAGCGGCGACACAAGGGATCCCAGGACGTCCACCCCCGCCCCCAGTTGGGCTCCGATCGTGCCCGGCCCTGTCTGTTCGCCGACTTCGTCGCCATCCGGATTTGGAGGGGAGATCGGCCGATCTCCATATCGGTAAGACTCGATCATATGCCAACCCGGCATTAGATGGGTACGCCATGGTGGCCCTCGTAGAAGGTCAGGCCGAGGGCGTTGTAGACGGATGGGGCAGGCGTCCGACGATGATGAGAAGAGGACGTCGGGATGGAAGGTCGACGCGAGCGGTTGGGTAGCGTTGGAGCAAATCTGGTGACCTGGATCCATGGCGCAGAAGCGACCGAAATTGAGACGAAAACTGACTCCGATCAAATGAACGACGACGGTAGAGACGAAACCCGAAGGTTGGACAGAGAGCTTGGAAGCAGGGGCTTCAATGGTGGAAAAATGGGCTTCAATCCAAGCTTTGATACCATATTAGATGACTAACTCAACTAAAAACTTAAGTTGATAGTTGAAGGCCCAATTATAGTTATATTCTAACAAAAAACAAAGAAATAGTGAACCAGTCACACCATCAAAATTGGGAGAATGGACCCGTCCAAAACTCTAGACGTCAATCCAGTCAAATGTGTCACAAGGACCCGTCCAAAACTCTAGACGTCAATCTAGTCAAATGTGTCACAAGACACAAGAGATCACAAAAGCTAAACCTTCATATCTCCAAGAGACTAAGCAGATCGCTCCTCACCACTATACAATCGCTGCATGATGCTATGTGAACAACTTGTCAATACATTAGTCAGAATATATCTTAGAAACTCTTGTGATGCGCTTTTCTGGTTTTATTCGCTGATAACTGAAGTCACAGGTCGTGGATCGTACTTTGGCTAAGGAAACACTTGTCTGGAAATTGAAGTTGTTTAAAGAAGCTTCTGCATATGCTAATTCTCGCCTCCACGCCGTAACTGCTCAAACACTTATACTATCAAGGTCCTTACTCTTTCCATTTCTGTTTACTTCACTTCAGCGACTGTTACAATCTATATATATAGAGAGACCAAGATTGACCTAAGTACGGGAATTTTTGATCATAAATGTGTATTTGAGAAACAAAGGTCAAAAGGGTATTAATGAATCTACCCCTAATTTCTAACGTTTAGACCGGAATCATCCCTGTTGGAAAAATTGGCGTTAAATGCCTTGGCTTTGTTTGGTTTGTGTTTACTTGTAGTCCCACATGGGAAACAGATGGGAACTCAAGTGAGTTAATAAAGCCACTCCTCCTTTCCCCGTTTAGAACATAAGCTGGGCCAGCCTATGCTAGCTGGGCCAGAATGGGCCTTGCACCGCTATCGTCCGACCGGGCCGGGTTCGGGTGGAGTCCCTGCGGGGCGGGCAAAACAACTTTTTTATACAAAATATTTTTTGTTTTTCTGTTACAAACTTTTTCAAACCTGTTTGAACGAGTCTGATCGTGCTGTTGAGTGGATCGTTTGACTCCGATTTTCAGTGGGTCAAACACGCACGTTAACAGATTTAATTCAAAAAATCATTTGTTTTTTTACCTCTTTGCCCCTACGTTTTTATCTATAAATACCTGGCTCTGGCTCTCGTTTTCCATTACGTTTTTACTCAACTATCAGAGCCATACTATACACTTTTACAGTCACTCTCCCAAACGCTTTCGATCACCCGTTCTGGTTATTGTTCTATTGTTTCCACGTCCGGCAGAGCGAGTGGGCGCGCTGCTGGATAAGAGCTGAGAGATCCTTGGGGAGCAACCGCTGTTGCTCGCCACCTCGGGCACGCCGGAACTTTTGCTTCAAAGTCAGTGGACCTCCGTGCCACGACTCAGCTGTTCCCCTTGTTTCTGCACGTCACACCGGTTGGTCTTTCCAGTTTTTCGGTTTCTATTGCATGCTATTATTGTTTCTGTGTTTTGTTCAGCAACTCGTTACCCAGTTTGCGAAATTAATTCCAACAATCCCCTCTATACAAGTTGTTCAGTGACAGTAAAATTTCTAAAATATTATTGATTATGTTTCTTATTCTTGTCTCTTAATGTAATAAAAGCATCCTTTTTTTTTGAAACGGGAAAGAAGTAGTATTACTAAATCAACGTGCTTACAATGTGGGACCTAACAGTCCCGGATACCAGCTGTTGTCCCGATCGGTCGTGGCCCATCGGGCGCACATGGTTCCATATCAATAGTCTGCTTTGTTTCGCAGATCCAATCTCATGAGTTCCTCGATCCACTGTTTCAAACAATATAAAACTAACAGAATGAAATCTACCTAGCCAAAATCTTATTCGTCCTAAAACAATCAACTTGGAAATAGATAATGCCTTTGTTGCGGATTCCCCGAGATTTCCCGGCTGTAGACGTCCCGGGTCTGTGGGTATAGGTCCCTTACGGTCCTTCCCACCCCCGCTCTAGGGGATCATTCCTCCCCCGGGGGGTTGCAGACCCCCGGGCTAGTGTCCCGTTCCTGTGCTTGGTCAGTGTAGGTTGGCTGCTCTTTAGGCTCCGGTTTGTGACCCGTCTTGATCACCCTAGGTCTTGGTCCAACGGCTGTAGTGAATCGCAGGATCCCCCGTCGAGCCAAAGTGCAATTCATCATATCCCCCAGCCGCGGATCAGGCCTCTTCCACTTGGCCCCAATCTTCAAGCGAGATTTAGGGCTTGGAATGTCCGTGGCTTGACGTTTGGCTATTGTCGAAGACGGATGCAGCACTTTGACAGTAGTACTCTGATGCTCCTGGTGTGCCCAGCTCATGCCGGTCTCGGTCCTTCTCGGGTTGACGGGGCCCGGATAATGGGGAACCCTACCCGATTGCATCCCAATCTCCGACTGGCCATATCCTGTTTGATAAGCCGAAGACCAGGAAAGATAGTGCACCGGATCCCATGGAAAGGCCGGATTCCCGGTGCACACCGGTGGGGGAACTGGAACCAGGCCCCGAGCTAGCGTCTCCTGACGTTGGGGTGGCTGATCCCAATCCGGGAGAGGGCGGTGGTTGCCGGGATTGGCTGCAAAAATCCGGACGGACTCCGGTGGGGGGCGGTGTCAGGGATCCCTATGCAACCACGTCGGATCGTGTTGCATGTCGTGCATGGACCATCCCCTATTGTGTAGTACCAAAATAGGGTTGACTTGATCGATCATGGGAGGGCGTGGATGACCAGACTCAAGGAGATGATCCTGAGTGAGATGGGTCGGCAGCCATGGATTCCGGGGGGGGGCGGATATCCTTCGCGGTGATAACGGTGGAACGGGGACACCATAGTGATGAGGGAGAGGGAGAGTAGCAAATACGGGGAAAGGAGACAGGACCAGGTGAACGAAGCGTGGAGGAGGGCGACGAGCAGGCGGCGGCGGCGACGAGAGTTGGAACCCTAGAAGGGTTATGAGAGTAACCTCTGTGAGGTTTTTTTGCTTTGCAACGCTTTATTGAAAAATTGTAGCCCCCAAAGATACAAATTCCTGAATTATGCCACTCAGCCTCATATAAAAGCATCATTTTAGATATTACTAGATAATGTAGGAAACAAAATTAAACTAAGAATAAGAAATATTTCTTCTCACAAGGAGAAAGAGGAGAACAAAAGGTTCAACAACAGACCACCAAAAGCCCCAAAAATACGCAATCTTCTTTTGGGGCACAACCGAAACCAATGAACTCAAAAAGAGATTACAACCAAAAGAAACAATCCACCAAAAAATACAACTTGACAAAAACAAAGGAAGCAAAACTAGAAATCACCCCGCTTCACGCATAACGCCAATAGATAAAAACATATTCAAATACCCAGATATAACAACCACGAAGCATAAAATATGAAAAAACAGGATCTATAAAATCCAGATTTACCCAACTGGAAGCACAAAGAAAGAGGGTATCCAACAGTGAAACCAATAGACCGATAAAAACTTAACCCTACCTTTATCGAAGCTGAACAACTCCCTGAACCCAAAACAAGAACATACCCGATGAAAAGTCACCATAATTTTCTAATCCCAACTCACTCAATCGATTGGAAATATTTGTAATTAGAAATAAACTCAACTCTAACAGACACCAACCTGACGCATGATAATGTGCAAATTTCATCTAAATTCCATCCAAAAGCTATATAATTTTGTTGTGCAAATCTAATCTTTTACAAATATTGTCCTGGATAATGGGCATAGTTTCATCTAGCTATTTGTCTACTTATCTTAGTGGAAGGAATCAAGTGGAATCCGAAAGGCTTCATCGAACGCTGCCAAAATGTGAACTTTGTCGATTCAACCACGATGGCCATTCTCTATTTTTGGTATGTTAATCTCTCTCTCTAGTTTTCATTCCAAACTTAGTTTTTGCTTATGTGACCAAAGAATCAACCGTAAATCCAACCTCAAAATATAAACTTATAAGAGTCAATAGATCAAGTGTAATATATGGTCCAATTTTGTATATTAATGACATTAATATATAACAATATATATTAATAACATGAATGGTAAATATGCAAAACTTTGAATTTATTTTTATTATTTAAACCCCCCAAAAATGTATGCGGTTTGTTCTACTTGATCTAATAATCTAGATGAGTTTACAGTTTACATGTTAAGAGTGATTTACCGTAGATAGTACACCTGCTTATGTGTGGCAGGATGGTGGTGTCGATTTGGTTACTGTGATCAAAGGGGCATCTTTCTACCGCCGCTCAAAGCATATCGACTACATTACAGATTTTGTGCCTCCGACCCCTTCTGAAACCAAAAACATACACGACTCATTCAGGTTCGTGACACACTAATTTGTCATATTGAATTGAATAAAAAAAGGGTTGATTTTCAAAAACTACCCTTAAATATTGTCCACGCTTTTAAACTACTCTATAGTTTTGTCCACCAACTTCTGTTAGAAAAATATAACAGGTTAATAGTTAAAAACTAACCTAAAATATTGTCCACACAACTATAGAATGTATTATGAATTGCCCACATAACTTCAGGATGTATTATGTATTGCCTATATATATATATATATATATGATTGGTATCAGGTAGAAACCACCCTTATTGTGCAAACTACGAACTCACTAGGTGCTGACACGTGGGCGCGCGCGCTGCTGATGCGCGCGCACAGTGCTGACACGTGGCGCGCACGGTGCTAATAGGGTGGGCGCACAGTGCTAATAGGTTGGCCTATTAGCACTGTGCGCGCCAAACTATTAGCACCGTGCGCGCGCGTGGTCAACACGCTCACGCGCGCGGGCAGAGGCGTGCGCGCATCTGCCACGTGTCAGCATCGCGCGCGCTCTGCTGACATCACTTTGACCGCATCCTGTGGCTTAGATTGGTTCGTAGTTTGCACAATAAGGAGGGTTTTTACTGGATAGCCACCCTATATATATATTGATAAATGATGAATTTATTAAGTCTTTACCCCAAGAAGGGGGAAAGAAAGAGGACCGCTAAAAAAGCTATCCCAGAAAACCTGCAAAAGAGACTCCATCACAAGTGATAAGAGACTCTTCCTAAAACAAAAAACAAAAAACAAAGAAGAAAAGAGACATCGGCTTAATACAAAGATCTACTAATCGATAGAAGGAGGAACAACTTCCTTATTATCAATCTGCAGCAAAGTCCATGTAGTGACAAAATGTCTCCAAACCTCATTTCTACGCTGAGCCTCAAGCATCTCCTTGTCACTCATACAAAGTGAGCGAGTCGTCACTCTGAAAGTTTGCTGGGGTTTCTTCTGTCTTTTCCCTTTTCCTTTCTTTACAGTTTCAGGTGACAATACAGGAAAATCCTGATCGAAACTTGAATGTAGAGAAAGAAAGGGAGTCGGCGACACAACCGACAAAGGTTGAACATTTGCAAAACTCAGTTGAGACACATGATCCGAGAGATCACCTGACTCATTTAACAAGAAAACGTTATCGACAGAAGGTTGCACAGGCCCAAAGACTTCAGTTCCCAAAACAAGAGAATTGTGATTTGTACTTGGACCTGGCCGGCCCACATCAGCCAGCCCAGAATCACCTACTGGACCGGACTGACCAGGCCCAAGCACAGGCCCAGTCAGATCCAGCCTAACAACACAATCACTGCGCGAATCACGTTCCAGTACGTCTTCAACCTCCGCAGAATGTGGTGCCCCAACCAAGTCTAACGCGATCAAATCGCGATCCCTCAAATCACTCTGATTTGAAATCAAATCAAGCGTAAGCGGGATCCCGGAGGACGCGGTCGTCTTATCAGCTGAGGTCGACGGAGAAACGCCCGAATCCGACGACGACGAGCAAGGCACCTGCGACGTTTTCGAAGGAGAACAATTCGGCACTAATACCTGCTGAAAGGACATCTTCTCCGGTGTGGAGTTCGCCTGAAACTTGGCCAACCTTTCCCCATCGATCAGGGTGTTCTCAACAACAAGCGGGGTGCTCTGTTTTTGCGACTCAAAAGCAGAGCATGGCTTGAATCCATCTGAAACTGGCATTGAATTCAACCGACGTCGAGCTAAAGCCACAAAAAGTGTGAAACCATTTACCTTGAAGCGATTTAGACCCTCTCCAGCCTGTGCAGCTTCAGATTTGGATTCAAAACGAACGAAACCGAAAACAGAGCCTTTGCGATTTCGTCGCTTTGAAACTGACGCAGAAGAAACCTTACCATACAAGCTAAAAACATTCCGGACCCAAGCATCCGATGAGTCTAGCGGTAGATTACACACAAAAACTTCATCCTCGAGAACCTTGAACGTGCTCTGTGAATCCTCCCCTGTGATCGCAGAAGGATCTGTTCCCATGCCGACCTTGTTCTCCATCGTTCCTGTGACAGAACCTGTGGCTACGGTAGGTTTTTGACTCACCTTGTCCATGGTAACAAGGCGTTTAGTGCGAGATTTCCCAAACGCCTGAGCTCCCTTGACCTTAGAACGTCGAAGAACGCCAACTTTTACCGAGGTCCCTGAACCTTTTCTGGGCGCCTGAACGTAGGTTGGACCAACATTGTTTACACTCTGTACTGATTCTACAACCTTGCAATAAGCAGCATAGGAGGATACCAGTACAGAGCAAAACGTTGAAAAGGAGAGGAGCTGGGACGACTTCATCTTCCCCATGGTACTTTTAATTGAATCCGTAAAGAACTGTGTAGACCATTCACTCTGAATATTTATCACAGTTTCTCCCTGTTACATTTTTCAACTGAAGTCGGTGGACAATCTTTATTGTAGCCTAAAAACGTGGACAAAACTGTAGATAGTTTTTTTGTTTGTGGACAATACTTTAAGGTAGTTTTTGACAATTAACCCCCAAAAGAATTGCAGTTTTGAGTAAGATTCTCTTCACAATTTGTATACATGTGTTCTCCTAGATTGCTGTATTCGGCTGCTAGCCCTATAATGGTCTCAACTCTGGAGAACGGGAAGGTCGTGAAAGGCCTAGCGGGTATTCCTACCGAAGGACCAGTCTTGTTAGTTGGGTATCACACTCTATTGGGAATGGAGTTGGTTCCATTACTGTTGGAACTTTTGATACAAAGGAACATCCAAGTTAGAGGATTGGCACATCCCATGATATTTACTAAAGTCAAGGAAAGGCTTATGCCTGTCTCGATGACTAGTTTATTTCACCTCTTCACTTCACCATTATTCCATGCATTCAGAACTCTAGGTGCAGTTCCTATCACGGGAGCTAATTTGTTCAAGCTCATGTCTTCAAAGAGCCATGCGCTGCTATACCCAGGAGGGGCCCGCGAGGCTTTTCATCGGAAGGTAACATTGGTATAGTTATTACTTATTAGTGATAATTGCAAAAAAAGGACTATGATTTTTTTTTTTGCAGATTATAGCCCTCTTCTTTGTTAATTATAAAAAATGTCATAAATTTATCTTTTTGTTGCAATTTGTATAATATTACATAAAAATAATGATTATACCCTTTGAAATTTAAATTTTAAAAAGAATAATTAAATAACGAGATAATTCCACTTCAGTATCCTAAATTTTTCATATTTCATTTATAGTACCTTGAATATATATTTTTGTCACCTTAGTACCCTAAACTTTCATCAACTCTATTTTAATACCCCCACCATTAATTTTACATCTGATTTTTCATCAAAAACAGATAAAATGACCAGAATACCCCTCACTAACAACCAAATTTATGGTAAAGTTAACGGTGGATACTAAAATAGAATTAATAAAATTTTAGGGTACTGAGGTGATACAAAGAAGATTTAGGGAACTCTAAATGAATCAATGAAAGATTATGGTATTGAGGTGAAAAATAGATTCAGGATGCTCCAAATAAAATATAAAAGATTTAAAATGCTGAGATAGAATTAACCCTTAAATAACAAATAAATCCTTAAATTTCTTATTTTTTGTACAACATAAATAACAAAATTAAAGATATGAAAATTTGGATTTTTTGTTTATAAATTATTGTTTTTTAAATCTAAACTATAAACGTAAAATACTCATTTTTATACAAATTGTAACAAGAAGACAATTGTTGTGTATTTTTTGGAAATATCAAAGAAGAGGACTACAAATTACAAAATATGAATACCTCGGGTATTTTTTACAATTATCCCTTGTTGTTATGTTAGAGTAGACTCATCCACGAGTTGATGGAAAATATTGTTTAATGTTCTTGAGTCGGAGGTTTCAGGGTGAAGAGTACAAGTTGTTCTGGCCGGAGAATCCCGAGTTTGTGAGGATGGCGGCCAGATTTGGAGCTAAGATTATACCTTTTGGGGTTGTGGGAGAAGATGATTTTGGTGAAGTAAGCTTGAAACTATTACTAGCCGTTGTGGTTTAAAAAAAAGTACCTTGAGCTTGAAGATATTTTGAATCCTAGAGATTTATAGCATTGTTATTTAAACCTTTTGTAGGTTGTATTTGATTATGATGGCATGATGAAGATACCTTTCTTCAAGAATCAAATAGAAGAATTAGCAAAACATTTTCCACCGCTGAGGTATTTTAATTCTTTTATATCTTTTGCGTGTATTTTTTTATCCGATATTCCTTATCTAGCTCACCCCACAGACTGATTGCAAACAGATGATTCATTAGAGTTCGAACAGACCCGCCTTAGTGGGCTTTCTTTGTGTAATTTTCTTTTGTCCTTTTTGTTACTTTTACAATTTCCCCCGAACTTGTGGTGGCAGGACCAATGCGACTGGAGAATTGGCAAACCAAGCAATACATATTCCAGGGATTCTACCGAAACCTCCCGGTGGTAGGTTATATTTCTACTTCGGGAAGCCGATTGAAACTCAAGGTACGTCTCTGACACTGCGTTGCAAACCCGTTTGATCTATCGTCGGTAAAGAAGAGTTGATATATAAGTTAGATTCATAACCTATTATATGGAGTTATATCTAATATGCATGTTATAGACCACACAAATTACAATTAAGCGCTTCAGTGGGATGTAATCGGAGCTTAAATAATTTTATTCATGGTAGATTTTTTTTTTCTCATTTCAGGGGTAATTTGCAAAATAGCCTTGCAACCATGATTACTTTGAAATCCAACTTTCAAGTTGCAAACTCAAAAAAAAATTGATAATTTTTTTTATTGGGTTAATTATCTTTTGTACTTTTATCTATTGGTACATACTTTTTGTACCCATACGTTTTGTAACATCCAATAACAATCCATTCGTTTTGATAATTGTCATTTGTACCCTTTATGAATTGGTTACAGATCATTTAATACCTCTTATGTATTGATAACAGAACATTTAATACCCTTTATAAATTGGTCACATATCATCAAAATGGCGTAAACTTGTCCAAAATTTTGTCCAAAACGTTGCCAATACATAAGGGTATTAAAAGAGTGTTACCAATACATAAGGGTACTAAAAGTAATTAACCCTTTTTATTTTATCCTTTAATGAAGGTTACCAGATCGAGTATCTTCATTAAGAGTAAAAATATATTTTCTTGAAAAAAATAAAAATGAACGTTAGTTGGTGCAAGACGTTTCAAAAGGCGGCTATTTTACAAATTTACCCCTCATTTCATGTCTTGAAGGGAAGAATGTGGAATTGAAAGACAAAGTAAAAGCTCAAGAAATGTATATGGAAGTGAAGTCGGAGGTCGAGAACTGCCTTGCTTATCTGAAGGAGAAAAGAAAGAGCGATCCTTACAGGAATCTAGCGACTAGGATACTTTATCAGTTTATTCATGGATTTGATTCTGAAATTCCGACCTTCGAGCTCTAATCGAATTTGGAGATCAAATGAAAGCGACGAACTGTACCGTTTGAAAATAATATCTAAAATGTTTTCATTTCTACATAATAGTTTTCAGTTGACTATCAACTTATTGGTTGATTGATAAAATACATTTGATGGTAGATGATTGGTGCTAAGCGTTTAAAATGCAAATATTTTGTTTGTGTTTTCATTAATTCATTGTTCTTGATCACTTGGATTAGTTAGGTGGTAAATACTTCTTCACGTCTTTATCTCTTTTTGAAGTCATATGTTCGAACTCTGGTGGATATACTTGTTTGAAAGCAAGTACAGGTGGCGGGTTAGGTTAAATCTCTATGATAAAAAAAAAAACAATTGATTCAGTGATCTTTTAGCTTCCATATTAGAACATAGGGAATGAAAGCCGAGTATGTACCCGGAAGTTGCTAGCCTAGACAAGAAAAAAGGATCCCAAACCTGGTGCATGATGATTATATACCTTACAAATAAGGATCTAAGTATTGCCGTCTTTAAGCTAAAAAAAGTATTGATTAAATGTAGCAAGTAAAAAAAAAAACTCATTTGTTCTAGAGAGAGACTCTCTCTTCTCTTTAGAACTCTCGCCACTTAACCCTAAAGTACTCTCTTCTTCCTCCTCTGGTCGCCGTCGGTGACTTTCATGGCGTCGGTCATGAGAGTCACCGGTGGTGCTTCTCTTTTCCTTCCATCGTTTCCCTGTCTTTGTACCCTTCCACCTCCAGCGCTTCGGCTTCTCTCTACCATCGGCGGCGACTGGTTCTGACCCTTGTGAGACGTTTTTCTTCACTTTTGTTGATGACGGGGTTTAGATCTACTGGCAGCTTGGCTCCTCGTCTTCTCCGGGTCTCGATTTCGTCGTGACAGGGCTCTCTTTTCCAGATCCACCTTCATCCTCCTCTTGTTTCCCGGTTTTGGCCGGGCCTCGTTGGTTTGGCGAGGAGTTTAGGCCCTGTTTGGCTTGCTTTGGAGGATCGGTGCTTTGGGAGGGAGTTCTCTCGGCAGCGTGTCAGATCTGGGTTTGCAGAAGCTGCGGCTTTCATTCCTACTCGCTTTGGTTCTCGGTAAGGGTTATCTTTTCCTTTCCTCACAACTTACTCCTCTCGTATCAGATCTGTTAGGCTCGTCTGTTTAGACTTGTCTTCTCCCCCCTAGGCCGTTGGTCTAGTGTTGGCCACCGACGAGATCTCGATTGAGATCTGAGATAAACAGATCTGGTGTGTCTTCTTTCCCTTTTGTCATTGTTGAACTGACCCGTCTCTCCATTTCCTCTATTCCAATATTCTTTCCCTTATTCGCGATTAGCGGATGAGGCCCTACATTTGGTGTTGGCCTTTGTATGGGTTTTGCCTAACGGCGTGTTGAGGATAGTGGATAGGGGAGGGAGGGAATGGTTTCGATTTCTCAGGGTAAAAAAGGGAGAGTTGTCCTAGTATCCCCATGTGGTGAGTACTGAGTTACTGGTTGGTGTATTTTTGTGGAGAAAAATTTGATTTCCCTGTCACTGGGGGTTGTGTGATGCATGGTTTGGAAGTTTGGGTGGGGGAGCGGATCTGTTCTGAGTTTGGAGGCATTGTTTCGGGCCTTTTTTTTGTTTCTTCTTCATCGCTTCATTATCGTGGTGGTTGTGTGGTTCTGACTGGTCGGTGGGGGGTCGACTGTTTCATGGTGGCTGTGTGGTTCTGACCAGCCGGTGGGGGTTGACAGTTTTTCGGTGCTTCGCGATTGAAGGTGGACTGTTGAAGCTTTGGGCTGGGAGGGTTCGCGTGGGGCTCGAGGAGGGCGAAGTTTACTGTTTTGTGTTTTTAGGTTTTCTGTAATTGTTGTTAATTAGTTTGGGCCTTGTTGTCCTGTTTCGGGCCTGGTTGCCCTTGTGTTGTTCGGGCTTGGCCCGTTTGGTTTTCTGGTTTAGTTAGGTTGTTGATTGCATTATCTGGGTAATGAGACCTGTTTGTAATATTTGATTCCCCTTGTTGAAAAGTTTGGTTCGAGTCTGTGACTCTTTGTTATATCTGAGGGCTTGTCTTTATCTTTAACTTTACTTTGAAGTTGTTGGTCTTTTACAAAAAAAAAATCTGCTGATCAAAAAAAAAGTATTGTCTTCTTTTACTCATAATAATATATGTAAGTGTGACGGCGGTCCATTCATGGGTAAGAATAATCTTAACATGATTATTTCCAGAATGTTATATAAAGTTGACTTACTATTATTAATAGGAAATAATGTAACAGCCACTCATTTTCTCCTCCACACAAAAACCTTTACTTGTAAACCCACTCAACACTTATTGGATAAGTGCCTCACAAAAACACAAAAATCATAGGTGCATGAATATGCAAGGACACCAAGGTACTAGACTCTATAAGCATAAGTCAACAAATTATCCATCATCTTCTATCTCTCACAATAACCATAAAATAAACACTTCACACTTCCATGACTATTGTTTCGTCGGGATTTGAGAGAAAATCGATTTTTGATAGTTTCTACGTTTTTCTCTCCTCGTTTGTATCCGACAAATTGTAGGGACGATTCAACCACGTTGTGGGAGGCTGGACGAATCAGAATTAATCGTCAGGGTTCATGGCGGTCACCCTCGCAGCTGCTATCTTCCCTGCCGGAGGGTTCTCTCCGGTTCCACGCCCCAAACGGAAGAAACCCATTTTTCCGGCGGCGCGGCAGGGGAGGATAGGTAAGGAGTGGTTGAAGGAGGTGGAGGAACCGGAGAGGAGGGGATTGAAGTTATACTGTGAGCAGGCGGCGGAGATGTGGACGGGTGGATCGGACGGTGGACCTCCGCGGTGGTTCTCGCCGATGGAGTGTGCTCCGGCGTCGAGCGGCCTTCCTCTGCTGCTCTACTTGCCAGGTCGCTCTATTGCCTCTAAATGTTTATCTTTAATATTTGAAGACCACCATAAACACTAACCAGTTCTGCTTTTTTCTTTTCATTTTTATATGCCCGTTCACTTCCAAACAAGTAATACAATTAGTCATGTCTGAATTTACATAATTATTTTGTATAAAGTATTAGTCTGGTCAATATTTTAGATTTTCAAATATTTGTCTGAATTGTATCCGATTAACTTTCTTGTCCTCTTGAAATAACTTAAGTTTAGAATTTAGAACACACCAAGACAAATATTTTTAGTTAGAATAACCATGTAAAAGTCTAACATAATTATAAGTAGTTAAGTGCAATTATCCCACAATATGATAATTTTAAATTTGATCTTTACTCTAAAATGGGTACAACCCCAAGTGGTGGTATATCACCTTATACAACACATCTTATTTCAATCCTAGCAGAGACGCAGCCCCCTCCCTCTTTGCCTCTTTGAAGCTTTGGTCATGGCTATGGTCATGGTCTATGCCATGGCCCGTGCCATGGTCCTCTTCCCATGCTTGCAACACACATCACTCTCCCTATCTTTTTTAGGGTCTCTCATTATCTTTTTCGGGTTTCTCTGTACCCTTTTTTGGGTTGAACTCTCGTCGTCGCCGATCACCCTCCCGGTTGACGTGTGCCACCGTCTCCCATCACTCCCGCCAGCCAACTACCCTTCATTCGTGCCAATAGCCACTGTGGCTCTCCTATCGCCGTCTACAGGGATCCGTGCTCCATCCGCCGTCCTCCATCCACAGCGGCCTCCCGCCCCAAGACCATCTCTCGTCGGCCAGATTTGGGCATATCCATCAAAGGGGCAAACCCTAGCCAGCATGGCTCCGCTCCCTCGATGGATCTGGGATCCGGGAGGAGGAGCGATAGGTTGGGGCTTGTTTCCACGACACCCAAAGTCGGGATTCTCGACCCCGAACAAACCCTTTCGGGTCGAATCGATGATGATTAACATGCTTCTACGTGAAGTGTCGGTGAAGTCACATCTGGAGCACTGGGAACATATCCCGTCCTCCACACTATTTCTAAAGATTCGGGCGATTCAAGACGAAGAATTGACGATACCAGAATGCCCCAATGGCACGGGGCCCAAAAGAACTGGCATCGCAAATTTTGTAATTTTTTATTTCGTTTGTGTGCTTATCTTTGTTTATTCAAGGTCAACTATTCAAAAGCAATCACCATTATGAGTCAAGTTCGCCAAAATCCTTACGGGGGCTTCGGACATATGCTGGAACCCAGGGTCTGAAACTCAATTTCCGTTTATGATTTATTGTCATGAGTAATAAAATATTTATTCTCGTTTCAAAAAAAAACTTATACAACACATCTTTGTACTGCTATAAAGTATAAACTTTAAAATATTTTTTCTTTATAAAATTAAAACAGAATAATATTTATTTGCATCTGTAGTTGAATTAGACATGAATTATTCAAAATGTCCTTGATGATTTTGCAAAAAACTATCTCATACTATCTATGTTAGACAAAACCCAATGGATAGTATTATAAATAATCTCCTATTACCGATGTAAATAAAAAATATATATTTTTTAATTCAAGACTTACTTCTAATCTAGTATATACGAAACGGTAGATATTGTCGATAATTATTTAACGTTATTTTGTACAAGAAAAATAGCCGTTTTAAAATTGTCTTCTGCCTGCAGGTTAGTGGACCTTTTTTGTCTATAGCTAATAGTGGAAATGTCACATGAAAGCAAAATGGTTTATTTGACAGGGGAAGATGGAGTTGGACTTGGACTTGTAATGCACCATGAAAAGCTAGCCAAGTATGTACATCTGTACCTCAGAATCTCATGTACGGGTAAAATTTAAAATCGAATCGATTTGGTCTGAATCCAAAATTTAATAGATAATTTTAATGGGTTCTGGACATAATTTTTTTGTGTCCGGATGATCTGAACAGAGTAATTAAATAACCTTCGGACATGGTATCATGTCCAGTTATACCCCTACTTGAGATTGTAATCACATGTTTACATTAAAGACCATGGTAAAAACGTGTTATAAACTTTATGGTAAATTATTTTTTCTCGTAAAAGTTTATAGTGAATTATTTTCCAGTCTACAAATCTATTTTTTAAACGGAATATAGTCATGACATCAACTGCTTTTTAAAAATTATTGTTATACCATTTCTATTATTTTTGTTTCGTTATTTATAATCTCATACGTGTTTTGCAATTTAAAATCCTTAAGTATGTATTTTTGTAGGGTACTTTTGATTTTTCGCAACCAAAAAAAAACATGTTAGTGAATTTGGAGACGAAATGTAGTCATTGTAAAACCTAGTATAATTCATTGCAAATTTTTACGATTATCACTTTGTATTATACTATGTTTATGTCAAATTAATCATATAACATGCAATATAAAATAAAAACAGCCTAGAATAACATTGCATGTCCTCCATCTAATCTCGAAGTTTTGATCTTACCATCTCTGAGAGTGAAGGATGTTTGACGTATGGTGCTTGCATATCCCACCGATGGATCGAACACCATTCACAGGTCATTTTCTTCACATGCCATGCATATTGCATATATGATGGGATAGTTGTTAAATATATCTTGTATATTCATATTTTGTAACTAAATAATGATGAACATTTCACTTTTACAGAGCTGTTGACGCTGGTCGAAGAGACGGTCAAGTCACAGAATCGACGATCGCTGAATAGCCCCGTATATCTCGTGGGAGAGTCTCTTGGAGGGTGCTTGGCACTAGCCATTGCAGCTCGTAATCCTAACGTTGATCTCGTGCTTGTCCTGGCTAACCCAGGTACACATTTCCTTTCTTCCTAATAATGGCTCGAATCAACTCAATCGAGTGGTCAAACTGATAGTTGAAGGCTTCATTACATTCTTCCATACAAATTCAAAAACAAACTCATTTTTGGAGGGGAATATTTGAAAGGAGAGGTCAAGACTTTTGAGGAGACATGTCAAGATTCCCATTACAAAAATATAGAATAATAGAGAAGATATTCTAAAAACTTTTGGAGATAATAAGTTAAAACTCTGTCCATGAAGAACCAGTTCTCATAAGGTAAGAAAGGAATACGAAAACGTGACAAGAAAGGAGATAATCGCGGGAGACATTTTCATGCTCCCACGATTTTCAAAATGATAATTATAGACGATGTGACGCTGTAAAATCACCAGCCAATCAGAAGAGAAGCCATTAATATTAAGTGTTAAAACGTATGGTTCTTCATTGCAGCTACTTCTTTCAACCAATCTTTGCTGGAGCCTCTTTTACCTTTGCTAGAGGCCATGCCCGACCAGGCTCGTCCGAGCCTCAGTTATGCGTTGAGCACCATGACAACATTAGCAGGTAATTCTCTATTGTTCATTGCAACCAAGTTATGCTCGTTGCTTTGGATGCGAATCTCTCTACAACAACTCTACTTCATAAATATAGGTCGATTTTCGGGGATGGCAATGCCACAACCATCAAGGGATTCTATGCAACAAACAGTCGTAGAGCTGTCGCAGGATCTCATCGCGATTTCATCTTACCTATCGGTAAGATTCTTCTTTTATCAGAAAATAAATGATGCATTAAAAAAGCGGGTTTTAGGAAAAGAAACCACAAACCATCAAACCAACAGAATCCAACAAAAGTCTAACGAGTCAAAACAGACAAAAAAAACGGGAGAATGGACCCGTCCAAAACTCCAGTTAACATTGTCAAAAGAGATCATAGAAGCTGAACCTTCTGATCTCAAAGAGACTGAGCAGAAAGCTCCTCACCAGTCACCACTACTCAACTGCGACACGATGCTATGTGAAAAACTTGTCACTACATTAGTCAAAAATACTCAAAATATAACTAGGAAACTCTTGTGATGCACTCTTCTGGTTTCATTCGAAAAGACCTGATAATTGATGTCACAGGTCCTGGATCGTACCTTTCCTAAAGAAACACTTCTCTGGAAATTGAAGTTGCTTAAAGAAGCTTCTGCATATGCTGATTCTCGACTTCACGCTGTAACTGCTCAAACACTTATACTATCAAGGTCCTTACTCTTTCCATTTCTGTTTACTTCACTTCAGCTACTGTTACAGTTTATATATAGAGAGAACAAGACTGAGCTATAAATTCTTCTACGGTGCAAACTACGAACATTTAGAAACTATTGTACTACGTTGGGTTGGAAACTGTTGCAAACTGATTTTTACTATTCCCAACACAGCCTATAAAACGTGAACAATTTGTAGGGGTAATTAGGAAAATAGCCTTATTTTAATGAAAACTCGATTTTATCCTTAATGAAATCCAGATCGGGATGAGATTTTACGGATCTGGGCCTCGATTTGGGCCCGATCGGGAATAAACCCAACCCGATCTGGATTTCATGAAGGGTAAACTTGCAACTTCAACACAAGGCTAGAGGGGTTCAATCAGCCTTTAAAATAAAGCTATTTCGGTAATTTTCCAACAGTTTCCTACACAACGTACAACAGTTTATAAAGAAAACGTTATTTACACACCTACTTTGACCTTCCGCTATCAAAAACACCTCCTAAAGATAAGGGGTTACCAATAACACGCTCACATTTCGCTATCATCTAAAACACCCAAATTTACACCGAATATGTGATGGTTTTATGAGGAACACACCCCACATTTCTCATTTATCAGCAGGTTTTTGGAACAATATGACCCAAATTCGGATGTTCTTTCTGATGAACAGAAAAGTGATAGTGTGGTATTGATAACCCATCACCTTCACGGTGTGTATTTGGGAAACAAAGGTCAAAGGGGGAAAAGGGAGAGTGTTAAACTTACCCCTAGTTTCTAACGTTTTGACTGGAATCTTTCCCTCTATATATATATCTTTCAATGACACCAATTTGACTCCAAAAGCTATATAAAGTTTTTGTGCAAAGTTGACCTTTTACATTGTCCTGGATAATGGGCATAGTTTCATCTCTCTATTTGTCTACTTATCTTAGTGGAAGGGATCAGCTCTTACCTAATCAAGTGGAATCCGAAAGGCTTCATCGAACACTACCAAAATGTGAACTCCGTCAATTCAACCACAGTGGGCATTTCCTATTCTTGGTAAGCTAACTTCTCTCACTCACTCACCATTCTCTCTAGTTTGCATTCCAAAGTTAGCTTTGGCTTAAGTGGACATACAATCAAGAGATAATTGCAAAAATAATGACCCTCACATATTTGGTTTTTGCAACTTGTGTCCCTAAACAGAAAATCCTAGCAATTTGTATCCCTATACTTTTCTTAATTTGCACCGTCAACGAAAAGTTACATTTTCCGTCCAAAATGGGTCATGTGCCCTGCACATGCCACCCAAACTTTTAGAAATGCTAATTTTACCTTTACACTAAAATATACTTTTTGCAAAAAAAATATCCCTCAAATATGATATTGTAACAACTTACAAGTTAGGGTTTATAAGTCTTTTCTCTAATGTGAGGGTAAACAAGTCTTTTTCTTTATTTTTAAACTTTGTGATGGATAATGCAAATTAAGAAAGTATAAGGTACAAATTGCTAGGATACAAGTTGCAAAAAACGAATACCTGAGGGTCATTTTTTTTGCAATTATCCCTACAATCAACTGTAAATTCAACCTTAAAATCCAAACTGTAAACTCATAAGAGCCATTAGATAAAGTATAATAGATTATCCAGATTTTAAAAATCATTCATGACATGAATTGTAAAGATGCAGAATTTTAAATTTATTTATATCATCAAACCTCTCTAAAAGTATCCATTAATCTAATGGCTCAGATGATTTTACATTTGGATTAGTGTCCCTGCTTATGTGTGGCAGGATGGTGGTGTCGATTTGGTTACTGAGATCAAGGATGCATCTTTCTATCGCCTCTCAAAGCATATCAACTACATTACAGATTTTGTGCCCCCGACCCCTTCCGAAATCAAAAGCATACAAGACTCGTTCAGGTTCGTGACACTTTCATTTGTCACAATTAGTTGAATAAAATGAATTGTTTTTATTTTTTTTTGTAAAATTGTCTTCACAATTGTTTTTATATATATTTCCGCTAGATTGTTGTATTTGGCTGCTAGCCCTGTAATGCTCTCAACCCTGGAGAGCGGGAAGGTCGTGAAAGGCCTCGCGGGTATTCCTACCGAAGGGCCAGTCTTGTTAGTTGGATATCACACTCTACTGGGAATGGAGTTGGTTCCATTGATGTTGGAACTTTTGATTCAAAGGAACATCCTCGTCAGAGGACTGGCACATCCCATGATGTTCACGAAGGTCGAGGACGGGCTTACGCCAGTCTCGGCTACTAGTTTATTTCAGCTCTTGTCTTCACCAGTGTTCCGCACACTGAGAACTCTGGGTGTAGTTCCTGTCACGGGAACTAATTTATTCAAACTCATGTCTTCAAAGAGCCATGCGCTGCTATACCCAGGAGGGATCCGCGAGGCTTTTCATCGGAAGGTAACATTGGTATAGTTATTAGTGATAATTGCAAAAAAGAACCCTGAGGTATTTACTTTTTTGCAATTTGTAGCCCTCTTCTTTGGTCATTGCAAAAAAATGCCATGAACTTGTCCTTTGTTGTACTTTGTATAATATTGTATCAAAATGACGATTTTACCAATCGAAATATATAAATTTAAAAAAAATAATTAAATAACAAAAAAGTCCAAATTCTCATATCCCTTAACTTTCTTATTCTTTGTACAGTACAAAGAGTAATAAGATCAAGGGATGTGAAATATTGGATTTTTTGTTTTTTAATTATTATTTTTTAAATCTAACTTGTAAGCGTAACATGATCATTTTTTATACAAACTGCAACAAAAAGGCAAGTACAGTGTGCTTTTTTGCAATTAGCAAAGAAGAGGGCAACAAGTTCCAAACAATGAATACTTCAAAGTACTTTTTTACCGTTATCCCTGGTTATTATGTTAAGAGTAGACTTATCTACGAGTTGATGGAAAATATTGTTAAATGTTCTTGAAACGGAGGTTTCAGGGTGAAGAGTACAAGTTGTTCTGGCCAGAGAATTCCGAGTTTGTGAGGACGGCGGCCAGATTTGGAGCTAAGATTGTACCTTTTGGTGTTGTGGGAGAAGATGATTTTGGTGAAGTAAGCTTGAAACTGTTACTAGCCGTTGTGGTTTCAAAAAAGCACCTTGAAGATATTTTGAATCAAGAGATCTCTAGCATTGTGATTTAAACCTATGTAGGTTGTATTTGATTATGATGACATGATGAGGATACCTTTCTTCAAGAGCCAAATAGAAGAATTAGCAGAAGATTTTCCACCGCTGAGGTATTTTAATTCTGTTGTATCTTCTACGTGTTTTTTTAGGTAATTCATGATCTAACAACCACACCAAACAGATGACTCACTAGAGTTCGAACAAACCCGCCCTAGTCGGACTTCTACGTGTAATTTTCTTTTGTCCCTTTTCTTATTTTTACAAACTTATGGTAACAGGACCAGTGCTACCGGAGAATTGGCAAACCAACCAGTACATATTCCAGGGATTCTACCGAAACCTCCCGGCGGTAGGTTATATTTCTACTTCGGAAAACCAATTGAGACTCAAGGTACGTCTCTGACACTGCAGTGCAAACCCGTTTGATCTCACATTAGGTAATTACGAGGGTAAAGAAAAGTTGATATACTCGTTAGACTCATGACCTATTATGTGGAGTTATATCGAGTATGTATGTTATAGACCACGGTAATTATGATTAAGCCCTTCATTGGGATCTAACCGGAGCTTAAAATCATTTATTCATTTTACATCTTCGATTATCATTTCATATTTTGAAGGGAAGAACATGGAATTAAAAGACAAAGAGAAAGCTCAAGAAATGTATTTGGAAGTGAAGTCGGAGATCGTGAACTGCCTTTCTTATTTGAAGGAGAAACGAAAGAGTGATCCTTACAGGAATCTAGCGAACAGGTTACTTTACCAGGCCTTTCATGGCTTTGACTCTAAAATTCCGACTTTCGAACTCTAATTGAATGTGCAAATCAAATGAAGGCGAAGTCTGTACTGTTTGAAAATAATATCTAAAATGTTTCATTTTACATAACAATGTTCAGTTTTAACATTCGAATTATACTATCTATTCAATTTTGAATATTTTTATCACATAGTTGTTTACATTTTGGCCCACCCCTGTAACCCAACTCGGGCGTTTTCCATCAGTAATTCATAATCTACTCTTATCCCCATCCTACCCCCAAGCAGAGGACATGTTAGAAATCGCACACTTGACCTCTTACTAGGCAGTGCGTCCCTAGTGGGTCCAACTACAGCTTATTACAATAATAATAAATAAGAAAATAAGAATTTCAGTGATAGTAAATCATATAATTACATAACGAGAAACGAGAAACAATTTACTTCATTACACTAAACTGGTATGTATTAAGAAAAGACATCATTGTAATGAGTGATTGTTTCAAGCTATCAATCGATACTAATCATCAATAAAAGGGCAGTACATAATTTGAGGGCATGGTTTATTCCAAACTTAATATAAGTTGTTGGTTGTGTTCCAAACCTGGCTTCCATGGCAGCTAAAAAGGTGTTGCAGCTTCTTCCATGAGTTTCTTTACTCTAGTCAGTTTCTCTATCCCGTTCAGAACCTGCAATCGAATAACATTTTGAAAAGGACCTGTAAGGAACGAGTCTGCTGAAACTTAACCACTAAGGCGCTAACTAGTTACTTTCACATGGAAACATGTAGTCAAGCTAAAGGTTCCATGCTCACCTCCAAAGCCATGTCATCTGCAGTTACTTCATCAAGGTCAGAAAAGCCCAATTTGCCAGCTACGGCTGCCATTGTAAGACAAGTTGTTATCATCAATGGGAAGAGAGAATCTACAGATGGAGCCAAAAAAATGTGGTGATATACTTTGTAGTGAAATGGTTGTATCAGCTGAAGCATAGCGGCCTCTTAATGCTTGGTATTGTGCAACTAGCCCAGCCAAGACCTGCGCATCATTTTTACAGAGTGGTCAACGGATAATCCACAAACATTTGAATATTATTTAGGGATAATTGCAAGAATTTGCGGTGAATTATACGCGTTTTACAAATATTATCGGTGAACTAATTTTTTTTTTTTTTGCAAATGACATCCCCCAACTATATTCAATCTGCAAATCCACTAACGGGGTTAAATTTTTTTGCAAAAAGTTGAAAGTAACCACGCAAAAGTGATTATGTATAAGGGTTCCAAATTGGAAAACACGCATACATGAGGGTTACAAATTGCAAAACACGTATAATGTAAAGGGGAGAACTATCATTTCCAAGAAAAAATTGAAGTCACGTAACTCATACGACTAATTTTTGTTAAAGATAACATGTTTACAGCCGGAAAATGGTTGGGGTATGTCATTTGAAAAAAAAAAGTTCACTGGTAGTAATTGCAAATACACATGGTTCACCGCAAGTTTTTGCAATCATCCATATTATTTATAGCCCAAAGAGAAAGATCAGTCATGGGCTGGTAGAATGTACCTCGTTATCCTGCTCAACTACACCTCCGGCTAACCTGTCTAGGGGTATGTCTATCCATACCGAGATCCCATCTCGCAGTAAGGTCCTATAATGTTGAAATGCTTGACAATTAAGATAAATAGTCACAACTATGGCATTATAATTAATAGTTTGTGCCAAGCATAATGGGCAGCAAATTAAAATGTAATATAATAAGTATTCATACAGATTAAATGCACTCTCGACTGCACCATCCCCAGCACAGACCACAAGCCGACCTATAGCTGATAATTGCTTCAATACTTCAGTCTGCAACATAATATCACTATAAATGCATGCTGCATTGTATATTTGTATGGATCTTAAATCAGTGTCATTTGCATGGTTGACACTAATGATCATTTCGATGAATACAATTTTTTTTGTTACGAAAATTTCAAAACAGCTAATCTAAAAGTCTGAACATGATAATAAGCAAGCTCATTTGTATTTCAATCTATGACAATCACCTCAGACTCGCGATAAGCCTTCTCATCTGTCTCCTTCATTATTTTGACATTGGTAGGACCCCCGGCAGCTTCCTCAACCAACTCATCACTTGGTAATGAGGCCAACCAGAAACAGTAAATTACAACACCTGATTACCACAACTTAAAATACAAGTCTCTGTCCTTGCATATTTATGAAAATGACGCATACATACCTGTCAAAGTAATAATATCCTAACGCTTCTGCAAGAAGCTTCCCAGTGCTGCTCTTCATATGGGCCTTCATCCCTTTACATCAGAGAAACTACTATATTTCAAAATACATGTGTTACTGTTATATAAACTGGCATTGACCCAACTAAGGGGTTGAAACCAAATGCTCATTCTAACATAATCCTCACCGATAAGATATATAGACGTTCCTTTCATTCCATCGCCCATATACATTGCCTTTTTCTGAATAAATACTGAACACTTAAATTAAGTAGTTCAAGACAGTTGAAGCTTCCATACCGAAGTCTTTATCAATAATGAAAAATATAAACTAACAACAACAAATAATCAACTACAGTTATGCTCTTTTCCTGAGACAACCTTTTTTTCCTTGAATCCTTTCTTTGAGAATCAACAATCAAAGAGAGGCTTCAAGTTAAGAGTAAGAAAGAAACAACAACTGACCTTCAGTTCAAGAGAGGAGCCACTCCCGGGAACAGGTGGCCATTCTTACAAGAGGAAAAAAGAATGGAGATGGAGGCAAACAAGTCAGTAGAATACACAATTTCCTTCCGAAGCAGTGCAAGTTATAATAAAAAGTTACATCCTTGGTCACGAATTAAGCTGGACACCCTTTGTTGCCTATTGTATCCATATATGAAATGGCCCACTTAACTCCTACTTTCTAGAATTGGAGGTCATTAATTAAGTTTCTATTTCTTATTTTGGAAGTTACTTATGTACAAATTACCAATAACATTCTTGATTTCAGTCAGCTAAAACGACTTAACGGGGCAGCATATGAGGCTTATTTTAAGACAGGACAAATAATTTCCAATCCACAAAGCTATAGACAATCCTCAAACACTTGTGTGTTACCAAATTAAGAAAATCACAGGCAGTCTAGCGGAACTAACTTAAAACATTTTTCAATTGGAACTGAAGAGTAACTAGAAAATCCGATCAATATTCCCAATCCTAAAGGATATAGATGAATGAGAATCATCAAACACTTGATGTGCATAACAACTCAGGCTACATTATACATTTATCTTCAATCCAAACTGAATCAAGTTCTCGTGAAAGATCAAATTACCATTCCAATCCATAAAGCTATAGACAATCCTCAAACACTCAGTGTGTTACCGAACTAAGAAAATCAAAGGTAGTCTAGTGGAACTAACTTATACATTTCTCAATTCGAACTGAAGATAAAGTAGAAAATCCCATCAATATTCCCAATCCTAACTGATATAGATTGAATGAGAATCATCAAACACTTGGTGTGCATAACAAGCCAGACTACATTATACATTCATCTTCAATCCAAACTGAATCCAATTCGTGTGAAAGATCAAAATAACATTCCAATCCATAAAGCTATACAGATAAATTACCTAAGCACACCATAAAATCACCATCAAACAAAATTCAAAGGTACAGTAGATTCGGCATTTTTAGCTAGATTTTCGATAAATACCAAACCAGACAAGATTAATTACTCAACCGAGCTCAATTAGAACTCCCAATTTCTTCTTGCTTCGAAGTTCGAACGATACTAGAGCGACAGGTACACCGAAATTCCAAAAAGCATAGGGCAAAAAGTGAGAATCAGATGAACTCACCATCCAAGTCGTCGGAGAAGGTGCACCTCATGGCGGTGAGTGGTTTCGGAGAAGCGAGGAAGAGCGAAGGAGAGGACACTGCGAGTGAAGCGGTTCGAAGAGGTCTGAGGAAGGATCGGGAATGGAGGCTTGCAGTGCAGAAATGGAGGAGAGGAGGACTCGGGATGTGGAGGTTGGAGCAAGATGAAGGGGACATTCTCGCCTCCATGGATAGAGCTTGAGAGCTGCAGCTCTGATTTTGTCCGGTGCTTTATCTGTTATCCGCCAGTTACTTCACTACCAGTACCGGTCGTTTATATAGTAAGCGCCATATATGAAATAAATAAATCAGAAATAAAATACATAGTTGAAAGTGTTTTTAACATGACACGGTAACATATTTTTAACATTATTAGTCTAAGAGATTTTCTATTTAAGAGAGATTAGGGCTCGCCGCTCCCTCCTCTTTTGTTGTCGTTGTTATGGCCATATCGACCACCACCATCGGCTCCTGTCGTGCTTCTCCTCCAACCGATGTTACAGTACCAGCCCTGTTCACCACTATATCGAACACCCAAGGCTCAACGGACGCCTATGGCGGTATAGGGAAGGTACGAGCCCTAGGTCTCCGTTTCGTGGTCGTCTTCTACGTGGAAATTACCAGATGGCTAAGGTGGGTTTGGGATCTGGAGGGATGGACGGTAAGACAGTGTATCGATCTACAACACCCCTTGTCAGGTTACCCCGAAGTTTCAAGCTGACATGTCGATAAAATCGTTTCGTGCGAAGCATCCCAAGCTGATCCGAAAAACAAGATCAATAATGAGGCGTTCTTCTGCTATTTATTTCAGTCTAGTTTGCTTATTTTCAGTACGTTGTTGCAGTTTACTTCCTTTGCTTTCAGTACTTTCAATTTCAAGCATAGGGTAAAACGCATGGATAATTTTCATTATTTAGGATGTAAACTAGACTAATTCTACGGGCTGTCTTCACAACTCAATTATGAGCTCGACCGGATCCAAAGACCTTCTCCTCAACACTATGTCGATCTGGTGGCGACCGAGTTTCTACGTCAGCACCTCTATCCGTGCTTGGCTGGATCTCTATGACCCGTGGCCACCCCCGCCAATCTGAACGACCTTCCGTCCCCAACCGTCGTTGCTCTCCACTCTCCTAATACTATTGGGGGTGGAGGATATACAAGGTCACTTTGGGTCTCTCTTGCTTAAGGAGGATAAGAAGGAAGACAAGGACGATGTGTTACTCGACATCGCAGGCATCGCCATCATCCCGACTTGTCAGCTGCGGGAGGTAAAGGATGATGTTTTCCCCCAAACGAGGGCCCTATCTGCCGCGGACCCTGACCATAACCGATCGGCTATTCGCTAAAGACGAAGATGAATTTGATCAGGCGCGGACTACCAAACAGCCCTGACAGGCCCTATGAGGCTGGTTAGGGCTCGGGGGTAGATGGATGGTGGTCTACCCCTCACGACCTGGGACCAAGTCCGCTGATCTTGTCTTGGGGGAGTGAGATACACCAAGGAGCTCTATTTTTTTTTATGTCTATTTCCTGTTTTGTAGTACTTTGGTTGGTTAGTACTTTACAGTTTTTTTTAATTATTTACTTTCCCAGCACATGGTAGGAAGTAGGGGTAGTTATTGTTGTCTAAGATAGAAACTAAGCCTTTTCTACGGGTTCATGAGCGTCGGGTGTCCTACGAGAGACTCAGACAATATTTTGTTCGTAGGCTTTTAGCCCTACTTATATGGTTTGGCTTGCACTAGTAATGCAATTCCTCGTCGCTTGTTTCAAAAAAAAATGACACCATAACAGTTTTAACTAGTCTAAGAGAGTAGAAACTCTTCCTTTTGAGTTTTAGGGTTTTTATTTTCCGTCTTAGCCGTCGTCACTTTCTTTATCACCATGGTCTATCCATCTGATACCCCAGTCGTCCCTACTGAACCAGTAACCTTAGGCCATCGTCCCTCCATGTGTAGAGCCTCATCCCCCGTCCCACAGATGCTCTTCTTGTCGATGCTTCATTATGGCTCGTCGTCCTCCTCGCGACTGAACAACGTCGTCACTCCCGATAATCCATGGGGACCACAAATGGCCGATGTCCTGCACGAAATCTCTCCACAGTCCCCCTCCATGGCCAGCTGAGCCTAGAGACAGCCGCTACAACGCCATGCAGACTCGGGCCTACCCCGACAACAGCATTCAACATCTTCTGCTCTGATAGGTACTATCTCTGTGCATCAGGGCATTCTGACCCTTTCACGACCAGGGTTTCCACTCTTAGTTGCCCTTCCAGACTTCATCGGGGTGGACAAGCTGAAGCGGGTTCTCGACTTGTCGGGTATCACTAACACCACGACCCATTAGTTGTTGGATGACGGGGAAGACGATTTTCTCCCAGCGAAGGATGTCAAACAGCCCCACCAAGAGTCATGAGTCGGCTTAGGATGTGGTAGTTGGTAGTTGGTGGCCTACTCGCATGATCCAGGACCAGGTCCTATTGGCTTACCCGGAGGAGCAAGGAGTTGTTTCCATGTTATTTTATGTTTTGCAGTTTTTGTTTATCTGTTTTTCGATTTTAGGTTCTTTTCTGTTTAGGACTTTGGTTGTTTTTTGGGGCGGATAGATTATTTTATGTTTGTCTAAGACACAAATTAGATTTAGTTTACGGGTCCTTAAGAGCAAGGTTACCTACGGGAACCCCGGGCATATCATAGAACCCAAGGTCAATGACCTAGGTTATGCAACTACTTATTGGCATGATTGATAGAGTTCTTTCGTCACATGTTTCAAAAAAAAATATGAAATAGTTTATTTTGTGAATATTTAGCTAAGAATAATCATAATATTTATTTCTATTGAAAATGTAGTTTTTTATTTAATATTAATATAATTATATAAGGTATGTGATTTTGAAGTATGAAATTCATTGTTAACATTTTCGTGGTCACATAGTTCTTTGGGTAAATTACAAATTCATACCCTTAAGTATGCACGTTTAACCGATGCATACCCTTAAGTTTAAAGTTAACCGATGCATACCCTGAAGTTTCATTTATTAACGCAGAACCCCTTCCGTCAGTCAGATCCGTCAGTTTACTGTTCATTTTTTCAAAAATACCCAAAATGCCCCTAATATATAATTCATTTTATTTTATTATAAAAACACAAATTATATCAGATTTATATAATAAATAAATAAAAATAACAATATGATATTTGTATATTAAAACCCTAATCCTCATTTTCATTTCACTTCAGCGTGTTCTTCTTCCGCCTCCTTCTACCTCCACCTTCTTCGATTGTGCTCTAGAACATGTCCACCAGAAAACATCACCGGTTGCCCTACAAAACCACCGCACAAAACTCGTGGAGGAAGGTCCCGGCGAGCGGGGCTCGAGCCACCACACAGAACTCGTGGAAGAAGGTCTCCGGCGTGAATCTCGTCGCCTCCGTCCTCGCGCAGCAGATCTGAAAGTCACCGCCTTCAGCGTGGAGATCTAGACCCCCACCCGAGCTTCAGTCCTCACCGGAGCTTGCTCGCCACAGCACACGGCCGCGCCGTCGGCCTCTGCTAGTCAGAGTTCATGTCGCAAGCCTCCATTTATATACCCAGAAGAAGAAGGGGAGAACGGGGTTTGTTTGCTCAGAGGGTTTCAAACTCTAGTGTATCTGGTTTTGGTGTCCAAATTTTCTACTTTCTCACTCCGTTTCATATTTTTGTGTATCTGCAAATTTGAGATTTACTGGTTTGAGATTTAAGATTGGTTGGGGATAAAAATTTAGATTGGTATGATTTTAGAGAAGAGGGGAACATTAAAAAATTTAGAGAAGAGGAGCTGTAAATTTGAGTGAATATGGAAGTTACAGATTGTGATGCTATGGTGGTTCTGCAACTCTGAGATTGGGTTCTACAAAATTTGTCATTTGGTTCTGTGTTCTGCAAAATTAGTTTTAAGAAACTAAAAGAAAATTTACTTTTTAAAATAAAGAAATTAAAGAATTAATAAAATAAAGTAAAGAAAAACTATAAGTTTTATAGAAAAAAGAAAAGAAAAAATAGTTATATTAAAAATTAATAATAATTTTTTTAAAAAAAATAAATAGATTATATAAAATAGATTTTATTAAAATCTGAAATTTAAAAAAAATTAATCTGAAAAATTGTAAACAAAGATTTGGAATTAAAAACAGAAAATTAAAAAAATATAAATAAAAGAAAAAATTATAGAAAGGAAAAAATAATAAAAAAGAATTAAAAACTGAATTATGACATGCTGTGTAATATAGAAGGGTAGTTGAGGGTATTTTGGTCTTTTTACACTTCACTGTTACAATCTGACTGACGGAAGGGGTTCTGGGTTAATAAATGAAACTTCAGGGTATGCATCGGTTAACTTTAAACTTAAGGGTATGCATCGGTTAAACGTGCATACTTAAGGGTATGCATTTGTAATTTACCCTAGTTCTTTTTTTTATTTTGAAAATACTAAACAAATTATAATCAATAGAGAAAAGAATATGTCACTTGTGTTCAGTGCTACAGAAAATGATCATGTCGTTCGTCTAGGGGTAAAAGTCTGTTTCACCGTCTCGATTTGACAAGATCAGATGGATCTATTCGGTATGCTGAACTTGACGTCAACTGGCGAGCAAAGCGATATGTTGGCGTGAAACAAGCAAGGCGGAGCACACCTTACAAACGAGAGGGGAGAGAAGAAAGAAAGAGACAAGGAAAAAGAAAAAGCAACTCTCGATGGAGGGCTCTGGTTTTGACTTCTTTATAATAAGAAATAGCAAAAATACTCGTAACAATTTAGGAATCTCAACGTCATAGGCATATTAAGTTTAAAAATAAATGGTTAAATAAAAAATATGATAAACTCAGTGTACTTCTATGCGATTATATCTATTACATAGTTACCGGAAATAGGATTTGAAACACCAAAATCAAGTACCCAAAGATCCGTAGGTAAACAGTGCCATAAACGAGTAATGGAATTACTAGTGTGGCTACTGCCAACAGTAGCACTCAGATGAAGCGAAGACGTCTGCTGTGAAAACCGAAATCGCAAATAGTTCTCGTACTCTAAACCAGTAAGATCACCAGTGCGGGACCCCTGGTTGTTAAGGGTGGGCGAGTCATGTGCAACATAAATAGCTCTAGGATGATAATTAGGATAACCATGTAACTCATAACATATCTCTTTAGTATGTCCCATCTTATGATAATGACTGCATTGAACATTCTTGTGTTGGTAAGAATCATCTCATCAGCTTTTACAGCCTCCACCACGACCTCTCGTTTGGGCACTAGATGAGTTTGGAACATATTGATAGGCAAGAGCGGATGCATCTATTGTAGTAGGAACCTCATGTGTGGTGAAAGTAGAGGAAATATGTAATAGGTGGACAGAAAAGTCCTACAACGTAGAGATAGTAGCACTGGCCAAGATTTGATCACAAATGAAGGATAATTCAAAACTCATAAAAGTAAGCGCTAACACCGTGAACAATTTATTGTGTTTGGTCAATTAAACTTCTATGTCATCAGTAATTGGCAAAAGGGTAATGAACTCTTCCATCAGCAAATCTAATCGGCCAACGAATTATGTCGTGTCGAGTCTAGATTGTTTCAACTAAATCATATTATAAATCACATAATAAGATTGTTGGATATCATTAGTGTATAAGGTTTTAACCTTGTTCCACACTTGGGCACATGTACGATATGCTTTGTAGATAGAGTAAAGCTTAAGATTGTTTGATTGCCACAACAATATAGTGACCAACAAGACATAAACTTTTTTCCATTGAAGTTGTTTATCTTCACCAATATCATCACTATATTTAATGAGATGATTTTCGATCCCTTGGCCCATAAACCACAATTCAATAGAAGCAGCCTTTTATGTGTAATTGGAGCTACCTCGAAAATAATGTACTAGTTTGAAGATCCGACATACTAATAGATCATAAACAGGAAACAGAACAACCTAGAAAAGTTGGGTCCGACAGCGGCGTTTGATGTACGGGTGGCAGGGGGTGGCGGCGATGAGAACAATGTCTGCGAAGTGTCCTCGAACAATGCTCAGATGAACAGTGTTAGTATCGGGTGAACAATAACAGTGATGAACAATGTCGGGTGAAAAGTAACGTGGTGAACAATGTCGAATTCTGAAATATTATTGATAATTTTTAGTGATTAATACACAAAGGGTGATCCCTTTATATAGGGGGAGAAATCTATCCCATTGAGAAATACTCTGACTTAACTAATTCATATAGAAATAAGAAATTCCCTAATACTTCTAACAGATTTGACCAGACTGAGAGGCAAGTCCAGCAACGACCGATACTGATTTCCTGTTTGCCAGAGAAATTGGAGTCAATGGAGGAGAAGCAATGCCGTCATCCTTGTCAGTAACTTGGGAAGGCTCCAAAAGATTTGTAAGATGCAAACCAGCTGCTCTCTGACCACTTGAAGGTATGGAGAAACTCCTAGGGATAGTGAGAGGAGGAATTGGAAGTGGAGATGCTGCATTCACTGCCATTGATGGGATCCTATTCGATACGTGAAGTTCTTGATTTCTGAATCCCAAAGGAGCAGAGTGAGCGATCAAACCAGAAGATTTTGCAGTCTTGGCAGCTGAATGGTCAGGAGGCCTCGGAAGCTCATGAAGCTCACTTATATTGGGAGGGGAAGAGAACGGTGGTGAAGCATTTGGTGATACTCTTGGAGGTGAAGGCTGAAGAGCCCCAGAGACCGGATGAGAGGAATCAGCAGGCTTTATTGACCACGGCTTGCTAGTTAATGGACCAGAGAAAGCTTGTCTTTTAATCTTCTTAGTGTCGGATGCATTTGGCATGCTAAGTTGTGGAGGTGAAAGTCCACTTGGCAAAGGAGGGGGTAGCCGGCTAGAGACATTATCACTGTTGTTATCCCTTGAATCTTTCTCGTGCTTCTTTTGTTCCAATGGAGAAGAGTGCGACAAATTATGACCACCAACATGGCTTGTTGGCCTAGTGCGAGGAACTGAAGTGCTTGTTCTTGAAGAACTTGGACCGCCCCTTACATCCATAGGTGTGGGAAGCACATACGTGTTCAATTTCTTTGTTGATGATGGTTGCATCAGTCTTGCTTTTTCGAAGGGATCATACTTCTTTTCTGCTATTATTGGGGCTGAATGACTGACTAATCTGGGTTCCCGACTCCAGACATGTAAATCACCATGGTTTTTGTCTATATTCGCCTACATCCAGAAAACGAGTGTATTTTAGGAATGGAAGACTGCTAAAGCTTCCCAACAAATAACAGAAAGAGCAAACAAACATCATCACAGTAAAAGACTGATATTATATAAATTAATTTTCCTGTAAAAAATATGAGTAACCAGATGTATATTGGTCAGGCTTAATTACCTTTAGTACCCATTATGTATTGGTAACGCACCTTTAGTACCCATGCGTTTCAAAATGTTCAATAAGGGTCCCTATGTTTTGGTCACAGCTCATTTACATGCCTATATGGATTGGTCACAATCATTTACATGGGTTACGAATTGGTCACAGATCAATTACTTGCCTTATGAATTGGTCATAGATCATAGATCTGGCGTAAACTTGACCAAAATTTTGTCACGTGCGTGACCAATACATAAAGGGTACTAAAGGTGTGTGACCAATACATAAGGGTACTAAAGGTAATTAAGCCTATTAGTCATGAGTGAAAACTGAAAACTGAAAACCATTTGAATTTATTGGATTATAGTGTTTAAACGATGAGATGTATCCAAACTTAAGTTTTTACTGTGGAAAGTTCCAACCTTGAAGTTTGGAAACATCTCAATAGTCTTTAGGTTTTCACTTGAGTGTTTCCCTATTAGTCATTATGAGTAGCAGCATACCAACACAGTACAAAGGGATGCACTTGTAACCTATCGATATGTTGGTAGATATAGGAAAATGAATTTCCAAAAATATGGTACCTGCAGAATTAGAGTAAAAGAATATACAATAGCCTCATATTTGATAATGAAAAGGAATGCAGGAATATACCTCTGCATTTTCTACTGCAGCACGGGGAAGCAGAATGCCGACTTGGTCCACCTGGAGAATATGATATTGTATCAAAGGATCAACAGGACTATTCAGGACAAGCTGATTACTAATAAACAGCTATAACAGCCCGTGCAAAATGTTACTCCCGATGTCAAAAAAATGTCCCCTTTGTAAATATTGAATTGCTTGGGGAAGTGTAGTATATGCACTAGTATTCTTAGGTCACCCTACGGTGAGCAAAGATTATCCAGGACCGCCCAATGAAATATATTAGGGTTAATTGTCAAAAAGTGCACTGAAGTTTTATCCACAAACGAAAACATGCATAAAATTTTGTCCACGCTTAGTGGGTGCACTGAAGTTTTGTCCACCGACTTTTTTAGAAAAACGTAACAGGGATGTTCAGAATGAATGGTCTGGGCAGTTCTTCACGGACTCAATAGATTTGTGGGAAATACATAATGCATTCTAAAGTTGTGTGGGCAATACTTTAGGGTAGTTTCAACAATTAACCTGTTATGTATTCCTGAAAAAGTCGGTGGACAAAACTTCAGTGCACCCACAAAGTGTGGACAAAATTTTATGCGTTTTTCGTTTGTGGACGAAACTTAAGTGCACTTTTTGACAATTAACTCAATATATTATTACTACTACATTTACAGGTAGTATAGGGAAATCGAGCAGCAAGTGTTTGTTAACTTTAAACAAAGGTGAAACATAATGGGACTCTTTCGGTAGGATTGACTTTCAGAAATATATCATCAACTAATCATTATGACATTGACATGTGCAACATGATGCTAGGTACACACATTAGCATATAACAATAGCAAGCAATGAGTTAATTTGTTATGGCATAAAAGATACTCGTCACTCACATCCATTGAATTCCTTGATGTGGACGTAGCTTCAGCCCCCTGCTTATTCTGCCTATAGTCAAAACTCAACTCTCCATCTTTATTAGCATAATAGTTATTCTCACTATCACCATCACCATCACCATCTTCCCTATCATTGTCTTCAAGACCACTGAAGTGGTAATCAATGTGTTGTAGTTCAGTGACCAGCTTAATGTATGGGTCAACTGCCTCAAGTGATTTAAGTCCCTTGCGGAAGAAATTTAACTGTGTTCAAAGCAGGGCAATGGGTGAAAACTGTATCAGGATCCATCTTATAAGGAGACGATAGAAATAATCAAATAAATAGAAAATGAGAAAGACAGAAAACCTGTGCAGCATGGTGACGAGCTGCCTGTGTCAGTAGACTTCGAGACTGTCCTTGCTTCAATGATTTCAACCGAAAAACACATAAAGTTGCCTCCTCATCAAATTCGTCATGAGCTGTCTGCAATTGCTGTGATGAAAAGCTTTCGTTTTTCCCACCTTTGGATCTTCCTTTTTCTTTATATTGTGCTACCATGTATTCATATACATTTCTGAAGATCATATACTAAATTTAGAATGAATTTACTTAAAACTAAGAAAAATATGTACAGCTCTCAAAGTCCAGACCTTTTCTCATCGCACTGTCGCTTCATTTCCTGCCTCAGGAATTAAGAGAAATCCAGTTCAGCATAACTCACACCACATAATGATTCTAACAACAATAGTTACAGTAATATGAAGAAACTGAAATGATAAATAGCGGAAGATGATTGAATTCTATTAACGTTTTGGTCATATTTAAGAGATTCACATACACAAACCTCAACAGTTCGAAGTTCATTCAGAAGAGACTCTGATGGGTTTGTGATTGTCAAGAATATATTTGAGCGCTGTAAAACAATGAGCAATAAGTGAATTCACATGGAAGTGATATCATGCTGCTATCATTGGTCATCGTTGTGCTTTAAAAATACAATGAACACTCACATAACTGTCAACTAGTTGCTGAAGTTCTAACTGCACTTTCCCCAGCATTGATAAAACTTTACCTACATATACAGGGCAAATAACATGCACACCATAAGTAATATGAACTCTTATAAACTTAAACTGAAATTGCAATTATAAAACAAAGAAAATACTAGAAGTCACGAGCTGCATGGCCTGAACAAATGAGACGAGCAATGACTAACAAAAAAAGAAAAAGGAAAGTTTCCTTTGCTAACTAAAGCCCCTTCTCAATTCTCCCCAAACAGAATCTTCTTAACATATTCAGCGATGCCTGGTTTATAATTTTTTTAATAGAGAGTTATCCAATTCTGTCAGTCTTTATTTCATACAAGAAAATAATAAAAGTAATCATCAAAGTACTTTTTCGAAGCAGTACACAATCTTAAAATTTACAATAACTTCACAGGCATGTATCACTAGCACAAGAAAAAGAGGCATCAATGTGTACAAGGAAAAGTATGACAAATATAAAAGAAGAGACAGCAAAGTAAAATTTCTCAATCAACCGTTGATTACAATTTGCTTGTGATATTTCTTTTTGCAACATCATTTGCTTGAGCTAATTCCTACAGGGGTAAAGTAAAAATCTAATAGCAAATATTTGTCATATACATGTAGACAACTAAGAAATCAAAGAATATAGACACACCCTCTTTGTGGAGCTTAGCATAAAACCTTAGATAAGAAATTATATGCCCCGCAACCTACATGTCAAAGTATTAGTTTACTTACCACTTTCCTTGTTATCATTTAATGCGGTTTTCTCCAGTAGACAAGTACCCATTTCATTTAGTGACTCTGAGAATTCTGGGAACAAGAATATAAAAAATACGTCAATGGCATTAGTTCCATAATCTGAAAAAGAAAAACTAACTGCATAATTTGAATGGTAGAAGATAAAGATTCTGGATGAGTTCAGTGATTAAATTATAATCCGAAGTTTTAAGGGATCTTGATATCATGTAACCCCAGAAAACCCATAAATATTTTGTACCCACATTATAGTTGTCTAATGGAATTTGAGAGGTCTCCTTATGCCTTTGGCAATGTTTTCTAAGCAGATAAATCACTGTGATTCAGAACTCAGTCATCATATCAAATTTTGGGACAAGGGCATATCATGAGTTATGACTCCTGAGATTGCACTTATCCTACATCTACGAATATTTTCTAAACCTTCTTCAATGAATCAATCAAGATGGCTCCATTCATGACTCATGGCATCTCAGCTATTTATTATGGTCTTGCACTATTCAACTCCTTTGCAAAATTCAATGTCTAATGCTGCTGGTACAGTGGTACTATTTGATGCTAGACAGGGCATAAAAGCACGGCATTTTGATGGAAGGTAGAAGAAGAAATCTTTTACAACTCATATAGACAGTTAACCAAATTAATATTATTCGCTTATAAGAAATTAGACGATTAATGAAGTTTTTAAATAAAAAATGCATTGCCTCAGTCCCAAAAAAGAAGTGCCTCGTGTTACTATTTGAAAAAATTAAATATTCGATTCTTAGTACCTGACTTTCAACTATTTTCCCAATGTCTCCAATACTCAACTTGTTATTGGTAATCCATGGCTAATTAACTAACTAAATAGAAATCAGATACATATTTTGAAACATCATCCGCTTTTAAAAATGAGATATTGATTTGGGGACAGAATGGGTATAATTTAACTCCAAAAGTGTTTTTCATTAGAGCATCAATTGGCATCACAACTGTTCATTTAGTAATCAAATAACATAATATTAGTAAAATTTGTACCATATGCACTGTTTGCTGTTGCAGCTGCTGCAGAAAGTAAGCTATCGTAGCAATCTCTCATGTCTTGCATGTCCTGTAGCGTAGAGAGAGTCAAAAGAACATAACAACACTAGGAAGATGTTCTTTCCTAGTAGAAGAAAACAGTACACAACCATATTTTCTTACGATTCGATAAATGTGACCAAACTAAGCAATATAAACCAAACCAATCCTTTTGAACCTCAATCAGCTACTTCATTTTTTTCTTCCAGCTTAACCGTACTGAGAAATTTCAAACTTATCCTGTGCTGGGCATTAAGAAAATAATATCTAGAACTCAAACATTACATGCATACTTCCTAGAAGATTTCTTGTTCTTCCCTGGTGATATTCATCATCCAATTTTCCGCAACAAACTACTATTTTTTCAATTGCAATCAATCACGCTCTACACAAATACATAATCCGAACAGATACGAAATCAAGGGTCATTTACTATTGATAACACAAATCTCAGTCTAATTGTTAATTTAGTTTCTGCACATTCTGAGTTCAAAAGTTGCTTCGAACTTTCAGTAATTCGCAGCTTTTCTACTTCCATTCCAATGAAATCAGTAATTTATACGGAGCAATGTTCAACCAAAAGCCCTAAAAATAGAATACCTGAGAAACCTGAGCGAGCTCATCCAGCTGAGCTGAGGGTAGGAACTCTATTTTGTCCTTCGCGTCGCTCTTGTGCAGTGCGAATTTCCTCAGCCGGCCCAGTGAAGACTTCATTTCCCAGAAACCCTACCTCAATGGCCGGTTCTGGAGAATCTGAAACGACGAGGATCAGTTCGGTTCCTTCTCCAAATCCGGAACTCAGAAGAAGCACGGTGACTTCCAATTCCAGAATTACGAACAACGAAGAGATCGAATCAGCGATTCGGTTTCTCCGACGACATTGACGGAGCTCGAGCAGCTGGATTGTTTGGGCAAGACGAGACGAAGCAGATCAGAGAAGGAGAGAGAGAGAGAGAGAGGCGCGCGATGGGAAGAGTGAGGGAATGCTGACGTCACTGGCCAAAGTGAAAAGGCACTAGCTGAGGGAGCGACGCGTGGAAAGGATGGCAATTTTGTAAATTTTGGGCCTCCAATCCGACGACTGGTGTGACGACAAGTGGCGGGCGCGTGGAGTAAGCCGGTCTCGCTTGTGGCTTGACCCATGACCTTTGTTTGCTACTGGGTCCGAAAGCCCAAATCACCGATCCACTAGTAACCCGGCAATTTCTCTGGCCCGTTTCAGACCAAGTCAATTTGGGCCCAATATGAACTTCATAAGTATTGAGGCAACAAAATTATAGAACAACCTAAGTCTCCATATATTAAAAATAAAATTCAAAAGCCTTCAAATAAATTAGGGATGACTACAAATAAAAAGATAATTTGAGGTATTTATTTTTGTAATATTTACTTTTGTATAACTATAAAAAAAAGCATGAACTTGTCTTCTATTGTAATGTGTACGAAAAACTTCGATTTTGTACTTATAATTTAAAGGGATAACTGCATAAAATAACGGTTCTTTGATTTTCATCTTCACATTCTATTATTCTGACTTATTTTTTCACATCTTAACACAATTTGTAAAAATTAGTGTTGGTAGAATGTAACAAATAAGTTATCATACAGTTAGAATGTAAAAAAATAAGTCAAAATAGTATAATATGAGAATAAAAGTATTGTTGTTTTCTAAATAAATCCCTAATTTAAATTTAAAATATAATAAATAAAAACAATAAATTCAAACTGATAAAAAAACTTCAAATATATAATATTTTGCATTTTAAGGATACTATCGCCATATTGAAACAAATTTATATAAAGTGCAACAAAATAATAAATTCATAACATTTTTTTATAATTAGAAGGACTACAAGTTGCACAAAAGAAAATATTTTATGGTACTCTTTTATGATTTTTCATATAAATTAATTACCTTTGTCGTCTTCTATTATTCGTTGAGTGTTTTTTAAAATTAAAAAAATGTATAATTTTCAATAACACACCACACATGTGAATCTGATGTCATTTCGGTCTTACTCCCTACCTATCTAGAGGGTGTCACTTTTAATTTAATCATGATATTATATTCATAAACATACAATTATAATAAAACTTTATTGTTTCATATATCATCTTTATTTAAACTCATAACTGTATTAGGGAAGGATTTTATTATGAGAGATACAAGATCAACTCCCAAATATGGAAGTGACTCATTATTAGTAACATCAATGGATCCTTCCTCACTCACACACTTTTAAAACTGGTTGCTTCCTGGTCCAAAGTGGATGCTACTTCATTGGAACAGTGTTCATCAGTGACTCCACTTGAACAAGGAGAGGCTTGAGGTTTAGCCACCTTAGAGCTCTTATCCACTTTCTTAGCCTTTCTCTTCTTCTGAAACAAGCTGTGGACCACCCAATCCTGCATTTCCACCTGTTTGAAAAGTCAAAATCAAAATCAGGCCCGTTTTGATAAGGGCACCCACCCGTAGTGTGGAGTTATTCATCGGCGATTAGGATTTGACGATTTAGAATCACTGAACAATTCGACGATCACTTGTCGTTTTAGGATGATTTGGAATTGATGAGCTAGGATCGGCGCAGATACTTGCGCCCTTAAAATCGCCCATGTAACGACAAACTGGGTGAGAAACCCTAATTTATCATTGAATTATTAGCTTGTGTTATTACTAGTCCAATAGGGGTTATTTGTACGGTAAGAGCATCCACAGTGGGATTAGCCTCTGATAGATGATTAGCTTGGCTATTTCATCTGATCAGCCTCCAAATCACCCCAAACCTCTCACATTATGGTCGAGCAATTGTGCTCGATATAGGCATATGCGCGGAAAGAGGAGAGAGAAACAACAAAATATCTAAAACCACATTTTTTTCCAATCGTCAAACTAAATCGTCGTTGAAGCGCCCTTACTAGGAGTGCTCTAATACAAATTCAATTAGCACATACCATTAGCCAAAGGGACCAATTCCATTGTATAGATGCTACAAGTACTAGGTGAGTTCAGTTGTTATAAACCTCGTACCTGGGTTGGTTTGGGGGTCGAAGTTGATGAGCCGAGAAGGCAAAACTGGTGCAGGAACCACCTGGTTTTGGGCCCTTGAGGATGTTTCTTCTGCATGAAAACAAAGGCTTGTCTAGTCCCAATCACTTGGTTGCTCCTAGGAGCAACAACCATCTTCTGCTTCCCAATGGTCCTCCAGTACCCACAACCAGTTGCTATCCTGCAGTTGTTGTTGTTGTCGGAAGCGTTGACTTTTCCACTGTGGCCGAAGAAGTACCTCTTCTTCTCATTCACATCACCTGAAGAACACACACACATTGAACAACAGTGGAAAAAGATGGACCCTTGTGATGGTGAAGACCCAGATGAGGAAAAAAAGTCAAACACTGAAATTGACTTCATTTTTTCGAATTGGGTCATGAACCCATTGAAGAAACAGGGAAAAGTTTGAATCTTGTCAAGACCCAGATGAGTAATAAAAAAAGTCAAACCCTGTAATATGTCCAATTGGGTCATGATTTCATGAACCCATTGAAGAAACAGTGAGAAGCTTTTTAGTATTGTGTCAAAATCAATTGAACTATGGACATGAAGCCATTGAAGAACAGCGTGGAAAGATTGGATCTTTGGAAGACCCAGATGGGGAAAAGGTCAAATACAATAGCATTGGAGTGTTCTAGGTTGTCTGGTCAAACCTGGTAAGCGCCAAGGGTCTGTTTGGAAGACATTGAATTCAGGGATCACAGAAGCAGGCAATGGGAGGTTCAGGACCTTGCGCTTGAGGTAGTGAGTCACAAGCTCCTCTTCTGTGGGACGAAACCTGAACCCTATGGGCATTTTGATCCCACCATTGACAACAAATCTCTGTCTCTCCATATGGTTCTGGTTCTGGTTCGAAGCTAGTTCAGCCAAACAAAACAAGTTTGGGAGCACAGAAGAGCTCGGCTTGAGATGAGATGCTAAGTTATAACCATGGCAATGTTAAGGGTTGGAGAAGGTTTGTTTGGGTTGTCTGTGGAGTGGGAAGAGACAATGATCTTTATAGATAGTGATGTTGGAGATTGTGCAAGTGAGTAAGCAAGAAAAAGCAGTTCCGACACTCCTCCTTCCTAGTCCTAGTACTTCTAGAACGGTTTTGTTTTGTTTAGGAGTTTGAAACAATATTATTATACAAACGGGTTGTAACGATCAGATTATAGTCCGGCTTGACATTGTCTAGTTTGATTAAACCTACCTATGATTCGGTTACAAAGATAAACACAAAATAAAGGGGTAACCATGGGTCATAACTCCCCTTGAAGTTTGTTTTGGCGATCTTAACTGAGTTTGACCTTTCTTTGCATTTCTCAACTGTGACATTTCCATTTTTTACGCAAACTAACATTTTCCGTCTATTTTGACGATTCCGTTAAAAAAATGCTACTGCGCACGTGACCAACACGTGTCAAAAACTTAACGGAATCAGTTAAAATAGACGGAAATTGTTAGTTTTTTGCAAAAAAATGTCAAGTGTAGTTGAGAAGTGCAAGAAAAAGTCAAGCCCAGTTAGGATCGCCAAAATAAACTTCAAGGTAGGCTAGGACCTATGGTTTTTCCCAAAATAAATCATATACGATACGACTTCAATCATATTAGGTTGTCCTTGATGTACGTCGACTTTATTGTAAGATCTAATATTTGGAGGAGTGGAACATACTAGTAGTCTAAGAATGATATCACAAACTGGTAGAGGAGATGGGTCAGGTCGGGCTGACTTGGTGATACATAAGAAGATGTTTTCTCTTCTCAATTCTCCATGTTGGATCTATGCTAAACAGATGGACCCATGTCACTTAATCCATGTAAATGTATGGGTGGGTATCGGTCGATAACTGGTACCGAAAGTCGTTTATGAAAACCGAAATAGCATCTCTGGTTCCAATAAATCTGGCATCGACACCGGTTGGAAGGTCTGATCTCCAACTGAAGATTTTAGCAATCGGTGTCGGTTTTGAACTGACCAATTGAAAATTGAAAAAGACGAGGATGACGTTTCTCGATAGTGTTTTTGTCTGTCGAGCTCTCTGGGTGCGAGTGACCAACTTATTGGTGGGAGCTTGGAACTAGGGAATAGGGTTCCAGATTGGTGGAGCTCTTGGGATATGTCAAGGTGTGGAAGACGATACAAATGGGATGAGCTAACCGATTATATTAGGATCCGGTTTCGTCTGGATACTCGCATCCCATTCTAAAGATATGTATGGTTCCGAGAATCAGAATCAAAGATGCGTGAGTTACTATTTGATCATTACTTTGATTACGACTACGTGGGCCATGTGGATAGTGAGTGACCTACCATCATCGGGGTAAGGGGTCTTTCGATGAGATCTCTAGTCGAGCCTCGGAGTAAATGTATGCCTTGTCAGACCAGTAGGGGCTATCACTACCAGAGCGGAGAGGGCCTTTCTCGAATATAGGCGGGTCGAGGAGTAGCCCACTAGGCCTTGGGGCGAGAATGGGGTATGGAACCAGGCCCAACAAACCCATCTCAATCGCAATGCAAAGGGAAAACTGGTGGAGGAGGTGGTTGGTCCATCTGAACAAAAAGGAACATATATCGTTAGACAAACGCGTACCTTCGTGCCTCTGTCATCACGAGAAGGGACACATCTCATCACAAGGGTCCCTCCGGCGACTGTAAGAGGAGGCAACTAGATTGGGGACTCTCCCATCTCTGACCACCTCTCGATGATCGTCCTAGAATTACCCCCAAGGGGGGGTATGGGGGATTGTCACCCGAGACCGTGCTTGTTTGGAACAGAGTCCCTCCCGGGCCTTGGGAAATGGTTAGTTGTGGATTTTATAGGATTGGAGACAGAATGTCTGGTGGACTCAAATAGAGCATCTGGAAGACAAGACGGGGAGTGATAAACACCATCGCCTCTCCCAACGAGCAACATTGGGTCGGGGGGCTAGCAATGCACAAAAAATATATATCATGTTAATCATTCGTTTTAAAATTGTGTAGTAGAAAGAAACAAAAAATATTTTATGATAATAAAATTTTGATAATTAGCCATTTTGGTTATGAAAGAAAAAATCAAAATTCGTGTTATCGTATATTCGACATTAATTGATCTCGAATTTTCAATATCAATGATGTCGTCCATCGAATATGAATATGACTTACTAGGTTGATTTTCAGATCTTCGCAAAAGGAACATCAACCGCTTGTGACAATGGTTTCTTATCCAGACTAAACGACAAGGGTTGACGATGAAACCAGTAGCTTCTTCTCCGACGAACCAAAAGCCTCCTCCTTTGACGACGCCTAACGACGCAACTTTTTCTTCTCCAAATCCCTTTCGGAGATCTAATAATGAAAGAAAACGAGTGAGTGTAAAGTAAATGTAATTAATGTTAAGAATTATTCTTTTATTTCCTTATATACATACGATAATTTTCTGAATTTTAGAGGTTGAAAGGGATATTTCGTTATTTTCACAGAAAAAAATAGATTAAATTCGAACGGGTTATTAACGATGATAAAACGAAAATTCAGAAATAAAAATAAAGTTTTAATAGGAAGAATATGTTACATAAGAAATGTGTGCTGACATTTTTCATGTAGATTGTATGATATCATCATCAGTTACACAATGTTTTGAAAATAAAAATACAATAAAATAGAGTTTTACTGACTATATTATTCACTTTATTTAATTTCATTTTTGTTTTAACCTATTTTTAAACTCATAACCTACATATTTTTTTAACGTATCCGTTTCTATGTTTGTTTCTTATTTTATGACAGTTAAATCCTTAAAAAAATGTAATTATTTTGGAGACGGTGTGATTAAAATAATAAAGATGTATATATATGATAGGAACAAAATCTTCTATGTATAAACAAAACTGACAACCTAGTGTGTCTATTTGGTTCAAAGAACCTTTCCATACTTGGATTATTGTTTTATAGTGATTTTTTTTTGTATTATTAGTTTGGGAACAAATACCAATAAAGAAACAAATACGGGTTGAGTAGCATAGAAGCAAAAGATTTTCGTGTTCTCCACATAAAATTTTATTCGTTTTTTATTGGTTGAAAATAATAAAATAATAACCCAATGTGAATAATTTAAGAATTAATTATGTTCCATTAGACATGTTACAAACCATGTATTATATAGTATAAAATAAATCTAAGAATCAATCAGTGTCATTGGATCCAGAGGTTCATATTTAAAAATAATCATTAAATTGTATGATTTTGAAATATATAATTTTAATTTGTTTATATATTATTTTAATATCAAAATATCCTAAAAATTATGGATTATTGAATCCACTAATTCAATAGTTCAGATTAATTTCTAATTTCTAATATAAGATTTATTTGAATCTCATCCCAACATATAGTATATGAAATATATTAATGTTTGAAAATGTATTAAGAGCCATTAAACCATTAAAATATATTTAATAAATCCTAATTATACCACAAAACATGTGATATTTATTTAATATATTTTTATAACAAAAATTTAAATAGCTACGTCTTTCAAAGAAGCTCTCCACTCAACCTCTCTGAGGTTACACTCTACCCTACTCGGGTCGTCGCCGTCGCAGCCGCTCCTGCTCAGTCCGCTTCGGTCACCGGCATCCAGTCACGTCATCGCTCCCTTGCTCTACCGAGGACCACCGCCCCCTGGCTTCAGACCCCTACCCCGATCTCTTCCTCTAGGTCGGGAATCGTTCCCACTGGTATCTGATTCGCCTTGGCCGCCCCAGTTGCCCCAGTCGCCAGCGTCATCCGGGTCCTCCCTGGATCCTGACGGCTCATCGCTGATAGTCGCCAGCGACCTCCGAACCTTTTCTGGTTCCTGACGGTTCATTGCGATAACTCTAATCGCTTTCGCCACAACGCCGGGATTTTCCGATCGTCTTGGCTCCTACTTCGTGCTCCCAGATTCCTGTTCGTCTCCTGCTGATCATTTGAGGGAGATTTAGCGGACACACCAGGCCGGTAGTCATCTCCCACCGTTAGGGTGCCGACAAGTATCTCTTTCGTCCCTAGGGTTTCTGAACTTATTATTATGCATATCCTGCTGGCTTGGAACTGTAGAGGTCTAGGTACGGACCATAACCGGCGCCAATTGAAGGATTTGGTGTCCCGGCACAAACCCGACATCCTTTTCCTGACAGAGACTCGTCACGTGGAATCTTGGAATTCGAGATCGCGGCTTGTTATCCTGCGCAGAACGCTAGGCATTCATGGAGGTACGGGCATTCCGGGATTCGTACCACATGCCATTCCGGGATCCGGGCCCCCGACAAATAAAGGAGGTGTGATGATGTTGTGGACTGAGCAGTGCAAGGTTACGGTACTATCGATGCAACAATCACATATCGACATGATAGTACAGTTAGGTCAGGAAGCACCTATCCGGTTCACATGTATCTATGGGGAACCGATATGGGAGCGTCGGCATTTGACGTGGGCAAACCTGAGACATCTGGCCACAATCCCGACACCGGCTGATTGGATCCTCATGAGAGATTTCAACGGAATCTTACGCCCGTCAGAAAAGCGGGGGGGGGAGGTATACCCACTACCCCTTATGCAAGGCTTCCAGCAGACCGTTTTGGATATTGGAGTGGAAGAGGTGCCACTGCAAGGGTACCAGTTCACGTGGGCACGGGGTCAGGATGCAAAGTCGCTAGTGGAAAGTCAGCTGGACAGAGCCTTCATCTCCCCGCAGGCTAGAGACCGATTCAGGGATGTGGAGTTATAGAACCTGGGCATATCGACTTCGGACCACAAACCCATCCTTCTCCAATCCGGAATGAACCAGTGGAACGACGGCCCCGCCAGTTTCGGTTTGAGAATATGTGGATTGATCATCCGGAGTGTGGCCCATTGATTCAGACAGAGTGGGGTCAGCCGGGGAATCGTCACATCAAGCATCACATTGAGGACATCGGAGTCTCCCTGGATGAGTGGGGCCAGACGATTTTTCGGGACAACATTAACCAGATCCGAAGGTTACAGCGGAGGCTTGCTGAGTTGAATGGCCGAGCAGACAGACAGGGCATCAGGAAGAGACTGGCAATTCAAAAACAGTATAACAGGGCACTGGCTACACATGAACAGTTCTGGCGACAGAGAGCGAAACAACACTGGCTTGGGGAAGGGGACCGTAACACAGGATTCTTTCAGAGATCGTCCACCAAACGCCATGTGAAAAACAAGCTCAAATCCTTGATAAATGACGATGGTGTAGAAGTGCAATGGAATACAAGAATGAGTGACTTGCTCCATTCATATTTTGCTAATATCTTCACAGCAGGCGACATCGAAGACTATGACCTCTCCATGTCAGTCCCGTGTATGATCACCTCGGCACAGAATTTACAACTCACACAAAGGGTAACGGATCAGGAGGTCCGCCACGCAATGTTCCAAATGGGCCCGTCAAAATCCCCAGGACCGGACGGACTCAATCCAAAGTTTTTCCAACATTATTGGGATACTCTGGCTCCGGATGTCATTGACTTTGTCCGCACTGCAGTCCCGACATGCACTATTGATTAGGATATCAACAAGACCACCTTGATTATGATCCCGAAGGTTCCAGGGGCGAAGAAGATTGCGGAACTGAGGCCAATTGCTTTATGCAACGTGATCTTTAGAATTATGTCTAAGGTCCTGGCCAATCGGATCAAACCCCTACTGGACCTGATAATCTCCACAAACCAGGGGGATTTTGTCCCGGGAAGACATATCCAGGACGATGTCATCATTTCCTATGAGATCATCCACACTCTCCGGCGTATAACACAGGGACAACGTGGTTTCATGGCCTTGAAATTAGATATGACTAAGACCTATGACAGAGTGGAGTGGTCTTTCTTGCTATCTATGATGGGAGCGTTCGGCTTTGATATGGGTTGGCGGGCGATGGTGCTCGCGTGTATGAGAGCAATCGAGTTTACAGTTAGTTTTGACGGGAAGCATACGGCCCCGTTTACAGCAGGACGGGGTATCAGACAAGGTGACCCCTATCGTCGTACCTATTTCTTTTCTGTATTGAGGGTCTATCTCGGATGCTCAGTCAAGCAGAGAGAGTTGGACTTATTCATGGGGTATCAGTAGCTCGAGGGGCTCCACTGGTATCTCATATATTTTTTGCGGACGACTGCTATATATTCTGCAGGGCGGATCAGGAATAGGCAACCCACCTGAGTAATATCCTCCAAACCTTTGGACGCCTTTCAGGTCAAGTTATAAATAAAGGCAAATCGTCCATATTCTTCAGTACTAATACAACATTAGCTAACAGAGCAACATGTTGTAACATACCGGGCATTCAGGAAATCTCGGGGCCGACTAAGTACTTGGGAGTCCCCAATATGCTGGGCCGGAAAAAAGGTCAGAGTCTCCAATTCTTATGTGACCAGATAGTGGCCAAAATTGGGACATGGGATGGTCAGATGCTGTCGGTAGGAGGGAATGAGGTTATGATCAAATCAGTTCTCCAAGCCATGCCAATCTACGCGATGAGCGTGTTTATGTTCCCGAGGGAGTCAATCAACAAAATCCATGTCGCACTAGCTCGGTACTGATGGACGAGAACTCCCAGGGGAACAAGACCGATTATTTGGCAGGACTGGACGAAATTGTGTAGGCCAAAGGAGGATGGAGGGATGGGTTTCAAAGACATACGGGATATGAATATTGCAATGCTGGCAAAAATGGGGTGGAAATTGGTCACTCAACCCGACTATCTGGTGGCTCGAATCCTTAAGGCACGGTACTACCCACAGGGGGACTTCCTGACGGCGGGAGGGGGGAATGGACCCAGTCAAATCTGGTCGGGTCTCCGTGGCACTCAGGACCTGCTCCGAGAGGGACTGATTCGTACTATTGGTGACGGTCGTACTACTATGGTTGAGGGACCCCCTTGGCTTCTGGGGGATAACCCGGTTATTCCTATACATACATGTATCACACCGGCTCTTCTGGTGTCGGACTTAGCAACCGTCGACCATGAATGAGATGTGCAGAAAATTCAGTCGATCCTCCCTCCGGCTATTGTTGAGGATATCCTTCAGGTGCCCCCGCCTCTTCCCCGGCATACAGACAAATGGTCCTGGAAGTACAATATCAGAGGTGAGTATTCAGTCAAAGAGGGCTATAGGGCCTTATCCAGAGAGAACGGTCGATGGCACGTTTCTACAAGGACGAAGGTCTGGACGGGTATCTGGGATCAGGATATTCAACCACGGATCAAGGTTTTTATATGGCGGGCTATATCAGGTACGCTACAGGTCGCCATGAACCTCCGAACCAAGTTCGTCCCAATTCTGGCCACCTGTCTGATGTGTCAATCAGACTCGGAAACTACGGACCATCTTCTGCTAGCCTGTCCGTTTGCGAAGTCGGTTTGGGATAAAGCGGGCCTATCTGTTCCCGATCCTTCATCGTCCTCTTTAACGTATTGGCTCTCGGCCCTCTTCCTGATACCAGAGGCTGAGACCCGGAGCAAAGCCTGCCTCGTGCTATGGGAGATATGGAAAGCGATAATCGCTATGGTCTGGGACCAAGCGACCTCCACCCCACAAGAATTGGTTGCCACGGTTCTCAGTAACCAGCATAGCTGATCGGAAGCACAATTGGGTCTCCAGAAGCCAGTCGCTATCCCCCGATCAACGCAGACTAAATGGAAACCCCCTCCCCCTGGATGGCTCTTGATCAATGTTGGCGGGGTGACCTTTGCAGCCTCAGGACAATTTGGATGGGGTTGGATCTGCCGTACAGACACGGGAGGGGTCCGGGAAGCACGGAATGGATATGGAAGCAGAGAACTCAACCCCGAATACTCGGAGGCAATGGCGATTTGGAAGGCCCTGGAATGGATACACGCCTCGCACTCGTCCAGGGTCATCATACAGAGTGACGCTCAGTATCTGGTACACTTGATTCAAGGCACGCACCAGGTCTTTTCCCCACTGGGACGATTGGTCGACGACTGCAGGTCCCTGCTTACTACTCTCGAGGATGTCAAACTCGAGTACATTTCTAGGTCAGCGAACGGCGCATCCCACTAGCTAGCCCGGGAAGCCCGTTCTATGCATGTCCTCTCGTGGTCTGGATTAACTATTTCGGCTGCGTTTATGTCTATCTTACAAAAGTTCAATTAATAAAGTTCACACTACGTTTCAAAAAAAAATATTTAATAAATATTGTTATATTTTAAATTTAATATTTTTAAATGACGAAACTGTCACTCAAATTATAAAAATATTTTATTATCCAATTTAGACAAACGTTGGAAGAGAGAACCATATTAACTTCTGTTATGGTTACATAATAGAACTGGGTCGAAAAACCATTATGCGCCCAAGAAACTTTTGACAAACTCATTTTACTTGTCCAAGGATAATGAGCTCTAAGTGAAAGATTGCAAACCCAATCCAACTAGGTTCAAAAACTACTTTGATTTTTCTTTGTCGATAATTTCGCAAGGTGAATTCATATGTTACATGGATGTTGTAACTGGAGCTGAAAATAGCATATTGGACCGAGAATGGAAGAGATTTGGTATTGAATCGCTAAGAAAGGATCACAATTGCTAAAGAAAAAATGAAGAACATAAATGTAAACCCTAGCTCTTAACAAAACAAAATAACATTCCAAATCAGAGATAAGATTAAAATAGCAAGGGCAACCACGATGTAGTAGGTCTGCTCCGACAGAATCGTTGAGGAGAAGGGACCACAAGGCTTGCGTGCCTCCCACGCAACACAAAACTCGCGAAGGAAGAAGGCATGTGAGCACATGCGTGAATCAGAACTTCAAAATGCATCGTTTAACTAAACTCAAAACAAAGAGAGAAGATGGTCGGGTCTGTTGCGTGGGGTTTAAGCAAGCGTGACAAATGCCCCTCCCTTACTGAAGGCTTGACCTCAAGCCAATGTTGAACTCAACCACTCATGAAATTGTTGTCTGACAGTGGCTTCCTAGGTAACATCTTCAGGGCTTGAACGACCTTATTGGATGAAGTATTGGACAGCAGCAACATTAGGGAGAGTTTGAGGTTAGTTCTCATATTGACTGAATTTTGCCTGTAAGGTTGGAGCCTTAGGTACACATGATCCTCAACTTCAAATTGTCTCTCAAACTTATGCCAATCTACATGCAACTTCATTCTGTTTTGGGCTTGGATCAAATTGTCCCTCAACAATTTTGTAAGTTCCTCCTTTGATCTGATGAATCCTTCTACAAATAGCCACTAGAGAATTGGTTTGCCCAAAATTCACAATTGGGGCTGGAAATCCATAAAGTGCCCCAAATGGTGACATTTTGATGGCAAAGTGAAAACTGGTATTGTACAAGAATTCAACAAATAGGAGCCAGAAGTTCCATTTCTTGGGAAATTGATGTGTCATGGTCCTAAAGTATTGCTCCAAGCATTGGTTGGCTCTTTCAGTTTGCCCATCAGTTTGTGTGTGATATGCAATCAACATATGCAATTGAACTTCCAAATTCTTAAACAATTCCCCCCATAAGTTACTCAAGAAATGATGATCTCTGTCAAATATGATAATAGAGGGCATGCCATGAAGTTTAAAGATGTTGTCTAAGAAAATTTGAGCCACTTGAGCAGTCGAAAAAGGGTGAGCCAAATAGATAAATTGTACATACTTGTTGAATCTATCTACTGCCACCAATATAGCATTTTTGGTTCCAGAAGTAGGGAGATCATCCACAAAGTCCATAGATATATATGTCAAAGTTTTGGAAGGCACATGGAGAGGTTGCAAGAGTCCAGTATAAGGAGTGTGGTCAGACTTACATTTCTGACATACATCACATTCCCTCACAAAGTCACAAATCTCCGTGTTCATGTGTGGAAAAAAAGTTGTTTAATTCTCTTAGAGGTAATCGTTATACCTGAGTGGCCACCAATAAGGGACTCATGAAGACATGACATAATCTTTTGTCTAACTCCTGCATCAGTGCCCAAATAGACCTTCCCCTCATACATTATAATTCCTTGCTCCAGTGCATAAGAGGGCATAGAATCTACAAATAAAAGGAGTTGTAACAATAACCTTTGAGCCTCCAGATCATTATCATAGATGGAATGTACCTTAGACATCCAAGAGGGAACCAACGTAGACATCTCAAAGAGTTGAGCAGAAGGCAGTCTAGAGAGGGCATCTGCAACCATATTTTCTTTACCTTTTCTAAATTCAATATTGTAATTCAACCCCATCAACTTTGCCAACCACTTATGTTGAAAAGAAGTGGTGAGTTTCTGCTCCAATAAAAACTTCAAACTTTGATAATCAGTCTTGAGAATAACACTGCCTGAAGCAAAGTAGTGTCTCCATTTTTGTATGCATGTGATTACTGCAAGGAGCTCCTTTTCATAAGTAGACAGCACCATATTTTTAGCTCCTAAGGCCTTTCTCAAAAAAGGAAATTGGCATTCCTTCCCGCATCAACCCCCCCCCCCCAATACCTCTATCGCAGGGCATCAAATCAGGCAATCTCAACTCAAGAGTTGTTGTCATAACATCTTTCAACTGCTTAAAACTCAATTGAGCTTCAAGAGACCATTCAAAAGAGTTCTTTTTAAGGAGATTAGTGAGGGGCCTTGCAATAGTGCCATAGTTCCTGACAAACCTTCTATAATAACCAGTCAGGCCTAGGAATCCCCTTAAGGATTTAATAGTTGTAGGCACATGTCAATCTCTCATGCTTTGGAATTTTGCAGGATCAGTAGCAACCCCTTCAGCTGATATAATATGTCCTAGATATTCAATTTGTTATCTACCAAACTCACACTTAGAGAACTTTGCATACAATTGTTATTCCTGCAATCTACTAAGGACTGTATGTACATGATAAAGGTGATCCTCCCAAGATTTACTACTATAGATCAAAATATCATCAAAAAACACAAGTACAAATTTTCTGAGGAAATCATGCAAAACCTGGTTCATCAAAGATCGAAAAGTGGAAGGTGCATTTGTCAAGCCAAAAGGCATTACCTTAAATTCATAGTGGCCCGCATGTGTTCTGAATGTAGTTTTGGCCTCTTCCCCTTCAGCCAGTCTCACTTGCTGATAACCAGACCTCAAGTCTGTTTTGGAAAAAAAAATTGCACCTAGATAACTCATCCAATAACTCTTCTATGGTAGGGATGAGAATTTATCTTTGACTGTCTGATCATTCAATTTCCTGAAATCCACACACATCCTCCAGGAGTCATCCTTCTTCTTTACCAATAATACATGGATGGAGTAAGGACATGTACTATGTTGAATGACTCCAAGATGGAGTATGTCTTGCACCAATGTCTCCAATACATTATTATATTCATAAGAATGCTTATAAGGCCTAATAGAAGGTGGTATGCTCCTATGTAAAAGAGGAATTTGATGATCACATAATCTTTTAGGAGGTAATGTAGTTGGTGCTTCAAATATTGTGGGGAATTTATCCAACACCTTCTGCAATTCGGGATCTACATGCACTTCCTCAACACTATGAATAGGAATCGAAGTAAATTATCCCAAAAATAGAGGTTCACTAGTATTTATGTTATGTTGTACTGTTTGAAAGGATGCCAATATGCAAGAATCAGAAGGGGCAGCCTCAAGTAAAGTAAATTTCTGATAATCAATAGTAATAGTAATTGATCTAGCTACATACTCAAACTTAATTGGACTAACAGTATGGAGCCAATCTACTCCCAAAATCATGTTGAAATCTCCCAGAGTCATTACAAGGAACTCCTAAACCATGGTCTTGTTGTAGATCACCCAAGAAACCTTAGCAACAACATTGCAATGTTGAATCTGGCCATTACCTATATTCACTAAAACTTTAGGACCAACATAGATTGTGTGCCCCAATTTTGTAACAGTAGACTGGTCCATAGAGGATTTAGTGGCTCTAATATCAACTAAAATGAAAATTGGGGTGGACTGGATCTGACCATGCACTTTAATAGATTTAGACTTCTTGATGGGTACTACATGGCCAAAAGATTCATGCCACATTATGCATAACTCAGGTTGGAGATTCACTATGGAAAAACAATCAAATTCGTGATCAAAAGATTCATGCCACATATGGCCAAACGTGACATCATATCCCATATCAAAGAACATGTTATATATAGATAAGATTCACTATGGAAAAATAATCAAATTCGTGATCAAAAATTGGTGTGCTTCAACCTACAACAAATATTGCTTAATATGTGAATGAATGCCGAACAATCAATAAATACATAAAACAAGCAGCAAACCTCAATTTTACGTGGTTTGACAATGTGTATATATTTACGGGACAACGACGAGCTTATTTGTATTACCCAAGAAATAACATAAGGATTACAACCCTATTCCATTTTTTTTCCAACACAAATCGATAGGAAATCCACAAAAGAAACTAAGATATTTTGTCATCAATTACTAGGTTCAAGATGACATAAGAAAACGAGAGAAGAGCAAGAGGTTCACCAACTCTTCACCATAGTCGTGTACTTAGACCGTTTGTGCTTCACTGTCGCTACCACAACCTCAAAAGAACATGATTTGCTTCTTGTTGGAGAAGCACACCATTCTTACTTATTTTATGGTTTCAACCGTTGCACAACCACACCACACGGGAATGTGGTTCTTGTCCTCTAAAATAATCACTTTTTCATTCCTTAATGGTTGCGACACCACTACACCATTAAGACAGAAAACCACATAACCTTGTTCTCTAAAATACAAACCGATAGGCAATCCACTGCCCTCCACCAAGAAGACAAGTCTCTCGTCGTGTGTGTTTTTTGTCGCCTCCCACCAACCTCACAAGTTGGTTCTCTTGATATTGCCACCACAATAAGATGAAGACCACCTTAAGTTCTACATTTTCTCCCTTTATTCGAGTTGTTCTCACCCAAGATGAAACCACCAAGAAATCCAATCTCTTTCTTGCTCTTGTTTGTATCTTAACTAAATGCACCCACCCCACAACTTCTACAAGAAACACTGTTGTTCCCTTTTAGCCAACAAACTAACAAGGTTATAATGGGCCATGATATAAAATATGGGACTCATCCTTTTATTTTGGAGCCAAATTTTACAATCTTCACATTGGTTACAAAATCATAAAAGCTCTACTTACCTGTCGTTTCCATGGGTCATAAAGTGGGTCTTGTCTCTGTGGGGCATCAACATCGAAAAACTTGATTAAGTTGAGACAACGCTCTAAATGGACCACACATAGCATTTCTGTCAACATATCAATCTACAACATTCTCTTCGCATCCTCATCATCAACACCATAAATTACCGGGTCGCGACACATGTATGTCATCCTCCAAATCTCCATGCAAGAATGCAGTCTTGATGCCAACTTTCTCTATCTCTAAAACTACGTCGCAAATGCTAAAAGGAGTCAAATAGAAGTACGATTTACCACCAAAGAGAAAACTTTATTGTAGTGCACACCTTCTCTTTATGCATATCATTTAGCCACCAATCTTTCCTCGTAACATATACTTGTACAATTATCCTTGGAATTTAGAATCTCGTATTTCATTGTGAAAACCCATTTTCACTGTATCGATTTCTTTTCATTAGGAATTGATGATATCTCATCATCCATGATGTCCTTCCACTCATATTTGTTGTCACGCCCCAAATCCGGATTTGACCGGACTCGAGACGTGACCTGAGTTAGAATAAATAAAAAATCATAAACAATTAATAAAACCTTAAAATTCTCATAAACGCTCCATCAAAAGATATATATAAACAAGTAGTACGATGAAATGATGTCTAAACAACTAAGATAGAATAAGATAAATACGATGAAATGATATAATGAACTAAGATAGAATAAGATAAATACGATGAAATGATATAAAGAACTAAGATAGAATAAGATAAATACGATGAAATGATATAAAGAACTAGGATAGAATAAGATAAATACGATACTTTTAAATATAACTTTAACTTGAAAGATTCCATAAAAGAATTAATATAAAGTATCCTAAAGATTAAACGGGAGCCATTGATAACACGCCAACCACTCGCTTTCTCAAGCCTCCGATCGATGGATAAGTTCTGGGATCACTTCGATTTCCATGTTCCAATCCACCAGAGTATCCATGTCATGTCAGATTTTCCCTCGGTCCAGAGGAGGTACATGCATAGGGGCACCGAAAACCGTTCGGAAATGCCTCCATAGGACCATCAATCATATGGAGGCAAGTGGTGCTCCCGTGGGACACACCACTTGGGTGAAACCTTAGTAACCAATAATCAATGAGTATCCCGTAGGATCTGCCGAGCTCTCAGGCTCCTATAGTCAATCAATATCCCATAGGATCTGCCGAGCTCTCAGGCTCCAATAATCAATCAATATCCCGTAGGATCTGCCGAGCTCTCAGGCTCCAATAATCAATCAATATCCAGTAGGATCTGCCGAGCTCTCAGGCTCCTCACATCACTCATTATCCCACTATATCCGTCCAACTCCAACCATCATAGCGACACCGGATTACCGCCCCCCCCGGTGTAGTACCGAACCAAGCAACCAAACAAACAACCCAATAAAAGATCATACATTACAAGAATAAGAATAAAGGGAACAAGCATTATCATTCAAGAACAAGAATAAAGGAAACATACAATAACGCGTCCATCAACCAACACTCATCGAATCACACTTTCACCACAACACACCCAAGACATTCACTTAAACCTCAATCTTAGAAGTACACACGTTCATCACAAGAAGGCATCCAGTATCATCCCACACTTACCTGTCACGAACCCACGGTACATCGATCACCTGATTGTACCGCTCGGCACAACCAGTCATACTCGATCATCCGTTCAATCAACAATTAGTCATCACTCAAGTAAATAATGAACATTCAAGTAAAACTAAGAACAATCAGGCATGCATTCGATCTAGTTCCATTAGACTCTTGAATATCCTAATACTAGCAACCAAACATGTGAACCTAGCACACAACTAATCCGAGAGCTCTTCACAGCCTCTCTACCAGTAAATCAATTCCCAAGTATTGAAAGCAAGCTTCACTAATAGTCATCATCCTAAACATGCATACTAGACTCATCCATTTATTAGTAATTGAAAAACGATTATTCTAGTTATTCGCATCCTATAGGCAATTCTAGGACCTTTCCATTTTTATTAACCTAACATGCATACTAAGCGTTATTTAAATGAGAAGTTAAGATTTTCCCTACCTCGTGGTATTCCTCTCAACACTCTGTTTTCACAAGCGATGGTCACCACACCGTCCTTCACACGGGTACCAGCAAGGTCTACTTTCTTCAAGGTCTTCGTTCTTCAAGGTCTTGTGGTCTTTCAACACAAAACAAAACTCTAATTAGACTCGACTTGAAAGTAACAAAAGGTTCCCAAAACCCCTCCAAAGTTCTGCTCCAAACCAAGATCACAACGGGGAAAGACCCTCAAAAACCCCTCTGAACTGGTTGGTCACGGAGCCGTGACACCGACCCTCACGGAAGACGTCACGGAGCCGTGACGTGTGCTGTCACGGTGTCCCTCACGGAGCCATGACGTCACTCGTCACGAGATCCGTCACGGATCCGTGACGCTCCTGGGCAGTTCCGCCCTTCTTCAACCTCCAGCTCCTTTTCTCCGAAAAACCACTACCAAACTCCATTTTTAACCATTTCCAGCTCCCAAAACCATCAAATATCATCAAAGCTCCTCTACCCAAGGTAGGAATCAACAAACAAACAAGTTTCCAATGATTCTCCAAATCACAATCAAATCAAAAGTTCCAAAATGTTCATCAAACTTCAACAAAAGTATCAACTCAACATCCTACTTCACTATTCCTTCTCCAATAGACAAACATAAGGCTAGTTCATCACTTTCAAGCCAAAACCCACAAAACCCAAGAATTGAGAGTAGATGAAATGAAGAGTTGAGAGCATCCATACCTTTAGGATGAAGGGATGAAGGAGAGGGAAGCAAAATGGAGTCAAAAGGATGAAGAACTAGCTCCAAAATCCAAACTTTCTTCACTATCTTCTTCCTAAAGAAATGAGTTTCTCTCTTGCTCTCTCCCTTTGTGATTTTCGGCCGCAACATTAAGGTGTGAGCTGATTTTGTGTCATCTAATACTTTAAAAAGACCTAGAGGTGTAAAAGACCAAAAACCCTTTAGTTCTTATCCCTTTTGTGGACAACTAGTGAGGGTAGAGATGACTTTTGAGCCTCTTTCCTTCCCTCCAAGCCATTAGTGACACTTGTCATAGTGGGGACCACTCTCTTCCAATTAAAATCCAGCAGTCCAAATTTAAATGTAAAGACTCGATAAAAAGCTCGATTTTGACCAAATTTGACTTCCTTCGATATTATACTTAAATGAATGGAAACGGCTCAACTAAGCCAACCGTGATGACGACTAAGCTTTTTGGGCCCCAGAAAAGCCCCGAGTGACTTCCCGAGTCCTCAGTTGACTTTTCCAGCAGAAAGTCAACCTTGTCTTAAAAGTCACCGGTTCGACCGGGATCGACTGGGAGCGGTTCTTACATTTGTGATCATCACACAAAGCTTGTTTGTATATGCATCCTTGTAGCTGAATATATGAGGTGCTTTTCTGATCTTGTATTATATACCTACTACTACTTATGATGTCTTACTCTAGGAACTTGTTGTTGTGTGAGGTCTTCGTTCCCATCAGTAGGAACATCATCATCTATAACCGTCTCATCTGGTATCATCTCTAAAAAAACTATCTGCTTGAGAACTAAGAGTTCTGTCATGCCCCAAATCTGGTATTGACCGGACCCGAGACGTGACTTAGTGAAATTTAAATAACAGTAGTTTAAAACATGTAATATCTGATAAATATGAATAAAATAGTTCAACAGAGATCCAAAACTTGATTCCTACGCTCAGTTAAAAACATAGGTCCAAATAAACGATACGTCTCCACGAAAACATAAATAAAACTAGCCCGGACCCTCGCTAGCCCCATGCTCCACGACGTCCTCTACTCCAAGTCAAAGCCACTACCTGTAGGAAACACGGTAAAGGGGTGAGCTTGACACTCAGTAGGAAAAACCACGATAACCCCTCTTCACAGATTTACAAAGAACGCAAAGCAATATTTACAGTTTAAAGTTAAGTACAAGGGTTGATAAAATCGATGCGACACTTAACCATTTTAAAGCGATACTCAGTTTACCCGGTCACCCTCTGAACCAACAAACTTCAACCTTAACCCAACAGTAATAAATAAACCAATGCAACCCCGAAGGAGCAAACCAAACAAAACCACCACAATCACAAACACCGTAACACCCCAACACAGCAAGGCTCAATCAAAATCAAGATATCATCAACACAATTCACGCAAAAGCACGATCTCGGGAGTAACTCGCTCAGCCCGACAAAGCCGTACGCAACTTTCCCCAACACAAAGTCGGGAGAGGCGGTCGACCTCATCGCGGAACATCGCGTTTTACCGATAAACGGAAGGCAGGGAAATCGCCTCTTCGCGGCCTCATCTCTCGCGGTGCTCAACACAGCGTTTTACCGATACACAGAAGGCAGGGAAAACACCTCTTCGTGGGACACAACATTTTACCGACTCAAGGTCGGAAGGTAGGGAACCACCTTTCTCGTGTAACCGATCACAACCACAATCAAAATCACAATCATACTCTCACCACTAAAACGCACTTACCATTACTTACCGAAACCCCACTTAACGTGGTAACCCCACCGGCTTAACCGGTTTTCAATCCCCAACCTTCCCACTGTTCAACATATCAGATAAACAGGAAATAATCACTCAGGTCATCAACAGGTATCTCTAGTTCAATTCTATCCGTTTTCACGTTCGTTATTTATTAACCGTTCAAGCATCAAAGAGAACACAACATATACAATCATCACACAAATCCTACGGGCTCGACATGGCCCAATTCTACCAGCACGATAATTTCCCAAGACAGTAATCGTAAATGTTCACAGTTTATATGTCTACACTAATCATTCGTCTCCTACATGCATACTAGTTGTTATTCCGGTTATTAGGTTTCCCTATATGCATTCTAGTCCATCCGTAATAAAGCGGGTATCGAGGTAATCCCTACCTCTCGAAGAACCAACAACTGCGTCTCCTAGCTGCTGACGTCTTGGCCAACTCCGGTCTTCTCCGTGCTCGGGGTAAAGGCCTTGTTTAACACAAAAGGGACGGTCATCAGTCCCGATCCAACCGAACGGTCCTCAAATTTAATAATTACGCCCAACAACTTGTTTCGTCCAAAAGTCCTTTAGAAGTCCGATAAGTTGTCCGAAAGTCCAGGTATTATCTGATTTTAAGTCAAAGTTATTAATTAATTAATTAATCTGGGCTGACCCGGATCCGTCCAGTTCATCCGGCCCGGACCTAACCCAAGCCCGACCTAGACCCGGACCCAACCCGAGTCCGGACCCGAACTCAGACCCGGTTCGAGCCCGAAGCTCAGACCAGGTCCAGCCCGAGGCCCAGACCCGAGCTGGAGCCCAAATCCAGCCCGAGGCCCAAGTTTGGTCCGGAGCCCAATTCCCGTCAGAGCTAGGGTTTCGATCTCCGACGATGGTGGAGGCGTTGCTCGAGGGTTTGTTCACGGCGGCGAGGAGCGTCAGGTACTCGGGATGAGGCGGAGGAAAGTTTCTGGCACGAGGTTGGGGCTGCTCCGGCCAGATTTGAAGCCGTGAGGGAGCTTCGCCTGCGCAAAATCTCAGATCTGAGAGCTCCGGCGAGCTCCTCCACCCTCAGATCTCGGCCAAAATGGCTCCCTCAAGCTCGAAACTCGGAGAAGGAGAGATGGGGAAGAAGAACGAGCCATAGGGAAGGCTCACCGTTGACGTTTTCGCCTGAATCAGGCGCGCGGAGGCTCGAGGTTAGGCGGCGAAGCTCTGTCCGATTCGAGGAGGGAGAAGAAGAAGGGAGGAGAAGAAAGGAAGGGGATTTCTGGTGTGGTGAGGGTTGTGGGTGGAAGGGAGGAATCCAGCGAGGACGAGACGAAGAAGACAAAAGGAAGGTCGGAGAGTGAACGGCGGCGCGACTTCTTCTGGATCTGGTTCGCGAGGATGAACGACAAGAGGAAGGAGAAGGTCTAGGGAAGCGTGCACGCGAAATAAATACGAAACGGCGCGTTGGGGGTTTTGATCGCTAGGGTTGCGTGGGTTTAGTGGCGTGGGCTCGATCGCGCGGTTTGGGCCTGTTCTGGCTCGGCTCAATCCTGAGCCTGGGCTAGCCCAAACCTGATCCTTTTTCCCTTTTTTTTGCTTTTTTTTAAAATTGATCCAAAAATCGACTCGTTCCCCAACTCAACGACGTTCCCTACGATAAATTCTCGAAATAAAAACTCAGGTCTTTACAAGTTCCAAGCTCTACCTGGTGATAATCTTCTTTACCTTCATCATAGCTATCATCTATCCAACTAAAATAATCTTCATTGCATCTCCCACACGTTTCCTACAACAAAGCATCTTCATAGAATGTAACATCCCGAAAAAATCATAAACTTTTGAGTTTTCGAACACTATAACTTGTACCATTTCACATTCTCAAGATAACCAAGAAATTTATCCTTCTTGTCCTTTACTCTAGTCTTATCCTCTTTAATTTGATAATAAGTGTCGGACAACCAAATGCTTTCAAGTTAGAATAATCAGAAGGAATATCGGGTCATACCTTCACATGAACCTTCGACTCAACAACTGATGAAGGAGAGCGGTTAATAAAGTAGCACGCCGTATTTACTACCTCAACCCACCATATTCTTCCCAAACCTGCATTGGAAAACATGCATCGTGCTCTCTCTAACAAGGTACGATCCATTCGCTATATTACCCCGTTCTTTTATAGTGTCTTTCTCGCTATGAAATGTCTCTTGATTCCATGCTCTAAACATAACTCCTATAGGGGATCTTCAATGTACACACCGCCATTTTCATATATCAAAACCTTGACCACCCAACCCGTTTGGTTCCCAATCGTAATAGTCAGATTCTTTAAAATATATCTAACTTCATTTTGATACTTCATGGTATAAATCCAAACTCTTTGGATGAAGTCATCGATAAAAGATACGAAATACTGATAACCTTCCTTTTATACAACTCTAGAGGGTCCCCAAACATAATTATGGATATAGTCCACAATCCTTGTGGTGTTGTGAATATCATCACCAAAAGTGACTATACATTACTTCCCATATACACAATGTTCACGAAATCAAGCTTCTCCATCTTGTCACCGCCAAACAAATCACATATGCTAAAGTCTTTACCCCACTCTCACCTACATTCCAAGATACATGTGCTATAATTGTGTGCGGACCAAGTTCTTCTTATCATGATACCATAGTTCCACTATCAACAATATTTTCCAGTAGAAAATATAAATTTTCATGCCTAATTATAACTTTAAGCTTCAAGTACCTCAAGAAAAATCAACCCTCTTGCAACCTTTATAAGCTATCTACAGGACCCATTTACTAGTTGAACTGATAGCCCTACGGATGAGGGTTCGTCGGGACTAGACGGACCCCATCAAGTCTCAACCAATCATCCCACCCCCTTGTCTTCTCGGATGCCAGCCAGGTTTCAAGCCCATATGCCCCGCCGACCCTATTGTGGTCCTTAATGCCCCAAACACATCCTTGGAGCTGGGAGCACGTGTCCCCTTGGTCTGATCCACCACTCCACTTGAATTAAGGACCTTGAACATTAGAGAGCGAGGTGATACAAGATCTCCTGCCTGACTAGGAGGACGCCCCCTCCCCCATAGGAACTTGCAAGTAGGAAGAGACTTAGGACCGAACCCAGGGGCCAGAAAAGAGAAACAAGATCAAACCTCGAACCCCCGACCAAGTCCCATTGGAGATCCCCTAGCTGCAAAAGAAACGAGGATTAGATGCAAGGTTCCTGGGCCACCCCCTTTGTACGTGTGTCATATATACCGCAAGCTCGATGATAAGAGGAAAAAGGGAAAAGAAATGAGAAAGATAACAAATTTGGAAGCTGCTTTTCAATTCAAAAGCAGCAAAGATTTAGGTAGTCGAAGGATACCTTTTGGGGATAGAGGTACTTGAACCCTCACGACTTTTAACGTCGACGGATTTTCCTCTTACTGTAAATTTCATCCTTGCCAGATCCAATGAGTGTGAGGATGACCGACATGGTGGGCCTGAGGAGGCACACCCTAGCCGATAAGGATTGAGCACTACTCGATCCAGAGCCTCATCTCTATCCCGGATATCTCCTAAGTCGCCTGAAATCATCATCACCGCCCCCAATGTTCTCTTCCCGTGAGACCGACGTGTTTGATAGACAACACATATAGGCTTTAGTCGACCCGGGATACGTTCACTTTAAGATAGCAATGCACCACCATTGCAAAAGGGACCCACCCCTTCCACGATCACCTGGATTAGCCAGATATTCAGATCAATGGGTCAGTGTAAGTGGTCTTTCTGGGACATCATCTCACCTTATCATTTCTCATTAATATTATTATTTCCGTTAATCACTCGCTCTAATAAAAACTATGGATTTAGGCTTTAAAAAAAAGGAAAACCCTATGTAGTCTCGTTGTACTTTGGTCAATTCTCAAATCATAACTCATACCTATCAACTTTCTTACATAGTAATAAATTTGACAAATTAATTCTCAAAATGTATCAGTCGCATTCTTATCACGTGGCTTTAAAACATTCTTGAAATGACATGATAAAACTTGATGTCATAACGTAAACCAGAGGCGGATTTAGGGGGGTTTAGGGTATGCCACGGCATACCCTGCCCCGAAAAGGTTATACATAACTGTAGAGCTTTCAGATACCTTTGATTTGATATTTTACGGGCGTAAATCGGAGTTCGTATGAAGAAGTTATGATCATTTGAAAATCTACTGCGTGTATAACCTTATTTTACTTGAAAATGCTTTTTTTACACTCAAAATGTCTATTACACTTTCCACCAACCTTATTCATAGTTTTTTGTAGATTGTATTTGAAAAGATTAGATGTAAAATATAACGGTTCAGTAATATATATTTACAAGTATTTATAGTCATTGACAATGAAATGGTATTGACTCATTTTTTAAAGGAAATCATGCCTCATATTATATCATTTACATTCTCATATACATCGTATGAATGAATATATGTTTTATCTAGAGCGCTCTGCCTATGGCGGACCAAACAATGTATGATTGATCGTTCGATTAGCACGACATGCATGAGTTCATAAACTGTATTTTATAGCTGAACTTCATAAAAATTGTAGATATTAGAATTCTATTCGATTTGATATATTACGGGCTCAAATGAGAGCTCGTATGACAAATTTATGTCACTTGAAAAATCGATCAAACTTTATCACTTCTTAAACCGACTTTGATTTTTTTTATTACATTTAATCATTATCGATGGCATATCCTAAAATAAATTCTTGGATCCGTTTCTGGCGTAAACCTTTCGTCTATTATCAAATCATAACCATGACCTATCAATTTTTTCTGTTACTTACTAAATGACCTTTAAAGTTGAGGACGGAGAATAACAAACGTTACGATCAATGTTATGATAAAAAAACTAACCTTAACGAAAGATCAAGTTTTGACACGGAGTTGCCCCTTAAAAAAAAAAGACTTCATAGCCGGTCTACAACTCCACACCCATTTTGGCGGGCTGGGAACAAACCTACCAGCGCAGCCAACCTCCGCCAGCGGAAGCCATGGGAGAAGAAGACACGACAGCAGAAGCCATGGCAGAAGAAGAGCTTCACCAGACAATCGAACCCACCGAGACCGCTCAACCAAACGAGCAAGAAGAGTATTCGTACCCTTCAATTCAATTCGATGTTCCTCCCTACAGAACCTACCACTTCAGCCACCAGTTCAGGACCTCTCCTAGCCCTAACAACTTCCTCAAGGCCATCAAATGGTACTCCCATTTCCCCCAATAGTTCTCACCTCTTTTCATCTTATCGCACATTGCTCAATCGCTTTCATGTTTCGTTTCTCCTTTGTCGATTAATTGATCGTCTAGGTCTCCAGATGGGTCTTGCTTCCTTACCAGCTCCGAGGAAAATAATCTTCGCATCTTTGCACTGTAAGTTCTGTTGTGGTTTCCAGAGATTTCAATTCTATGGGCATTGGAAGTTTTGTACTTTTATTTGAGTTTTGCTTATGGGTATGTAATTTCGAGTATGTTTCTAGCATTTGCACCGTAAGTTCTGATGTGGTTTTCAGAGATTTCAATTATATGGGTATTGATGTTTTTTTTTTGCTCATGGGTATGTCATTGCCATTATGTTTTTAGCATTTGCACTGTAAGTTCTGATGTGGGTTTCAGAGATTTCAATTCTATGGCCATTGAAAGTTGCTACTTTTTTTTTTTGAGTTTTGCTTATGGGTGAGTAATTCAGAGTATGTTCTTAGCATTTGCACTGTAAGTTCAGATTGGGTTTCGGAGATTTCAATTCTACTGGCATTGTAAGTTTCATTTTTTTTTTCGAGTTTTGCTTATGGGTATGTAATTTCAAGTATGTTTTAGCATTTGCAATGTAAGGTCTGATGTGGGTTTCAGATATTTCAATTCTATGGCCATTGAAAGTTGCTATTTTTTTTCGAGTTTTGCTTATGGGTAAGTAATTTAGAGGTATGTTTTTTGCATTTGCATCAGTTGATGCTTTGTTTCTTTCAGGCCAGATTATGGAAGTACTGAGTACCTTAATGCCTCTTCTTCACATGAAGACCAAGGTGAGTTTGCTCTTATATGCACCTCATTTTATCAACCATTTGATTGCTATGTAACATACTCTCAATTACTTATCTCACTTTGTCAATGCTTGTTTGAAATTTTATTTAGGGTTAATTATCAAAATCTACCCTAAAGCATTGTCCACAAACGAAAAACTACCTAAAGTTTTGTCCACCGACTTCCATTAGAAAAATGTAACAGGTTAATTGTCAAAAATCACCCTAAAATATTGCCCGCACAATTATAGAATGCATTATGAATTGCCTACACACCTTTAATATGCATTATTTATTGCCCACAAATCTATTGAATCCGCGAAGAACTGCCCAGTCCAGTCATTCTGAACATTCATCACAGTTCCCCCTGTTACGTTTTTCTAACGGAAGTCGGTGGGCAAAACTTTAGTGTAGCCTAAAAGCGTGGACAAAACTTTAGGTAGTTTTTAGTCTGTGGACAATATTTTAGGGTAGTTTTTGACAATTAACCCTTTTGTTTATGTATTGTACATGAGCTAGCAGGTTAACTCTGAAGCTTTTGAGTGTATTTTTAGTTTCTTTCTGTCTATTGTATTGGTGCAAAATGAACTTTTCTTCACTAATCAAAAAGAGTCTTAAGAATGAGAGACTTTATCAACAATACTATTATTGATAAGCAATTTTGATTGTTTTGGCATCTAAGCTTATCCTTCTTGCATGCTGTAATTGTTTTCTGCTTTCTTTACATTACATTTCTTATGACATTACTCTTAAACTGCAGATTCCTATGCTGCAAGCCTTGTTGTGGGTGAAGGAGAGTCCATATATGATTCTTGTTGGTACCCTTACATGTCTGCTTCAGGTGTGTCTCAAAACGTTCTTATTGTGAAAATATTGTTATCGACTGTCCATTCATTCTAACATATGTATATATTATATATGGTGAAGTTGATTGTGACCGAAGTTTAATTTGAGTTTTGGTGGATGTTTTAGACCCAGTTTCTTGTGTGTTTGCAACTACTACCCGTGATCACCCAATCCATCTTTTGGATGCTACGTCAGGCCAGGTGATAAATCGTTATTGCATACACACTTTTTGCATTTTAACCAAGTGGCTCTAGCCATGTAATATCTAGATAGGATGAGCCATTTCATAGGTACACCATTCCTTTATCACATTATGAAGGTATGATGGGCCCACAACCTTATATGCACACTGTGCATATTCAAGGTGGCTATTTTGATAGTCTTCACAGCATGTTACAAACATATCTTTGGTTTGCGCATTACCATATCCGTTCACTCATTAATTATATCCAATTTAAATCTCAGCTACGCTGTACATACCGAGCATATGATGCTGTGGATGAAATTACTGCTGCCTTTTCCATTGCATTCAACCCCGCTGGAACTAAGTGAGAAAAGTTTCTGTTTAAGGGTTTCATAATTTACCGTTTTCGCTATTTGATCTGTCTATAATAGTGCCTATATATTATTATCTGTTGGTAGAAAATCTAAAGCCTCATTACCCAAAAATATATTAGTCCTTGTCAGCCTATTGTTCTAGTTTTGTGCAAATTGAGAGCTCTCCATGTGCATAACTGCAAGGATGGGTTTGACATGGAATGTATATTGTAGGCTTCACTAACTGAAAGAATAGACTTGTATTTGACTTTCTATCTCGATGAAAGAGACTTGTTAACATTTGATTTGCACCACATAGTTCAATGTCTTTGTGGATTGGTTTCACCGATTGGATTTATTAGGGCACTACTGCTTAGATTGTATATAGATCAGCATTTATTCTAGGTTTAGCATAACTCATAATCTGACAACATTTTACCTTAAATTATTTATTTTATATTGAAGGATTTTTGGTGGGTATAACAAAACTATCAGAGTGTTTGATGTACATCGCCCTGGTCGGGATTTTCGACAGTATTCTACTCTTCAAAGAAATAAAGAAGGCCAAACAGGTAACATATTCACAGTTTATCTACAGGCAAAGAGTTGTGTCATTACCTTACAAGACAATGAAAAGAAAGCACTCTGTTTGTTTATCATTTCCAGGTATTATATCTGCAATTGCTTTCAGTCCAAGTCATACTGGAATGCTGGCTACAGGTTCTTATAGCAACAGCACTGCAATTTACAGGGAAGATAATATGGAACTCTTGTATGTCTTGCATGGCCAAGAAGGCGGTATTACACATGTAAGTTAACATATTAATTAGGAATAATCACAAAACTTGCGGTGAACTATGTGTTTTGCAAATACTATCTGCGAACTATTTTTTTTTGCAAATCGCATCCCCCAACTATTTACCGTATGCAAATCCGGTATCTTCAATCAAAGTTAGTCATGTGACAGCCACGTGACTTTTTTAAAATGACAGTTTTGCTCTTTACATTATACGTGTTTTGCAATTTCGAACCCTTATGTACACACTTTTGCAGGGTACTTCCGACTTTTTGCCAAAACCCATTAGTGGATTTGCAAACAAAAAAAAATAGTTGGGGGATGTCATTTGCAAAAAAAAAAAAATAGTTCACCTATAGTATTTGCAAAACGCGCATTGTTCACCGCAAGTTTTTGCAATTATTCCTATTAATTATCAGTCAATTAATTCTGATTATGATACTAATTTATGAAGGCAAATCATATTTTTCATTTCAGGTTCAGTTCTCAAAAGACGGGAACTATTTATACACGGGAGGCAGGAAGGTAAAGTATTTATACACGAAAACCAAATATAATTATGTGTATATATATTGGTTACTTAAAGGCTGCAATTTAATATCTATCTAGTTAAATGTGTAACAATCCTAATTACCCAGTAATGTTGGAGAGGAAAGTTGTCATTGATGCGAAAGAGAAATGCAATGCTTCATACTTTGGGATCTTTGGAGTACAAGTTATTTATCTAGTACGAAACCAGAGTCTTCTAGGAAACAATTATTATTTGGTAATTGTTTTTTTTTATTTCCTTGCTAAACTGGCCACACGTGTCAATGATTTAATAAATATTTTTTACTTCTACAAACCAAGTCATTTACCAAATTGGGAGGAAGTGATCTATATGATAGGATATTTATTTCATCCTCTGCGAGCTGTTGATAATGTCCTACATTCAATTTTCTTGAAGGACCCTTACATAATGTGTTGGGACATACGCAACACTGTTGAAGCCGTGTACAAGTAAGTATTTGCAAATGCCTTTAACATTGATCATGCATTTAGATATACACATCCTGTTATTTTTTTTAATCAGCAATCATTTGAATGTATCAAGATTTGGGCTCAAGACCACCCCTTGTAGAAGGGAGGTCTATTTTTGGCACTTGACCCAACAAGAATTGGTGAGAGATCAAAGAGGCCCAACTGAAGTTGGAGAGAAATAAGGCTTCGGACAACCCCTTATGTAGAAGGGAGGTCTATTTTCAGCACTTGACCCAACGAGAATTGGTGAGAGATCAAAGAGGCCCAACTGAAGTTGGAGAGAAATAAGTCTTTGGACATCCCCTTATGTAGAAGGGAGGTCTATTTTCGGCACTTGACCCAACGAGAATTGGCGAGAGATCAAAGAGGTCCAACTGAAGTTGGAGATAGAATCCCAAAGAGTCCCAACAAAGTTGGAGAGGAATAAGGCTTCAGACCACCCCTTATGTAGAAGGGAGGTCTATTTTTGGCACTTGACCCAACGAAATTTGGCGAGAGATCAAAGAGGCCCAATTGTAGTTGGAGAGAGAAGCCCACCAAAGTTGGAGAAAATAAGGCTTCGGAGATACTGTTGCTGGGATTTGAACCCTGGTCACATGACCAGTTGGACAAGCAAGTGTTGTTATGATTTGTTAATGCCATCTTGTTTATAATGATATGCAACTGGATTGCTATTTTATTTTATTTTTGTTTTGTGCAACCTAAACAAGGTTATACAGATCATCCGGAGATACCAATCAACGGATTTCATTTGATATTGATCCCTCTGGCCGGCATCTTGGCACCGGTGGTCAGGTATCGTTTATGGATGATATTATTATGGGATAATTGCAAAAACTTGCGGTGAACTATGTGCCTTTTGCAAATACTAACATTGAACTATTTATTTTGCAAAAAAAAAACATCCCCCAACTATTTTCCGTCTGCATGAAAGTAGCCATGCAAAAGTGTATTCATAAGGGTTCCAAATTGCAAAACACGTATAATGTAAAGGGCAAGCAAGTTATCATTTCTAAAAAAAGAAGTCACGTGACTGTCACATGATTAATTTCCGTTAAAGATAACGGATTTGCAGACGGAAAATAGTTGGGGGATGTTTTTGTTTTCAAAAAATAATACTTCACCCATAGTATTTGCAAAACGCCCATAATTCACCGCAAGTTTTTGCAATTATCCCTTATTATTATTTTGTGGTTGAGTCTGGTTATAATTTTATATTTACATATTAATTTGTGCAATCCTCCTTTCCAGGATGGTTTAGTTCATTTTTATGATCTTCAAACTGGGCAGTGGACGTCAAGCTTTCAAGCTGCATCTGGTATGGATGTTTGAAACTGTGGAAGTGATGTTGATGAACCGTTGTAAATACTTTCTTTTATTTCTAATCGGTTATCTTCTAACCAACAGACACAGTCAATGGCTTCTCTTTTCATCCATATCTTCCTATGGCTGCATCATCATCTGGACACCGAAGATTTGAAGGTCCCGATGAAAACCATGAGGATTTTCATTTGAGTGGTATTTCCCGCGTCCTTGAAAAATTCCATTCTATCCATGCGTTTTCTGTTTAAATTGTAGGGATAATTGCAAAAAAGTACCCTGAACTTGTCTTTTTGTTGCAATCTGTATAAAAGTGTCAAATTTACCCTTACAATTTAGATTTAAAAAATAATAAGTAAAAACCAAAAGAATCCAAATATCCACGTCCCTTAGTTTTTTTTCCTCTTTGTATACGGTACATAGTATCGGTGTATTGTAGGGAACTAGGGAAAAATTCAGTATAGTATTGGTGTATTTTTAGAAAAGTTTATAATCAGTGGATGGGGTTTTTATCATTTGTTACCAAATAGAGTAATGTGAGAAAATTTAAGGCAGTAAAGTTAAGTGAGAGGTGACAAAGTTAGTATAGTTTTGTTAAATATTCCCAGTTATTATTAAGTGCTGTATAAACTGGACATGCGTGGGCAGTGTAATCCATAAGTAGGAGGACTACATAGCCCAAGTTCTTTAAATATGATTGTAATATAGAACATTATATTTTCCTAAGCTCTCATGTTTAACAAACTTGAAAGTTGAAACTATTTATACATAACTATTAATCAATCATTCTATGTTTTGGTAGGTTATGAAAATTGTGCTTCTGTTTGGAGTTTCTCGATAGCTGATAATGTAAATGAGATCAAATCGAATGATGAAACTGGACGCGAGGAAATGTCAGGACTCGGAAGATGTTAAAGGAAACAAAGCTCTTGTTGTAACATATGAAGATGACCTCATGTTGCTAAGCAAATGTTTTGTTTCCTCATTTTTGTGGCAAAATCACCAGAAGAAGCTGAATGTTGTACTGGATACATCTGTGTTTGTATGCAAGTCTTGTTTTAGGTAGCTCAAGTATTGACTAGGATCCATAATTGATTTTTGGGATAATTGCAAAAATGCCACCTGAGGTATTTTTTTTTGCAATTTATAGCCATTTTCTTTGATAATTGCAAAATGTATCATGAACTTGTCGTTTTGTTGCACTTCATGTAAATTTGCTCAATTTGACTGACTTTACTTATTCAAAAGTAAAACCAAAAATCCCAAAATTTATTCTCATAATAAGGGATTTTCTTAAGAAACCCAAAGACGAAGTATCCACTAGAGAGTCGAGACACAAAGTACTACTGGGTTGGTGCCTTGGTGGTGGTGGAGGTGGAGGAACCAGAGACACAAAGCTACTACTACTTGGCTTCTGGGTTTCTGAAGAAGAGCCTGTAAGAAGATCCAAAAGCCTCCATTTTTGATCCACCAAGCTATGACCTCTCACACCATCCTCCTTGATTGGCTCTGAATCTGATCCCTTTCAGGCCTGAAGTTAGAGAGCACCCTTGCCACCACAACTTGCTCATGTTCTTCAGGTCTGAGCAGAGCTGAACCCACTCAGGAACTGCACCAGACATGAACAAACAACAATCAGAGTTGACTTTTGACATGAATATCAAAAAATGGGAAATTTTAGAAGCTTGTCTTCAAAGATGACCAGATCCTGATCTGACTGTGGTGTAAACAGGTAGTTTCAGCCCAGCCCTGTGAGCTGTGTCTTGAAGCAGGTGCTTGTATATCCCAGTCTCATCCTAGAGATCATCAACAACATAAAAAAAACATGGGTTCTTCACATTGTTGAAGAAAATGATAGAAAGTTGTGAACTTGACCACATTGTGAGACAATGAAGATGGGATTTGGAACTTACAAGGACTCTGGCAGTGAGAGAGATGGAGGGTCCTTTGGAGGAGAGGACATTGAGAACAACCTCAGCAGCAGCATGCTCAGCTTGCCTGAGAGTGGAGCAGTAGCTTGGGATCTCAAAGACCTCTCCATTGAAGTTCACAGAGGCTTTGAACCTAGGAGCATGATCAGGGCCTTCTCTGATGCAAGCATAGCAAGGAAAGTTGAAGCAGCTCCTTTTTAGATTCTCTTGCCTATCTCTTCTGACTTATGGGGTTCTATATATGAAATCGCCGATAAAAATGATATCATGGCAACGCTAATTCTTTATTTGGATAAGCTCAATTTTTTATTTAGAAAAAAGTTAGATCCAAGCAGGATCTAACCGAAGGTAACCATTACAAGAGATCTCTCAAAAGAAGTTACGGGTACAAAAACCTGACATAAAAAACCAAAATGCATCACTAAACTAACCATCAGTGACCCACTCTTCATCTTTCGAAGTCAAAGTCGGATCGTCAAAAGCTTTAGCTGAATTGGCTAACCGAGCAGCTTGAGCTTGTACAATCTGTTTTCCAACGTCCGCAGGATAACGACCCAAGGAGCGAACTGGTTTGATTTCAGTAGCATAGTAGTCCCCTAAAAATGTTGGAGGCCTACTCTGACGATTCGAAACTCTAGAAGGAGCCTGTTTCGAGGCAACGCTAATTGTCTATCCACGAATATTTAAAGAACGAACAATTTTTAAACGTTGAGTATCGTAAAGTAAATGTTGAGTATTGTAAATTTTGTTTATCTGGAGCCTTATAGCCATAAGAACCTGTAATATTGGTTGAACCCCTTGTATGTTTCAACAATCTTTTAGCTGATCCAAAATCAGAGAGTATAGGCTTGAACTCTGAGTCCACCAAGATGTTGTTCAAGGACACATCACAATGTGTAATAGGTGGAGAGCAATCATGGTGCAAGTAAGCCAATGCTTGAGCCAATCCTTGAACAATTCTGATCCTTGCCGCCCAAGCCAACGGATCAACGGTACTTTCCTCAAACTCAATACTTTCCTCAAACTCGTAGACCAAGTACAAGAACTTCCTCGTAGCGCACGACCCTCGAAACTTGATGATGTTCTCGTGTCTGACTTCCCTCAGGATTCCAACCTCACTTTCAAAGCTTTCACTGATTGTTACACGTAATGTGGCATTAGAGTCTGGTACCTCACGACAATTTTTTTTCCTGATGGCAATTCTGCTTTGTAAACTGTCCCGAATCCGTCTTTCCCTATGCGATGCTCGTCGTTAAAGTCGTTAAGAAAAGTGGTCTCTTAGCTTGATATCCATTGCTTCTCCAAATTTTCTGACTCCGGCATGTTATCGACCTGTTGTCTACGCTTACTCCACAGTAATTGATATAATAATGTGTAGTTTCCGGTTTTGATCTCTTATTGTATAATAATTTAGTTGTATAATTATATAGGAAAACTCAAAAAAGTAATTGTCGTTGAGGTCATGAAGTTTTGACGTGAGGGTAATGTTATGACCATTGCCAAAGACGTTTTAAGCATGTTTAATTTGTGATTCATGTTAACCCGGCTCATAAAACTATATCCTGTAAGTAAAAAACTGATAAGTCGTGATCTTTGTTTCTGTATAGAAGGAACTTTGATGTTATTGGTTACGTACTTAGAGGTCGAACAATAATCAAATCCAAATATTGATGTATAGAGGACAAATCGACTTGAAACCCGTCTTATCTTAAAAACCCTGTGAACCCATCCTATCCATACACACCTAAGATCCAACATTCACCATGATGCCTCATCATCACCCACAAGTGATCACAACAATAAGTCCAGATCCAAACCACGACGATCTTCGCCAGAGAAGAGAAGAAGCGCGTCCCACGACCGGTTAGTAAAAAGGCGCTAATTTGAGTAGCTAGAAACACGACAGCAACGACGAGGAGCATCCACCACAGCAAACAGAGCTAGCCCGGGTCTACGAAAATCTTAACCCGAGAGCAGAAAATTGTCCCACGACCAAACATTAAGTAGCCCAGAACGCCAAAATTTCGACTGGCCAACACCGGCGACGAAACCCTAATCTGAAAGCAAGGGGGCGAGATGAAGGGTGGAGAAATAACGGATCCGAGTTGTAAGACCGGAGGACAACCCATGTTCGTATGCCGGAGTAAAACCCGAGCTGGAACGTCGGAGAGCTTCCCCAGCCCAGATTTGACCAATCACCACCAAATCCGCAAAAATCCGAGACCAAAAGGTAAGAGAAATTTGACCCACGCCGAATCAGCGGTGAGACGCCGGAGAAGAGGGGTTCACCGACCAATAGGGCACCAAACACTTGAATAGGGGTTCAATAGATTATTAGACCTGATACAATCTAATACCACTATAACACTTGAATTCGTTAGACCTGAAAGTTATGAAAAGAAAAACCAAAATAATAACTCATATTAAACCGATTCGGTCTACATGCCATTGTAGATGCTCCGTCATTTATTATAGAATACACACAAAGTATTTACACATAGGTAGTCATACACGAAAGGGTACACATAGGTACGAACTAGGGACTAATACATACGATCAACGGTAAATGAATAAGACATCATCTTCCAATCCTCCTCGTCGGGGAGGTAAGTATACATGTCATCACGCTGCATCCTCTTCCCCTTCTCCATCTCACTATAATGCCTCTCGAAGATACTCTTTCGGTACGTGGACACATAGATCTCATGTAGCAGAGGACAAACCGACCTCGAGAAGAAGACGATGGGAACGATAGCTAGCAACACGATAGGCGCAATGAACAGAAACTGGCCATCGAACATGATCACCAAGGTAGTGCAGAAGGTGAGCATCATGGTCGTTATGGAGAAGAAAAGGGCCGCGAACCCACTCAACAGCTTCCTCGGCAACCTTAGGTCGAAGTCTTTGGCAGAGTAGCGGGATGTAAGGATTCCTAGGAACAATAGGACGGAGGTGGTCGATGAAAAGAGCGATAGGGCGTCGAATACGACGAAGAATTTGAAGGAAGGTTCGGATATGAAGAGCGGGTAACCTGCGATAAAGTATTACAATAAACTCACATCAGAAAAACATAAGAATATAAGATTGAACTTAATTAGTCAAATCAGTTGATTTGGCCGACCAGATACAAGTGACTTGTTTTAAATAAAATATACGACCTGTGTTCTGGTCGTTGCCGCCAGGGGCTGTGAAAAGAGCAGCGAACATGACGGTGACGATGAGACCACCCACGACGCTGGAAGCTGTGGCTAAGTCTTTCATCGATTTCATCCCGACATCGACTAGTGGCTCGTGGTTTTCGATGAAGACGTCGTTGGGCAAAATTCCTTTATTGTTTGGGTCGAATCTGTAATGAGGTTTTACAATATTTGCCACCGCCTGCGAATGATAATCGTAAGCATCAATACTCCGAAAGAAATATGAATGTCGAATATTAAAAAAGCGGAAGCTCAATGGTTGATAATCAAAAGATTTAATTATAATTTTTTATTCTAACACGAGTCCTCGTAAAACCTGATTCAGATCATATATAATCGTAAAAATATAAAATGAGTTCAGGACATTTAAACTCGTCTGTAAATTGCTAATTCGGGTACTATATTAAGCAACCAATTCAACTAGCTTTGTACTTAACACATTATAATTGAGAATTCCCTATTAATTCTTTTAATTGAATTGATCCGTATAGAGCCTGCTTTTCATGAACAAGAATCTTATTAACTCCAAAATTCTAATCATTTAACCCATACGTTTTCTGTAATTATCCCAAATAATACCTACATAATTAACAAACGGGTGTTTATTTCATTACTGTTCTAGTTCTTTATCTTTAATTGTCAGTTTTAGATCCTCTATAACATCTCAACACAACGCTACTGTAATTACATGGTTATTATGTTTGTCCCAATAAGACTTAGAAGCATGTACTGACTCTTTTAAAAGAATGAAAGTCGCGTTTACTCAAAAAATATATATAATGCACATAAACTTGAGATTATTACCTTAAACCATTGAATCTCTCTTTGCATTTGCAAAAATGAACTTATTGGGTCGTCATTGGCATACGGATCATATTGAGCAACCAAGTGTAACACATTGCCACCCTCATCTTCTTCTACATTCCCCTTCCCGTTCCCGTTACCATTACCGTTATCGTTATTACCCTCTTCGGGATGGTTACCGTTACCGTTACCGCTTTCCTTTTTGGGCATCTCTAGCAGCAAATCCTTAAACTTCCAAATGGAATGATTGTAAATGAGGCAGAAAACTTCCTCTTGACGATACTCAATTGCATTCAAGAACAAGCCTTTGTCTTTATCGTCCTTGGCCCAAATAAGCCTTGCATTAGCTTTGAACATTTCCTCTATGAAGTCAACGGTTCCGTTCCTTGCAGCTGAAATCATGGCTTTATGAACAGCAGTTTCCAACTCTTGCTTCGTGTATTTCTTCACCTCTTTATAAATCAACTGGAGAAACTCGCCAGCTTGTCGGACTTCATCAGGATTTGTACGTTCATCAAATATCACCCCGTCGCCTGCGATTGATTCAAATTAAACTCGTTATGACATGCTTGTAAATAACACCAACATTGTGAGAGTACAAGGACGGTTTGTCATTCTACATGTTGTGACAAGTTTCTTCTTAAACGAACCGTAGTGTCACTACACCAGTTCTTCACCTAGGTGACGTGGTATAGCTGCAGCGCCTTTGTCACACGTGAAACCACGCTCCCTATCATGAGAGTTCACCGCAGGAGGCGTTGCAGGATGTTGGAAAAACTAAGCTAGCCGTAATTTGTACATGATACTAACACATGTTTTCCATTTCTTTAGTGTAGGTAGGTGGTGGACGGTGATCAACACCAAACTTAGTTTTTGTTTGATCATTTTTTATGTAGTCCTTTTTGCTATAAATACATGTCTAATGCCAATGCATAAGCAACAAGGTAATTCGGCAATTGCAAGTTCAAAGTCAAACTTGTCTCTCCTCTCTCTAGTTCAAAACTATTAGAGAACCAACTTAACTAAAAGCTCAAGCTGATAGTTGAAGGTCCAATTATAGTTATATTCTATTACACGCCCTCACGGACAAGTCCGTTTACGGGTTTGGAGGTGAATTATTTAGAAGAGCAGATGAGCCTATTGAGAAGAATGATAAGGGCAGGCCCATTTTGGGCAAATTTAATAAATAGAGAAGAAATGAGAAATTTTTGTAGAGAGTGGGGTTTGAACCCGGGTCCGTGAGGTGTCAGGCTCTGATACCATATTAGAGGACCAACTTAATTAAAAGCTCAAGCTGATAGTTGAAGGCCCAATTATAGTTATATTCTAACAAAAACTAACAAGGCTTAGTTTGTTCTCTTTGTTCTCAATCTGGTTTAGAACCAATACATGACGTCGCTGCATCGCCACATGATCTTGAAACAACACGCAGCACCGAGGTGTTTCTCCAACGACTAATCGCCGGCCTAATAACACAGCGACACATGTCCCACAAGATTTCACCCTAAATCAAAAGCACACCTCTTCTTTTCATAAAGCTACTTCTATTCTCTACAAGCTTCCATCCATTGATGATATTAACGCCTACAAGTTACCGTTCGAAAATATGAATTCAAAAAAGCCTGTGAATGAAGAAGAGTTTCACTCTCAAATCCGATCCCAAGCTTGCTCATCCAACCCACCTAATCGGAGCTTTCGTAATTCAACCCGACACAACCTTCCAAATCGCTGTTGTCTAAGCCCTCGAGGAAGCCGGGCGACGAAATAAACAACGACTACACCTCCAAGGATCAAATAGAACATTGATGAGGAGGAACGGTTGGCACAGTCATGTACACATCGACCAAATGAATCGAGCTCATGTTTACCTTACTAGTGCACGAGCAACATCCGATAGGACAAAAAAACGAAGAATAAAACCAAAGGCAAATGACAACGGATTGAAGAGGAAGACCCCGATAAAATCGACACAACTAAGTTTTTGATGCCCTACTGTTGAGTACAACCAATTACTATCAATATGTTGCTTAATTCACACGTAGCAATTAGTAAGCAGGACACCTCGGTGTTGATCCCTACGGAAATGGATGCTCGAGCCATGCTTTAACAGAGTATCGTTAAATAATTGGAACAACTTTAAATTTGTTTCGCATTTTAAATAAATTTTCTTGTTGTTATTTACTATTTTATCCTTTATATATGAATTTTACAATAATTTCATGAACGGAGGATCAGTTTCTCGTTGCGGGTGTTTTTCATATTTTTCGAGGAATAGTACCTCCATCGTCCCAACCCATTTCGACGCCGCATCCAACCCCTCCCTTCTTATAAAAGTCCAATTTAATTCTTATTTCATCCACACATACTCCCTCAATCCCCTCCTCCTTCATACATTTGTTCTCCTCCTTTTTTTGTAACGAATGACTTATTCTATTGATGACTCCTTGTGGTTTGTTGACGAAGAAATGCACCTTATAATCACGAGATTAGAAATGGCGATGTCGGAAAAAATATTGAAAGAAACTTTTACTCCATTCCGTAGTTGAGGAAGACAAAGACTTCCCAGAACAGACACAGAAATAAGTGAAGGATCATTGGGGCAAGAACAACCAGAAGTGCAGGCACTACGACGAGATCTACCGGGACCATGTCAACTATCGAAAAAGAGCAATCGACGAGGAAGTCATATGTGCGATGGAGCACGATTACAAACTCAAATAAGGGAAATTCACTAAACACGTTTGGAGGAACTTCCTTAAAGATGAGCCGAAGTGGCGTTTCTACATTGGCGTGATTTTAGCAGTTGGACTACCATATGTTTAAATGTCGATTGTTTATCTGTCGTCTTCCCTTGTTCAGAAAAAATAAATCGTAGATTGTTTTTGGAATCTTTTGAAAATTATTAAATTTGCAAAAACAACTAACCACTAGGTGGTGGTTTACCACTATAGAGCTAGCTGTTTGATAGAAAGAGAAAGTGAAAACAGCAAAAAACCAATAACTCTAACCACTAACTAGTGGTAAGCATCATTTTTCGTGGTAAACCACTAACTAGTGGTAACAACTAGCCTCAAGAGCAAATTTTAAGCTTCTTTTCAAGTATCAAAATACCCTCCTTATCACTTTTTAGAGTCGTTGCAAAATTTAACCAGTAGCTACATCTCTCTCCTTATTATTATTATTATTATTATTATTATATTATTATTTTCCTTGTCAAAGGACGGACCACTCTTATAGTACTTCTAAATAATATGATTTTTTACTAAAATGTGCAATATTATAACTTTATGATCCAACTACATAGGTGTGCGTCAAGGAACATACTCCCTGACCACTAGAAAAGAACACACACATAACAAAGTATTCGCAGTTCTTTGAAATACTAGAACCGTCACAGAAGGAAAGATGGGGGTTAAGAAGATTGTACTGGAAGTCCTGCTCCAAGTCAATAGCATGGACTGCATCAGTAGTAAGAGACAAGGCTTTAACCAGGGACCCCTCCAAGAGCCAGTCCCTAAAGTCTGAGGAAGCTAACATTCTTCCTAGCGAGGTTGTTTCTTAGTCCTCGCCTGATCACCTTGGGAAGCATCAGCAGTAGTCATCTTCACCCTTCTGGTAGCAGCTTCTTCACTATCTATGTGCCCAGGCAAAATGGGTGCTAAAACTTTAGTGACCCTGCCACTAGAGAGTTGGCCGATCACCAAATTTTTCCAGTCGAGGTCTACCTTCCCAGGCTAGGTGCTAACCCGAGGCCATGTATGATTAGATACAGTGCTCAGGGAAACACACGGGCTCCTTCCTCGAGACGAGGAGCCCTTAGATACAGTGCTCGGGGAAATCCTCCCAAATCTTGGGGGTACAATCGGTGGCGGGTTCTCAGACCAGTCTGTCACCAACTTTTCCTTCTTAAATTCCAAGATAGAGGTATCATACCTCAGGGTACCTCGCAACTCTTGCCCGCAATCCCTCACGACATAACCAATTCTCTCGCAATTGAAACAAATGTTTGGGAGCTTTGTATAGGTGAGGTCGACCTTCACGGGATCCGGGAAGTCCTCGAACCTCAATACCAGTCCCCGCTTGAGAGGACGTTCAACAACGTGCCAAAAACGCACCCTCACAGTTCCACCCCAACACATACCCCATTGATCGCAGGGTACCTCCACACACGCCCCCAAGGCGTGCTCGATCATCTCCCCCGTTTCCTTCGTCCGAACCAGGGGTGGCAGACCCTGAGCGTGGACCCATAGTTGCAAGCGGTCCAACGCGGGAAGTTCCCAGGCACAAGGGTTCAACTCTCCAAGCAAAAGGGGGCGTCCTTCAAAGCACTAGAGATCATTACCCCGAACGAAATATCGTGCCTCCGTCGTCCAGAAATAGAAGTCGAAGACTCTCGGGCCAAGATCTTTCACGACCAAGCCTTCTGCAGCTCGCCCCCACGCGGTGGTGATGATATGGAGGAGAATGTCCTTTCGGGGAGGCTTTGACTTCCATAGTTTTCCCATTAGCCCCCATTGCTGACGGGCGATGACTGTGGCATTGGCTGGGGAGTAAGGGACCACGACCTCAACTTCCTCTTCATCATCGAGGGAGAAGAAGGAGAGCCCATCTTGCAGTGCCGCAATGGATGCCTGCAACTCTAGTAAAGCCACAGTGGTGGGCGAATGGGGATCATCCAACGAGAGGGAAACCATCCGACCACAAATCATACCGATCAGAACAGGAAGGAGAGAGGTGATGAGCGGGATCCTATCCTTATTGGGAAGACAACGACCCAAACCCAATGCCTCCACTGCCGTATGTGGGAGATCCTCCATCGACGCCTTCCCCTACGCCGGTTCCCGTTGAAGAGGAGGGTTCGGATCAACCCGAGTAATAGGAACGCAGGAAGGAGATGGAGCAGAGACGATGGGCAAAGGCGGTAGAGCGAGACCCAATGACAGGTTTCTTGCGGATGATCAACACCCTTCGGCCGTACCAAACATGCTCGACGTGGTTTTTTGGTAGTGTTTGGAGTAGAGGAACCCATGACATAGGGTACCAGTGCAGTGGAGAGAGAGGGTGATGGACTCGACGGAGTAGAAGGAGGCGCTGAAAGAGACCCGACTAGGGTTTATTTCGGCTTTCTCCTACGCCTGGGTTCTAAGGCCAGATGTTCTATAGATGAAGACGTAGTCTTTGAGGGAGATGCCTGCATCGGGGGCGACATGACGGGACTGGAAGGGAGTACAACAACGACGTCTTCAAGATTGTAGGTGACAAAAACAGGACTATAAATATCATAGTCACAGAGAGGATGAGCAGGTAGGGTTAAGGTTGCTTTCAATTAACAAGAGATGATTTTCAAAATAACATGATCTTTCTTCTTTATGTGTATATATCAAAAAATAATCATTTCCAAAAATAAAAAGAATATGTATCATGTCTTCAATAAAATAATATAAATATGTATATTATATAGGCTTAATTATTTTTTGTATCCTTTTTCAATTGATAAATATATTTAGTATCTTTGTTTTTTATAATCGACTTTTTGTACCCAATAATTTGGTAACGCGATTTTGTTTCAGCTCATTTGACAACACTGTAATGCATGTTGACCACGCATGCAGCGTACAAAAAGTACCAGCAGCCATGTATGTAAAAGTACCAACACTTTTTTATTTGTAAGGTACCAGCACATTTTGTGCGTGAATGCACTATAGTCGTGGTCAACACACAATACGGTAACTATCAACACGTTATAGTAATGCAAAAAAAATTCAAGATTCGTCTTTTGATCTCATCCATCCATTATTTAGATCAAACAATATGCAATAGTTTTTAATTTGCATGATAAGAACGATTTATACTGCATACCGTCCTTATATATATATATATATAGGGTAGCTATCCAGTAAAAATCACCCTTATTGTGCAAACTACGAACCAATCTGAGCCACAGGATGCGGTCAAAGTGACGTGGGCAGAGCGCGCACGATGTTGACACGTGGCCGCTTCGCGCGCGCCTCTGCCCGCGCGCGTGAGCGTATTGACCACGCGCGCGCTGGTGCTGATCGTTTACAAGCACGGTGCTGATAGTTTAGTACAAAATGCAAACTATCAGCACTATGCGCGCAAACGATCAGCACCGTGTTACGCAAACTATCAGTACTGTGCGCGCGCGCGCCCACGTGTCAGCACATGGTGAGTTCGTAGTTTGCACAATAAGGTGCAGTGTTTTATATATTTATTGTCCACGTGTCAGCATCTGGTGCGCTCTGCTGACATCACTTTGGGGATCCTATGACTCACATTGGTTCGTAGTTTGCACAATAAAGAGTGATTTGTACCTGATACCAACCATATATATATATATATTGCAATCAGACATGAAATGGGGAATATAGTGAGAGAATGAACCTGATGGAAGGTGCAAGCATCCAAACAAAGAACCACCAGAATATGCCCTCTTATTTCCAAATGTCCCTTTAGGGAAATCGTTGAGCGCTTCAGCTAATGTTTGTAGTGGGTACCCTTCATATATTTCATCGTGTGTAAGAAGAATCTTTGGCTTTGCCCGAACAAGATCCAACGCTATATCTAGTTAATTAATAGCATATACAAAACCACATATTAGCATATATTATCTTATATCGACATATCTTTGCCAACGGGTGCATCCGTTGGTAAGATGTCTGGCCGACGTATACAAAGTCCTAGGCAACGGATATCATCCGTTTTCCAACAACGATCAAGTAGGAGTGTAATAAAATACGTTAAAGTTAACATAAAGTAAGCACGTACCAAAATATTTGTAATATATACAGTTGGTGAGAAGTCGAACACCCACTAGATCATACTCCTTCATCAGAATCCTCGTGTCAATATAATCGAAAAGGAAACGAGTGGCCTTCTTTGCGCCTGACTCGGCGGCCACTATAACAGGAATTGTATCGGGCAATCCGATCTCACTCAACTTGGGATTCTTCTCCAGCATCAACCCTAGCATCTCCTCGATGTGTTGGTGATCACATTTTGCTGCAAGAGCTAGAGCTGTGTATCCATCTTCGTCTTTGGCGAGCAGATCTTTGGTTTCCATCCGGCCCACCAAGTACTTCACGGTCTCCACATCCATGTAATATGCCGCATAGTGAAGGGCAGTGCGGCTTTTGGAGAACAATGTAAGAGAGACTGCTTTGGGGTGAGACTCTACGAACTCCTTGATCTTTACTCTGTCTCTACGCTCTATCGCTTTCACGAATTGTTCGTACTGTTGACGACCAACTAGCAATTACACGTAAAAGATAAAATAATTAGTTAAAATTCCTCTATATTTACAGGTCGTGTCATTGATATGAAAATGAGTCGTACGAGAGTGTAATTATTGTGTCCTTCATTCCCATAAATATCATACGTGAACTTATGCAACAATAAAGTGAAGTATCAAGTCTTGTCTAAGAGCATGTATAATGGAAGGCCTTGGATTAGGGGTTTGGATGCTGATTGTACAAAATAGTGGGATTCAAAACTCAAAATAAATTGTGTTTTACAATGTGAGTCCCGTATAGGGTCTCGTATTGTGAGTGGACCAATCATATTTAGTTAAATCTGATTTTTTGTATTAAAAAAAGACATGTGTCGAGCAACGGGACGCAGCCCGCTCGGGTTTTGGCGGGACGCGGGACGTAAAAAAACCGTCCCACAACGCGACGGCTCGCGTCCTGTGTCCCGTAAAAACCCGAACCGAGACGCAACCCGCTATCCAGACCGTCCCATTGTTCATGCTCTAAGAGTCTCTACTTTGTTAGTTCTTCTTAATTTGTGTCAAATTAATACTAGATAAGAATGTCATGTAGGAAGGTGGGTAAAAAAAAGAAAGTGCAAATAGCTACATTCCTGCTACACCTTTTCTAATCTGACTGGGGGGGTGCTTTGATCCAGCAACTAAAAATTCAAGTTTATAGGGTATTTGAACTTGAGTTTTCTAGTTCAATTTCTACTGTTTATAAAAATCACCCACAATTGTAAAATTGTGCTTCTGATTCGCGGAGCGGTGCCAATATTAGAGAGTTACCGGACACTTTTCTATTTGAAGCATTAGCATTGGCTAACGCCAACGTCGACTTTGGTTGGCACTGGTCTACATAAGTGTAATACATATATATACTTAACAATATGTTTTTAAAGATTGTTGAATAAATGAAATTAAGAATGTATCATACATGTATGCATACCGGGCTCGTGGTTGACTTTGAGGTCATCTGGGACTTCCAAATCGGTATTATAATAGGCATTAGACTCGATATCATGGTCAACTTTAACGTCGTCTGAAACTTCAACATCATTATCATAATATGCATTCAACTCGATATTATGGCTGATTTTGGTGCCATCTTTGACATCAAAATCATTACCATAATATGTATTCATCTCGAAATCATTAACAAAATGCGTATCTTTTTTATCTTCAACGTTGGTTTCTTCATAAGCACCCTTTGATTCCTGAAAATTGTCGACAAAGTGAGTATTTACAGCACTATTAGTTTTTGCATAGATTTCACCCTTGACTTGAGTTTCTTCATAGGTCGCCGAGGATCGCGGCTCCGGACGATCTGGTTTTGTGAGAAAATCCCAAAAATATTGGCTACTCCAATCGTGATTTCGTTCCTCGGTAACAGGAATACCGAGTTGATTTTCGATTATCCTTGTCTCCATGTATATATATTTGCCTGTACAAAAACATTACACAAATGATATAATTTCTCTATATAAAAATAAGTATTATACAGTAAAGGTTAGATATTAGTATATTAATGTCCTACCTCATCTTCTACTCTGTCTTCAATTCCCTATCCCACAATAAAATTATAGGTCATGTGGGACATTTAATTTAGGGAAAATTTCAGTATAATATATCCGACCAAACATTTAAATTCAGCTAATATTCTGACAATTTTTTTTGCACTTTTATACCTAAACCAAACATTTATTTTCACTTTGGTATCCAGCCGTCTGTTTTCGACAGGATCCATTAGTTTGTCTTATAAAATGACTGAAATGCTCTTTTATATTTTATTGCCTTGAATTTGTGATCCCGAGGAATTGGAGTGATGACATTTGAGTCTTGTCTTAAAAAATATATTTTGTAGGGACTATCTTTAATCAAAACAAGTGAAAATTATATATAAAAATACTAAAAGATTTCGTGGTGTGTATAAATTTGTTTTTATAATATGTAAACCTATCTTTTTGTTAACCTTTGTATAAATTTGTTTTAAATAATAATTTTAACCTTAACAAATTAAATTTTAAAAATAATTAAAAAAATCCAAATTCTTAAACCATATATTCTTTATATTTTGTACCATGAAAAAATAATTGAGAAATATAAAAATTTTGATTTTATTATTATTATTATTATTATTATTATTATTAGGGAAAACTACTAATAACTACCCAAAACCATGCCATTTTAACTGATGTTTACCGTGAAGTTTAAAGTTAACCGATAAATACCTTAAAGTTTCGAAATATAACTCAAAACTCCTTCCGTCAGTCAGTTCAGTCAGCTTACTGTTCACTTTTTCAAATATGCCAAAAATACCCTTAACCCTGTTCATTTTTTATATTCTTTAAATCAAAATTAAATTAATAAACAAATCAATAATAAAAACAAAATATTCTTCAAAAAAAATTATTTTACAAAAACCAGTTTTTATTTTTTTAAAATCACTTTTAATTATAAATCTGATTTTTTTCAATAATATGTAGATCATACAACGACATTCTGTCACAACAATTATCATAAATGAACACAGTACAGGATTTAAGAAAACTTAATTAACTCTTCAAAACATTTTTTATTAAGTTTATCTAAACATTAAATTTATATTTTCAAAAATTGAGATTAATTGAAGGAATATAAACCACTAAAATTACAAAATCTCATAGAAGTAGTGGAAGAAAATTAACTTCGTACCTGAAATTAAGGCTGAGAAATAAAATATAAACTTCTTGGAGGTGGGAAATTTCAGGGATGATTAGCAGAGCAATTAGACTCAGATGAGTGTCACAAAGCTTATGATTAAGAACTTTATATAGAGACAATTAAGCTAAAAACTTATAATTATATAGTGAGTGTAAACAATATTAATGAATTTGATAAATTATTAATTATTATCTTGGAGCCGCCTCGTGATCTGCCAACGAACCACACACTAATTTCCAGAACTAGCATACACAGAATCGTTGGCTCCTAATTAATTACATTTTAGGTTTATTTATTTATATTTTTGGACTTATAATTAAAGAAACAAGTTCGGACAATATTCAATCAGACAGTAACATGCTTTAGCATCGACAGGATTGAATTATCCAGTGATGTAAACAAGTGCCGACAAATTCGATATTAGGTAGTAAATACTATTTTTTTGAGGAAAAACTGGAATATTATTACGCAAGATCATCAAACACAAGGCCTGAATAGGCCCCGGCAAAGCATTACAATCAAAATCAAGATTAATCTAATCCTGCGCATTAGTCGCCAGCTCATGTGCCACCTTGTTAGCCTCTCTTCGAGCAAAAACCACCCTGAATCCAGTGAGATCCTGCAAGAGAGTCTTACAATCATCTATAATACCTCCAATTGGAGCCAGAATTGGTTCCTCCTTGGAAATGGCAAGCACAACGTTCATACAATCAGACTCGATGACCCCGGTCTCCCATCCATTCTCCTGGACCCAAACCAAGGCCGCTCTCACCGTCAGGGCTTCAACTGTTTCCGGGTCCCAAATTCCAGAAAATAGGACACACCGCCACCCCTCCACCAAACCATCAGCATTCCTGCAAATAAAACCGCCACCTCCTCCCACGGAACCACCAGTAGCCCCATCCACGTTAACTTTTCTACTTCCCTCCGGGGGACGCCGCCATCGTTGACATGATCGCCCCCCGTCAACCTTCAACCCCGGACAAACTTGGGCCAACTTCCAATCTGAAAGCAGGTTCTCAGCTGCCCTAACCACGGCCTCACCCGGTCTCTGCCTCCCGTTCCAAACCAGCTCATTTCGAGCTCTCCAAATCTCCCAACACACCACGGCCATGAAAGCCGCTTGCTCTCGGGTCATCCCTTCCCAACACACCTTTAAAACCTCCCCCACCGAGGTTCCATCTCCAATCACAACGGCCGGTATTCTACTCCAAACCTCCACGGCTTTAGAACAACGAAAGAGTGCATGGACACCAGTCTCGTCCTCCCCACAATTGACACATTCCGGCCCAATATCCACTCGCTTTTCCATTAACTTCATAGCGACAGGTAAAACATTAGAAACACCCCTCCATATAAAATGGTGAATTTTTGGCGGAACTTTTAGTTTCCACATGTTCCTCCAAAAATCATTTCCATCATCCACTATCCACCTGCCTCCCAGAGCCTGAAATTCCCTATACACCTGTCTGACCGAGTATCTACCATCTTTGGCTTTTCCCCAATACCACACGTCCCGATCAGCTCTAAAGCTAAGTGGAACCCGACAAATTTCACTCGCCTCCTGTTGAGCAAAAACCGAATGAATTAAATCAACATTCCATTCTCTGGAACCCGGCTTCAAAAGCCTACTAACTCTCCAATCCTCCGCTACTCTTGGCACTTCAGAAAGGATACCCGAAGGAGAAGACGTCCAAGGGTCCCTTGCTACCCAAGTCTCCTCCCCCGTCCCAATCCGTCTCTTGATTCCATTTTGAACCATGGACTGGGCTTCCATAATACTCCTCCAAATTGGGCTCGCTCCTGCCTTAATCCTTGCCTGAGTGAAATCTGACAAAGGAAAATACTTCGCTTTAAGTACCCGAGCCACCAAACTATCAGGATATTGTATCAGCCGCCAACCCTGCTTCCCCAACAAAGCTAGATTAAAATCATGCAGGTTCTTAAAACTCAGCCCGCCTCCCCCTTTATGATCACAGAGAGCAGCCCAACTCCTCCACCGAATACCTGATCCTGCCTGCTGGTTATGGCGCCAAAAGAACTTGTTCATGACCAATTCAATTTCCCTGATCAAAGTAATCGGAAGCATATAAACACTCATGGTATAAGTTGGCATAGCCTGAATTACAGACTTTAGCAAAACCTCTTTGCCCGCCTTACTCAACAATTGTTCATCCCAACTACTCAGTCTGCGTTGTATCCGTTCTTTAATGTAGCTGAAAGCTCTAACTCTACTCCTCCCCAACACCGCAGGCACCCCTAAATACGAGCCAACATCGTCCACCCTGGTCATACCCAAAGCTCCAACTATCTCATGTCGGACAACCTCCGGAGTATTAGGGCTAAAAGAAACAGAGGATTTTCTCACATTAACCTGCTGCCCAGAGGCTTTTTCATACATCCCGAGGAGTTCCTTCCAGTGCAAAGCCTCCTCGACCGTCACTCTCCCAAACAGAAAGCTATCATCTGCAAAAAAATAAATGGGAGATTGACGGAGCATCCCTTACTACTTTATGCCCATGTATCAAACCTCTACTCTCGTAATTACCAATAAGTCTCGAAAGCCCTTCCGCACAAGCTATGAATAAGTACGGTGAAAACGGATATCCTTGACGTAAACCTCTCTCCGGGGCTATCGGACCCACTCTCCGGCCATCCACTGTGACCCATAATCTTGGTGTTCGCACACACACCATAACCAACTGAACCCATCTTTCCTCAAACCCCATCCGACTCAGAACTTTCTCCAAGAAATCCCACTCCACACGATCGTAGGCTTTTCGCATATCAACTTTCATAGCCAACCGACCTGCACCTTTATGCCTGATACCTCTCTGAGCATGCAACACTTCACCCGAAATTATTATATTATCTGTAATCAAACGTCCCTGGAGGAACGCGCTCTGAGAGTCCGAGATCACCTGTTGCATCGACTCCTTCATACGTAACACTATCACCTTAGTCAAGATTTTATACACAACATTACATAAGGCGATGGGTCTAAACTCCTCCATTCTACTCGGCCTCCTTGTTTTCGGGATCATGACGATATTAGTGTCATTTAAATCCGAAGGAAGCTCTCCAGATTCAAATACATCTTGTACTAACCGAACAATGTCATCTCCCACAATATGCCAGTAACGCTGGAAAAACCCCGGGTTGAAGCCATCCGGTCCCGGGGCTTTCAACGGTAACATGCTGAACAATGCTTTTCGGACCTCTTCACGGTCAACCTGCCTCAACAAGAACTCATTCTGCTCGGTAGTTATGGATCTAGGGACGAGCTCGCTGACCTCATCAATCCCCTGTGACTCCGAAGTAAAGAGGTTAGTAAAATATGACAAAATCACATCATCCAAACCTGAACTCCAGTCTCTCCGTACTCCTTGGTCATCCAGCAAGTTGGACACTTTATTTCTTCTCCTTCTGGTTGAAACTTTGACCTGAAAGTATCTCGTATTCTTGTCACCTCCAGCATGCCTGTGCTGCTTCGCCCTTTGTCTCCAATGATCATCTCTTTGCAGGAGTAACCCTGTCAAAGTGTGTCTTAAAGAACGGATCCGATCACCACTTCGTCTATCCCGTCTGCCCCTCAAACCATCCATTTCTCTCCTGCAGTCCCGGATTTGTTTGGATAAAGTGTCCGGGTTCGCAGCAGCCCATCTCTCCAACCTGTCCGCCGCCCTGTTCAACCTTGCTCCAACATTCTCATGTAAGTCCGAACCCCAAGCCTCTCGAATTACCTCTTCACAATTCTCCCGCCTGCACCAAGATTCTTCGAAACGAAATCTTCGTACTCCTCTCTCGAAAGTAGCTCTACTACCATAAACCAATATAGAAGCGTGATCTGAGGTGGACAAGCCGCCATGTACTAGATACGTATCCGGGAACAACATCTCCCAACCTCTGTTAATGGCCGCTCTATCAAGTTGTAGCTCAGTTCTCGAGCCGGTCCTGCTAGATTCCCACGTGTACCTGTGACCTTCAATGTCTAGGTCTCTTAGTCCTTCATCCTCCAGAGCACTTCTGAAACCCTGTAATAAGGATCTAGCATACGGTATCCCCCCACACCTATCTTCGTCCGACAACGTGTTATTAAAATCGCCCAGTAGAATCCAAGGTAAATCAGACCTATCACTGAGCCCTCGAATCAAGTTCCATGTCTCTACTCGTTTGTCCCTCCGAGACTCTCCATAAATGCCTGTGACACGAACACGTTGACCCTCTGCAGTAGTCACATCCATATCAATGTAATTTGGTGAGTAATTTCTTAATACCCCATCGTCCTTATTTCTCCAATACATCGCCAACCCTCCTTTGTTCCCTGACCCGTCCACACAAAAAGCACCATCCATCCCCAATCTGACCTTCAAATTGTCTATTGCACGCTTCTTAGACATTGTTTCAGAGAGAAACAACACATCGGGTGTCTTTTGAGCTGTCTGCTCGATTAGGAACTGTGTTGCCCAGGGGGTCCCAAGCCCCCGGCAGTTCCAAGCCATAAGAATCATTGGCACTGGCGGGGCTGCTTAGCAACCCTCGCCAACTCCATCGGCTCTGCTTCTTGCGAATCAGGAACCAGAGTAGTTCCAAACTCCACCATCTGCTCACCGGTTTCCAATCTTCTTTTACCCAAACTCGAAGCGTTATCAATACCCAGGGCCGAGTTGCTACGAGAAATACTTGCCCTGGGTCTCACAATCCGCTTAAACTTTTGAGGAGCTCGTGCCCTGGACCCACCCACTTCCATCAGACCAAGCATTTCATCTCTTACAACCTGCACATCCACACCTTCCTGTCGCAGTCCATCCAAAGGAACCATGTTCAAGTCAACCCTTGTATCAACAGCATTTAACACTTCCAAACCTGGTGGGGCCACCACAACAATACAAGGAGCATCTGCAGTTACATTTTCTCCAATTTGCTCTTCAATTTGCTCTGAACCAAGATTCCTTTTACCATGGACTTTTGATCCTAACACCTCCACAGAAGAACCTTTGCTCCTCCAAACACCTTCCGACCTCCCCGGGGATAAATTCCTCCGGGAGCTAAAGTCATCTACGACATGATTTTTCTGCATATGTCCGGTTGCACTAGTCTTTGTCTGACCCGTCCGTCTGACCAAAGCGCTGGCTCGCATAAAATCTCCATAAGGAAGTACTTCGGGTTCCTTACCAGCGTCTACAAATTCGCATTCCTTAACAGTATGACTGATTCTTGCACAACAATAGCAAAAATCCTGCAACCTTTCATAACGAAGTCCTACCCAAGTAGCTTCCTCATCGTCACCCAAACGTACCTTCACCCGTCTACGCAGGGGCTTGTTGATGTCCCAACGGATTCGCACTCGCAGAAACTCCTCCCTTGCACGTCCTTCTTCATCACAATCCGCCTCCATAAACACACCAAGCATATTGCCGACTCTCTTTCCCACAGCTTCTGAGCGTGCTAAAAAAGGCAACTTCCACATTTGCACCCATAATGGCGTTTCAGCAAAAACTAAGCTCTCCGGCTTAATGGATGGTTTGTAAACTTGCAAGGATAATAGGGACTTGTTGAACCACCACGGTTCCATCTCCAGAACCCGCAATCTCGCACGTTCCGAAGAGAAGAAGAACCCATAAACAGAAGGCGCCAGGGCCTCTATTTTCAGTTCAGGTTCGTCCCAGATCTTCTTCACAACCTCTTTGAAAATCTTTTTATTAAATTTCTTCCTCGATATTAACTTACCGGCCAGACCGTATTTGTAAGTATCACCTGTATTCAGATCACTCACCGGAATAAATACGTCCTCTTCCTCATCCTCGATCACGATCCCTCCGATCAGTTCCTCGAGTTCGTCAATCCCCGGGTCTTTATGTTGCAGCATGTCCTGCGACATAGTTCCGAGTCTTGAATAGTACACCTTCCTCCACAAACTGAGAGAAACCCTCGCCGGACTGTGGAGATCGCCGCCGCCTTTGCACGCTTCCCTAGAGAGAACGGCAAACCTAGACTTTAGTTCCGAAGACTTCGGAGCAAAGTTCTAGTAAATACTATTTTAAGAATACTTGAGATATACATAAATACAATCCTCGGTTAGGTGTAAGCCATATACTATAACAAAGGAAACTTGGTTTTGTAATTATAAATGTGTGTTTTTGTTTGGAATAAATCAACAACTCAAACCGTGACATCATCAAATATTCTTCATATTTTTTTTGTTTATTCTGACCTGAAATGCTACTACTACTAATGATATAAATTTTGCATGAAAATATACGTCACGGATAATGATTGAATCGTTAATGAAAAAGCTCGAATTGTAAATCAATTGGATTTTTAATGAATTGTTTGAATCTGATTAGCTAAATACACATGACTCGAAAGAGATTTGAGAAGATTTGCTTCATACTAACATTAATTTATTTCAATAATATAAAATTGAAAATATATGTTATTTTGTACCTTACAGAATAAATTTAAACAAAAATAGTAATCTCACATTTCATTTTTTCTACCGATCTTTTGGAAATAATTTTTTTTATCAGTGAGAAATATAGAAAAATTCGATTGTATCCTAATTTAACCCACCACTCTATACTCTCACTTATTCCCAAACAAGTATATCCATCGGGATTCGAACATGTGACCTCATATTTAGTTTGAGAGCGATTTAACTTTGGTAAGTCTGTGGTTCCGAGAGTGAGTGAAACTTTGGGGTGTTCTTGTCGGGACCATTGTTGGCGAAATCGGGTAGGAAGAAGAACAACCGTAGGTTGGGGAAGAGTGGTGTCGCAAGCCCTTCGTCGGTCTCGAACAAAGAGTTGGTAGATGAAGTCTCTAGGCCAACGCTAGCTACGAGAAATGGCTCGGCCAAGCCCATCATTGAGGCTTGGGCTTTTGCAAATCAGTAGGTTCTAAGTGCAAGACTTCAAAGGACGATATTCAACAACAGCTAAGAGCTCTTGATGACCGTGAGAACACGTGGGGTGACAGAACAAGATTTCATGGTGCTGGAGACGGAGGAGGAATCTCCGAGAGGTGGTGGAGCTACGCGTACCCGATTACCTTCTCGATATTCACTTGGAGTGTGGGGGGGGGGGGGGGGGGTGCCCATTGGGAGATGGAGTGGGTAGGCTCAGCTAGTCGTTCCGGAGGACTCGTGGTTGCTTGTGTTAGCAATAAGCTAGTCGTACTTATCTAATAAGGTTTATTAGATAAGTGATATTATGAACTTGTGCATCAAGTTGATTTGGGCAACAAGTAGTAATTATCGGTTAGGGAATAAGCTTAGGCAACAAGCAATTCTATGTTTAAGATAAGTACTACATAGAAGTTGTGTTGTATTATGATTGTTCTCTTTTTGGCTATAAATACAAATACACATAACATAAAAAATACACTCGGTGATTAAACCAATTCCAATTCCCTCTCTCTCCCCCTTTGTTCTTAATATTAGTTGAGAACCAACAAATGGTATTAGAGTCCGGTTCATTATCGGCGACTCTGACAAGAAGATCAAGGCAAGCGACTCCGGGAGTCCCTCCTTTGCAATTAGTGGCGGATTTAGATTTTTCAATGAGCGGGGGCACCAAATTTTTTTTATTACTTTTCTCAAAAATAAAAATCGATATCTAGTTTTACATTTCGTTACAATTGAAGGAGTTAGATTTTCTTTTTAAAATATCTTTTTATTATGTATACCATTTTGTAAAGAGCTATACTAATAAATATTGACGTAATCTCAAACTCTAAACAATGTTTTAAATAAGAATACATTTTTTAAACTAATTAAAAAAATAAAGTATAAAATAATTAGGAAATAAAAAAACATGTATCAAAATTTTAAAAAATATAAACATTGATTTGTGATAAAATAATTATAATTAGAAAATCAGAAAAATAGAAATATAAAGGGAGCATAATAAGAATACATACTAAAAAAATAGGTGTTAAAAATATTTTGTTAAAAGAAATAAGAGGCACAATTTAAAAATGTTAAACAAATATAAGTAATAAAAGGATTTTAGAGAAACTTAAGGGGGGGCACGCCCCCTACCCCCGACATAGATCCGCTTATGTGGCATTTGGTTATTGCAATGATACACATGGGCTCAAACCGAGTTCGCGACGTCAAGGCTCAAACACTCCGGCTTGAGTTCGAGAGAATCAAACGCCACGATAGTGAAACAGTCGACAAGTTAGCAATGCGACTTACCAGCATCGTGGATAACCTCGATGTCCTCGGTGACGAGATACCGAAAAAGCAAGTGATGCAAAAGTTTCTACGTATAGTTTCAAAGCGTTATTCACAACTCGCATTATCAATCGATAGTCTTATTGACCTCGATACAATAAATATGGAGTAATTGACGGGACACTTCTAAGCACCGGAGGAACGCATGGAGTTGGGCGAAGAAGAGGAGGGGAGTACTAGGCTCTTGCTTGCAAATGAAGAATGGCGTAGCCGCATGGGACGGCAGGACCATGGCGGCACGAACGCCTTACGCAAACCACGGGCAAAATACTACGATAATTGAGGCAAGGGAGTTGTGCACGACGGTGATGGCCATGAAGGCGCCAACAGCACCAGGAACCACGGGAAGTGCCACTACTACAAGATTCAAGTACATTGGATACGTGACTGCCGGAAAAAAAAGAGGAACGAGACTGATGACGAAGCTCACCTTGTTCAGGCGGACGACAAAGAACCTGAGCTACTAACAGCTGAGCTGACGTCAGTTGCAGCTACACTTGTCAAGGCGGAGAGCGCCAAGCAAGAGCGGGATGTCCAGTGCGACTCTCAACCAAGGAGAACTCAACAAGTCAATGATGATATATCAAAGACCAAGAGCGAGGGAGTGTCCGAGGTATCGGTCCAAAAGAAAATATGGATATCGTGTTGGAGGCGAAATCAGGACAAAGAAACGTCCGAGGTACTTTCCCAAAGATCTATGTGGACACCAACATGGGCGAAGGAGTGCCTGGAGCGTGGGAAACCAAGTGTCATGATCAAGGACGAGTAAGTGTCGGATGAGCAGACCAATATGGGAAGTCCTTGCCTCGATTTAGTGGAAAAGAAGATGGCCAACCACATCATAGCGAAGGGAATAGTGTAACAAAGAAGGATAGATCCTTCTAGTCACGACGAGGTGAGAACCGAGGTCAACCTTGGGGCGATCGACGAATGAAAGGATTCGGTGTGGTACTTGAACATGAGATGGAAGTTGCCTCCAAATAATCGACTACCCACCTCGTTGGAGCATTTTCAGAGGTGGCAGAGGCGGTGGCCCTAAGCGCGACCTACAGCAAGACAAACTAGCCATCTGCAACTAGGGAGTCGGCCCTGCAGTTCAAGACTCGTTCTCAGTCGAGTACACCACAATGACATTTCACTCCAACACCAGCATGAGCTCCATCCTCTAGAGGACTAGCCTCCGGAACCACACCAGAGAAAGAAGTACCACCAGAACAAGCTGAAACAGAGTATGCTTCTCTGGAAACACCACGTCTTACTGGTATGACGGATCAGTCAAGTCAAGGAGGACTGGGCGCGGTCTTTGTGTCCTCACCAACAAACGTCACTCCGGATGCAGAGTTAGTGGGGGAGGAAGCTCCTCACCGCTATAGAAAGCTTACTGATATCAATTCAACAGCAAGTGAAAGAACTGTAGTGGCGATGACGATGATCGTCAATCGCAACTTACCTTCTCAGGCAGCCACTGATTTAGACCCATTCACATTCGATGAGCTACATAATCACCTCATTTTTATTGAGAAATCGATGGATGCACCCAAGGCCTCGATCCGAGAAACCCTGGTTATCAAGTCGGGGCACATGCTCGAGCATCTCTATCGGACAATGTGCAATCCTGGCCTTGCAAAGTATCTCGAGTCTATGGCCTTTCATCACAAGGTCTGTGTAGGGGTAAATTCTTGCATCGTTCGTGTATCCGAGCTCTGGGAACGGTTTCGGGTGACTCTAAAGCTTGCCCCAAACCCTATTGATCTCGTCTATGAGTAGTAATCATGTGGAGATTGATGATGGCGAGTTTGTGGTAAGCAAGACGCAATACTGAACTCGTTTGCCGCATAATTACACCATCTTCGAGCTCTAGTTTTCCGCAAATGCTAGAGCTCGGAGACGGTGGAATTTATATCATAGCTTGATCGAAAAGCTTCAGTATTTGGTCCACATAAATCCTGACATCACCCATACAGTAGGGTATGTAAGTAGATTCATGGAGTCACTAAGAATTGAGCACATGGTTGCGTTGAAGCATCTCTTTCGCCACATAACATGAACTATTCATTTTGGTTGCTAGTATAAGAGAAAGGAAGATGGACTACAATTGACTGGCTATACTTACGCAGATATGGTCGGCGGTCTGGATGACAGAAAGAGCACAACTGGTGTGATATTCTTTTTTGGGCACAACCCAATCAGTTGGCAGAGTAAGAAGCAAAAGGTAGTGGCATTATCAACTTGTGAAGTAGAGTATATCACCGCCACTACCGCTTTCTGTCAGGGTGTGTAGGTTGCACGCTTGATCAGAGACCTGCTCGGCAAGGAGGCCGTTGTCGCCACACTCTATATGGACAATAAATTAGCGATTCATTTGTGCCAGAATCCGATCTTTCATGACCAGAGCAAGCACACTGAGACACACTACCATTTCATTAGGGGATGCTTCGTCGGCGGTAAAATCACCGTCAAGTACATCAAGACCGATGATCGGCTGGCGGACATAATGACAAAATCTCTTGGTCGAGTGAAATTTTGAGCCCTACTTTCGTAGATCGGTATTGGTGACATACACGCCTAGCTTAAGGGGGGGGGGGGGGGGATTCTTAGCAATAAGCTAGTGGTACTTCTCTAATAAGCTTTATTAGATAAGTGATATTATGATAAGTAGTAATTATCAATTAGGGAATAATCTTGAGCAGCAAGCAATTCTAGGTTTAGAATATGTACTACATAGAAGTTGTGTTGTATTATGATTGTTCTTTTTTTTAGCTATATATACAAGTGCACGCCAAACATCAAAATACACTCAGTGATTAAACCAATACCAATACTCTCTCTCTCTGTTCTCAATATTAGCTGAGAACCAACAGCTTGGTGTTTAAGTTCGTTTAAATTAAAAAAGGTCCTTACATTCCAGAATCCCTCTTTTGGTTTGGTTGGTTGATTCGAATTCAAGTTAAGATCTGCGTTGTTAATGTGTACACGTTGTGTGGGTCTCGAGAGAAATGTGAAATTTGGGAATTGTTGGAGAAAGAGTTAGTCGTGTAGTAGTGTCGATAATTATGGGAGGGGATTTTAATATTATCCTCGGCCCTCACGAGAAGCGAGGTGGTAGGTTGATTACTCGGGAGTCAATGGCTTTTGATACCTTTATGAACGGTTCAGGTTTTATCGATTAACCGATGGTTAGGGGCTGTTCACGTGGTACGGATCGGGGCTTCGGGTCTCAGAACTTGATCGCTTTTTGGTAAATGTGGAGGTGTTGAGCGTGTTTAGGTCTCTGCTTCAAAGAAAACACCCTAAGAGGATTTTAGACCATATATTTATTACGTTATATAAGGAGGAGTTGGATTGGGGACCAATGCCATTTAAGTTCTTAAGTGTTTGTCGAGAGGATGCTAGGTTCATGGCTTTCATTGAGAAGTGTTGGTCGGAAATGGTGTAAAACCCACTTCGTTTAAAAGAGTAATAAACTGTTATCTGAAACTTGGGGGTTGGTTTTTGCAACAAGTTTATTTTTGGAGAAGAAAAAAAAAAAAAAAGAAGGAAAAGGCAGACTGGATCGGTTGGGGATTGGGCCAGCTCGGGCCCAATCGTTGTTTAACAAAGGACCAAGTTGCGAGCCCGTTTCAGTCAAACGCTAGGTTCAGCCCAGCACCCCCTTTTTAAGCCGGCAAAACCCTAAACCGGGTTACTGTTCATCTCCTCCTACCTCGCCTCTCTCTCTATACCTTGCCTCTTCCCTCTACAACCGAGCTCGACCTCGCCACCGTGACCTTTCCCCGTTCCTCTTCGATCACCACCCTCACCTTCGTCTTCCTCGCCTTCTCCTTCCTCTTCTCCGTCCCTTTGAGCGCACCCAAAAGCTCCGCCGTGTGAGAATCGAGAGCTCGCCGGACAGATCCTGTCGGTCCGTTCCCTCAGATCTCGAGTCGAGCTCTCTCTCAGCTATTTCCTTCCTCCCCGACCTCGAACCGACCGGATTCACTCAGTTCCGTGCTCGATTCGAGCGTCTTCTGTCAGAATCACCGGCGGCGAACTCCGTCGTCGCCAGATCTGCTCGGGCGTGGAGCTACACCGCGTTCCAGCCACCATCATGCTCGTCGCGGTCTCGCCGAAGTCTGACGCCCCTCCCAGGCGCCTCTACACCTCCCTCGGAGCTGCCTTGTCGTCGCCACCGCCGTGAGAAGACGAAGACCGCTGGAACCCTCACCCTCGCCGCCGTGCTCGAACAGGCAGAGCAAACGGGCCCTTTGGGCTGGGCTTGCCAGGTGGGCCTCGGACAGGCCATGTGGGCCTTGGTTGGGCCAGGCTGGGTCCGGATCAGGGGCGACCCGGGTTCAGGCTTGGACCGGGTCTAGACTCGGACTCGGGTCGTATTCAGGCCGGGTTTCGGGTCTGGACCGGGTATGGACCGGAATCGGGCTCGGATCCGGGTCAACCCGACTTTTAAAATTTAATTATTAATTAACTTAATTATTTGACTTAAATTGGGTAATTAAAGGACTGTTTGGACAAATTCAGAGGACCTTTGGACAAACACCGGGACTGGTTGGACATTTTATCTGTTAAACCCAAACTGGACTTCGCCTGAGAGCTTGGACTTCGCCCGAGAAGACGGAGTTGGCCCGGTCGTCAGCAGCTAGGAGACGTAGTTGTTGTGATCATCATTGAGGTAGGGAAAAGCCGTAAACTCCACTCCTGATTTAAATAACGCTAATAACATGCCTACATGATTATTAATTACCGGAAAGGTCCTAGATTGCATATAGGATGAAAGTCACTAGAATAACCGTATTTCGATTATAACAACAACCGGACGAGTCTTAGTATGCGTATAGGATGCGACTCACTAGTTAACCACTTTCGATACTTGGGAAATTGTCGTGCTGGTAGATTGGCCGTGATGAGCCTCAGGATTGGTTGTGTTTGCCTCACATGCCGTACTTGCTTAGCAATTAGGTTAAGATAAGAGTCTAATTAAACTAGATTAATTGTGATGCTTTTGATTGATTGAATGCTTGAATCAATGCTTGAATGAATGCTTGAATGAATACTTGAATGAATGCTTGCATGAATGTTGACTGTAATTGATTGTGCCGAATGGTATGATCGGGTGAGTGATAGACCGATGGATCATGGTTGGTAAGTTAGACTGGTAAGTGTGGTTGTTAATATGAATTCTTGTGGTGTGTCGCGGTAATATTGTGAGTTGCTAAGCTATGATTGTTGGTATGTTCCCCTATCAGGGGTGATCCTCTGTTAAGGTGTGCCTACCTTCTGACTAGAAGTCGGTAAAGCGTGATACGATTCTGTGATAAGGTGTGCCTACCTTCCGACTGGAAGTCGGTAAAACGTGTTGTGATTCTGTGATAAGGGGTGCCTTCCTTCCGACTAGGAGTCGGTAAAATGTGTTATTGCCAGTGACAAGGTGTGCCTACCTTCCGACTAGGAGTCGGTAAAACGCGCTATTGCCAGTAACAAGGTGTACCTACCTTCCGACCAAGTGTCGGTAAAACGAGCTATGAACCGTGGTAGGGTGCGCCTTCCCTCCGACCGAGTGTCGGTAAATTTTGCTATGGCCATAAGATCCGGCCTATTAAAGGGAACGTGTTGTGTGTGTATTGTTAATGATTTCTTGCGTGATTGTTGTTGATTTGCTTGTATGTATGATTTGCTGTCCGTGTTCGTACGGGAGCCCCAATGACCGTGTCTCCTGGGGACCGAGGGGAGGCTGATATGATGTACCAGTTAGGGTACAAATCAGAGTTTTGAGTGTTGATATTTGTGTATCGAATTTGAATGTTACTTTAATCATTTTCCTTATTACATTCGTTATCCTCCGTTGATTTCCTTAAACATCACCTTCTTCAAGGCTTTGGAACCCTGTTGACCTATATTAACAACATATTTATTTTATCGTTCAAATTTATAAACTTGAATAGTTGTACTACTGGATTTTATACTTTAACGGGGTTATTTTGCTTTACTGTTTTTCCCTACTGAGCGTAAGCTCATCCCCCTATTTGTTTACTGTTTGTACAGGTTTCTTTGCTGAGTAGACTTAGAGGTTGACCCAAGGCTTGGGAGTACCTTGAGGATCCGGGTGGTTAATGTTTTAAGGTTGTTGGAGTTGGAGGGTGCACGATAGTCTTGGGTCGAGGTGTTGTGGATACCGAGTACCTATTCGAAGGTGGCGACTTCCGGTTGTTTGGGATGCTAGGAGGTTATCCCAACGATGGGCCGGTATTCCCTTGCAGAGGTGCTAATATTCCTTTTTGTGGGCTGGCTTTCAAGAACTGTATACATTTCCTGATTCGGTGTCAGTTTGTCTGGTTAATATGGACTAGGGTGAAGAGTTGGTTGAGTATCCAATGGGTTGCCCGAGAAGATATGTGGAGGTTGTTCTCAGGGTGGTATCTATTGGTCCCTAGGTTTACGAGGAAGCTTGGGAACCGGATTCGTGCCTTGGTTATTTGGAATTGGGAGGTGTGGTTGACCCGGAACAAACTCGTGTTCAGTAATGAGGTTCCAATGGTGGATCTGGTGGTGGTGAAGGTGCAAGTACTGGCTTATGGGGTTGGTAAGGTACTTTGGAGAAAATTTTCGAGACATCGGTCACGTAATGGATTAGGATGTTTGTGGCGTGTTGTTAGACTACCCTTCGATCCAAATAGAAGGTTTAGTTTCTGTTTGTTTTTTCTTATTGTACTATGTGTGGAGTAGTCTTATTTCAGGTTTTCAGTCTATCTTGTATATTTTTCCTTTCCTTTTCGAGGGAGCTATTATAAAACTTCTCTAATTTTTTTAAAAAGTAAATTATCAAACACATGTTATGGATTATAGATAGACATTTGGAAATTGTTAGAAAGTCGTTAAAAAAACAAACATGTGCTCCTTCCGAGGAAACCCTACCCCACCTACGTCGTCGTCACTAACTGCAGATGTCGTCCCTATGGCCACTGCACTTGTCCTATCACGCCCCAAATTCGTTTTTGACCGGACTCGAGACGTGAACTCATAAGTAATTAATTAATAAAAGTAAGAAGGAAATAAATGAAATACACCTCATAATTTTAGGGATAAGGTCCTCGCCTTGAGGTTGCGGAAGTATACAGATCTCGTGGACACCGCAGCGACGGTGGAGCAGGGTATCTGGGATGCGGACAGGACCCGTGAGGTCCGACAGCGGCCGACCAGCCTTGCAGGGCCGTCTGACTCACGAGACCCGAGGAGACAGAGGACCACAGGGTTCTTCCGACCACAGGCTCATCAGGGTGGAGCAAGACAGATGGGGTCGGTGGCGCCCGTGGGGCCGGTCGCATTAGAGAGGGGGCCGACATGCCATCTCTGCGGGCAGCCAGACCACTTTCAGCGAGAGTGTCCGATGAGAGGAGGGCCCGCGGCGCTGCCAGCGACCAGCCGGACAGGCCAGGGCACGGAGTCGAGGGCCGACGATTTTAGGTGTTTCTGGTGCAACCGGGTTGGGCACACTATTGCAAGGTGCCCTGATCCGATTATGGCAGTGTCAGCGCGGCGGCCGCATCAGTCGTCTACAGTGCAGCCGCCCAGAGGTCGCCCACGTCAGGGGCAGCAGTCGAGGTTCTCACAGTCGTCTACGAGCGCGCCGGCTCCGAGATAGCATCAGAGCTATGGGTATCCAGCAGTCAGTGCGCCGGGTCGGTGGCAGCAGGCGTTAGAGGGAGGAGTGTACGCAGTTACCGACTCCTGGGCCCCAGGATCCCCTGCATACCGCGAGACATCTCAGGGTACGTGTTTATTGTATCAATTTTAGGCGTTATTCTTATTTGATACCGGGGTGTTGCACTAGTTATCTCGTTGAGTTGTGCGGAGAGGTTGGGGCTGAGTTTAGAGTCGTTGAGTCCACCCCCGTGACTGGACACCCAGTTGGGGCGTGACGGGGTGATGTGTTGTTGACTAGGGTCTGTCGTACCCGCGAAATTAGAGCCGCAGACTGTCCTTGCCCTCGTGACCTTTTCGTGCGGGAAATGTTGACCTGTGACGCGATCTTGGGAACGGATTGGCTGACGAAGAACCGAGCCAATATCGACGTTGTGGGTTGCACAGTGGAAATGGGGGGCACGTCACGATGGTTTTCGTGAGCGGTTAGCCGAGTTCGCCTACAACAACAACTTCTTGGCCAGTATCATGATGGAACCGTTCGAAGCGTTGTGTGGTAGGCCGTGTCGATCGTCGTGTGCTGGGCAGAAGTGAGAACTGAGGGTTTATTGGGTCTAGAACTAGATCGAGAGACAGCAGGGTCGGTAGGAGCTATGCTGACATACGGCGCCGACCTCTCGAGTCAGCAGCCGGTGACCACGTATCCTTGGAGGCGAGTCTGTCTTAAATTTCGTGGACAATATTCCTTTAAGGGGGGTAGACTGTAATAACCACTCCCGGTCAACGCCAGTCAAACCTGCGAAAAACAGGAAAATTTAAAATTTTTAAGACAGACACTCAATTGAACCTAAATTAACCCCTGAGTTCCAGGGGACTCAGGGCAACTTTCTGATCAATTTGGGAAATGTTGACTTTTCGTTGGAAAAGTCAACTGAGCGACGTTTTGGTCCATTCGAGGACCTTTTTGGATCAAAAAAGCTTAGCCGTCGTCGCAGCGGTCTTAGTTGAGCCGTTTCCTTATAGCCCGTCAAGTTTCGTAATTTCTTGGAAAAAGTGCCCGTTCGGGGCCCGAAACAGCCGAATTTTGCGAATCTAACAGAAAATATCTAGGAGATATTTTCCCAAAAAGGTGTGGGACCCACATGACACATGTCATGAATGTGGTGGAAGGAAAAAGGGAGGACAACTTTACCCTTGACTTTAAAGAAAAGACAAAATGAAAAGGGCGGTATTTTGGTCTTTTTGATGTGTGGTTAGAGTTTTTGAACAAACCAAAAGATGAGAGACTTGTGATGGTCGGCCATAGTGTAGAAAATAGGACTTTTTAGAGAGAGAAATAAGTTAGAAGGAAGAGAGAAGGAGGAGAGAAAAAGAGAAGAGGCTTGAGGGATTTGTGACGTTTCTCGTTCATCCGACCGGTGGATCGTTTCAACGATAGAAGAATCGAGTTCACACCGTCATTCTCTACGGTGAGCACCTAACCGATTTTCGTTTTGTTAAGTTAGAATTTTAGGGTTTGAGTCTAAACGATTCAAATATGGTTGGGTTTTGGTTAGAATTGGTTTAAAGATGAATGGTTGAGGTTTGGGGTTCGTTAGGAACGTTTTGGGGCAAAAAGGGAATTTTTCCATTGTGGCCATGTGGGGCCCACGTGCTCGGGTTTAGTGTTCGGGTGGTTTAGAACGTTCCCCGGGTCATTAATCCACAACCGGATCGAAATTTGGAATTAAATTGTAAAAGTTGTAATTGACGGTTTTAGAAACTTTAAACGTTAATTAAATGACTCGGAAGTCGGAATTCGATTCCGTCAAGTTCCTAGGAACCCTCGAATTATTCTAAGACCGTAGAAACGAAAACGGGAATTTTCGGAGCCCCGGAAGAGCGTTTCCAAAACCCAGGCAGATTCACCATGTCGGGCGAATCGGGCTTTTCCGAGTCCAATATCGAAATTGTCGAGTAATTGGGGAGTTTGGGAGTGATCGACATTTTCGGGGTTACTTTTGGGCGTTAAGTTTGTTAATTTCCAGTTTATGTCTGCGAACTTAAGAGTACTTAAAATTGTGTTCTTTTAGATCGTGCTGCAGACAGAGGGAAAGGAAAGCTAGGCGAGTGACTGAGATCACGCCGGAGCTTGTTGGTTGGCATTTGGAGAACACGCACGAGGTAGGGAAAAGTAGCCGGATCTCGGCCCTGACTAGGGAAAGTTAATAGTAGAATTGCATGTGACACCGGGGTGTCGTGGGTTGAGTAGGTTATTGAATATTAGAAAGGAATGATACGGGAACGTAGCGATTATTAGAAAAGCATGTGACACTTAGTAGTGTCGTAGGAACAGAGAACTTATCGATGTTAGAATTACTGGAGGCATATGACCATGCCCGGAGGTTGATTGCGAACTTATCGAGATTAGGAGTACTGGAGGCATATGACCATGCCCGGAGGTTGATTGTGAAACTGTTGATATTAGGACTATTGGAGGCATTGGTTATGTCGGAGGTTGATTGTGTATGTTGTGTCTTGGGTGGCCATGAGAGCTCGTACTTTACTGTTGTGTCTTGGGTGGCCATGAGAGCCCGTACTTTACTGTTGTGTCTTGGGTGGCCATGAGAGCCCGTACTTTACTGTTGTGTCTTGGGTATCCATGAGTTCCCGTGGGGTTGTCGAACCCGTGTCTTTATTGTTGGTGTGTCTTGGGAGGCCATGAGTGCCAGTGGGGTTGTTGAACCCGTGTCGTTACTGTGGATGTATCTTGGGTGGCCATAAGTGCCCGTGGGGTTGTTGAGCCCGTGAGTTATGGTTGGTGTGTCTTGGGAGGCCGTGAGTGCCCGTGGGGTTGTTGAGCCCGTGAGTTATGGTTGGTGTGTCTTGGGAGGTCGTGAGTGCCCGTGGGGTTGTTGAGCCCGTGAGTTATGGTTGGTGTGTCTTGGGAGGCCGTGAGTGCCCGTGGGGTTGTTGAGCCCGTGAGTTATGGTTGGTGTGTCTTTGGAGGCCATGAGTGCCCGTGGGGTTTTTGAGACCGTGAGTTATGGTTGGTGTGTCTTGGGAGGTCGTGAGTGCCCGTGGGGTTGTTGAGCCCGTGAGTTATGGTTGGTGTGTCTTGGGAGGCCGTGAGTGCCCGTGGGGTTGTTGAGCCCGTGAGTTATGGGTGGTGTGTCTTGGGAAGCCGTGAGTGCCCGTGGGGTTGTTGAGTCCGTGTTTTACCGTTGGTGTCTTGGGTGGCCATGAGTGCCTGTGGAGTCTTGAACCGGTCTTGTTGCTGTTTGCTGAACCTTGCTTGTGATTGTGATTGTGTTTGCCCGAGGTTAGTGACCCGACTTCGTGTCGGGAAGTGGTGTGGAATTTGGCTGGCTTACCTGACAGGGATCGGTAAGTTGCGAGCGTTCCTTGGCTGGCTTGACCGAGTTCGAGTCTCGGGAGGTTGCGAGCGTTCTTTGGCTGGCTTGACCGAGTTCGAGTCTCGGGAAGTTGCGAGCGTTCTTTGGCTAGCCTGACCGAGTTCGAGTCTCGGGAGGTTGTGAGCGTTTTTAGGCGATGAGAGGGCAGCTCCCCTTCCGACTAGCTATCGGAAAAGCAACGTTGTATATATCGCCAACAGGTCGACCGCCTGGAGCCTGACAGGGATCGGCAAAGCGCGTGGGGCAGGCTCGAGCCCAGCCGGTTAGCAACCGGTACTGAGCAGCTGACAGGAGTGCGATCCTTTGTGATTTTGTTTGGTGTGCGATCCTTTGTGATCTTGGGTATTGCGTGGTGGTCTGTCGTGTCTTTGGAGGAGGTCGTCCATCGTTGTGTCGGGTCTACCTTACGTGTCTGGGTGTTGAGTCGGCTGAGGAAAGTATCAGTATGTGGGTGTCGATCGGGTTACTTGAGTTTGGGGATAGTGATCCCCGGGGTTGAGTTGGTTGTTGGTGTTACCAGCATTGTCTGCTAATTATGCCAGAGTCAGTCTGTTATCCGTGGTGGTGAGCGAACGCTCACCCCTAGCTGCTTTTCCTACAGGTACCGGTCGCAGGTTGGACTAGGTGAGCTTCTGAAGCTTAAAGAGCTAGGAGCGGGATTCTGGGTTTATTTGAGTCTAGCGACGGATACCATACTTTTGTACACTTGTTGGGACGTGTTTTAAGTTGTAAATATTATTTTGTTGAAAAAATGGTGTTTTTAAAGTGTTTATTCAAAACAGGTTTCGATTGTTTTATTATTTTAAACGTTCGCGTCCCGAGTTCGGTTTGACTGAAATTGGGGCGTGACATAAAGAAACACACGAGTACTGAAAAATAGATAATTTAAACCACTGGACTCCGATCCACACACAAACCAACACATCATACCGGAATGCCCCTCGGTCAAGATGTCCTCCCGGAAATGCCCCCGAATGGGGCACATATCATCGGGCTCCCGGAAATGTCCCCGACGGGACACATATCATCGGGGTGAAACAAGTCTCTCCGGAACACGTAGCATCGGAGTGAGACAACAGTATACCATACCGGAATATCCCTCGGCCTAGGTCTTCCCGGAACACGTAGCATCGGGGTGGAACAGTCTCTCCGGAACACGTAGCATCGGAGTGAGACAAAAATTTACCGTACCGGAATATCCCTAGGTCTTCCCGGAACACGTAGCATCGGGGTGGAATAGTCTCTCCGGAACACGTAGCATCGGAGTGAGACAACAATATAAGCGTATCGGACCGGCACAACCCTCCGTCGGATAGCCTCCGGGAAACATACCTCGGGGCAAGTAAACCACAATGTACACAATACCAAACAACACAAAATACCAACTCATATTATCCACCAAGCTTACCGGCATGACTTACCAAACATGTTCCATCGGTCTATCATTCACCCGATCACATCAACATGCACAATCATATCACATTCAACATATTCATTCAACCAATCAAGACACAAAGCAAACATTTATATCACAATCATCATAATTCATCTAGTTTAGTATGACTCTTACATTAACCAAAGAATGGAACATGCATCGACATTTGAGACTATTGATCACAATCCAACACAAACACAATCAATCCTAAGGCTCGTCATGGCCATTCTACCAGCACGACAATTTCCCAATAATTGAAAGCAGTTAATCTAGTGAATCACATCCTATATGCATACTAAGACTCTTCCGGTTATTAACGTAATTGAAAGAGGTTAATCTAGTGAATCACATCCTATATGCAAACTAGGACCTTTCCGGTTGTTACTATCCTATAGGCATACTATTAGCATTCTTTAAATTAAGAGTGGAGTTCACTACTCTTCCCTACCTCGAAAACAGACCAACCCTAGCAGCTGACGACCTGGCTAGCTTCATCCTCGTCCTCTCACGCGGTCCAAAGCCCCCCTCCTTCGTCGAGCTCGGGTCCAAGGTCTTGGATCACAATTAATACTATAATTAAAGGCTAACCAAGATAGTTTAAGAGGCAAACATCTAAGTCAAAACCCCCAACCGTTTGGTTCAAAATAACATTTCGAAATAAACGAAAAACACCCAAAAAGGACTCAAAAGGACCAAAACTGGTCTGCCACGGATCGGGTCACGGAGCCGTGAGGCTACCCGTCACGGATGACGTCACGGTGCCCATCACGGATCCGTGACGGCCCAGACCTGTTTCGTCCTTCTTCTTCCTCCAGCCTCCTTTCCACGAAATTACAATCCCAAAACCCCATTTTTATCAACTCCAAACCTCCAAAACAATCACATAACTTCAATCCTTCACTACCCAAAGTAGGATTCATCAAAACAACAAATACCCAAGAGATTTCCAACTCAAAAACAAGTGAGTTCAACATAAATCAATCATCTACTTCTCTAAAACATCATCCAACAACAAAAAGCTCAAAACCTAGCTAGTTCTAGCAAAACCCAAGGAAACCCATAACTTGAAATGAATTGAAATGAGATTGTGAGGGTTCACTTACCTTTAGAATGATGTGAGGATGAACTTTTGGAGGAGATTGGATGAAGAAATGGCTTCAAGTTCTTCCTTTTTCTCTCTTTCTTCTTCCTCAAGTCAAGAGGTCCTCCACTCTCTCTCCCTCGGCTGCATTAGTGAAGAATGAGTTGATTTGGTTGCTTCAATTGCTTTAAAAAACCTAAATTGGTGAAAATCCTCAATGCCCCTTAGGTCAATTCTTCTATTTTGGCTTATGTGAGGGTAAATGGGTCATTGAAGACCCATTTCTTCTCCTCCAAGCCACTATGGACACATGTCCAAGTGGGGACCACTTAGCCCTTTAGAAAAATCCAGCAACTCAAATTTAATTTGTTTTAGTCGATAAAAAGTCTTCGTTTGACCGAATGTTGACTTTCCCACAATTACAGTCATTTGAAAGGAAACGGCCCAATTAAGCTAACCGTAACGACGGCTAAGCTTTTTGAGCCTCAGAAAGGTCCCGAATGACTCCCGGAGTCATCGGTTGACTCTTCCGGTAAAAAGTCAACTTTCGCCAAGATTCGTCGGTTCGACCGGAGGCGGTTCTTACATGTCCCATCACCGTTTTCATCTCCAATGGGTTAAGGGATAGTTTTCCTACCATCGCGTCCCTCCATGGGTGTGATTATTCCATTATAAGGGCGTCAGAAGAGGAAGGCGAAGCCTGTGACTATGGCCTCAGTATCGGCGTTGAACCCAGTTTTGCCTCTGTTCCCTCCCTCTACGGATATCGTCATTCGACGCCTTCTCCATGAGGTCCTTGTCCCCAAAAACTCCACGAGCGCCACCAAATAAGGGTCGACCACCCAAAATCCTAATTGTGTCAGGCCGCAAGCAATTGTCTGCTGCCTCCTCTTCCCCTTGGTGAGGCTTTTGAATCACCAGGCTGCGTTGACTCGGTGCATGCTTTGGTATCGTGCCTCTTAGATCAAGGGCCCAGGCGTGCGCATGAGGTTTTCGTTCCTTGCGTGTCGTTACCACTGCCTAACGTAGATCATGCACATATCATTCCCTCCCTCCCTACTATCCCGACATATATCGTGCGTCAAGGGGGGACTGCCTCCATCACCACTAGAGGCCATCCTTGGATCGGCTGTTCTGGTCCCGCCCAGCTTGACGATCTCTCTGATGGCGAGCCTCCAGGAGATTCCGTCCACCTACTCGATTAGGGAGGAGGACGATATGGAGATTCTGGTTCCTGATGCATTTGTGGACCCGCGGGTGCTAACTCGTCGGCAGTTTGGGATGGTCAAGAAGCTTATGGCTCCGCGTTTCCCCTGGAAGGAAACCATACTGCAGATCATCACCAATTCATGAGGACGATCGGCAGATGGCCTGGTCGTCAAAGATATTGAGTCATGGGTCTTCGTTTTCTATTTTTCAATGGAGGGGGCTCGTTCTTGGATGCGGGCTAACGAAACATGGTGTTTTGATGAACCCCCTCCTATTTGGGGACATTGATCCGTTGTCCAGAGACCCTTTAACCCTGAACCGATTGTAGTTGTGGGTCAATGCATATGGTATCCCACCGTTGGTGAGGACGAAGTGGATAGGGGAAACAATTGGAGACGCCTTGGGTTCCTTTGTGGATACGCCTTGTGATGGGGGAGGCAATATTGGGAAGCAGCGGTCAAAGTGCATTTCTGGCACTCTATGGACCGTCCCCTCCGTCGGAGCCTCCTGCTACGGTTTAAGGAATTTCATGACCCAGTCCGTTGCTCTCTCACTTACACCAAACTACCAACTTTCTGTGGAAATTGTGGTCAGACGTCGCAAGCATGTGATCGGTAGATGCCAGGTGTTCCCCGCTTTTGACAAGTCGTTGCTAGAATTTCTTTAGGATTAGACAACCAAGAGGTATGCGACTGATTGAGGGAAATCATAACAGTATCCCCCAAGCTTCGAATTGTTGATCTCGGCTATCCCACCTAAGACCCCACCATCTCGCGGAAGGGGGTTAATTGTAACCTCTCATATCCCACCTAATCCGCAAGGAGTGGTGGACTAGCGGGTTATGCCCAGGGTATCAACTGCCCCTCCTGGGAGGCAGTCTACCCCATTTAGGACGCTGCGCCTAGGGTGGTTGGTTCATAAGAGGGACATTGCGGGGGGGGGGGGGGGGGGGGGGGGGTTCACAGGAGGATCATGCGAGGGCTAGGAAACAGCCCCTCCAGGAGGAATGAAAGGAATTCATGACTTCAGGGACTAACTTTGAGATGGGTCCCTAGTTCGAGCCTGGCCTCCCTATGGAACTAACAGATTCAGGTTCGGTCGCACTCTACAGAGTATGCAACGTTTAGACAATACCTTGAACAATATTTATTGGTTTCGTCTTAGTTTAATTTCAGTTTGCCTATATGACTTTTCCCACACCGTTCATAACGGTTCAATTGTTTTAGAGTTTTTTTTGTAAAGAGATCTTCTAAGATCCTATAGAATGTAATACTCTCCTTACTTATTAATGAAATCTCTACCCTTTTTAGTTAAAATAGACAAACATTTGGATTTCTAACATCTTGCATGTCAGGTATATATACAACTCTCCAAAACATTGGTAAAAAAGTATTTATTAATTACCAAAAAGAAAAATCACATGGTTTATTTATGAAATGATCATTAGTCCCCTACCTGTTTTATATTATTACTCACTCACCCTTTTGACTCCCTGAACTTCCTACTGAAACTATACTAGTCTTTATGCAGTTTGTCTTCTCTTGTCTCTCCAGCTCTCTCCCCACATCCTTGCCTCGGCAACGGCCTGCTCTCTGTTCAGCATCCTCGTCGTTTCCTTCGGAGAGTTATTATCACTCTCTCCCTCCTCGACCCTGTACTTGTGAAACCCTCCCGGGCTACTTTGCTCCAGTGGCTCTGGCTGCCTTGATACCAAGTAATCTAGAGCATCCACCACATCACTGATGGCGGGGCGAGTGGCTGCCTTCTCCCTGACACACATTGATGCCAGTTCCACAAACTTTGTGAAAACTGATAAGCTGCAACGGCCTTTCAGACATGGATCCGCTAGCTGCGAGTAGTTCTTCCGATCAGACAACATGGGACGAGCCTGCATTTGCAAAGAGGAACTCAGAAACAGATGTTTGTACAATGTTTGTGTCCTAAATGTATATATGTTCACATTTTGAGTAAGGTATGCAAGAATTATGGGTTGTGAGTGAAGTGGTAAAGACTTCATGTAGTAAGCATGAGCTTGTTGGTTCTGATCCTCAAACCTGAGAGATTGTTGGTAAAAAGGGGGTAATTGCTTAAAACTACCTTTTTGAATAATTCACTTGCGGGAACCTACTTTTTAACAAAATGTGAACTTTAAGCTACCCTTTTGTTTGAAAAACCCGAACTTCTTGTTTACCTTCACGATTAATTTGGGTCAAAAAACATACTCTGTGTTCTCTACTATAGCCATTTTACCTTGTGTAATTTGACATTCAGAAGGGTAGTGTAAAGTTCACATTTTGTCATAAGGTTGTTTTTCTTAAGTAAGTGATTCAAAAGGAAAGTTCAACGCAATTCCCTTTGAAAAGGATGTGCAAGTATAGTTTTCCAAGAGGGTCTAGTTTAAGAGATTTGGTCATTTCAGCAAAACCGATAAGGCACATAAGTGATTGTGAGAAAGCGAATTACCCAATCAACAAGGAATCGCATTGTATGGCCACGAGAGTCATCGAGTGCTCGTTTTCCGGTGATTAGCTCCAACAAAACTACTCCAAAACTGTAGATATCGGACTTCATCGTCAATTTGCCACTGGAGGCGTACTCAGGGGCACAATATCCATGTGTTCCCATAACCCTTGTGGAGACGTGTGACCTGTCTCCAGTTGGGCCGAATTTCGCAAGTCCAAAATCAGACAGCTTCGGTTGGAACCCATCACCCAATAATATGTTGGATGTTTTTAAATCTCTGTATATGACGGGAGGGTCTGCTCCATGGTGCAGATAGTTCAATCCTTTGGCTGCACCAGCTGCAATCATCAACCTCATGTTCAAACTCAGGGGCTCTGCTTCAGCCGGAAGATCTGTAGAGTAATTATGGAACCATTTCACAAACATCTAAGTAACTATGAAGTTAATGAAAACATTGTGTGCGTGTTGGAACTTGGAACAAACATATCAGATATCAATAGCAAGAACCCAAGGAACAGCACATTTGCGCTCTTTATACGTTTTGTTTCTAGTGATAATTGCAAAAAGTACCGTGAGGTATTCACCTTTTGTAACTTGTAGCCCTCTTCTTTGCTAGTTGTAAAAAAATGTCATGAACTTGTTTTACTGATGCACTGTATATAATTTGTATAAAAATAACGATTTTACCCTTGAAAAATTAAATTTAAATTTCAAAATTAATAATTTAAGAACAAAGAATCCAAATTTTCATATCCCTTAAATTTCTTACTCTTCGTACCGTAAAAAGAGGAACAAAAAAATTATGCAGTATGAAATTTTGGATTTTTTGTTTTTTACTTTGTTCTTTTTAAAATGTAATCTGTAAGGGTAAAATCGTCATTTTTATACAAAATGCAACAAAAAGAAAAATTTAGGGTACTTTTTTGTAATTATCAAAGAAGAGAGCTAGAAGTTGCAAAAATATGAATAGCTCTAGATACTTTTTTGTAATTATCCCTAAGTTTTAAAATCAAAATAACCACACTGAATATTTGTTTACCATGGAGATGATCTTCCAAGCATCCTAACGGCATATATTCGTAGACAAGAAGACGCTGAACCCCTTCAGCACAGTATCCAATCATACTGACAAGGTTAGGATGGCGCAGAAGAGACAACATCAGAACCTCCACCAGAAACTCTTTCTCTCCTTGGAAACCCGAAAGTTCTAGTTTCTTAACTGCTACAACCTGGTGAAGGAGACGAAAAATGGACTGTGAGAAACAAACCCTTGAGAACCTGTGAGCATCAGCCAAAGAGAAATGCATGTACCTGGCCGGTTTCTAGCTTCCCTATGTAAACACACCCAAACCCACCTTGCCCGATGAAGGACTCATCCCTGAAATCATTTGTGGCTAACGCTAGCTCTTGGTATGTGAATGTCTTACCAGCACCAATCCCATCCTTTAGAGGTAATGGTTCAACTTTTCGCTCTGCACAGATTTTGAACAAGTTTGGTTAGTTCTATCATATCTATCTAAAAAGCAATAAGTACGGGGACTCAATGTGCGAAGCTTTCACAATTGTAGGTTCCGGGGACAATTATTTATATGTGCATCACTCTTCTTCTGCCGATTGCTAAGGTAAAAAACTCTATTAATGAAATACAAGCTATGTGTTGCTGTGCTTCACAATAACTAGTTAAGAACAATCTTGCTTTTTGATGTGACAGTAGGCATAGCATTTACCTAAAAGAATAAGAAATGAATGAGAAAAGGTCGATTACACAATCAAAGAGTAACAAAATCGGGACTGTCATAAAAACAAGCGATAACTTCACTAACACACTCACTTCGACCTTTGTCAATAACACACCGTAAAGATCAATAACACACTGTCATCATATAGCCACTGAAAAATCAGGTTTCGGCGGGAAAGCCTCAGGTGTTTTGATGCAAAACCCACCTTTTGAGTGAATTTTTGATGATGGCAAAAGGTGACAGACCTAGAGGGGGTGTTATTGATATCAAAAGGTCAAAGTGGTATGTAAATGTAGTTCTCCCTAAAAACAACCCTTCTAAAATCCGAACCCGTAGATCTAGCTGATAACCAATTCAACAAGTACCACACTTCAATACATTTATGAAGAGCAATGACAATTTGGTAAGGAGAGTCAATGTGGAGTCAAACTCCATTGATTCTCTAGTACCTCAAGTCAAAGTGCACTACTGCTAGACAATCAAATCAATGATAGTGGGTTTCACTTTCACCCCCCATGAATGCAGAGACCAAATGTTGCAAGTGGGCATGTTTTTGCATTAATTGATTTTCAATAAGAAACAGTTCATCAGACTTTCACAAACAATCTTAAGAAATCTGAAGGCCAAAATCACAGAATCAACACAAACCCACAATTCCAATGTGATCACCACAACAATCTCAAACAACTAAATCACAATTTCTATCAGAATCTGAAATTCTCAATCATCTGTAACGATCAAAAGCAAGTTTCAGTCACCGATCAATCGCGATTCAAAAAACCCAGAAAAATCATACCGATTGGCAAGCGATCAGGAGGTTGAGAAGGCTTGCATTTCGTCTTACGATCGGTCTCTTCCCCTGTCCTCGGCTTCGTCCCCTTCTTCGAGCCGAAACAGGGGCACGAACCCATTTCGTCCGATCGAATCAAAACTCAAAACACGATCACGAAACAGAGAATCGAGAGTGATGAAGTGTAGAAATCAACAATCCATGTCTGTCTCTCGCTCGCTGACACAGTCGAGAATGTGCTACTACTATGCTAAGCAACCTAACTAAGAACTATCTATATAGGAGAGACCGAGAGAGAAGAAGAGGAGCTTTCGGATTCGGGTCATGATCGTGGGTCTGTGCGTGTGAGCCTTATATGCGAGTAACGGCGAATTCTCCAACGCACACTCGCTTTCCGAGGAGCATATACAAATACAGTTTCTTATTTCTTCTTGAGAATCCCTATTTTGTCTTTTTTGTAAATGAATTAAATCGAGTTTAAATCAATATATTCGATTCGACAACCTTAATCTTTTCAACGAAAGTGATATTGTTTAATAAAATACTATATAGGAAAATGCAGCATATAGTAGTTGTCCTGATTACGTGCGAACAGACACTCGTTGACCTTTTATACAAACGAGTTTGATATCCTCGAGTTTAAACGTATGTTGACCAATGTCAACCAATTCTAATGATAGCAAACTATGGTTGAACTTGGTACATACTAGATTGTCTGATTGTCGCTTGATATTATGAAGAGGGGCATGTTGCTTTCTCTAAATGGTGCAATAGTATACCAGGGATATCAACTATTGGTGAAAGAGTACGATTGGTCACAACCAATCAGGATGGGAGCGAGACGTCCTTACTCCCCTGCGTCTCGCGTCTTCGTGGGGGATCCTTCAATCATCGAGATATTATTTATATTAATTTATGAGATTTACTGGTATGTTGGGTTTTGTCTTGAGCCCGACTTGTTCATGAACAAGATTAATTTTAAATTTAAGCAGAAATAGAATTTATTATAACAAATTATTTAATAAATCAAGCTCAAACATACGTTATTCAAACAAACAAGGAATAAATCATATTCAGGATAGAATAACCTCGTTGAATATGTCCAAGATGCTCCTTCCTCTTTGTGTTGTTGGTTCTAGGGGTCTATTCTTCACGATGTAAACGCCGACTACCACGTCTAGACTAGGAGTTTATTGTCTTTGCCATTCACAGGTCTCAGCATGTTCCCCATCCCTCGCATTTAGTGCGTTCTTCCTCTCTGGCGCCTCCCTCACCAGAGTAGTCCTCGCCCCTACTATCTTATCCGACACCCATGAAGAAGGTATCTCAGTTCTCACTTTTCCCCTACCGTCCTCTTCTAGTGATGAAGGAATCGACCGTCTTTCACAGGAATCGTCTGGGAACACATGCTGAGGAAGCCCCATGGTCCGTGTAGGTACCAGCAGGAGCACCTCCCCACGCCAGATCCCCACGACCCTCGTCCAGTTGCCACCGTCCGAAAGTTTATCGCCGTCATCCACGACTCTACCGCCTCCACATGCGATGCAGGCGGAGGAGTCCTCCGTCGAGGACGGCGTGTCCATTGTAGTTTCGGAGGGTCACAATTTGCTTTGCCCCCGAAACGACCTGAAGGCTGAGGCCCTACAATCACCGACCACTTTTTGGCTGGCCAATTCCAGGGTTTTTGCCCTGTTAGGTTGGAAGCGATACATGTCAAGCAACCCCGTTGGTCTCCATGAGGCCATTAGGATATTACGGGGTGTCTCATAGGAGTCAAACGATGACCCATAAGGATCGTAAACTATTCAACCCAGTCTCCTTTTTTCCCTAAGTAACTCTTTGGCAGCTTGTCAAGACACCAATAGTCTGACCGAGTCGAGGGCGTAAAAGCCATATTGATCTCATGTGTCGTTCACCGCAGGAATAGGAAATCACCCCTACCTGTTACCTGGATTAGTCGAGCAATTACTATAAGATCAGCGTTTCGAATATCAACATAACTATATCTTGTCCTTTTTCTATAATACGATCGATATTTCTACTTATGTGGGACCACTTCTGATAAGTGTTTTATTATCAATAAAATATTCGTACTTACGTTAAAAACCCGGCTTTATTCATGATGTTAACTATAAGCGATAAATAATAAATCTTTATTCTTATTTTTTTTTAAATGTGAGGTTGTAACTTTAATGAATATGAATGATGCATTTATGATGTAATAATACTGGCTCGATTTTTTATGGAATCTCTTCGGTTGCCATTTTCCACTACAGTAACTGTTTTCTTATCCCTAAAACAAAATAAATACAGAATTAACTTTATTACCATATTATAAATATTTTTAAATAGTAACTTATGAATTATGATAACTTAGACTATTCTAAAATTCACCTGATAATATGTTTTAAATGGGCTGAAAGTCATCATGGCCCGAGAGGTTGCACGCTGAGCCGAACAGTAGTACCAATTTGGAAATGTTTGAATGACACGTCACCAACGGTCTGTGCATGCACCAGAACAGAAAAGAAAGCAAAACGCCGCCGTATTGGAAAACCCACGAAATCTCTCGCCGTATTCCGTCCGAGAGACTGCGCTTACGCAATCATGACAAATCCCATGACATGAAGGGTATTTTCGTCAATTTAATGCATCCCGATCGTCCTCAACTTGACGACGAGGAGACTACTCGCAGACCTGAAACCTATTGCTCTCTCTCAATTGCATATAGCTCATAGCTCCGATTCCGGCAGCTCGACGATTCGTACGCTTATGTCATCATCTGCCTTGCAATAACAACGACTGAAGTTGAACCCACGTCAAAATATATATAATTACATTGACGGATCTAGAAATTTAAATTAAGGTATGTCCCCGATAATGATTAAATGTAAAAAAAAATTGGTTTAAGGAATGTTAGAGTTTGATCGGTTTTCCAAATGACGTAACTTTCTCATTCGAATTTTGATTTGGGCCCGTAAGATATCAAATCGAATGGAATTCACATATCTAAAATTTTTGTCAAGGAATTTCAGTTGGAAAATACAGTAATGAACTCATACATGTCGTGCAAGTCAAACGGTCAACCATACATTGTTCGGTTCGCCATGAGCAGAGCGCTCTGGCCAAAACATATAATCAATCATACGGCGTAATGAGCATAAATGATAAAATATAAGACATAATTTGTTTTAAAAATGAGTCAAAACTACTTCATTTTCAATGACTATAAATACATACTACTGAACCGTGAATAAGATTATTAGAAAGTGTACTAAATATTTGGAGGGTAAAAAAGTATATATTTTTTTAAATGAGGTTATATCGTTATACACACGACAAATCTTCACATGACCATGACTTTTTTATACGAATTTTGATTTAGGCTCGTAAAATATCAAATCAAAGATATCTAAAAGATCTACAATTATATATAATTTTCTCGGGACATGGTAGACCATGGCATACCCTAAACTCCCCAAAATACGCCCTTGTAAAAACATCGCAATTGATAAATGTTCATCTTTTTGTTGCGGAAGTCTAATAAGATGTAGATCATCATTTTAAATATAAAAAATTACAACGGTGACCAAACGTCAAACCAAAAACTAATCCTCGTCAACCATCCGTGGTTGGAGTGGACTTTCTTCGCCGACGCTTCAATTTTTCTGTCGGCCTCCTTCCCCGTTGGTCAGTAAAATCTCAGACTTGATTGAGCTTGCTTTTGTATGAATTTATGGTGATTGATTAACATACCAATTTGGATTAAGAAAATGATGTTGGTGGGAGATAAAACCCACCTTAAGATTATCATGCCAGTAATCACATAACAATAATGTTAGTTCGAAACTGATATATTTGTAGTATATATTTTATCAAAATTATTATGTTCAAATTCAGTACATAAACGATCTACGATTAATTTTGATATTAATTATATGATCGAAGTTTTCATGTTATCGTTTTTTTGTTGTTGAAAGGATAACGAGAGTGAACAATATAAATAAATAGTGTTTGCAAGCAGATAAGCTACCAAACACCAAAGTAAAAACGCTGAAAGCATGGTCTTAACAACAAAAGGACCTCAACACAAAGTAAAAGAGTTCAAGGTACTGGACCGTTTCACTAAGATGTTTAGAAGAGAATATTGTGGTAGTGTCTGTCGACATCGATACAACGAATCCGAACTGGAAGCTAGGGTAGAGCAGACATATTTCTGGTAAAATAATGTGGCGGACTAAATAACCCCACCACCCCCTTCGGGGTTGTCAGCGTGCGTCGTCCTCCCTGGAATGATAAATATATGGCTCCAAAACGCGGGATTGCTAACCTCCGAGATGGTAGGAGAGTATCATACCAGATCTAGGTGGAACCTCTACCACCATACATACAGTGGGGCGTGTTGTTGGTCGACCCCCCACTGGGCCACTAGGTCCTCATTGATCAAAGCGAGGGTGCTTGTCGCCCCTCGCCGATAAATATGATACCTCACCGGACTTCGTAACACTCTCTGCTTCCATGATCTGACCACCACTCGGCCCACATCCAGGCGCCGCTTCTTAAGCTCTGGTATCCTCGGTGACCAATCACGTCGAGACAGAGGAGACGAGCAATTTTCCTCCTCTCGTATTACCGCTACAAGGGACTCATTCTCCCTTGCTAGCATCACATAATCCATCCCCCAACTCCTTTACCCTCCCAAATCAAATCAAACGCATGCGCGAGAGAGAGGGGGAGAAGCTCTGGGCCTGCTAGTGGATGATCCACCAGTCACGCCACCTACAGCCTTCATCGCTGTTTGAGCTTTTTCGCTACAAACCCTAACAGGATAAGGTGAGCACCTTGGGACCGCCGTATTATTGTCTTGCTGGCGACCAGCCTCCCGAGTATAGCGTCGAGATCTCAAACGCTTACCGGAAATCTGATCTCCTCCACTCTCTGTACCCATTCTGTGATCGTTCCATACCTGTAAGGGTATATGGATCCAACAACGATCCAGTCTCGTCTCTAAATCGTACCTGCACAAAACCGCAAAGCACAAAAAACATACGTATGGACCATGGAGCCCAGGATGACCGACGATCAATCACCAAATGATCATTGATGATAAATCATTGGTGATCAATTACCCGATAGCCAAAACCCCGATAGCAGCGATCAGAGATTTGTTAGGGCTTTTATGATGCATAACAATATAGTTTATGGAATCTGTAATAAACCGTTATTGTCATGAAGTGGCATCCTAATGCCACATGTGGCCACCACAATTAACATGCCACCACTAATTGCATGTTAGTAGTATATGTGGCATTACCTCATGTGTTCTTAGTCTCTATAAATAGAGGTGCAAACCCCTTGTATTAGATAATCCAACACACCACAACACACATCCAACACTCTCATCTTGTAGAAAAGATCTCAAGAAATTAATAAAAGTTCTCTCTACTCTCTAATTCTCAAGTGTTCTTTCTTGTCTTGCTTGGTAACCAACCCGTAGACACCAACCTTCGTATTACTTTGAGCTATTGGTGTTGGTTCCGATAAAACTTGATTTTTACAACACGTTATCAGCACGATTTGTTCAACCGTCAAGGTATATAAAGGTTTGTACTTATTCATACTTGAGTCATACTTATTTATGCATGTTCAAGTTAAGACTTCCTGATAAGAATGGTCTGTGATTGCCAATTAATATTGGATCATTCACATCAGAAATTTGGATGATTTCCTGATAAGTATGTTCTGTGATCACCAATTTACATTGGATCTCTCACATCAGAAATTTGATGTTTATTGTATAATTGTATTCTTATCACTAAGACTCGAATTTAAGACTTGTTGAAAGCGAAGCATTTGAGCTTGAAGTTCCAAGATGCAGAAACTACTTGCATGTAACATGCAGCATGATTTATAGCCTGAAGCTTATAAATATGATGGTATGTTGGACCCGAAGTTCTTAATACAAGTGGATTGAGGCATATTGGACCAAAAGTCCCAAATACATAATACCAGTGATATAATGCACGTTGGACCATAAGTTCCGAATACATAGTACCAGAGATCCGATATATACTGGAGCAGAAGTTCCAAATACACATTGTCAACGACCCGATGGATATTGGACCAGAAGTTCCAAAATAAAATACTAACGACCTGAAGTCGAGTATGATAAAGATAATATATGTCATAATTCTGATATGTATTTATTTTGATGAATGTACAGGATGGAGAACCTGCCAAAATTCAATTATACACCCCTCAAATTTGATGGGAAGAATTATTATGAATGAGCGTTAAATACGACTATCCACTTAAGATCGCAGAATCTTGGAGACACCATAGTAGAAGGGAATAACGAATCTGTTAAAAACAAAGTCTCGGCCACAATATTAATCTATCATCATATGCATAAAGACCTACGACTTGAATATCTGGTTGACGAAGACCCCTTTAGTTTATGGGTTCAGCTAAAGGAGAGATTTGAGCATATGAAAGCAATAGCTCTCACTCGTGCCCTATATGATTGGTCTAACCTCAGGTTACAAGACTTTCAGTTTGTAAATGAGTACAATTCGGTCATGTTTAAAATTGTTTCCAATATTCTCAGTTGTGGTGAAAAAATAACTGACGAGTCTATGCTTGAGAAAACATTCTCCACATTCCACCCCTCGAATATGCTCCTACAACAGTAATATCGAGAAAGAAAATTTCAGAAATTCACAGATCTGATTGCGTGTCTACTCGTTGTTGAGCAAAATAATGAGCTATTAATGAAGAACCATCAAACTCGCCCTATAGGCAGTTCTCCATTCCCTGAAGCGAATGTGAGAAGATATTATGGTAGCTTTGGACACAGTCGAGACCGAGAACCCTTTAGAGGTCGAGGTCGAGGTCGAGGTCGTGGTCGTAGCCATGGTTATGGGCATAGCAATTTCCAACCTTATGAAAGAGATAACATGGTGTATCCCCAGAAGCGGAACCGATATGATAAACATGAGAAAGGAAAAGGCCCTCAGAACCAGACTCCCTGAAATGCTGAAACTAGGTGTTACCGATGTGGAGGAGCTGATCATTGGTAACATGTATGTCACGTACCAAGACACTTGGTGAAGTTATACCCAGAATTGATCAAGAGAAAGGAGAAGGTCGTTGAGACAAACGTTATTGATCATGTGATCCTTGAAGATGATCCGATCAAACTTGCAGATCATGAGAGCCCTGAAGATGCTCGGATCAATCTTACAGTCTCCGATTTCTTTAAGGATGATGACGGAAATGTGGACCATGATTAAAAAATGGCTTAACTTGTATTTTTCAGTATTCCCATTTCTTTTGGGTTAATGTAATGTGTATATATGATGTTTTTGTAATCCTTTCTTAAGAATGCAAACTAATGTAATACCTTTTGTTTGTGAAAGGATATGGATCTCTTACGTGCTTGTACAAATGATTGAGACTTGTGTATTGTTGATTGCGCGACGACGCACACAATCTTAAAAAACAAGAAATATTTTTCTTGTCTAATATTGGTTGAAGCGAATGTTAGCACAATTATAAAAACTGGAAATTTAATAGAGGTCTCCGGAAGAGCTACCTTGGCATTAGAAAATGGAACAAGTAGATCCAGAAGAAATCTACTTAGCTTTAAGGATATCCGTGACAACGGATATCATGTCGAGACCAAAAAGGAAAATGAGACTGAGTTTCTCTGTATCACCAGAAGTGATAAAAATGGTGAAAAGTATGTACATGAAAAATTACAAGCCCTATCTCAAGTTTGTATTATACAACCATAAGGCCAATTGAGACCTACGCTACAATGAACCAGAAGTTCATTAATCCAAATGCTTTTGGCACAATCGTCTTGGTCATACAGGATCGACGATGATGCTAGGATTGTTGAAAACTCATGTGGACATTCATTAAAGGGCCAGAAGATCCTAATGTCCAATGAGATATCATGTACAACTTATTCACAAGGAAAATTAGTGGTCTGACATTCACTAATCAAGATTGATATTGAATCTCCATCTTTCTTGCAGAGGATTCAAAGAGATATATGTGGCCCCATTCATCCAGCCAGCAGACCATTCAGTTATTTTATGGTCCTGATAGACGCATCCAGCAGATGGTCTCATGTATGTTTGTTGTCAACGCGAAATGTTGCATTCGCTAAACTGCTGGCACAAATCATTAAGCCGAGGGCACACTTCCATGATCATCCCATTAAATCTATACTTCTTGACAATGCTGGTGAGTTCACGTCAGGAATGTTTGATTATTATTGCATGTCTATAGGGATAGTTGTTGAATACCCCGTTGCACATGTCCATACCCAAAATGGTTTAGTAGAATCGTTTATCAAACGTATACATGTAATTGCACGTACAATACTGATGCAATCACAATTACCTATTTCTGCTTGGGGACATGAAGTATTACTTGCTGCATCTTTTATTCGGTTGAGGCCTAGTTCATATCACCGATATTCTCCTGTGCAACTTGCGTGTGGTCATGAACCTGATATATCCCATTTGCGAATCTTTGGTTGCGCCGTGCAAGTGTCGATGGCACCTCCTAAACGCATGAAAATGGGACCCCAACGGCGATTGGGTGTTTATGTTGGTTTCGATTCACCATCAATAATCAGGTATCTTGAGCTCTTGACTGGTGACATGTTTGCTACAAGATTTGCAGACTGTCATTTTGATGAGACATCGTTTGCACCACTATGTGAGAAAGATAAGCCTCCTGAAGTTAGGCCTGAGCTTAATTGGAAAGTAAGTTCCATGGCACATAGGTGACCAGCCTATGTGGGAAGAAGCAATTCGGACAGAATTGTCTTCATTGGCAAACACCATGTCTTTGGGCCCATTTCTAAGACACCAGAAGATGTCAAACCTGTTAATTAAAGGTGAGTATTTACCTAAAAACGGAATGAGAAAAATGAAGTCGGCCGATATAAGGCTAGACTTGTGGCCCAAGGATTCTCTCAACGACTAAGAGTCGATTTTGGCGAGACATATTCCCCAATAATGAATAGGATCACTTTCAGGTATTTGATCAGCCTATCAGTCTTTAAAGGACATGATATGTGCATGATGGACTTTGTCACTACTTACCTGTATGGTAATTTAGACACTGATATCTATATGAAACTCCCCGATGGGTTGAGATTGCCTGAAGTAATGATAGATATCCCCAGAGAGCTGTGTTCCATAAAGTCACAGAAGTCTCTGTATGGACTGAAGCAATCTAGTAGGATGTGGTACCATCGCTTAAGCGAGTACCTTACTAGAGAAGGCTATAAGAATGATGTCATATGTCCATGTGTGTTCATCAAGAAAATGAACTTTGGTTTAGTTATTATAGCAGTATATGTTGATGAAATAAATCTGATTGGAACTCTTGAAAAGATCCTCAAAGCTGCTGAGTACCTGAAAAGAGAATTCGAAATCAAAGATTTAGGCAAAACTAGACACTTTCTCGGTCTGCAACTCGAGAACATGTCTGATGGAATTTTGAGCCATCAATATGCATATGTTGAAAAGCTCATGAAGTGCTTTAGCATTGAAAATGCTCATCCACTCAGTACTTCAATGGTCGTCCGATCTTTAGATCCAAAGAAAGATACATTCCGTCCCAAAAAAGCAAGTGAAAAGATACTTGGTCATGAAGTACCATATCTAAATGCTATTGGGGGTTTGTTATATTTGGCACAATGTACGTAACCTGACATAGCGTTCGCAGTAAATGTACTTGCCAAGTTCAGATCAGAGCCCACTCGATGACATTGGAACGGTATCAAGCATATACTTCGTTATCTGAACTGGACCAGAGATTTGGGACTTATGTATTCTAAGTCCAGGATGAGCGTTGGCCTGGTTGGATATAGGCTATTTATCAGATCCTCACAAAGCTCGCTCCTAGACAGGATATGTTTTCACCTGCAGTGAAACAACCATTTCTTGGCGCTCTACGAAGCAGACTTTGGTTGCGATGTCCTCAAACCACTCAGAAATTGTAACGCTACATGAAGCTAGCCGAGAATGTGTGTTCTAGAGATCTGTTATCAAGCATGTGCTATGCTCGATTGGCTCTCCTCCGCCAAACTCTCATTCCATTATATATGAAAACAATGCAGCTTGTATTGCTCAAGTCAGAGGAGGCTATGTCAAAAGAGACAGAATCAAGCACATCTCTCCGAAGTTCTTTTATACTCATGAGCTCCAGAAGAGTAATGAGATAGATGTCGAGCAGATTCGGTCATGCGAGAACCTTGCAGATTTATTTACTAAAGTCTTCCCGACTTCTACCTTTGAGAAGCTAGTTTACAAAAGTGGCATGTGTCGCCTTAGCAAGCAACCAAAGTAGCATGCCTGAAGTCAAGGGGAGATAAATTTTGTGTGTTGCACTCTTTTTCCCTTACCCAAGTTTTTTTCCACATGTTTTTCTTCGAAAGGTTTTTAACGAGGCAGTATCAAGCACAATTTCAAGCACTTTTTGTGCGTTGCACTCTTTTCCTTACAGGTTTTGTCCCACCGGGTTTTCCTAAGGGGGTTTTTCACGAGGCAACCTGATCTTGAAGCGCATTGTGGTGTCCAAGGGGGAGTGTTATGAAGTGGCATCCTAATGCCATATGTGGCCACCACAATTAACATGCCACCACTAATTGCATGTTAGTAGTATATGTGGCATTACCTCATGTGTTCTTAGTTCCTGTAAATAGAGGTGTCAACCCGTTGTATTAGATGATCCAACACACCACAACACACATCCAACACTCTCATCTTGTAGAAAAGTTCTCTCTACTCTCTAATTCTCAAGTGTTGTTTCTTGTCTTGCTTGGTAACCAACCCGTAGACACCAACCTTCATATTACTCTGGGTTATTGGTGTCTTGGTGTTGGTTCCGATCAAACTTGATTTTTACAACAGATATCAGTTAATCTTATCATTTTCTTTATAATATAGTAACTAAATTATGTCATATGTTTATAAATGATATAAATAAATGAGAGTGGTAGGGTTGGCAAATGGAGAAGAGAACCATTCCTCATATCCAAATGTTAAGATTAAAAATTCAACTTGATAATCAGTAGTTTAAACTTGTAATCAATAGCAGGACACAAATTTATTTGAGCGTGTATAACGGTAGATATGATTTGAACAATCTCTATTGTCGATTAATTCTGCTAAGATTATTTTGAGGTCATATTTGTATGATTTTTTAACAAAAAGAACAAATATTATTATTTCAAACGATAAGGAGAAGAATAGTAGGGGAGTAGACCGTTTTGATATATAAACATGTATTTGAAATCTACAACTTATCCTTTAAGAATACCTGATGCATAGGCGGGTATTTGAAAATAAGTAGGAACTAAGACATGATAAGAAATAATAGTAGAAAAGTAAATGTAACTAATTCTTGCTCACTTGAGACCAACCATAATAGCGTAAATGCTCGTGGATCGATCCAAAATGGTCACTAACTTGCAAAGTGATGTACTTGTTTCGTGGAGGGAATGCAGGAACTAGTGGAGGAGGACGATCAACAACAAACAACCGTGATGAGGGTGGGACGCTTCTCCTCCCTAACATCCCACTTCCCCGCAATACTCTCATTAGACCTGGCTAGGCTGCATAGCAGACTTCGCCCGATTCATCTGATTGTATGGGCCAACAAAGGCCCATTCTCTTACTGTGGGACGTTAACACGGAGAGGACGATCACTATCGCAACAGGGAGTCGCAGATCATTGCAGAGTAGACACCATCCTTTCGATACATCAGCGTTTAAGTGTGGAGACGCATAGGAGAACAACAACAATATTGTAAGGAGGAAGAAACTCACAAACGGCCGCTTGGTAATTGAAGTCTTCTACAGTGGGGGCATCATGAACGACGGCTTGGGCGGCTAGAATTGAGGGCTCTCAGCCGTAACAGAGCTTTTTGTTTTCTTAGTTGTGCTTGTTTCAAGAGTGAATAATTATCGGTTTGATTGAGATTTTCAATCGATAGGTTAGTTTTGTTAATTATCTGAATCTGTATTAATTTAATTAGATTAGAATATGATAAAAATAAAAATCTAATGTAGAAAAATAGGTTAGACAGTTTCAGGACTAACATATAGGGTTTGACGGTATTTTCGTAATAGAATAATTAAAAAGAGACACATGTCACGCCATGATTGAAATGGAGACGTGTGACTGCCTGACGGGTGAGGGTCTTGTCTCTGCTGCCATTAAATTTCGAAGAATAATAATTAACTTCCGATTACATAAACGACAGATACTCGACTGTATCTATCCTTACTGTCTCAATTTTGAGCTTCAATGTGCTGAAATGACAGTCACTATTCATGTTGTTGGGCACCAAGTATATATGCTCGATGATTATGAGCCCTTAATTGGGTTTATTAGAGGAAGAGCTTCAAATTGTTATTATGTTATTATAGGTTCATTTGAATAACAGGGAAGACAACATAAAACGATTAAGAAGAGAATTAAACATGTCTGTATATACGGCGAAGAAATTATTGATACTAATTTCTAGATATATAGTTGTTGTTGTATTATTATAGAAATGATCTTGCGCCACTCGTCCTGTAATATCATCGGCTAGCCGATCTCAGATTATTATGCTGCAACCAAACATGTAGTTACGTGAGTTTCATATATTTTTACGTGTATACTCATGCAAGTCTCTTGTATAAACATTTTTGTTTTCTTAAACACGAGGTAATAAAATGCACAAAAACAAACTAAAGTAAGGCTAATTAAGAGCATCTTCAATACTAAGCTAATGGTTGATAGATGGAAACAAACATAAAAGAAATCTTTTATGATATCGCCAATTTTTTTAAAAACTAACCATTACTTTTTGCAAAACGAGGGATCGTCAATAATTAGTTATTGTGCTATTATGTCAGTGTTAGGTTTTGTATTTTAATATCTGGTTATTGACCTATACAGTCTGGTTTGCTCTCATGTCGAGATGTCGAGGCTTCTTGAATAGAAATGCACTTTCATATATCAAGTTATTCTTTTTATTGGGATTGTCATGATTGTGTTCGATTCATTCATATGTTTGTATTTTCAAATAAAATGAGGTTATACAGGCGACAGATCTTCAAATGATCATAACTTTTTTATACGAATTTCGATTTAGACCGGTAAAATATCAAATCAAAGATATCTAAAATATCTAAAATTATATATAATTTTCTCGGGACATGATAGACCATGGCATACCCTAAACTCCCCAAAATCCGCCCTTATAAAAACATATCAATTAATGGACATTCATCTATTTGTTGCGGAAGTCTAGTCGGATATAAATCGTCATTTCAAATAAAAAAAATTACAGTGGTGACCAAACGCCAAAACAAAAAACTAATCCTCGTCAACCATTTGTGGTTGGAGTGGACTTTCTTCGCCGACGCTTCAATTTCGACGTCGGCCTTCTTCCCCGCTGGTCACTGAAATCTCAAACTTATTGTGTCACGCCCCAAATCCAGTTTTGACCGGACTCGAGACGTGAACCAAAAACAATAAATAAATAATAAATAAAAGAGAATTAATAATGCAAGCTCCATAAAACTTAATTAAAACCAAGGTCAAGAGTCAACAGCTCTGTAATCAAACTAATAGAAAATAAAGTTAATACAAAGCAGTATGTCTCTCGGACAAAATCCCAATTCCCATAGAACTCTAGAGCCTTGAGACCACCTCTAGAAACTACTCAACAAGGAAACCTGTACAAACAGTAAACAAGAAGGGGGTGAGCTTACGCTCAGTAGGAAAAAAAAGTAGTAAAGCAAAAGAATCCTCGTTTTAACAATAAAACTGATTAGTACAATTATCCAACAGACACTAAATAAAAACCATCACGAAGTACAATACTTTAAAGACGGTAACACTCAAGGAGGTCAACGGAAAGATAACAAATTTAACAAAGGGATCAATTAAAGAAGCACACAAATACCGAAGTTGAATATCAAATCCCAAGACTCTGATCCGTACACTAACTTGTACATCATATCAGATTGTCCCTCGGTCCAGAGGAGACACAATCATCGGGGATCCTGGAAACATTCCCTAGGAACACATATTGTCGGGGTGCCTGAAATGCCTCCAAAGGACCACAGATCATCGGAGCGAACCTAGTAATATATCGTACCGGAACTGCTCTCTCGGAGTAACCAATCACACGTCATACCGAAACGCACATCGGTCTGGACGTCTTCCCGGAAACGCACATCGGGGTATATAATCATATACCATACCAGAACCGCACATCGGACTAGGTATCTTCCCGGAATGTCCACCTCGAGGTACACACACATATACCATACCGGAACCGCACATCGGACTAGGTATCTTCCCGGAATGTCCACCTCGGGGTACACACTCGAACCTCACAATAGCATAAACAAGCACAACACAGCTACACACAATGTCAAACCAAGCTTACCAACATAACTTACCAATCACGTACCATCGGTCTATCACTCACCCGATCATGTCCTTAGGCACAATCAATTCACAATCAAACGTTCACTCAATCAATCAATCATAACATGGATTGACCAATTACATTACAATCATCATAATTCAATTAGTTTATTAAGACTCTTATCTTATCCTAAGTATGGAACATGTATCGGCCTTAAGGGCGAACACTCATCAATAAATACAATCAACACGCAATCCTAAGGCTCGACATGACCATTCTACGAGCACGGTAATTTCCCAAGATATTGAAAGCGGTTAACTAGTGAATCACATCCTACATGCATACTAGACTCTTCTAGTTATTAATATAATTGAAAAGCGGTTATTCTAGTGAATCACATCCTATATGAAAAATAGGACTTTTCCGGTTATTATTATGCTATAGGCATACTATTAATGTTCTTAAATTACCAGAGGAGTTTAGTACTATTCCCTACCTCAAGAATAAACAACTACGTCTCCTAGCTGCTGACGTCCGGGCCTAACTCCGGTCTTCTCGGGCGAAGTCATAGTCTGATTTTAACAAGTAAAGGTGATTATCATTCCCAGTACAGTCCGAATCAGTCCTCTAATTTATCAATTTAGTCCTTTAAATTCTCCATTTTAAATTATTCAGATTAATTAAATAATTAATTAATCTGTCCGACCCGGAACCGAAAACTGGACCCGAGTCCGACCCGGTCCAGAACCCAGACCTGACCCAGACCCGACACGACCCAGGTCCAGACCCGGTCCTTACCAGACTCGGGCCTGACCAGACTCGGGCTCAGCCTGGGCCGAGACCTGGCCTGGCCTAGCCCAAGGCCCAACCTGACTCGAGGTCGGTCCTGGCCCAAGGCCCAAGCGGGAAGGAAGAGCGAGGGAGAGAATGGCTAGGGTAAAGTCGGTCCTGACGGCGGCGGCCGGCGGCGGGGGAAGCTCGGAGGAAAAGCGGCGATGCTCAGAAGTCGATTCCCATCGCAGCTCCGGTGAGGGCTCTCCGGCGACTTGCTCCCCACGAGGACTCACGCCCTCTCAGAACCCACTCGAGCTCGGGACGGAGCTTCACGGCGGCGCATTAGAGAGAGAGGGAGAGCTCGGGACGGTGGATCTGGGTCGAGCTCTCCGGCGCGGGAGTAGAGTCTGTCGCGAGGAGTTCCGACCGAATAGGTCTCGCACGAGCGATTCTCAGGTGGGGGAGGTTATCGGGGAAGACGAACGAGGCCGGCGCGTTGCTTACCGGTGTTGAGACCTCTATCACAGGCGCGACGCAATTTGAGCTCGGGGAAGAAGAAGATGACGGCGTCCAGATCTGTCGAGGACTCGTGGTCCGATTCGTACACGGGAGGGAAGAGCACGGTGTGGCGAGGCGGCGTCGAGTGCGAGAGAGGGAGAGAGAGATCTGAGAGAGAGAGGTGAGGGTTTCATTCTCAGGAAGCGTGCGCACACTGAAGAAGACGATGAACAGTAGGGTTTGAGGGATGGGCTTTGGCTTGTGCGCGCGGGCTTGGGCTCGGCTAGCTTGGGCTCAGCGTTCTGGGCCTGGTCCGGCTGACTGGCCCAAGTCTGGCCTTGTCCAGGCCCGTTCCTCTTTTCCCCGTTTTTTGTTTTCTTTTTCTTTTGCATTTGGCCCAAAATTCAACCCGTTTTCCAACCACGACGTTCCAATCGAACAATTTTAAATATTAATTCTTTTAACCGGGGCGGTCTTTACATATTGAGCTTGCTTTTGTATGAATTTACGGTGATTGATTAACATACCAATTTGGATTAAGGTGAATTTCTTGACTTTGACGAAGTCTTCTCCGGCGTCTGTCCTCTTTTCTGTCGTGGGACGACTTTCAGTGGCCTCTCCGGGCTCTGATCGTCGCGGATCGGGGCAGTCGTCGCTCCGTTGAAGTCCTGTCGGCGTCTGGTTGCTCGATGTCCGAGCTAGGTCAAGGTGGGGTTTGGTGGTTGCGGGTTTGTTCGGGCCGACCTGATCTTGTTCTCAGCTTGGGCTTCATGGGCTAGTCCTGGTGGTGGGCCGGATTGGGCCTTGTGTGGTTCAGGTTGGTTTCGATATCGTCTGCGGATTCGGATGCGGTTCAGTCGGGCGCGGTCTTGGAGCGGGTCTGAGGTGACCCGTTTTTTTGCTTCTTCTTGGGCTCGTTCGGGCCGGGTCTGAGACGGTTCCGTCTCTTCTCCTCTGCTTCATCTCCAGCTTTGTTCTTCCCTCTGTCTTCTGTTTTGTTCTCACTTGCCTTCGGGCAGTCTTCGGCCACTCATCTACCTTGACTTTCGGATGCAAGTTCTTAACACCCCAAGCTCAACCTCTACCTCAGCCTTCTCTAATCTCTTTGGGGAAAGATCTACCCTCATTCTTTAATACTCTGCAGCAGCTTCTTATTCTGGGGCCGCCGTATTATTGTCCTGTCGGCGACCACCCTCCCGAGTATAGCATCGAGATCTCACACGCTCACCGGACATCTTATCTTCTCTATTCTCCGTACCCGTTCCTTGAGCGTCCCATTCCTACAAGGTATATGGATCAAGCAACGATCCAGTCTCGTCTCTAAATTGTACCTACACAAAACCGCAAAACACAAAAAGCACCATAAAGCATACGTATGGACTATGGAGCCCAAGATGACCGGTGATCAATCACCACATGATTACCGATGATCAATTACCCAATAGCCAAAACCACGACGGCAGCTACCAAAGCTCTGTTAGGGATTTTATGATGCATAACAATATAGTTTATGGAATCTGTAATAAACCGATATCAATTAATCTTATCATTTTATTTATAATATTGTAACTAAATTATGTCATATGTTTATAAATGATATAAATAAATGAGAGTGGTAGTGTTGGCAAATGGAGAAGAGCACCATTCCGCATATCCAAATGTTAAGATTAAAATTTTTAATTGATAATCAGTAGTTTAAACTTGTAATCAATAGCAAGACACAAATTTATTTGAGCGTGTATAACGGTAGATCTGATTTGAACAATCTCTATTGTCGGTTAATTCTGCTAAGATTTTTTTTTATCAGCAAATTTTATTAAGAACCAGGTTTTCAAACTGAAAAACAAGGTCTAGGGACGAAGCCCATCATTATAACCACGAGTACGCTTAGAAGCACCTCAAACCAGAACTAACCCCCATACACTGGGAATCAAGGGTCTAATAGCCAAATATCACTACCTTAAAACAAACCTAAACAACCCAACCAGGGGTTCAAAGCAACTAAAAACAGAGGCTCTAAGAAGCTAGATTTTGCACACACTAACTACAACCCAAATAAAAAATCAAACCAAGAAAAGTAACAAACAAAACTAAAAAAAAGGAACCAAAACCCTCCTTCCAAAGCAAATACCACCAGAACTGTCACTACGGACAATTCCTAAGTCCCAGTAAGTCAAAATCCCCTAATCCCCGCCAGCACCTCCTCAGAACTGGGCCACTCACGACCAACACATCACGGTGGCCTTTCCCGGCTCACCGTGGAAACCCCAACCTCAGGGGCGAGAGGAAAGTGCTAGACGAAGAGAAGGAGAGGAGACTTATCGGGGAAGGAAGGGTTGCCACCTAGACAGCCTGAGAAGGCCTCCGCAAACGGTTGAGCGTCTAAATCGTACCTCGAGGCCAACCCCATCGGAAATAACCGCGCTCTGACGTCCTCCACTATGCCACCGGAGACGAGAAAAAGATGGATCCGAGCAAGCAACGACCTAACGACCATCAAGCACCACCGAGACTCCAGATCTACACGCTCCGTGGCCGAATCTTCTCCAAGCACTGCTCGACTTCCAAATGAAGAAGCCCGCCGGAGCCAGCACTCCAAAGCAAACCCAAGGGCGAGTTTGAAAATTCCCCCACCGACCCTCCACCGGTAGGGAACAAAGGGGAAAGATCCAAAGCAGTGAGAAGAGGACCCATGAGACGCTAAAGAACGGGTGAAACGGGTCGCCGACGACGAGAATAGCTCTGGGGATGAAAAAGGTCAGATCTGAGAACAGAGGGTCCTGATCTGACCCCAAACTCACTCAGGCAAAGAGGGAAAAGAGAGGGGACGGAGAGAGAGCGACCACCCGTGACCGTCTGGCCAAGAGGCACTAGGCCGGTCACCGGTGGCGGCGATCGAGCTCAGGTGAAGGGCTAGAAAAGACGAAAGTTTAGGTTTTTTAGAGATAAGTGGGAGCCCTTCTCTCTAGAACCGTCCCAAGTATTGATTTTTGAGGTCATATTTGTATGATTTTTTAGCAAAAGGAACTAATATTATTACTTCAAACAATAAGGAGAAGAATTGTGGGGGAGTAAACTATTTCGATACATAAACGGGTATTTGTAATCTAAAACCGATCCTTTAAGAATATCTGATGCATATGTGGGTATTTGAAAATAAGTAAGAACTAAGACATAATAAGAAATAAGAATAGAAAAGTAAATGTAACGAATTCCTGCTCACTTAAGACCAACCATAATAACGTAAATGCTCGCGGACCAATCCTATTATGTTATTATAGGTTCATTTGAGTAACAAGGAAGACAACATAAATCGATTAAGAAGAGATTAAACATGTGTGCATATACGGCGAAGAAATTATTGATACTAATTTCTAGCTAGCTGTTGTTGTATTATCATAGAAATGATCTTGCGCCGCTTGTCCAGTAATATCATCGGCTGGCCGATCTCAGTGCACCCTGCAATCAAACATGTAGATACGTGAGTTTCATATGTTTATGTGTATACTCATGCAAGTCTCTTGCATAAACACTTTTGTTTTCATAAACATGAGGGAGGGAATAAAATGCACAAACACAAACTAAAATAAAGCTAAATAAGAGCATCTTCGATCTTAGGATATGGAGGAGACCGTCTCCCGGTAAGTGGAAAGTTACTACTGATGCAGCTATGTTCCACGGTATCGGGGGTGGTGGAGGTTGGATTTGTCGGAAGGAGGATGGCTCCCCTTATTCTGTGAACTACAAAGTGTTTGGAGGTCTTCAAGACCCGGAAGTACTGGAAGCATTGGCGATGAAGGCGGCGCTGCAAGAGCTTGCCGTCAGAGGTTTTGGAAATGGGGTGGTCAAATCGGATTGTTTGGGCTTAGTTTTGGCCATAAACAGTAATTCGGTTTTGGTTACTCCTTTTGGGGCTATTGTTATGGATTGTAAGTAGATTCTTTCTTGTTTAGTTGGTGTAACTGTAGTCCATGTTAAGAAGACTGCAAATAGGACAGCTCATGATGTAGCTCGAAATGTCCGGGAGTGGACATCTATGGTGTGAGATTATTCATCTTTGCCAGAACTCATTTCTGAGTTACTGGCTTCTAATTCTCATCAATAGATCCCTAACTTTCGTAAAAAAAGAAGAAGAGCATCTCCGATCTTAGGCTGGTGATGAAAACAAAAGTAAGATAGATAAAAAAAAAATATATATATTAATATACAATCACCCGTTGTTGACGATAAGCTTACTTACTACGCGAGCCGCCGAGGGATAAGAGATTGTGGAGGAAAAAGACTCGTTTTGTTTCCATCATCCAACTATTAGCCCATGGACTGAGCAGTGTCGTTGTTTCAACCGGCTTATAGGATTATTTTAATATATTACATGTTTTCATCAGCCAGCACGAACAACCGATCATTGGATATGCTCAAAGAATATATCAGAAACGAGTGACAGTGTTTGATTCATTCATATGTCTGTATCTAGATCATTATGATCTTGTAGTCACTTTCATTTACACAATTTACTTCAAAAAATGGGTTTTTTTTATAATAAAAAGGGTGATTTTTGCGCATATAATAAATAATCTATCTATCTATATATATATATATACACGCACGAACATATAAGTAGGTAAGTAGTGGTGAGAAATTACGTGGTGCAGTCGATGGAAGGGGAGATCTTGTAAGGAAGGTTGACTCCGCAGTCGCGTGGAAGTGAACCCAACAGGTCAGCGTTGACCTTGACGTTGGCGAGGGAAGTCTTGAGGCACTTGCACGCCGCCTGGCGATCCGCGGGGGCCTTCGCCGCCGCATAGAGCGACTTGATGCCGCCGCAGCACGGCGCCGGCGGTGACGGAGAGCCGCCGTTTTTAACGTAGTCGAGGCACGGGGACAAGCTGCTCGACACCTGCTTGCACGTGACTGCTTGTCCGTTCGCCACATTCATCGTCAACATGATGACGATCGTGATCGTCACCATCGTCGTGTATGCGACCTTGTTGTTGTGAACCGGTGCCATCTCTGAGATGTATGTATCGATTGTGCAAGGAGATAGAAAAGGGTATGTATTTATAATAATGGTTATAAGAGAACGTGTTATTAATGTTGGAGTGTAAATGTTTGTGGTGGTCACGATATTCACATTAGGCCAGGGCAGGGCTAGTTTGCGGGTCTTTATTAGCATGTGTAGAGCTGCCTAATGCAATTAATTTCTGAGTTACTGGTGAGGTTTTTATATGGTTTAAAATGATTAATCAATCTATTCAAATTCCTAAGTGAATGCCAAGATTTTTTTGGATAAGGAATGTATTATTAGTGCTTTACATTTCGAGAAATTACAAAGAAGATTCAACCCAACAAATAGTATCATCCAAAAACCTTCAAAAAAAAACAAACGAAACAGTTGAAAACCGAAAACCACCCGAACAAACACAGCCCCACAAAACAAAAATGGGCCTTCAACAAGGCCCAACACACCATGAGGGATATGTACCCGATAATGATTAAATGTAAAAAAAAATCGGTTTAAGGAATGTTAGAGTTTGATCAGTTTTCCAAATGACGTAACTTTCTTATACGAAATTTGATTTGGGCCGGTAAGATATCAAATCAAATGAAATTCATATATCTAAAATTTTAGTGAAGGAATTTCAGTTAGAAAATACAGTAATGAACTCATACACGTCGTGCAAGTCAAACGACCAACCATGCGTTGTTTGGTCCTCCATGAGCAGAGCGCTCTAGCCAAAACATATAATCAACCATACGGCGTGATGAGCATAAATGATAAAATATGAGACATGATTAGTTTTAAAAATGAGTCAAAACTACATCATTGTCAATAACTATAAATACTTATAAATACATATTATTGAACCGTGAATAAGATTATTAGAAAGTGTAATAGATATTTGGAGGGTAAAAAAAGTATTTTCAAATAAAATGAGGTTATACAGGCGACAGATCTTCAAATGATCATAACTTTTTTATACGAATTTCGATTTAGACCGGTAAAATATCAAATCAAAGATATCTAAAATATCTACAATTATATATAATTTTCCCGGGACATGATGTTAGGTGTGTCCACATGTGAGTGAGGAGTCCACATCGGATACTTAAGGAATTAGAGAAGAGTTAATATACACCTTAAACCCATGACATGATAGGCTAGTCTTTTGGGTCAAGTGGGGTGACCAACGTGTATATTATGGGCTTCTTGTTGTGTTCCTCCTAAATAGTTCTAGTTCTCCCCAACAAGTGGTATCAGAGTCTGGTTCTGTGTACTCTCCCAGGAAACGGATCGGGGTATATCTCCTAGGGCCAGAAACACCAGGATACCATGATCGCTGCTCTCATGGTGGTGGGCCCAGATAGGATGAAGTGGGCCCGTATGGGATTGAGTAGAACAGGTAAAAAGTTGGGCTTAGGAGTGCGAGCAAGCCGATGTGATGAGACTCAATGTGGAGGAGGAGATTGTTAGGTGTGTCCACATGTGAGTCAGGAGTCCCACATCGGATACTTAAGGAATTAGAGAAGAGTTAATATACACCTTGGACCCATGACCTGATAGGCTAGTCTTTTGGGTCAAGTGGGGTGACCAACGTGTATATTATAGGCTTCTTGTTGTGTTCCTCCTAAATAGGTCCAGTTCTTCCCAACACATGATAGATCATGGCATACCCTAAACTCCTCAAAATCCGCCTTTGTAAAAACATATCAATTAATAAATGTTCATCTTTTTGTTGCGGAAGTCTAGTCGGATAAAGATCGTCATTTTAAATAAAAAGATTACAATGGTGACCAAACGCCATAACAAAAAACTAATCCTCGTCAACCATCCGTGGTTGGAGTGGACTTTCTGTAGGGAATACAGGTTAGTATATTAACGATAAAAAAATTCAGATAAACGCAATAAAAAATTAAAATAACAAATAAGAAATAACCTTCACCGAATCAGCTAGCTTACTGATTACGGATTAGGAAATTCGGGTTTAGTCGAGTTCAGGTACTCCTGTCTCCTTAAGACACTTGACTGCCCCGTATGGGCAGCGGTCTCCCAGGATACAACGACTAACGTCAGCGAACTCAACTCCGTGTAGAGAATCACCGGGACTAAGGAAAAATGAAAAACGTAATTGGGAGAGAAAGTGATTTTCGATCTATGGTTTTTGATCTATTTGGTATGTGTAAAAGTGTATAGAAGATTACTTAGTAGGTTGATATTTATAGGCTCTCTAATAGGGATAAGAAGGTAATTTTATGTGGTAGCTAATCCCATAAAAGCCTCTCATTAAGAGGTCATGGCCAACCAACTCCATAAATCACATTTAAAACCATAAATATTATTTAGTACCATAAATCATATTTAAAACAACAAAATCACATTTTAACCATATTTTTCCAACACTTTCTTCGCCGACGTTTCAATTTCGACGTCGGCCTTCTTCCCCGCTAGTCACTGAAATCTCAAACTTGATTGAGCTTACTTTTGTATGAATTTATGGTGATTGATTAACATACCAATTTGGATTAAGAAAATAGTGTTGGTGGGAGATAAAATCCACGTGTCATTAATCACATAACAATAATGTTAGTTCGAAATTGATATATTTGTAGTATATATTTTATCAAAATTGTTGAGTTCAAATTCAATACATAAACGATCTACAATTGATTTTGATATTAATTATATGATCAAAGTTTTCATATTATCATTTTATTGTTGAAAGGATAGTGAGAGTGAATAATATAAATAAATAGTTTTTACAAGTAGATAAGATACCAAACACCAAAGTAAAAACGCTGAAAGCATGGTCCTCACGACAAGGGACCTCAACATAAAGTAAAAGAGTTCAAGGCACCGGATCGTTTCACTGAGATGTTCAGAAGAGAATATTGCGGTAGTTTAAAGTACTGTGGCTGACTGAGTAACACCCCCCACCCCACCCTCCGGGGTTGTCAGCGTGCATCGCCCTCCATGAAATGATAAAGATATGGCTCCAAAACGCGTGATTGCTAACATCCGAGATGAGTACTATACCAGATCTAGGTGGAACCTCTGTCACCATATGTTTAGTGGGGCGTGTTACTGGTCGACCCCCACTAGGCCACTAGATCCTCATTGATCAAAGCGAGGGTGCTTGTCGCCCCTCACAGATAAATATGATACCTCCTTAGACTTCGTAACACTCTACGCTTCCATGATCTGACCACCAATCGGCCCACCTCTAGGCGCCGCTTCCTGAGTTCTGATATCCTCGGTGACCAATAACATCGAGACAGAAGAGACGAGCAATTTTCCTCCTCCCGTATTACCGCTGCAAGGGACTCGTTCTCCCTTTCTAGCATCACATAATCCATCCCCAACTCCTTTGTCCTCGCAAGTCCAATCAAATGCATGCCCGGGAGAGAGGGGGAGAAGCTCTGGGCCCCGGTCACGCCACATATAGCCTTCATCGCTGCTTGAGGTTTTTTGCTACAAACCCTAACAAGATAGGGTGAGCAACTTGGGGCCGCCGTATTATTGTCCTGTCGGCGACCACCCTCCCGAGTATAGCATCGAGATCTCACACGCTCACCGGACATCTTATCTTCTCTATTCTCCGTACCCGTTCCTTGAGCGTCCCATACCTACAAGGGTATATGGATCAAGCAACGATCCAGTCTCGTCTCTAAATTGTACCTACACAAAACCGCAAAACACAAAAAGCACCATAAAGCATACGTATGGACTATGGAGCCCAAGATGACCGGTGATCAATCACCACATGATCACTGATGATCAATTACCGATGATCAATTACCCAATAGCCAAAACCACGACGACAGCTATCAAAGCTCTGTTAGGGCTTTTATGATGCATAACAATATAGTTTATGGAATCTGTAATAAACCGATATCAATTAATCTTATCATTTTATTTATAATATTGTAACTAAATTATGTCATATGTTTATAAATGATATAAATAAATGAGAGTGGTAGTGTTGGCACTCCGAGATTTAACCCTCAGAATGTTATGGCAAACGATTTAACGGGATTCGGTATACATTTGCAACTAATATTATTCTAAGGGCAACGGGAATTCTGAAGAAAAAAAAAAGAGAAAAAAGGGGATTTCGGATTGGGCTGGAGATTGGGCCGGTTCGGGCCCAATCAGTGAAGCTCGCCAGGCCCACGAAACGTACGAGGCCCAGTTCTGTTGCGTTAAAGAGGAATCGAGCCCTAATTTGAGGGGAATTGTTCATATTCTCCCTCGAAATATCTCTCCCCCTATGCGATTTCGAACACCGACGCCGCCTGCCCTTTCTTCTCCGGTCTCCGCCCCTCTCTTCCTTCACCTTCTCCTGATACCTCACATCTCCCTCACCTTCATCTTCAACCTCGCTCAACCAAACCTCACTATCACCAGAAACTCGCCCCATCCTCTCCGCCAGTCCGACTCGAGCCCTTCATCGCCGGAACCACGCGAGATCGTCGGAGAACGACTCGGTTCGAGCTTCCCCAGTCCGTTCCGTACGGTTCGTGTGTTCTTCCCCCTTCTTCCTCCCCTCTTTACCTCTCCTTGACCGAAATCGTACCGTCCCAAGCTCGATTCGAGCTACTCTGGTCGGAACCCTCCCCGGCGACCTAGCAAGCTCCAGATCTGAGCCGGGGGCAGGTTTGAGTCGTGTGCGAGCCTCTGCCGTCCCAGCCTTGTCTTTTCCGTCACCCTGGTGCCTTATCTGCCCTAGTTTTCCCCCCTTCTCAGGCGCCCCTGACGCTGTGTTCGACGGCCGGAAAATCTCGACTCGCCGGAGTTGAGCGAAGCTCAGAGAAGAGGCTGCACCAGCAGGCCTTGGGCCGAGAAGACGCGGGCCCTGTCGCAAGCCGTTGGGCCATGCTTGGACTTTTCCTGAGAAACGGGACTCTGCCCGAGAGCCGGGACTTCGCCCGAGAAGACGAAGACCAATCCGGAACCCGTGTGAAGAACGGAGTAGGGGAAAATCGACTTTTCAGTAGAGTATTCAGAGGAATACCACAAGGTAGGGAAAGTCTAACTACTCGAGTATTTCAATACTAGTGTGCCTATTAGGTTAATAAAATCGGAAAGGTCCTAGCATTGCATATAGGATGCGAACAACTAGAATAATTGCCTTTCAATTACTATTAACCGGACGAGTCTAGAAATGCATGATTAAGATGCAAATCACTAGATAACTCGCTTCCAATACTTGAGAATTGATTTACTGGTAGAGAGGCCGTGATGAGCCGTCGGATTAGTTGTGTGTTAGCTTCACATGCCTGTTTGCTAGTCATTAGGATAATCAGGAGTCTAATGAAACTAGATCGAATGCATGCTTAAATGTTTGAATGTTGAACTTGAATGCTTGAATCATTGGTTGATTGATTGAATGCTTAAATGATTGAATGGTTGATCGAGTATGACTGGTTGTGCCAAGGAGGCACGATCAGGTGATCGATTGACCGGTGGAGCGCAAGAGGTAAGTACTGGTAAGTGTAGTTATGGGTATGAATCTCGTGTGGTGTGTATTGATGAACGTGTGTATTTCTATGATTGGTTGTGGACCCTGCGGGGCATTGTTTGAGTGATCCTACAGAACATTGCTTGGTAGATCCTACGGGATATTGTTTGGTAGATCATGCGGGATAACAGTTAGGGACCATGCGGGGCATCGGTTATTGATCCTTCGGGATAACGGTTAGGGACCCTGCGGGGCATTGGTTATTGATCCTGCGGGATAACGGTTAGGGACCCTGCGGGGCATTGGTTATTGATCCTGCGGGATAACGGTTAGGGACCCTGCGGGGCATCGATTATTGATCCTGCGGGATAACGGTTAGGGACCCTACGGGGCATTGGTTATTGAGCCTGCGGGCAACGGTTATGTACCCTGCGGGTCATTGGTTATCGAGCTTGCGGGCAATGGTTACGGACCCTGCGGGGCATTGATTATCGGACCATACGGGGCATTGGATACTGGACCATGCGGGGCAATTTGATGGTTTACCCTGCGGGGATTGATTTCTTGATTATTTTCACCCGAGCGTATGCGTCCTGCGGGAGTATTACCTTGGTTCCCTATGACATATGGTCCTTTGGATACGTTTCTGAGAATCCCGATGATATGCGTCCTCCTAGGGATGTTTCCGGTATTCTCGATGTTACACTTCTTTGCGACGTTATGCGTCTCCTCTGGACCGAGGGAAAATCCGACATGACACAACGAGTATTGTGGATCGGAGGGTGGCGACTCCATATCCCACGGCATTACTTGAACGTTCGGTCTTCTATTGAGTATTTAAGAAATGCTTTGATCCTCTTATTTTCCTACGATCATTATTGACTCTTGGTAATTGTTAAACATCCGGTTTGCCTCCGTATTTCATCATCGGTTGTTTTCTCGTTTTATTAAGATTTGAATGAACTTGTGAACTCCTGTATATTAAACTAAAAGGGTGATCTGGTTTTGCATTTTTCCCTAATGAGCGTAAGCTCACCCCTCCTGTCTTTGTGGTGTTTCAGGTGTTGAGTGGGAGCAGTATTAGCCGGACTCTCGGAGCTTGGGAGCTTGACGGTTTAGCTAGTTTTAGAGACGTGTACTCTTTTATGTTGGATATTGTGTTTTACCGTTTGAGCTGTGACTCTTTACTTTTTGAAGAACTTATATCATTTGGAAGCTTTATTTTATTTCATTATTTTTGTTTTACTATAAGTCTTTAGTCACGTCTCGAGTCTGGGCGAAACCGGATTTGGGGCGTGACAATTTGGTATCAGAGCCTGGTTTCATTTGAAACAGGTTTCATTTTGAACTTGTTTTCAAAACCTCGGACCGCACGTCAATTAGGTGGGTAGAGTTAGGGAGTCTAAGTTTTGGTACTCAGTGACGTATTCGGAATTACTCGATACGTAGAGTTGGAATGATGACAGTCCTCGTGACTCAAACGCTTTTGTAAAGTTTGGAACTTTTAATGGTACGTGATTTATTTCACGCGTGTCGTAAGCTCTCTTGCTATGCCTCAGTGATCTGGGATGCCTATGGTTGAGATCAAGGTTGGTCTAACGAGCGATGATCGAACCGCCATGAATTGATTGATTAGTGAGCCGTTTGTGTAAGTGCGTTGCCACAGTGTTAGGCAGTTTCATGATTCAGCAATTTGAAATATTGGTTTGTTCAATTGATTGACTTGTTGAGGTATCGATTTCCTGACCTATTGAAGTGTGAAACGGTTAAAGTGTGAAATTGTTGGAATTTTGACTCGGTTATGATGTTGACTGTTCCTTGAGGATTAAGGCTGGAATGGTAATCCTATTTGATGACTAGTGAATAAAGTGTACTGAATTGTGTGTTTGAAGGGCATGAGAACCCTGTGTACTGAATTGTGTATTTTGAAGGGCATAAGAACCCTGTGTACTGAATTGTGTATTTTGATGAGCATGAGAACTCGGTGTATCGAATACCTTGTGAAATTGATTATTAATGGTCCCGCTTAAGCAGGTGGTTAGTGGAAAATACGAATAGGTCATGCCGAAATTTTTGTAGAACTGAAATGTTTGCACTATCACGGGTTGACTTAGGGGCGCCACTGTAGTCGAGCGTGATGGTTGGATGTCAAGTTGTTACAACGAGATTCGGGGACGCCTGAATCGGGTTGTAACGACGCGAGATCGACATGAAGGTTGAATAAAAGTTAAAGCGTTAAGAACCTTTGGGAAGGAAAGAAATGATAAGTTTTAATGAAATTGATCGTGTTACGATACTAAACCCCACGTTTTGGAAGATAACCGATTGAGGGGTATGCCTGTGGCCTTGTGCCTTGTGTGAATTACCTGAGATTATTCCTCCCGTGGGAGTTGATTGAGTGATTTGATTGGACCCTCATGTGGGAGTTGATTGGTTGATTGATTTGATTGAACCGCTGATGGTTGTTGTGAGACGCACAAGATGCGAGATTCTTTGTCTATATAAATATAATATATGACTATACTACGTATGATTATACTATTTACTATCGATCCAAGTGGGATCCATATGAGACGCACGAGAACGTCATGAAATGATGATTCGAACCGATTGGGTTAAACTGAGACATGAACCTATATGTTCTAAATGCAGTGAGTTTACGAGATGTCACGTGTTTATGTCCTGAGGGGTACCAGGAGCCGCTCAGTTATGGGGCAGAGCCAGACACCAGCTGTTGGTCTGGCAGGGGCAGCGGGCGCCCAGGGTGCTGCTTCCACAGAGCACCAGAGTTTTGAGGATAGACCGGTAGGGTCACCACCTAGAGTTTCCCCAGTCGTAGAGTAGACTCAAGCGGCCCTATTGATGAGGTGGTTCGCGCAGTGTTAGCAGCGCTCAGCATGAGACTGCAGCACCGGCACAAGAGTCTGTGCCTACTGCCGATACAGTCACTACCGAGATGCCCAGCCGGGTGGACAGTTACACGGCACAGGCACTCAGGGATTTTCATAAGTTGAGCACACCAATCTTTTCCGGAGGTTCAGACACCAAGACAGTTGTAGTATGGTTGGAGCAGATTACCCGCAACCTTAATACTTTTGGACTATTCTGTTAGTCGTTTGAGATTATTGTTCGCGACCTCCCAGTCGAGGGAGAAGCACGATACTGGTGGCACAGTTTGCCCTCGAGCAAGCCGTTGGAACATCTGGGCCGAGATCGCCCTTTGGGTGATAGATCTACACACCGTTCCACAGGTCGGCCTACGAGACCCGATAAGAGAACGTGCTGTCCCGGCAGTAAATTCTTCCACCCCCACCGAGAGGAGGACCTCCGATGCGACGGGGTCGAGTGTACGCGATTGACGGGCCCCGAGTTGAGGGACTTGATACTGATCTTGAGATCGCTTAGAGTACATATGTACTGTTTATATTTGGAGTTGTGTCTGCTGACACTTGAGTATTACACTCGGTTGTATCGTTTTGGAGTTACTTTATGTAGGAGACGAAGGTGTGGTAACAAACCGTCTCATTCCTAAGAACTTGCCGTACTGAAAGTTCCCCTCCCTATTTCGAACGCCCGAGCAGAGAAAGGCTACGGCCCTGACCAATAAACGGACCGACCGGTCACCCGAGATGATCGAGTGACGGTAAGATCAGAGTAGCGCAGCAGAAGCGTAGTGGGCCCATAACCCACAATCATCGAACCCTACTAAGACTTTGAAATTCTTAAGAGTCGAACATTTGAAAACGACCTTCGTGTTTTAACACCTCGGTCGATGGACGAATAGTTGGACAACTGTGAGTTGCACGTGTAAGGATAGAGTAGGGGGTAGTCCCTAAGTTCGTCCCAGAAGAGACGATCAAATTACTACCAATTCATGAAGTCAATATCGGAATTGACCCAAGACCAATGACGACGCCGACATCCTGGAACCATGCAGGTTCACGCCAGCAGAACCATCGCACCGAACGTCAGTCAGAATGGTCAGAAAGACGAAGGACATGTCCGAGCACGTCATCGCGCAACAGCAAGAAGGCGCATTACAAGAGTCACATCCTTTGCGCCACACTGAACAGATAGATAGCACCGAGAGTCACAAAGACATCATACGACACTCTCATCGGAGCAAAAAGCGGAAAACGAATATCGTGTACCAAGGGGTACCTTTGTCAGAAAGATAAGAACGAACGCCAAACGTCCCGCGAGGACTAGGCATAACAATAAGTTTACGCCACAGAAGTGAGGGCACCTCACGTTGAAATCCGGCAATAGATAGCCGAGGGCGACTACCACAAGCTTCCAGGCCAGTAACAAGATGGCACCGAACGAAGCGCTGGGTGGTAGGTCGGGTTTTGTGCCATGCATAGGCACAGGGAAAGATAAGAGTTAAACGATTGTTGATTCTGAATTATTTGGGGAACGATTGGAGGAACCGCGCTAATTTCCGAACGGTTCAAAATTATTGAAGTCTCAGTGCGTGTTGATTACTCCTCGAGTGGTGACTTGGGGGGACTTGACTACAAGTCGTGTTGGTCGATAGCTCGTGAACGAGTGTCAACGAGATAAGGAATACCACCGGTTGGGATAACCTTTGCCAATCGATCTTGAATTGTGATTCGATATCGAGTATGATTATCGTACGTTTAGTTTTGGTGTCTTGAAGGACGCCTACTTTCGACTAATTGCTAGTAAGAGGGCCATTGATCCTTGTTGTTAAACGTCGTTCGTCCGACTAGAGGTCGGTAGAGTTCATGGTGGTACTGAACCATGCACCGGTTTTGAGAACCGTTGACTCATTGATGTGAGGACTTGGGTGAGACGAGTTGTGATGTGTTTGATCAAGGGTTGAGAACTGGTATCGATGTCAAGAGAAATATCGCGAGTTGGATAACCTTCTTGGTTGATCACAGTTAGGTGTTGAAGGTTTACCGTGAGTTAGGTTTGTAATGCTTGATGTGTGACTGAACCGTATCAGGTTGAGAATCTTGATAAGGTTTACCCGGTGTGACATGCTACTACGTTGGACAAGCGTACCATGTTTTGTATGCCATGGGCTTATGATTAAGTTATGTTTTGAGGCATGCCGCCTTTCGGCTAGATGCCGGCACATGGTACCATATACTTGATTGAGGTACGTCTACCTTTCCACGAGTTGTGATGAAATGGGTGGTTGTTCCACACCCTGCAGTTGTGATGAGAACTTTTGTTTGATGGTAGCATCTGTGTGTTACTGCTTGCTTTGTACGTGATAGGTCGAGACATGACTTATTGACGTTACAGCGTGAACTATTCTTGTAACGATTACGACAAAGAAACGGAGAAGTACATCTGTGGATGGCTCCGTCCTTGGCCGACTTTCGGGGTATTCCGGTATGGCATGTCTGAACCGCGGTCGTTCTATCCAGTGTGAGACCAGTACCGTTGAGGATTCTGATGAGAGGTATCTACATCGAGGTTGTTTGTGACGGTCCGTTGTCTACACTAACGTTGGATTTCGTTATAGGTTGCCGAGATTGTTATCTGGCATCCCTCAGTGCCTGAGTGACAATCGACTTGCTGTGGTTGGTCTTGACTCGATAATGTTTTGAGTTCTGTTGTGGTTAGTCCCGGTAACGGTTGCTAAGGAGGAAATTGAGAAGTAATGTTGGTGTGTGGTCCCGACTCTATTCGACCTGCAGAGCGTCCCGGCAGGATACCTGTGCCGACGGAAATTTCCGGTATGGGATATCTAGACCGTTACCTGAGGTTCTTAAGTGTTCGAGTGTTATTCGGCGTGTGTTTTGCTCGGTTTTTCTTTGAGTTGACCCGAAACAGTTAAAGACCGCGCATAATCGACGGAAGAGTTACGCATTTGGACTACATCGACCTTTTGAGTTACAGCTGGTGATCACTTGTTCTGAGGTGAGCCCGAAGAAGGAACTTTTGCGGCTCGACCACAGTAGAGGCAAGTTGGTCCCGCAGATCATCGTACGTTTTGAGATCTTCAGGCAGAACTAGAGCTGTTGCCTAGCGGCTTCCACGTGTTCCCAAACTACGGAAGTATACCGCGGATCCCTCGCTTGTGAGTTTTAAGCGAACGTTCCCTTAGATAGGGACAAGAGGAGAGCGTTCACCTTAAATTTCGAGAACGAAATTCTTCTAAGGGGGGTAGACTGTAAAACCCCACTCATCAAAAAGGGTAATATTTTGAAATACGAAAGGTTGGAGTAAGTTTTTGCAACAAGCGTATGTTTGAAAAAAAAGAGAAAAAAAGGGGATTTCGGACTGGGCTGGAGATTGGGTCGGTTCGGGCCCAATTAGTGAAGCTCGCCAGGCTCACGAAACGTACGAGGCCCAGTTCTGTTGCGTTAAAGAGGAACCGAACCCTAATTTGAGGGGAACTGTTCATCTTCTCCCTCGAAATGTCTCTCCCCCTCTGCGATTTCGAACACCGACGCCGCCAGCCCTTTCTTCTCCGGTCTCCTCCGCTCTCCTCCTTCACCTTCTCCTGATACCTCACATCTCCCTCACCTCCATCTTCAACCTTACTCAACCGAACCTCACCATCACCAGAAACTCGCCCCATCCTCTCCGCGAGTCCGACTCGAGCCCTTCATCGCCGGAACCACGCGAGTTCGTCGGAGAACGACTCGGTTCGAGCTTCCCGAGTCCGTTCCGCACGGATCGTGTGTTCTTCCCCCTTCTTCCTCCCCTCTTGACCTCGCCTTGACCGAAATCGTACCGTCCCAAGCTCGATTCGAGCTACTCTGGTCGGAACCCTCGTCGGCGACCTAGCAAGCTCCAGATCTGAGCCGGGGGCAGGTTTGAGTCGTGTGCGAGCCTCTGCCGTCCCAGCCTTGTCTTTTCCGTCACCCTGACGCCTTATCTGCCCTCGTTTTCCTCCCTTCTCAGGCGCCCCTGACGCTGTGTTTGACGGCCGGAAAATATCGACTCGCCAGAGTTGAGCAAAGCTCAGAGAAGAGGCTGCACCAGCAGGCCTTGGGCCGAGAAGACGCGGGCCCTGTCGCAAGCCTTTGGGCCATGCTTGGACTTTGCCTGAGAAACGGGACTCTGCCCGAGAGCCGGGACTTCGCCCGAGAAGACGAAGACCAATCCGGAACCCGTGTGAAGAACGGAAAGGTCCTAGCATTGCATATAGGATGCGAACAACTAGAATAATTGCCTTTCAATTACTATTAACCGGACGAGTCTAGAAATGCATGATTAAGATGCAAATCACTAGTTAACTCGCTTCCAATACTTGAGAATTGATTTACTGGTAGAGAGGACGTGATGAGCCGTCGGATTAGTTGTGTGTTAGCTTCACATGCCTTTTTGCTAGTCATTAGGATAATCAGGAGTCTAATGAAACTAGATCGAATGCATGCTTAAATGTTTGAATGTTGAACTTGAATGCTTGAATCATTGGTTGATTGATTGAATGCTTAAATGATTGAATGGTTGATCAAGTATGACTGGTTGTGCCAAGTGACGCCCTGCGTTTTTAACACAGAAAAGGACACGGCAAGCGTACCGGTCGTCAAGTAGTATTTCGGGATTTATAGTTCCGGATTATCGTACCCAAGGGAGCACAAGACAAGCAATTCCTATTTGAAGTTCGTAGTTAAGCTGTTTCGTTAAAAAGATGGTTTTTGGTTTTGAAAGATGGAAATGTAAACGAGTAATTAAAAGGTGAACAAGTATTCAGGTAAATCAGAAGAGATTAGAATCAAAGAAAAAGATAATCTAAGGTTTTTGGGTTCATAGAGACCAATTCCAATGCATTTAAATGACGATGAACACTGTGAAGTTGTCTGATTTTAAGGGCAACGAATCATCTCTCACACTAGTCCTAATTCCTCACGTTGTTTCGGACCCTAATGGAATCTAACCACCCAGCTCTCACGAATCAGGATGTAGGGAGACCCAAAGCATTACGTTCTTTGATAATTTCTAACTTTCGGTTTGAACCCTATGGTTATTGCAATCGTGTTAACCTAGCTATCACTAGTCTAGATTTAAACCCAATTTGTATAAGATTTCTGACCTAATTACAACCCAACTCTCACGAGTGTCAGATTGCAATTCCCACCTTCTATCAGGCCTACCCGGGAGATAGAGCATTAAGTTCAAATCTAATACAAACCCTAAATCAAATAAACCAACACAATATTCATTCATACATTCAATACATGGAGAAAGAAGAAGAAGAAGAAGAAGAAGAAGAAGAAGAAGAAGAAGAAGAAGAAGAAGAAGAAGAAGAAGAAGAAGAAGAAGAAGAAGAAGAAGAAGAAGAAGAAGAAGAAGAAGAAGAAGAAGAAGAAGAAGAAGAAGAAGAAGAAGAAGAAGAAGATTCATAAGCAATCATCATATTGAAAGAGTAGTGGAAATACAATACCACTGTAGAATTACAATAGTTGAGTTCAAGCACTCTCTTCTCTTACAAAGCTTGCCCAAGTTGCTCCTCTTCCTTCAAGCTTTAAAGTTCACCAATCTCCACCTTCTAGCTCTCTAGGATTGTCCCCAAAACAAGTTATCTCTCTCTAAATTCGTGCTCTTCTATTTATAGGACTTCAAGACCCTCTTTTCCTTCTCAAATTCGGATTTGGAATAGGAATAGGAAACCCGTCTGGAAGTTTGCAAGCCTCGCGCGGGCCTCATAGAGGGCCGGAACGGCTTTGGACCCGTGACAAAAGTTGTAGATCTCTGAATTCCCTTCGATTTGATATAAAATTGAAGACAATCGGAGTTTGTATGAAGAAGTTATGCCCTTTGCAATATCAGCCAACTTCCAAAACTCCTGAAACCGGGTTTTCTTCTATTTTAGACATATTTCCGATCAAATCACCTACAAAACATAATGAGAGACACAGTACGAGTAACGAGAAAAAAGAGGTCCAAATTATCCAATCCTGGGACTAAAATGCTCACGAATGTGGGCTAAAAACATCTATAATCGATGCAATTTATGTCCACATCACCAAGGAGGCACGATCAGGTGATCGATTGACCGGTGGAGCGCAAGAGGTAAGTACTGGTAAGTGTAGTTATGGGTATGAATCCCGTGTGGTGTGTATTGATGAACGTGTGTATTTCTATGATTGGTTGTGGACCCTGCGGGGCATTGTTTGAGTGATCCTACAGAACATTGCTTGGTAGATACTGCGGGATAACGGTTAGGGACCCTGCGGGGCATTGGTTATTGATCTTGCGGGATAACGGTTAGGGACCTTGCGGGGCATTGGTTATTGATCCTGCGGGATAACGGTTAGGGACCCTGCGGGGCATCGATTATTGATCATGCGGGATAACGGTTAGGGACCCTACGGGGCATTGGTTATTGAGCCTGCGGGCAACGGTTATGGACCCTGCGGGGCATTGGTTATCGAGCCTGCGGGCAATGGTTACGGACCCTGCGGGGTATTGATTATCGGACCCTACGGGGCATTGGACACTGGACCATGCGGGGCAATTGGATGGTTTATCCTGCGGGGATTGATTTCTTGATTATTGTCACCCGAGCGTATGTGTCCTGCGGGAGTATTACCTTGGTTCCCTATGACATATGGTCCTTTGGATACGTTTCTGAGAATCCCGATGATATGCGTCTTCCCAGGGATGTTTCCGGCATTCTCGATGTTACACGTCTTTGCGACGTTATGCGTCTCCTCTGGACCGAGGGAAAATCCGACATGACACAACGAGTATTGTGGATCGGAGGGTGGCGACTCCATATCCCACGGCATTACTTGAACGTTCGGTCTTCTATTGAGTATTTAAGAAATGCTTTGATCCTCTTATTTTCCTACGATCATTATTGACTCTTGGTAATTGTTAAACATCCGGTTTGCCTCCGTATTTCATCATCCGTTGTTTTCTCTTTTTATTAAGATTTGAATGAACTTGTGAACTCATGTATATTAAACTAAAAGGGTGATCTGGTTTTGCATTTTTCCCTAATGAGCGTAAGCTCACCCCTCCTGTCTTTGTGGTGTTTCAGGTGTTGAGCGGGAGCAGTATTAGCCGGACTCTCGGAGCTTGGGAGCTTGAGGGTTTAGCTAGTTTTAGAGACGTGTACTCTTTTATGTTGGATATTGTGTTTTACCGTTTAAGCTGTGACTCTTTACTTTTTGAAGAATTTATATCATTTGGAAGCTTTATTTTATTTCATTATTTTTGTTTTACTGTAAGTCTTTAGTCACGTCTCGAGTTTGGGCGAAACCGGATTTGGGGCGTGACAAGATATCTGGTCTGGTGAAAGTAAGATACTGTAAGGCGCCAGCTAGACTGCGATAAAGAGTGGGGTTGGCATAAGGAGCACCAGACACCCCACTCACCTTGGCCTTAGTATCAACTGGAGTGGCAGACGGGGAACAAGAACTAATGCCAGCCCGATGTATAATCTCCTACGCATATTTTTGTTGGGACAAAAACATGCCAGCTGAGTGCCGAGTAATTGCAACTCCTAGAAAAAAGGATAGGGGCCCTAGATCCTTCATAGCAAACTCTGAATCTAGCTGAGACATAATAGAGAGGTGTAATGCATGACTAGATGTGGTCAGAATAATGCCATCAACATAAAGCAGGAGAAAAGCAGTATCAGTGCCTTGCCGTTAGATAAACAAAGAATGCTCAGATTGGCTATGTGAAAAACCAATAGTACCAACAAAATCTGTAAAACGTTGATATCAAGCCTTTGGTGCTTGCTTGAGACCATAGAGAGAGCGGTTTAGCAAGCAAACATAATCAGGATGAGAGGAGCTGTAAATCCCATGGGCTGATGCATATACACCGTCTCGCTCAAATTGCCATGCAAAAAGGCATTCTTCACATCCAACTGATGAATCGGCCACGACTGAGAGATCGCCAAACTGAGTACAATTCGAATAGTAGTTGGCTTAATCACCGGGCTGAATGTTTCATCGCAGTCGACTCCAACCTGCTGAGAACGCCCATCACCTACAAGACGAGCCTTATATCGCTCAAAAGAACCGTCAGAACGCCTTTTATGACGAAAAACCCACATTGACCGAATCACATTGGTATTAGCAGGACGAGGAACTAAATCTCAGGTCTTATTTTTAATTAAAGCATTAAACTCATCAAGCATAGCTAGTTTCCAGTTGGGATCGGATAAAGCATGAGAAGGGGTTTTAGGGATAGGAGATGGATCAATAGATGAAAGAATATTGTATATAGCCTTGGGCTTAGATATACATGCTCAGGCCCTAGTGACCATAGGATGGGGTTGAGTGGCCGGGACTGAATCAGGAGAGGAGGATTGGGATGGGCTGATTGGGCCAGAGACGGGTGAGGTAGGCGAGGCAGTGTGCGGGACCGGAGAGGACTGGGCAGGCGAGACCGCTGGTCTGGACAAGGGAACTAGGTCGGGTGAGAGAATTGGTCCGGGTGAGACTGGTGGACTGGACTGGACCAGTGAGCTGGGCTCTGGCGAAACAGGACATGGTGCTGGAGAGGGCCTGAGTGGAGAATGATCCAGCAAAAGTAATGTTAGGAGAGGAGATGGCTCGTCATCTAAAAATGAATAATCTGCAGGGGGATCAGAAGAAGTAGCGAAAGGAAACGTCGTTTCATCAAAAATAACATGCCTACAAATAATAACCTTACTGTTTTGTAGGTCGAAGCATTTGTATCCCCGGTGTTGTGAAGGAAAACCGAGAAAGACACAAGCCGATGATCGAGATTGCAACTTGTTCCGAGTGGTGGAGGGGATAAGTGGGAAACAAAGACACCCAAATGTGCGTAAATGATTATAAGTAGGAGTGCGATGAAATAAAAACTGAGTAGGAGAGGAAAAGTGAAGATTTTTAGATGGAAGAATATTAAAAAGATAAGTGGACATATGAAGCGCATGATGCCAAAATGAGGGAGGAAGAGAAGCATGAATAAGTATCGTTCTAACCATATTGTTAACATACCTAATTTTCCGTTCAGCATGTCCGTTTTGTGAAGAAGTATGAGGGCATGTAAAACGAAAAATCATTCCTGTGGATATGCAAAACTGACGAAATGAAGAGTTGTCAAATTCTTTCCCATTATCGCATTGAAAACTTTTAATTTGACAACCGAATTGAGTACGAACATAATTTCTAAACATAGTAAATATAGAAAATACTTGTGATTTAGCACCCAAAGGAAATGTCCATAGAAAATTCGTGTAATCATCAAGCAACAATAAATAGTAACGATGTCCAGCAGAGCTCAAGACAGGAGAAGTCCATAAATCAGCATGTATAATATCAAAAGGAAACAAAGTAGAATTTAAAGAAGTATGAAAAGGCAACTTAACATGTTTGCCAAAAATACAAGACTGACAAATAGGAGATTTAATGTTTGAAGAACAAGAAATTAACTGCTGATTTCTAAGAGATGAAAAAACAGGATCACCAGGATGACATAACCGAGAATGCCAAAGGTGTGGAGACAACACAGCTAGAGCCACTGGTGAGCCTGCAGACATGGATGAAGTAACTGGATAGAGGTCACTGGAACTGTTGCATCTCAAAACCGGTGTGCCCGTCCGAAAGTCCTTCACAGAAAAACCAAAAGGATCAAATTCTACTGTAGCATTATTATCTGTGACAAAACGACGAACCAACACTAAATTTTTGATAATATTCGGCGTATGCAAGACATTATTCAAACGTAATGTAGGATGAGATGGAATTAAAGGAGCATGACCAGAACCAGCGATAGGAATAAGGCTACCGTCACCAACTATAACTTGACGAGCAATACTAGAATTAAAATAAGGTTTTAGACTACCTGAGGTGGAAGTCATATGAGAAGAAGCGCCAGAGTCCATATACCAATTGGGATCCGGCTGCTGTAGGGTCATCGTGTGCATAGCCTGAGCGATGTCTGTCGGGGTAGGTGAAGCCATGTGAGCCTGAAGATGCTGCCCCAAAACACCCGAGCTGGTCGGATGAGCAGGGTAGCCCGAGTTGGGCCTGGGCTGCGAACGGGAGACTGGGCCGGGTAGTGGCTGTGATGGATATGGGCAAGGTGGACCGGTTGGGCTGCTACAGCTAGATCCGTTTCAGTAAACAGGCTGCAGTTGCCAATGGGGCCAGGCGGAAGGTGGGCCAGAAGAGTGACCGGCTGGGCCGGACCCGGTCCGGTGCTGAGAATTTGGCCGGCCACCAGTGGTTCGGAAATTACCACGACCACGCCCCCTACAACCTCGTGAGCCACGAGACAAATTACCAGTAGAAACATTAGACGGGTTAGAATGAGAATGTGAATCATCATTACCCGTCGAGGTAGTCAAGAGGGCCGAGGATGAAGACAAAGCCCCGGACGCTGCTTGTTTTTGCTTCCTTGTCTCTTCCATAATCAGCCGAGAACGAGCATCATAAAATGATGGCAATGGGTTGCATTGTTGGAGAAGCGTAGCAATGCCATCATATGCTTCAGAAAGCCCTGTAACAAGCTGAAGAACAAGTCTACTATTGGAGACAGGGGCCCCAACATTGGAGAGTTGATCAGACAAATTCTTAACTGCTTGACAGTATGCAGAAACATTAGAAAAATCATCTAATCGAGTAGCACAAAAACTGTTGCTCAAGATGAACAGCACGGGAGTGCTTGTTGTCTTGAAAAATATTACTCAAAGCAGTCCAAGCATGTGCAGCAGTGGTGTCAGGAGAAATGATAGTTTGCAACAAATCAGAAGAGATTGTACCATAAATCCATTGGAGCACTGCGGCATCCAGACTTTGCCAAAGAGCAGGGCTGACCGATGCATGGGAGGAAGAAGAGCTGGCGGTGCCCTTGGCAGCAGCTACAGATTTGGCATCATCTGATTTCTCGGTGGCAGCAGAATTAGCGGAGGAGAGAGCAACTGGTGGCGCAGGCAGCTCGGGATCGACATCCAGGAAAGCAACAGGGATGATATGGTGGAGGACATCGTGGACACGACAGTGGGTATTAAAAAGCTCAGACCACGTCGTGTATTGCCCCTTTTCCATCTCTAGAACAATAGGAAAAACACTCCTAATGTTAGCAACCATGAGAGCAGGATGAAGACGGGAATCAGCCATGACAGAGGGATGGAAGCCGAGCAACAGAACTGAGGAATGTTGTTGTGGAGGTGAAGAAGTCGTTGCTGCAGAACTTGAGAAAACGTTGTTGCAGAGGCGAAGAAGTTGTGCTGCAGAAGTGATCGCACCGTTGCAGAAGTTATCGCACGACGGCTGGGCTGGAAACGCACACTGTGGACGTACGATGCTGCAGAAGAGAAAATGGAATAGAAGAGAGGTGCGGCGAAAACGCAAAAAAATGGAATGGATCGATTTAGGTATCTGATACCATGTTGGAATGTAATTCCTGATTTTCTCATTAAGTGTAAGGGTATAAATACAATGGTTAATCATGATTCAAATACATGATTTACATTATCACTTAATTACAAAATACAAATGAGGAGAGCTTATCCTCTTTATCTAACATTGTATTTATGATGAGAAAATACAAATGAGGAGAGCTTATCCTCTTTATCTAACAAAAATAAATCGATTAAGAAGAGAATTAAACATGTGCGCATAGACGGCGAAGAAATTATTGATACTAATTTCTAGATATATAGCTGTTGTTGTATTAATATAGAAATGATCTTGCGCCGCTTGTCCAATAATATCATCGGCTAGCCGATCTCAGTGCACGCTGCAACCAAACATGTAGATACGTGAGTTTCATATGTTTTTACGTGTATACTCATGCAAGTCTCTTGTATAAACTTTTTTGTTTTCATAAACATGAGGGAATAAAATGAACAAACACAAACTAAAGTACAATTAAATAAGAGCATTTTTAATGTTAGGTTGACCGTTGATGGCTGACGGATGAAAACAAAAATAAGGGAGGGAAAGTAAAGTAAGAGAAAGAAGAAAAAAAATATTAAAATACTTTCATCAGTCGGCTACGTATCCGTTAACAGTAATCTTACTTACGACGTGAACCGCCGGCGAATAAGAGATTGTGAAAAAAAAATACTTGTTTTGTTTCCATCAGCCAGCTATGAGCCTATGAACTGGAGAAGTGTCGTTGTTTCAGCCGTTTGATAGGATTATTTTAATATATTATATATTTCCATTAGTTAGCACGAACAACTTAGCATTGAAGATGCTCTAAGAATGTGTCAGAATTCACCAACAACGTGTTAAAGAGGTAAACGAGTGGCAGGTAATGGAGGCAATGTGCAAAAAAAAAAAGTACTCTCGAATAGAATTTGGTTTCTAACCTTGAAGTATAGTTTTATTTGCGCACTAACCTAAAATATTTTTAGTAGAAACCGGTATATTTCTTTAATGATGCTATATATCCGGATTTTACCTGGTTGCTTAAAATTTGCTACCGATCAATTATTTTGCTTACTAACCCAATATTCCATTTATTCGACAAGGGACCGTCATGAGTAGTGTCGTAACTTCGCCAAAACCAAAAAACTGTAGTAAGAAATATGGGATATGGTGCAATTATGTTCCCTACTAAGTCTAGCTTCTAAGAGAAACTGCAAAGTTTGAAACTTATTACATTTTGTTGAAGTTTATTACACTTGGTTATAATTGTCACAATTCGTTCCAAAAATTATAATAGAATGTGAACGAGTTCCAACGTAACGTGTGTCTTTCCAAAACTAACCTGTAATTTTTCATAATCGATATAAAAGAAATATTTATATGATCTCACTAATTTCTGTAAAAACTAACCATTACTTTTTGCAAAACCTCGTCTACAACTAGTTATTGTGCTACTATGCCAGTGCTCAGTTTATATTTTGGGCTCCATGGTTGTAATATCTGGTTATTTAGACCTATATAATTTGGTTTGCTCTCATATTAAGTTCTTTGAATATGAATATTCTTTCATGTATTAGATTACTCCCCATGTTGGGATTATCATAAGATTGAGTTATAATGTTAGAACTCGATTAATTCACAGGTCTGCAATTAGATCATCATCATCTTGTAGTTACTTTCATTCTCACTCTTTATTTCGAAAAATAGGTTCTTTATAATATGTCTTTGGCGATAAAAAAACACAGATAATAAGGGTGATTTTTGCGCATATAATAAAGAGGTAATTCCACCTCAATATCCTAAATCTTTCATATTTTATTTAGAGTACGCTAAATTTTTTTTGTCATCTTAGTACTCTAAACTTTCATTAGTTCTATTTTAGTACACATTATTAACTTTCCATCTGATTTTCCATCCAAAACATGTAAAATGATCATAATAATTTTCACTAACAACTAAATTTAGGGTAAAGTTAACGATAGATACTGAAATAAAATTAATGAAAATTTAGGTTATTAAGGTGACACAAAAAAAATTAGAATACTCTAAATGAATTGATAAAAGTTTAAGGTATTAGGATGACAAAAAAAAATTAAGATACTTAAAATAAAATATAAAAAAATTAAAATAGTAAGATAGAATTGTCTCTATGATAAATAATTTATATATATGCACGAGCATATATAAGTAGGTAAGTAGTGGTGAGAAATTACGTGGTGCAGTCGATGGAAGGGGTGATCTTGTAAGGAAGGTTGAGTCCGCAGTCGCGTGGAAGTGAACCCAACAGGTCAGCGTTGACCTTGACGTTGGCGTGAGAAGTCTTGATGCACTTGCACACCGTCTGGCGATCCGCGGGGGACTTCGCCGCCGCATAGAGTGACTTAATGCCGCCGCAGCATGGTGCCAGCAGTGACGGAGAGCCGCCGTTTGTAAGGTAGTCGTGGCACGGAGACAATCTGCTCGACACCTGCTTGCACGTGACTGCTTGTCCGTTCGCCACATTCATCGTCAACATGACGACGATAGTAATCGTCACCATCGTCGTGTATGCGACCTTGTTGTTGTGAACTGGTGCCATCTCTGAGATGTATGTATCGATTGTGCATGGAGATAGAAAAGGGTATGTATTTATAATAGTTAGAAGAGGACGTGCTATTAATGTTAGAGTGTAAATGTTTGTGGTGACCACATTCACATTAGGGCAGAGCAGGGCAGGACTAGTTTGCGGGTCTTTATCAGAACAAGTAGAGCTGCCTAATGCAATTAATATCTGAGTTTTTTTGGAACGAGTAAAATGGGATTTGTATTACTGTGAAAAATAATCAATATTATGTAGGATTCAAAAGTTTTGGGTTTCAGGATAATGTCTGATGTTGTTGTAGCCCGACCAGCTCTCATAGATCCGTAGAATTACTCTATTTTCCTTCGTAAACACTAACTCACGAGATCCTCTTACCAGCATTCCAAAAGAACAGAACAAAAAGTAAATAGTCCATGTCACGCCCCAATTTCAATAAAACCGAACTCGGAACGCGAACGTTTAAAATAATAAAACAATTGAAACCTATTTTGAATAAACACTTTAAAATCACCTTTTAGTTAAACCAAATAACATTTACAACTTAAAACACGTCCCAACAAGTGGACAAAAGTATGGTATCCGTCGCTAGACTTAAAATAAACCCAGAATCTCGCTCCTAGCTCTTCAAGCTTCAGAAGCTCACCTAGTCCAACCTGCGACCGGTACCTGTAGGAAAAGCAGCTAGGGGTGAGCGTTCGCTCACCACCACGGATAACAGACTGACTACGGCATAATTAGTAGACAATGCCGATAACACCAACAACAAACTCAACACCGGGGAACACTATCCCCAACTCAAGTACTCCGACTGGCACACACCCACTGTTACCTTCCTCGACCGACTCAACACTCTGACACGTAAAGTAGACCCAACACAACGATCACGACCTCTTCCAAGGACTCAAAAGACCACCACACAACACCCAAGATCACAAAGGATCGCACACCAAACAAGATCACAAAGGATCGCATACCAGTTGCTCAGTAACCTCCCTCAATCACGCGCTTTGCCGAACCACTCAGGCCAGGCGGTCGACCTGTCTCACTCACGCGCTTTGCCGAACCACTCAGGCCAGGCGGTCGACCTGTCTCAGTAACCTCTCTCACTCACGCGCTTTGCCGAACCACTCAGGCCAGGCGGTCGACCTGTCTCACTCACGCGCTTTGCCGAACCACTCAGGCCAGGCGGTCGACCTGTCTCAGTAACCTCTCTCACTCACACGCTTTGCCGAACCACTCAGGCCAGGCGGTCGACCTGTCTCACTCACGCGCTTTGCCGAACCACTCAGGCCAGGCGATCGACCTGTCTCAGTAACCTCTATCGCTCACGCGCTTCCCCGACACAAAGTCGGGCCAGGCGGTCGACCTGTCTCACTCACGTAACCACAATCACAATCACAAGCAAGTTCAACAAACAGCAACAACACAGGTTCAACACTCCACAGGCACTCATGGCCACACAAGACACCAACAGTAAAACACGGACTCAACAACCCCACGGGCACTCACGGCCTCCCAAGACACACCAACAGTAACACACGGGCTCAACAACCCCACGGGCACTCATGGCCACCCAAGACACCAACAGTAAAACACGGCTCAACAACCCCACGGGCACTCACGGCCACACAAGACACCAACAGTAAAGTAACACGGGTTCAACAACCCAACGGTCACTCATGGCCTCCCAAGACACCAACACTAAAGTAACACGGGTTCAACAACCCAACGGGCACTCATGGCCACCCAAGACACAAACAATAAAGTAACACGGGTTCAACAACCCCACGGGCACTCATGGCCACCTAAGACACAACAATAAAGTACAATCAACCTCCGGGCATAATAATGCCTCCAACAGTTCTAATATCAACAGTTCACAATCAACCTCCGGGCATGGTCATATGCCTCCAGTATTCCTAATGTCGATAAGTTCACTGCTCCTACGACACTACTAAGTGTCACATGCTTTTCTAATATTTTCTACGTTCTCGTATCATGCCTTTCTAATATTCGATAAACCTACTTAACCCACGACACCCCAGTGTCACATGCAATTCTACTGTTAACTTTCCCTAGTCAGGGCCGAGATTCGGCTACTTTTCCCTACCTCGTATAAGTTCTCCAAAAGTTAACCAACAAGCTCCGGCGTGATCTCAGTCACTCGCCTAGCTTTTCTTTCCCTCGGTCTGCAGCACGATCTAAAAGAACACAATTTTAAACGCTTTTAAGCGTGCAGGCATAATGCTGAATTTTAATAAACTTGACGCCCAAAAGTAACACCGACAATGTCGATCACTCCCAAACTCCCCAATTACTCGACATTGTCGATATTGGACCCGGAAGGGCCCGATTCGCCCGACGTGGCGAATCTGCCCGGGTTTTGGAAACGCCCTTCCGGGGCTCCGAAAATTCCCGTTTTCGTTCCTACGGTCTTAGAATAATTCAAAGGTTCCTAGGCACTCGACGGAATCGAATTCCGACTTCCGAGTCATTTAATTAACGTTTAAAGTTTCTAAACCCGATAATTACAACTTTCGCATTTTAAATCCAAACTTCGATTCGGTTGTGGATAAACGGTCCGGGGAACGTTCTAAACCACCCGAACATAAAACCCGAGCACCCGAGCAAGTGGGCCCCACCCGGCCAGCCATGGCCATGGGTGGCTAGGGCCTTTTGGGCCCGGCCCACCATGGTGGTGGCCGGCCCTAGCTCCGGCCAGCCACCTCACATGGTGGCCGAAGCTCCTCCCGAGCTCCCAGTCACCGGAAAACGTGCTCCTTCACCTCCAAAACGTCTCCAACCATCCCCACACCTCATTTCCACCATAAACTACTCATTTTAACCAAACCCTTACATTTGAAATTTACCAAATCGAAGATTGATTAGGTGCTTACCGTAGAGGAAGACGAGGTGAACCCGAATCTACTATCGTTGAGACGAACCCATGGCTCGATCCTCGTGAATAGTGGACAAAACCTCCCAAGCTTCCTCTTCCTTCTCTCCCTTTCTTCTCTCTTCTTTCTCTTTCTAAAACTAACCATATTCTTCTTCTTTTTTTGAAATGGACGTGTAGTCATCTTCTTTCCCTTTTGTTTTATTAAAAAAAATAACAACTAACCCTTTAAAGGCAACAATAACCATCAAAGTCTTGTCTTGTCTTGTCCCAAAACCTAACACCACCACTTGTGGGTCCCACACCTTTTTGGGAAATTATCTACCAATTAGATTCGCGAAGTTCGGACGTTTCGGGCCCCGAACGGACACTTTTTCCAAGAAATTACGAAACTTCACGGGTTATAAGGAAACGGCTCAACTAAGACCGTTGCGACGACGGCTAAGCTTTTTGGATCCAAAACGGTCCTCGAATGGACCAAAACGTCGCTCGGTTGACTTTCCAGCGAAAAGTCAACATTTCCCAAATCGATCAGAAAGTTGCCCTGAGTCCCCCGGAACTCACTCTGGTCGATAACGGGGTCAACTTAAGTCTGGTATGACCCTCGGGGTCAAATTTAGGTTCATTTAAGTACCTGGCCAAAAAATTTAAATTTTCCTGTTTTTCGCAGGTTTGACTGGCGTGACCGGGAGTGGTTATTACAGTCCAAACACCGAAAAGACAAATACAATCCAACCTAAAACAAGTAACATAATAAAGCAGGAAGAAATAAAGTGTATCGTTTGCGGCTTTTCCGAGACTTCTCAGCACCGACCGTCCCGGGTCTGTGGGTATAGGCCGTGTTGGGACCATCCCGGGTCCGATGGAAGTTGTGACACCTCCGCCTGTAGAACCTGAGACTCCTCCTCCTCCGGCAACTGGTGACCCTATGGGTTCATACTTGTGAGCTCCAGAGCCTTCTTTATGCCAACAGACCTGGTATATTGCTACCCACCGCGTCATTTCCCCTTGGATTTCGTCTCCTTCGAGTTGATAGGACCCACTCCTCTAGCTTGGTCCTGGGATTCCTTTTGTTTCCCTTGCTTCGGGGCCACCTCACCTGAAAATACATCAAGAAAGATATTGTCCTCATCCTCCCCGACGTTAGCTAGGTTGTCAGGCTTTATAATGCTCGATTGTCCCGCTAACTTTTCCGGGTTGCCCTTAACTTTTTAGGAACTGCCTACTCTAGGGCATTTTTAGCCAAGTTTCCAGACTCCGAACGAGAATCCTCATTCCCTTGTAACACCTGAAACCCCGGGGTGCCAAAATACCCTTACCCCTATCTGCCCTAGCTCTTCCCACATAATCCCTAGTCGGATCCAGCGTGAGGGAAGTCAGCAAATCATCCACCGATGTGTCATGTGGTGCCTACGGGGCCCTCCAACCAGTATTGATGAGGTGATCTACATCCAGCTATTTTGTCACCCTGATAGATTCATCGTATCGGATTTCCTCCCGACCAATTCCAGGTAGATAGGTCGTACAATTTGTCATATGATGGGTCAACCTACCACATTGAGTACAGAACACAGGCATGTGTTCATACTATAGCCCCATCAGGGAGGTTGAGCATGACCTTGGAATCAGAGATGAATACGTCTCTTCAATGGGTGATCCACGTTTAGTCTGAACCTCATCAACAGAAAATGTTCGATCGGCGTACAATACGATTGAGGGCAGTAAGTACCTGAGTTCCCAAGAACGAGGCAAAAAGGACACGACCCGGGACGTTCCGGGCATCCCCTAGGGCATTTAATACTCGGACACCAATCTCCATACACCCGAACTGGATGTCCTCGATTTGCATGCAAGCCAAGAGTAAAACCAACATCACCGGATAGCCTTTGAAACTCCATGGGCCCCGATAGTGGATTTTCTCCATGGTTGCCCGGTATGGAAAATGGAAGGCCACCACGTCCCTTGTCAGGCAATCGATCTACTAACCGTCTACCTTCTAGAGATGAAGCATGAGCCCACAGAAAGCACTCTGATTGAAACATCCCAAGCCTGCAACCTTCCCCGCAAGAGAGAATCGGTATCGATCATCCACAGCAGCTTGGATAGACTCCGCCGAGATTTCCAAGATATCGTCTTCATCCTCCCAGTCTAGTACCACCGACCTCATCTCCGAAGTCAACCCAGGCTAATTTTAGGAAGCCATCCTCGGATCCGACACCACATGAGTAGACCAGGCCGGAGATAGCTTTGGAGAATTCCCCGCCGGGCCTTAAGGATGCGATGTGGCTCGCCTGGTCTCAGTATGTGGCGAGCGGATGTTTGGCCAGGCTGATGCTTGGCTTATCGTCGAGGAATTGGGTAGGCCCGAAGCTTTCCTATTCTCCGTTGTACCCCCTGACTTCGTATGGTGGTTGTGCGGAGATGCAGACGGCGAGGGAGGAGCGGTTAACACTGAATCTGGAGGGAAAAGGTTTGGGTGGGAGTTATCGGGGAGAAACGGGTGGGACGACTAGGTGGAGTCCCGGATAGAGGTGTCTGGAAACGAGAGGTGGTGGGTGTTCGTAGAGGGTGACTGGTAGTGGTGGTGGAGAGCTTGGTGACGACCGCTGCACCAAAAATGGAACGAGAGTAAAATGGCTTTTGCAACCCTAGAGAAAACGAGTTATTCCGTGTAAAAATTAATTTTTGAGTTAATGGTGATGTTTTTATATCGTTCAAAATGATTTATCAAAATGAATATTCCTAAGTGGATGCTACGATTTATAATATAGTTGATCTTTATATTTTTGGTTTGTTCTTTTTTAACAAGATACTTGGAATAATTTTTTTTGTCTTTAAGGTTTTTGATATTCCTCCAGTTTTCTATCTTCGTCTCCTCTTATCTCCATGATTTTTTTTATCAGCAAAGCATATTGAAATTGAAACTGTTCTTTGAAAAAAAGAACAAAGTTTGAGTTACAAGGACAACAGAAATCCACAAGGATTCTCAACAACAAACACAACCAGATCTCAACCCAACATGGGGAGCAATAACAAGGATCTCGACCCAACACGGGGAGCAACAACCAGAAACTTGAATAATGAAAACCACAAACTCTCTATCATCATGATTCATGACGTCGCCACCACCACATCCGTGGATCACCACATTTCACGGTCATGGTCCGGCCGATGTAATGGGGACCATGGTTCCAACTCTCAAGAGAAACTTCTGACCACACCCGACTTCGTCCCCACCTCCCCAATGGTGTAATGTGTCCAACGACATGGAATGTCCTGCCCTAGACTCCGATAACAACCCCTCGTGCATTGACCAGTCAAACGACACCATGAAACGGGGGAGAATATACCAATTCTCCAATGGATACCTATTGTAGCGGTCATGCAGGGACGTGATCACTTGCCCAGGTGGTCCCGATCTGCTTATCTGATGCTGCAACACCGTTGGGTAGTGAGTCTGGTTCAACCTCGTTCAATATGTGGCATTAGATAACGTGTAGCAACCATCTCTGACTAGGGGCCTTGTCTCGGATAGGGATCATGATCAAGCATGCCGACTCCATCTAATAGGAATGCACCCATGGAGAACGATATACACCCAGGACCTCGTGGTGGAAGAAGAGGTCGGACTAAGACTGGAAGCATTGGGATGATAGAGGGCTCTTTGTACGAACACTATGCTTTTCCGGATTCGCATTGTTGTGGACGTACGCCCTAGGATGCACCTACCAGTCGATATCTAGAACCAGGTGGGGAACTCAATGCTGGAGGAAGTCACCAACTGAATCTGATGAAAATTGAGGACTCGATAATACTCCCTCTCATAGAGAATTTGGCCCCATTGGGACGGTCGTAAGGCTTTCCAAACAACCTCGTGGTCTTCATGAGACCACTAATGAACCACGGGGTTTCCTAAAGGGGGCACATCCCGGCCCATGAACGGATTTTATCCTCTCCACAACCTCCTCCTCTCCCCGGAATACTCTTTGCCAGATTGTCGAGACAACATAGGTCCGCCCAAGTCAAAATTAAAAAAGCTTTTTGGATCTCCTGTGCCATTCATCTTGTGAATAGGGAACCACCCCTATATTATCCCTTGGTATAACCGGACTTCTTGTTATAGGATCAATGTTCTGAATGTCAATGTCTGGTTAATCTCCTACTAAATCACTCACTTTATACGTTATCCTTATCCTGCTTTAAACTAAAATGTTAAGTTTGAGCGGGAGTTTGACATTCAATCTGGTCTATTATACGTGAAAATATTCCAGCATCTTGTTTTTTAGCATAAAATATAATATTTTATTAATACAAATATGAGAGATCAGAACGATCATATAAACCATGAAAATAACGGTTATACATCACTTCTATAACCGTTAAAAATATCAACATAAACAAGAAAATATGTGGTACGGTGGGTCGGGAAATGCCCGAGCCTACAAAACACTCCAAAACCCATCTTATTTGGGAGCAAAGACATATATTATTCCACATAAAGATTCTCATAAATCTAGCATATTTATATGAGGGTTTCCAAATTTTACATGAAGTACTTGTGGGTCAATCGAGTATTTGATAAATACTTTAGAATTTCTCACGTACCTAAACTTGTAGATGGATCAAATTTTAACATTAGCTCAAACTTATGAGGTATGGATCCATAACTTATTATTTTTAGCTTCTTCAAAATTGTTTCACATTTTACTATTTGATGAGACAAGCATCTCATTTTGAGAAAGAAAAGAGATAAAACAACATATCTCAGTTCTGAATGTTCAAACTTATAATTAGGTGGGCCACAAGGCCAATTCTGTCAATTTATATGCATAAGGGCCCCGGCTCAACTTGTCCATCGGGCTCGTATATTTGTGGCCCGTGAATGATTTGCTTTACCTTTAACTATTTTGGAGAAATTATGCGATTGTTTGTAACTTATGTATAAGTCACTAACACTACCAATTTAAATTGTATAATATTATCTTTCCAAAAAAACTCTCGCAAGTCGAGATTTCCTTCTTTTCGAGAAAACTTTATCTCACCTATGGAGTCTGTTATTCTTGTCGCCGACATGACTACAGCTAGACTCGCCGGTCTTGTCCCATCGTAGTCAGAACTGGTGCAGGCTCTCCCACGTGTGCCTCCACCTCACCCCACGTCGGCCGTGAGGCCTCCCATTAAACTGAGGCGCAGAACAAACTCTAAACATTCTTCTGCCGCCCCGGTCTCTCTCCCTCTCTCCTCCACGACGTCTCTCATTTCTCCTCCAACTACGACAGTCGTGGCCTTCGTCCCTAGTACGCCTGACCCTCTAGGTACAGCTCGGTGGGGTCGGCCTTTGAAGAACCAAATCTTAGCTTCCTCTACAAGCAACACTAGATTTTTGGTGAAATATATCCCCCCCCCCCCCCATGGTCGAGCTTAAGATTATGGAATCTGATCCCGGGGATGTGCAAGCTCCGCTACTCCCTGCTCTCTAGTCATCGGTGGAACCTGCTCCCCCATCGTTGCATCTACTCCGATCGTCGTCGCCGCGCTCTCCACCAGCACTACGTTGTCTACAATACTACCCACCGCCAACTTCTTGCCCCACCTAGTCCGGGATCCTTTTAAAGGGAAGGTCCCCATGCCTGAGTAGAGGAGGCCGGAGCCAGGGAGGACGGAGGTGATTGTTCTCTATGAGGGGGTCGGGGCTCCCAATACTGCTCGTGTCCTTGTGATCCCAACGTTGCTCACATCACCATTAGGAATGACCCAGTGACGCAAAACCTTCAGACCCAAGGAAGTCGGCTCCTCCTCAGTGGCGCCTCCCTCTCTGCATGTCTAGATTTCCAACTGCTCAACATTCAGGATGGTCTCTCGGCTTGCTCTTTGGATGGGGAGGTTGAGGTGATGGTCCGTACACCCGGGTGAGACCATCCATACTGGCAAGGCAATAGTTTGTCATGATAGGTAAGTTGTGGTCGTCTAAGTTTCCCCGAAAAGAGTTTCTCATTCGAATAATCACCAAGGCATAGGGTAAGTCGGTCGAGGGACTGGTGATCAAAGACATCGGACCGGGGACCTTCGGATTTTACTTTGAGACGGAGAGAGCCTGGACATAGGTTTGGGATAATGAACCATGGTGCTTCGATGGGAGACCACTTTTTTTGGGTGATCTGAAACCGATGGCTAGAGAACCCCCACCCTGGATAGGATCCAACTATGGGTGCATGCCCTAGGGCTCTATGTCCATGTCACATGCGATCAGTGGGGTACATGTTGGGGAGGAGCAGTAAAGGTCCGTTTTTGGCATCCTGTGGAGCGCCCTCTTCGAAGGCACCTCATACTTTGTTATCGGGAATTTCCCGATCCAGTTCGTGTCACACTTACCTATAAAAAAATTACCCTCTTTTTGTTATAACTGTGGGATGATAGGCCACATTGTGGCCGAGTGTGCCAGGGAGGTGGTGGGTACACCTCGGTTTGATTCCTGGATGCTGAAATTCCCGAAGGACCATCAAACCAAGGTATATGCCACAAATTAGTACGATCAGGCGTCTCAGAAGAAGGTATCCTCGACTACTGCACCTAAGGTAGCCCTGTCTCGGGGTAGGAGCCCAATAGTATCCTCGGCTACTACACCTAACGGAGCGGGCCGCTCGGTCAGCCCAGGTTGGATAAACCTGGTAATCGACCGGCTCTCGGGTAATGGGAAAACCGTCGGCACGGTCTTGCCTGGGCATATAGATAGAACTAGACTTGTAGCAGGAACTGAGTCTGGTATTGGAGCAGGACCTGGGGGAATTAAGAGAGGGTCCACTGGGGAACCTTTGGACAATCAGGGGCGGGCAAGCTGGCCCACATGGAGGAATGAAAAGAATTCAGTGATCCAGGGATTGGCCTTGGGAGGGGTCCCCGAACAGAGCTCTACCCCCTCGTAAAATCAATGATCGCACGTTCAGTTTAATACAACGAATAGAGCATGAAGGCTACACCTTGAGCAGCAATCCTTTGTTTCGTCATAGCTTAGTTTTATTTTCAGTACGTCTTTATGACATTTTCAACACTGGTTATATTGGATTACTTGTCTCATAGTTTTTTTTATAAAAAGACTTATTGGGGCTTTTACAATATAATTACTTTTTTTATTTCGTGGTCAAGGACATCCTCATGATGCACTCTTTTGTAACTGATATTTAAAATAATGTATTTTGCACCTCTCATCTCAAAAAAAAAATTGTATAATATTTGTTTTTGTAACAGATAATATTATAATAGTACCCATAATAGTATTATAATTTAGGAAAAATATTGGAAATATACATGTTTAAACATATAAAAATGGAGAGAAAAAATAGTTAAAATAACAAAATAATACACTATTAAAAGAAAAGAAAATTAATTAATAGGGAAGATCGTGTCTTACAATAGAAAATAAAGTATAGAGCAATAAAACCTCATTCTTGAACAGTAGAATATTATGAAAAACTAATCAGGTTATGTGCAGCCTCATTATTATTTCGGGACAAACAAAAAACAACCACATCTCCTAGAAGACTACCACATATCCTCCAAATAAAGGGTTTTTTAAAGTATCGAACAATCGTATGAGAACGACCGAACCCACATTTGAGGTATCTGATTCACCTCCGAAACTTGTACTCACTATTCCATTTTCTTTTTCAAAACCAAACACTCAGTCAAATGATAGAAGAACACCCCCACTTAAAAACAGACCACAAAAGTTTTAATAGTCACATTCAACTTAATCGTTGAAGTAGTTCCATCTTTCAGAGCTCAATGGATGATTTACTTCTCACCTCGTTTTTATGTAGTTCTTCTCTTGCATCAGATAAAGCTTTCGCCAATATTGATATACTGATCTCGCTGAGAGACCAAATAGGCAGAACCGCAAGCATGACCAATAAAAACATCAATTAGGAGAGACCTTCTCATCACATGTTGAAGAAAGAGGTATTACGCAAAAAAAGACTATATTAGCTAATGTCTCTCGATGCCCCACACGGAACCAATCGAAGGAGATGAGAAGGTATCGTAAATTGGGATAATGGTAAACTCAAGATTTAGCAACACTTGAGTTAGTCTATTTTAAGAAAACAATATAGTACAACTAAAGTTGTATCATAAAAATACATCTCCATCGATCCATCAACATCATGCAATAAAATTTGAAGTTATTATCAATGCCATATTGATGGGAACGAAAATGAAACATCATGATAAGATTGGAGTGAAATAAAAGAGGTGTTATTATTAGAGAAGAAAGGCAATGGAGACAGATAGAAAACGAAACATTCGAAAGGAAATTACAAGCAGAAATAGAGACTCGCTCACGTGGAGTCCCCTTTTCTTATTTTATTAAATTATAACTACTATCCTCCATGAAACTCCATTAATCCGCATCTAAGCTCTGCTCTTCACTTCTCTCTTGTCCTCATTTCTTCACTTCACACTGCAACAAAACATAAATATAATGATCAGAATACTTATGCTAAATGATGATCGCAACAAGAAAGTCACTAAGCACAAATATTGAAAAATGATCATCTGGACTGATCTTAAAATTACAGATCTAACATAAAAAAGAATATATGTAAAAAAGTCGGACACTGACCACCCGTTGTGCTAAATAACTTTTTAATGTATTTTTATGTCATTCAAGTAACATCATCTTTACGGTATTTATCATAAAAAATAATTATTGATGTTTTTGTCACCAAAAAACCCGACTCCACCACTGAATATCTAGTATTGTATATGAAAGCTTAATCAGATTCTCACCACGGTCTTATGTATGTAAGAAATTCAAACTAATCTATAAAACACTTGAGTTATTATTATTCAAAGGGATTAATTTGCAAAATAGTCTAGAAAATTTAATTTCTTTAGTAACCCTTCTTCTCACTTGAAATCCTTGTAAAGTGGCATTTCCTTTGAACGGATTTTTAATTTTATCTTTAACGAAAATGCTTGCTCGGGTATGACTTGTGCCTGATCTAGTGTTTATGATTATTATCGATAGGGTGTATCCCATGTTCGATTGAGCAGTTTATTAAGGATGAACATGTGACTTTATCTGCATATGGGACGAAGACCATAGGGTGAAGGCGACAAATGGGTTATAGGCCAAGGCTCTAATACCATGTTAAAGCTCAGTCCTATTCAAAAGTTCGAATTGATGGGTAGAGCCATTAATATGTTGATTAAATGCTTAATTTGTCCATACACTTTTTATGTCAGATTATATTTCAACAAAATGTGTTTTTAATTTTCATAATTACTCGGATATGAGTTAACTTTAACACTGCACGGTATTTTATTTTTGACGTGCATATATATATATGTATACCTCTTGCAGTCGGTGGAAGGGCTGATCTTGTAGGGGATGTTGACGCCGCACTTTCCGGGGAGGGAGCCGGCGAGGCCGTAGTTGATGCCGGAGATCCCCCTGGCGGTGGACTTGATGCAGTTGCAGGCGGCCTGGCGGTCGGGGGTGGTCCTGGCGGCGTTGTTGAGGGACCTCACGCCGCTGCAGCACGCCGGCGGCAATCCCCTGGCCATACCCCTCAGGTAGCCTATGCACGGCGACAGGCTCCCCACCACCGTCCCGCACGATATCGCCGCCTCCGACACCGGCGCCAAGGCCACCACCACCAGGACGAACAGGCAAGCCAGCTTCATTGCAGCCATGGTTATAGTTACGATGATTATTAGTGGAGTGAGGTTGAGTTTGTGAGTTGAAATTGGTGAGGGGTTTTGGGTGTATTTATAGGGAAATTTATTGGGGGTATTTGTGGACTATTGTGGACAGTATTGTACTGTAACACATGGATTCAATCAATGTGGTGATTATGGATCCTTGTGCTACCACGCATAAACATGCACCACTTGAATAAAATAATCATTTTACTATTACTCTTGTGTGGAATAAATGTTCACTTGTGATTTATCACATATTGATATAACAGAGTTCTGCTAAATAATATAGGGGATGAGAAATCGGATAGAAACTACTCTTATCCTAAAAACTGTGTGAACCAATCTAAGCCACACACACCTAAGATTTAACATTCACCATGATGTCACATCATCAGCCCAATTCTACCCAAGTTCACGCCACTTTCATCATTTCTCACCCAAGCAAGGGCATAATTGTAATAACATGATGTCATGTGGACAAGTGTCCATTTTTTTTCTTAACAAATTCACTAATTTAATATTTCCCGATTCGTTTGAACTCCGATTAGCTTCAAACTTGCGTCAATATTTTTATTTTTACAAGGGCTTTAAATCAAGATCAGTCATGAATATATATTGAAGCACGCAAATAAAAAGTTATATTGGGGTGATAAAAACAATGTTGAGTGTTGATAAATCTTCAATAATAAATTTTTTATATCGGGGTATCAAACTAGTGCTAAATGTTGATAAAAAAACATGTTCTGGGGTGATAAAAAACAGATAATGAGGTGATAAAAATCACGTTCAATTAAAAATAAGGGTGATAAACTAGAGTTTAGTGTTGATAAAAAAAACATGTGATGGGATGATAAAAACACATGTAATTTAATGATAAACATAATGTTTAATGTTGATAAAACTAGTGTTTAGTGTTCATAAAAAAACATGTGATGATGTGATAAAAATCATGTTCGAGTTTGGAAAATGAGGTGATAAAACTAATGTTCAGTGTTGATAAACCCAGTGTATATTGTTGATAAAAATTACCCAGACTTTACTTTTTTTTAAATCAGCCCCGAAATAAGGGTGATAAACTAGAGTTTAGTGTTGATAAAAAAATGTGATAAGATGATAAAAACACATGCAATTTAATGATAAACATAGTGTTTAGTGTTGATAAAACTAGTGCTTAGTGTTCATAAAAAAACATGTGATGATGTGATAAAAATCATGTTCGAGTTTGGAAAATGAGGTGATAAAACTAATGTTCAGTGTTGATAAACCCAGTGTATATTGTTGATAAAAATTACCCAGACTTTACTTTTTTTTAAATCAGCCCCGAAATAAGGGTGATAAACTAGAGTTTAGTGTTGATAAAAAAATGTGATAAGATGATAAAAACACATGCAATTTAATGATAAACATAGTGTTTAGTGTTGATAAAACTAGTGCTTAGTGTTCATAAAAAAACATGTGATGATGTGATAAAAATCATGTTCGATTTTGGAAAATGAGGTGATAAAACTAGTGTTCAGTGTTGATAAACCCAGTGTATAGTGTTGATAAACCCATTATATAGTGTTGATAAACTCAGTGTATAGTGTTGATAAAAAATACTCAGACTTAACTTTTTTCAAAAAATCAGCCCTGAAATAATTTTTTTTTCGTGCTTCAAAATATATTCATGACTGATCTTGATAGAAAGCGCTTGAAAAAACAAAACTAATGGCGCAAGTTTGAAGTCAATCGGAGTTCAAACGAAGCGGGAAAAATTAAATAAGTGAATTGATAAAAAAAAAATATATATATATATATATATATATATATATATATATATATATATATATATATATATATATATATGATGATTTTACTAAAAAGCATTTACCACTTACTAAAAAGTGCTGCTTTTTTGCAGTCAACAAGTCAACAACTCAATTGCATCTCATCCATCCATTCTTAAAATGAATGGTTTGGATTGGTTCACACGATTTTTACGTTAAGAAGTGATTTCTATTTGATTTTTCCTCTAATATAGGGTATCCGCAACTATTTTTGAAATATTATTTTAATCATATTTATTTCCTTCTATGGTTAAAAAATTACGAGGTATGATTTTTTTTAGCGGATAACGAGAGTAATATATTAATAAAAGAAATTCTTTGTAGGTACAAATCTAAAGCGGATCATCTAGGAGAGACAACTAACAATTGACATAATTGCAAGGAAATAAAGTAACAGATCCACATATCGTGGGACAACTAGTAAATTAAAAATTACTCTTTCACCGAAGTGTTTCAAATATGTTGACAGGAGAGTGTTGTGATAGCGGCCGAGGCAACCGGTACGGCGATTGAAGACTATATGGTAGGACCGAGTGAACCCTATGATCCGAACATGCATAAATTAACTTTGTATTGTACTCTAGTAGAATATTGAAGCCCAAGAATGGCGGTCTGGAAAAATCTGTAACCAGGGACTAAAATGGCTCAATTGGACTATACATCATCCCAAAGAGCCAACTGATGTCGTCCCCACTCTGATGATAATTAGGGCCTTTAGAAACGTAAAATTGTTGGTTCCCAATCTAATTGAAGAACGTCGCACCAGTACTTGTGGAAGCGATGTCACCCTTTGTCCAGTGAGGCGGTATTACCGGTAGACCCCCCCCCCCCTACTAGACCACGAAGTCCTCATTGATCGAGGCGAGGGTATGTTCCGCGCATCGTCGTTTGTGGTGTCCCTCAATTGGACTACGCATTCTCCTCTAAGTCAATGCTCAAGATTAGCGTCGGAACATTGAATGTCCGAGCACTACCAGTAGACAGGTACGTCATGTCGCTAACTAAGGATCAAGTCCTTACGGTGCCTGCCTACCCTGGCGACAGACGAACAACAGGTGTGAGTCGAAGCACCGACCAATTTCTCCCGCTGCCTCCACTCTGTCCTCCGCTGTTAGTATAGTTGTCGGCTTGCCCGCCTGAGATCACCCCGACGTCTCCTTGACCATCAACTTCCTGATGTTCTACGCCGTCCGCCACCACCGGTGGTCGACCGCCTGAACACCTCATCCTACCAACCGACACCGAGTTCGGAGCCGCCATGATAACCCTCACCGGCCAAAACTCGAATAGCCTTATGTCGCCACCACCTTGATCCGCCATCAATTGTCGCGTAGCCCTCTGTTGGGTCGTTCCCTTCTCTGCCACCTGATCTACTTGCCCTCCCAAGGTCAAACTGCATACCCTCCCCTTGGTTTCTCGTCCAACACCACCGATAAACAAGAGCCCTTGACCCCTCCATTTATTGCGGGCCACCACCTCAAACACCCAACGAGAAAAATCCCCAATCCCTTCTTTTTATCACCTGTCGTATCCTGTAAAAACCCCACAACACTCCAGCAACTTACAAAACACAACAGGAGGAGAGAAAAGGGAACCTCCATGCTTGATTGATATCCTATAATAGTGAATAATTCACCAAAAAAAAATCAAGCGACGACAAATGAGGACGAAAGCCGCCGCTCAATCCTTTTTCTCTCTGGTTGTCTAGGGTTTTTGATAGCGCTATTGTTGGTTACTTACGAGGTATGATCAATTCGAGAGAGAATGAAGTGAAAATCATATGAAAAATATATAAAGAAAATGCAAGGAGCTTATGAGAAGAGATAGAGAGAAAATATAATATAATAATGTAAAAAGTAAATGTGTAGATTATAGAGCGTAAAGCTAGTTAATTTTTTTTTATATCGTCTTTTTATTATAATTTATTTTTGAAAGGATGACTTACAAAACTATATCCGATAAATAAGTGAAAATTTTATCAAATGGGATAAGTATCCTCTTCCACCTATACTAAGGCGCGGCCTCTCTAAACCGACTCTGCTAGGGTTTAGGCGAAGCTTTGCGAAATTCACCATAGAGAACTCGAGCGCGATGGAGGGCGGGGGCGACATCAACGGCGACGGGGTGCACTAGGGACCCTACCTATCGGAGCAGGAGGCTAGGGTCGGGGATCTCGTCGTCGGGGACGAGCTCCGAGCACCTGGTGTGGAGGAGTCGGGGTTTGAACCGACGGAGGAGACGGCGGCCACGGAGGCGTTGTGGCCGGAAGAGGAACCGGAGGAGGACGAGGAAATGGCGGACTTGGAGGGGCTGCGGCCGGATCCGGTTGTCTCGCCTATGATGCAGTTCTCGGCTCGCTCCTCGGAGATGGACGTTGGGTGGTGGGCGGCCGGGTCAGGACGGGACCGACTGGCCTTCGCCGGACGTCGACGAGAAGACCACGCCCCAGACGTTTGGGGAGTGAGTCGGGACGGCGGGAGGCGGTCGGGGATGACGTCGGGGCTGTGTTAACTCCAGTGCTGCCGAAGATGAAGGGGGTGGGGGTCAACCCGATCCCGATTTCATCAGACTCGGTGATCACGCCGGAGGAGCCGCCGGAAGCGATTGCTTGGCGACGAAGAAAGGGGAAGGAGCCGGCGGCGCCAGACACGTCTAGGGTTTCGAGGAGTCGGGTCGGGGACAATACGGGCCTGGGACGAGGTTTCATGGGGGATGCGCGTTGGGCCGGCACAACAACTCGGGCTGGGCTGGAACAATACCCGGGCTGGACCCGGGGAGGAGACGGGGATATAGCCCGATGGGCATCTCAGTACGGAGCCGGTCAAAGGCAGACAGATGGGTCGGATGGGGCACGGAGGGTCGGGTACAACCCGACTATGCCGGTTCACGGGAACTACTCGGGTCAAAGGAATCCGACCCAGGTGGGCAATCCACCAACTATGGGTAGGGGTGTTTAGGGGGTCAGGTCGGAGCACTGGACTCTCAAATGGGGGCAATGAGAATTAAAGAGGTAGTTGTACCGGTTCAGGAGGTCAGTCACCGTGGGAACTTGTACAGATTCGCCTTAGCGGCCAAAGTCCTGACTACGAGAAATATTTTTTTGAAGTCAGTAGTGGCACGCATGGAGGATGTCTGGGGAATGAAGGTTGAGGCTAAACCTCTGGAAGGTGGTCTGGTCGCTTTCATCTTCCGTTCAGCTAAGGAAAGGGAAAGGGTCCTGTTGGGAGAACCATGGTCCTTTTGGGACTCCCTGGTCCTATTTACAGATCTGAGGGCTCACATGCAGGTCCAGGACCTGCAGTTCCACCATTTCTCGGTCTGGGCAAAGGTGTCCAATCTACCAGTATGAGCTTGGACGAGGGACGTGGGATTCAGAATAGTCAACACGCTAGGAGTCTGTCAAGGCGTGGATGTGGATAAGGATGGACTTTGCTGGGGGGATTTCATGAAAGTCCGAATCAGGGCGGATATCCGAGTCCCATTACAGAGTCAGCTCTGGTTCCGCCTATCTGTCTCTCAGGTACGCACGCGTCTCAATATTTCATATGAGTACTTACCTGAGCACTGCTTTGGGTGTTGCTGTGCGGGACACCTGTTCCCGGTCTGCCCGATGAGTGGGGGCGTCCGGGGGGACACTGTTGGGTTTTAACATACATAAAGCAGCAGAAAATTAAAATTTTAATCTAAAACCCAAAAGCCGGATCCATGTAATTCGATTAACCGATAAGAAAAACGAATAGAAACGGTTACCTTTTGTGGTTTCGATGCCTGGTTCGAGACAGGGACTTTTGAGTAGAATTGCTTCCGTACCCTTTTCGATCGAGACGTCTCCAACGGGATCCGTCCTCTGTACATATCCACACGAGCAAGTCTCGATATAGTGTGCTAGCACTAATAACTCTCAAAACCCTTTTGAGAAATCAAAATATGAACCGTATATTGCTTTGGTAGAAGGACAGAGAGCAAATGAAAATAAAACTATCTCACGCACGCCACTCTCAAAACTGTCAGCCAAAGAATATATTCACTCTGCTTATTTTTAAGAGTTTGAACGTGGTATTCAAAACTCCCCAAAAATAGCACCAGTCAACACTATTTCCGTGAAAGAATGATGCACTACCATATTTGAAAACAAACCTTTGACTGTGACCTTTTTCTTTTATATAAAACAATACAACTTTCAATTTAATTCAAAAGCTAATAAAACAATTACTTTCACATTTTTGACCGTGGCCTTCCTCAAAGAAGAGTATTAATCATTTACAATATACATCATGAATTAAAAATGAAATTAAAAACTTACTTATTGTTTTGGTCGTGGCTTTCAAAACAAGAACTAATAACTTTTAAATTTCATATCTTATATTAAAATATCAAATCTCATTTGACATCCATTCTACCAAAAAATAAATTGTTATCTTAAATATAACTTTTATATTTAAATAACAATCTAGAATATATATATTTATCATATAAATACATAAATATATTTTTCATATTTAATTAGACTTTTAAATTTCTAATTCATTTTTGGGCTTGCTCTATGTGTGACCCTACAGGTTCATACAACGTTGGCAGTGGGCCCGAAATCCTCATTCCGTCCACATGTCATAATTGGTCTCTAGCAAGACATTATGACTACCCAAAGTTATATGAAGATCGACAATCCGATTCAACCTTTTACCGTTAATATCTTAATCCTTTTGTCATCAATAGCTTGATCGCATATAAGGCATATGATCGTCATCCTTATTTTATTCGACCGTTAGTTTCTTGATCTTAAGTAGACTGCAAGTGATAACTCATTATCGATTCGCATGGCCATGCATTTCTGCAGTCTCACTTATCAAGGGGCCCAAACGATATCTCTCATATTTACATGAGTGACAAATCCCTTATCAGTCGCTCACATTCCTCACATAGACAATTATGTATACAACAACAATCTTTATTGTTGTCCGGTCAAAGACAACGTTGAACTGCGTCAAGACACACAACCACCTATGTAGAAATCCATGACGACTATAAGGTCAAAGGACTTAAGTCATATTACGGTACTGAGAAATACTCATGACAGTTCCTATGTAGTATTCTCACATTGGGTCATCCAATACCATTTCCCTAAATGACATCTATGATTTGACTTCATATCCAATATGAATGATCAGTAAAACGTGATCATCAGCCAACATCATACTAGTCTTAGTATATCGGTAAGACCAGGGATCATTGGAATAATACTCTCTTTTTCTTCTAAGAGTTTTACTATCAAGTCACGTAATTGATGATCTTAGAAAGAGTCGATTATTCATGCAATTAACATTTAACAAAATGATAATGAAAGTGCCAATGTATTAATAAATGATAATGTGATACAAGAAAAGATTGGCCTAGGGCATAAAACTAACAGTCACCAACAACCTAGGTTGGTATCTGTCTGTGGACAATACACCAGAGGGGTTGGGGTGTATTGGGCTGCAGACCTAACATCGCCGCGCGTAGGGCCCGGGTCTGGCACGACGGGATGTTACAAACACCCTGAAGGCACCAGGGGATTCGAGGTCGGCATTGGAGAAAGCGAAACATGGGAAGGCCGTCCCGGGGACGAACTGGACTTACCTAGGGGATTCGGAGAAAGGAGGCCAATCTAAAGGGGTACCAAAGACTCCGCCAAGGCAGGAAGGAAAAGGATGGTGGGGTCCGCAGGAGGAAGGGGAGGAAGAGGTGCCGGTGGGTTGGCTACCGCGGGAACTGACGCCATCTCTGTCTGGAAATAAGAGGATGGTGAGGGAGGAGGATCCTAAGGAGGAGGAGGAATCTGAGGCGTCGAATGAGACGACATCTGCAGCGGCGGGGGGCTTCAAGCACCCTCGCCTCCAAGAATGAGTGCGGAAGGTGCCAGGGAAGGTTTGGTCGGTTGTACCTCTTCCCTGGTGTATAGGTGACATTGGTACCACCAACAGCTTATGAGTTACTTCTCTACCACTTCGGAGTCAGCAATCCCGCGTTCAGGAGCCCTACCAATATCAGTCAAAGGAGGACGACGCACGCTGACTTACTGGGGGAGTAACAGGTCCACCATCGCATGTTTATCCTCTGATCTGCTCGATCAGTTTCTTATGGTTGGAGTATACTGTATCGGTGTCCATGGATGCTACCGCAGTCCCGCCCCCCGACCGCAATTATGTCTAAGAGCGAAATTTATCTTTCTGCACTTGTTTTTCCAATTCTGTTAGTTTGGTTATGTATGGTGACTCCCACGTTTGTGGGCACCGGACTGCTTTGAATTAATAATATCATCATTTATCTCGAAAAAAAAATATCCGATAAATAAGTAAAAATTGACATGTTATGACTTTTATTCTCGCATAACCGGTAGAAAATCAAACCTCATGTATTTGTCCGTTTTATTTATTTTCAGACAAATGTACCGAAAAACAGGTGTATAGCTGAAATAGCCATCAATCACAAGAATTTTTGTCTTAAAAATAAATGAAAAGATAAATATATGGAGTTTGACCTTCTACCAAATATATATATGAAAGCAAAAGTCAGGACGAGACATTTTTGGGACGAAAAATCATTAGAACATGTACAATGTTGAAGTTCGGGATTCATAATATTGATTATGCATAATAGTTAAGCTGAACCTCTTAATTAAACTGTATGGTTCGTGGTTCTAAGTGGATGATGACTGAATGTTAGTTTTTTTTTTCATTTTCTCGATTCAAAGTGTAAATCAAAGTTTTTTTTATCAAAAACATAAAATAATTTTTTTAGAACAATATGAACCTAATGACTATAAGTTTGCACAAAGTTGGGCTTAGATTTATTAACAACAGAATTAAAATTTAATAAATATTAAAACTAATAAGACATGTGGCGTCTATTGATTGATTGGTCGTGATTCACGCTTCGTGATTCACTAAACCAAGAACCGGAAACATGAGTCGTTCGTTGTGGGTGCTCTTAGACGGCCAAATTTTGTTGCCATCCTTAACAACCACATAATAATTAATTGGGTAAGGACATCTCTAACTGATTCTTATATTAACTAATAAATAATTATCACTTATATATTTTTTTATCCTTCGTGTTTTTATTATAAAGATACTAAATGTTACATGCTAAAGAAAATATAATTTTTTAGCATATAGATGAAACTTTATTGATATAGAAATAGAAAGGTTATAAAGACCGTATAAAAATGAAAATCAGTTAACAAGATGAGATATAGTTTCGATGACGACTGAAATATTGATCCTATAACTAAATGCCCGATGGAACTCAGGGAGGTGTTAGGGGTTATTCCTTATTCTAACTTTACTTGGCGCTGCGAGTTCATGAGACTTTCCACGTCTCGACTTGAACGGTTCTACCACGTCGTTCAAAGATTATGTTAGGGAAAAGAAAAGAATGGGTATCAGAAGGCATATGATTCACATACACCTGAAGTGCCCTAGGTGATCTGCGAGTCTGCTCACTGTGCCTCGCTACTTCCCCATCTTCAAGGAAAAGAAGAGACTGGGAATCAGAAGGCATCTAATTCATAGAGGCTGGGGTGTGACTACTCGTAGACTCCCCGAAGTGCCTTGCTGACTCATGGCGACTTACGAGGATGCTCATCGTGCCTCGTTACTTCCCCATCTTCCTCGGTATTGTTCGTGTAGCCCATAGTACCTTGGGTAGGGGTGTCGGATCCATCCGACCTCGGGGAGGAGAAGTACCAGTGGGGCTCCGCCATCCAGTGGGTAGAGGTGCCTGAATCATCCAACCCGGGAGGGGATGGATACCAGCGGGCCTCCTCCCTTCGTACCCTAGAGGTACCCGTGAAGACATGATTAGTCCAACGGTCCTCATTCCGTCAAGTGTCTCGGGGTTGTCGACAATCACCTCTTGGATGGTGCATGCACGAATGGGTGTCCACCGCAACACAGATCCGTAGCATCATATCTGTCACCCACAATGATCAGGTATGGCCTTGCTCGTCTGATCCTACGTTGATCGGTTCGAAGAAGACTCACTCATGGTACGGATAGGTCTCCCTTGATCGGGACCACCGGTCCTGCACGAGATGTGGTTGTGGAGTGGGATCCTCCTCACGAGACCAAGTAGGTTGCATTGTTTCTTGACGGCGCTTGGAGCATGATCTGAGGATGCATTCCCGTCGATAGGGGTAGGCTTGTGTCGAAGTCAGCGGTCATTCCCGAATAGGTCATTTATCCCTAATACTCGCTGCAATATCATGTGACATCCATTGGAGGATGGGACCGTTATCTTCCTCTACTAAGCCTCTCCTATGTGGTGTCAGTAGTCGAAGATCCGTCATGGGCCGATGGTCCCCACATTGGGATAAGTCATCTCGTTTGGGAGCAGATGACGGTACGCGGTGAGGGCATTTGTTCTTCCTATGATATGATCCACGTTACCCATCTCGTCAGTCGAGTCGTGGATGTCGACTGTTAGGTAAGCGGGATACAACTGGGGTCTTCGAGCATGAAGATTGTGAACCCATGATGGAAGGACAGAATCAATATTGAAAATAGTGGCAGTGTATTCTTGCTCCGATTTAGGAGATTATTGAGGATTGTAAGTAAATTCCGAGAAAAATGTCGGGCTTTCGGGTGAGGTATGTTCGATGGGAGGGTAATAAGGTAGCACATGAGCTGACTAGGAATGCATATATTTGGGTTGATTTTAATTGGACTTGTAATGTTTTGTCAGGACCTATTCTAGGTTTTGTGCTTGTAGATATTGCGTAATGTAATACACCAATATTATTAAAAGAAAAATATCTTCTCATTTTAACTAATTATAAGCATGGTTGTAAAAGTCCCCGCCTAGGCCCCAAAATCTATAAGAACGTCCGACTCGCAGTCTCGCTTAGGCCCCAAAATCTGAAAATCACCTGACTCGTCGTCCATCCCGATTAGTCAAAAATTTGGGAGTCTGGTTTGTGAAATCGGACATTTGAAAAAGAGATGAAAAGTGAGAGAGACGATATGTTTGTAATGGTCTTAAATTTATTGATAAAAAATAATATGGAACGTATCCCTCTTTGGTGGTTCATCATTATAATTTATATTTTTATTAAAATAAAGAGTAAAATCAAAATGAGAGCATCATTTTCTTTAGTGTTTTGTAATTTGATACTTCATGTTTTTTTATATCATACAAATATAGTTTATATTTTGAATTTTTTATTATATTTGTGTAATATATATATATATATTAATAATTAAAAATATTAAAAAGTTAAATCCGTCTAGGCCCCGCCTAGGCCCCGACTAGTCTCCGTATAACGCCTAGGGGTCCTCACCGCCCGACTAGCGCCTAGCGCCATTTACAATCTTGATTATAAGTGATAAAAATATCATCATTAAAATGATAGGATAGTAGTAAATCATTTCCTAAATAAAACGTAGGGGATTGTTAAAAATTTATGGTCAATTATACACATTTTACAAAAACTTGTGGTGAGGCTTAGGAGGGTCCAAACAAAAGAAACGGGGATGCGATAAGAGATTTGGGAGCTAGAATGGGAGCTATGAGGATTAAGGAAGTCGTAGTTTCTTCATCAGAGGTTGAAGGACAAGGTCCGAGCTTTACATATGCCTTGGCAGCTAAAATGCTTACGGCCCGTACGTTCTATTGAAGGACAATGGCTACGCGAATGGAGGATCTGTGGGGCATGCAGAATGTGGAGGCACGTCCTCTACAGGATGGGATCGTGTCCTTTTTCTATAAGACAGCAAAGGAACGGGCGACAGTCTTAGTTGGAGAACTATGGGCTTTCTGGGATTCCCTACGACCGGGAGACATGGCTTTTATCCATTTCTCAGTATGGGCAAGAGTGTCAAACCTCCCGATTGGAGCTTGGAACAGGAGAGTAGCAGTCCGCCTGTGCAACACATCGGGAGTATTCCAGGCTGTGGACACAGATGCAGATGGACTATGATGAGGAGACTTCATGTGAATCGAGTTCGGGTCGACATACGAGTACCGCTCCAAAATCAACTGTGGTTCCTTCTCACGGAATCCCAGGTACGTACCCTCCCGCACATCTCCTATGAACACCTACCTGACCATTGTTTTGGGTGTAGTTGTGCGGGTCACTTGTTCCCGGCATGTCCAATAAATGGGGGAACAAGGGGACCGTCCCTAAGATCCTCGGTCGACCCTCGTACGACTTTGATAAAAGACAAACATAGGAAGTCGAACCCGAGAACAAATTTGACATATTTGGGGGGAGCCTTAGGGATGCCATCCCGTACTTTTGCACCAGTGGCCCTAGGAAATTAGAGGAGGTCGACTAGAGGTCAGAAGGAAGGTCGGACCCCACGGGTTGAGAACCCACGTATAGCTCGCTCCTTTTTGGCCCGTCAAGATGATCTAGAAGAGGTGGAGGAGCAGATGAGGATTCCCACAGCAGTTTCGGCAGGAAGTAAACGACTGATGAAGGATGTAGACCAGGAGGAGTCGGAGGGCTCCACCAGATCAGATGGTGCATCACATGTAGCGATGGGGTCTCCAAGAACCCTCGCCTCACGGAATGAGTCCGAAGAGGTCCAGAGGGGGGGTCGGTCGGCTGTACCGTCCCTCTGGATGTAAGGTGGCAGCGGTTCCACCAAAAACCCGACATGATGTTTCCGTACCAGCTCGGAGGCTAGCAATCCCGCGTTTAGGAGCCCTACCACTATCAGTTACGAGATGACGACGCACGCTGACATCCTAGGGGAGTACTTAGTCCACCAGTATCTACATCCGGTAATGGGTCAGCTCGATCCTAACTTTCGCTAATCTAGACTCGTTGTATCAATGTCGCCAGACGCTACGACAGTATCAACCTCCAGCAGCCTTCAGGAAGTAGTCAGAAAATTTGAGCTCTTTATTTCTGTCTGAGTATCCTCTATCGTACGAACTCGTACTATTTTGGTTATTTATTTTCCGCTATGTTTAGTGTTTTAGTGCTTCTCGGCCTTGTAAACACTTTTTATTTTCTATTTGTAAATTCAGTATTTTAACGAAATTTAATCACGTAACCAGTCACATAAAATCAACTTTGTTTAGAAAATGATATCTTTACTCTTTATGTTATTTGTGTTTTATTATTTCTTTAATTCGTATGTATACATGTTTTTTTCTTCAAATTGGAACCTTTATATGTGCAATTTTATAAGGATTCTTTCGTTTTTTTGCAACAGAAAAAAAAACATTAATCTCGTTACAAACAGTAAATAATATACTAAGTTTTTGCAAAAGTTAACTATAGTTCGTCTTAAACAGTGCCGCCTCTGTTTTGCTCTCTAGCAAACCCTAGGTTCGGAAAATCGAGAAGATGGTGAGTTCGGCGGCCAGGCTTTCGAGCATCTCGGGTGACTCTTCCCTGTGGCGTGATCCGGTGGAGGAGACGGTGGATGGGGAAGGGATCGGTGTGGGTGAGGGTGTGGCAATCGGGTCTGCAACTGATGCAGTTCCGGAGGAGGTCGCCTGCCCTGGTTTGGTCGGCGTGGTGCAGGCCGTGGCGGGTGATGCAGGCCGGCGATCGGGTGCGAGTGTGGAGCGGTGTCGGGCGAGGGATCTGGCCCCGGTGGCGGCTGACGGCGCCACGGAGGAGGGAGCCACCATGCCGGTTCAGGCATGGGGCTTGACACCACCGGAGGAGAGGGGACCGGTGATGGAGTTCTCCTCGGTCAGGCGTCCTGCGGAGGACGGCAGGGGCGGAAGTGCTAGGGTTAGGCAGGGATCGGGTCGTGATCCCGTGCCGGTGAGGGGTCCGGGCTCCTGGGCTCGCCGGGGAGCACACTTCAGGCCCCCTGGAGTTCAGCATGCCGATGGAAGGGAGGCCTACGCGCCGGTTCTGATCCCGTCGGACTCGGAGGAGGGGCAACCGGAATCCCAGGCGACGCAGGAGCGGCGCAAGGCGAAGGGTAAGGCGGTGGCTGCGGTAGGGCACGATCCTAGTGCAACCGAGCCGGACGTGGAACGCTGGCGAGCACCGGGAAGCGGAGGATCCTTCATGGGCGATGCCCGTCGTGGGGGTCGTGGGACTAGTAATTGGACCCCTCGGGCGGGTCGGGGCGGTAGAGATGGACCGGCAGGGCAAGGGGATGTGGCAACATGGGCGGCTCGGTACGGCTCGGGGAGGTCGGGTGAGGCTGATCGGGCCTCGGGGGACAGGGATCATGCTGGGACCCGTCGGGACCAGGTGAAGGAAGTCCCCGAGTTGGGGCAGCAGCTGTCCTCGATGCAAATCACGGAGGTGGTAGTCCCAACTGGGGACATTGGTCAGGCTGCAACACACTTTCGCTTTGCGATGGCAGCGAAAGTGCTGAATTCGAAGCGGTTCTTCTGGAGATCCCTAGTTGAAAGGATGGAGGATCTGTGGGGGTTGAAGGTGGATGCTAGACCTCTGGAAGGGGGACTAGTAGGTTTTTTCTTTTGCACGGTGCGGGAGCGGGAGAGGGTCCTCGCGGGGGAACCCTGGGCGTTCTGGGAGTCGCTGGTCCTGTTTACTGACCTGAGGGCCCACATGCAAGTGGGCGAGCTGAGCTTTCACCAGTTCTCGGTATGGGCTAGGGTCTCCAACCTGCCTGTGGGGGCCTGGAACAGGGCGGTAGGTTTCCGCATTGGGAGCGCATTGGGAGTCTGTCAGGCTGTGGATGTGGATGCTGCTGGGCGCTGCTGGGGGGACTTCATGAGGTTCCGAATTCGGGCCGATATCCGCCTTCCTTTGTAGAGCCAGATTTGGTTCCGTTTGTCGGAATCACAAGTACGCACATTACTTTTTGTGTCGTATGAGCATTTGCCGGACCACTGTTATGGGTGTAGCTGTGCGGGACACCGATTCCCGTCGTGCCCAGTTGCGGGGGGAACACGGGGCCATTCGCTTCGAGCCCCAGGGGACCCGCGATCGGCTTTTGAAAAGGCCAAGCACGGGAAGGCGATCCCGGGAACGAACTGGACCTACCTGGAGGCTAGGACTACGGACCGGGGCAGCCCCGTATTCTGGCCGTGGACCCGGACCCCAGAATGGACCAGGTGGACACTGAGGAAGCAAGCACAAAGGACACCCCGACTGAATGGGTGGCGAAGGAAGGGAGCCCGTCGCTGTCAGGGAAGAAACGGCTAGCCAGGGAGGAGGGCCAGGATGGGTCGAATGGCTCGACAGAGGCAGATGGGGAATCACAAGCAGCGGTGGGGGGCGTCAAGCACCCCCGCCTACAAGAATGAGGCCTAGGTGGCCCGGGAAGGGGTGGGTCAACTGTGGCCCTTTCCCGGCGGATGGATGGAGACGGCACCATCACCAGTTGAGTTTTATCTCCCCTGCCAGTCCGGAGTCAGCAATCCCGCGTTCAGGAGCCCTACCTTTATCATTCCAGGGAGGATGACGCACGCTGACACACCGGGGGAGATGTAGGTCCACCAGTATTCCCCTAAACTTGATTGGCTCGCCTCGTCCCATGTTGGAAGAAGCATGCTGTATCGGTGTCACCAGACGCTACCGCAGATATCCCCTTCGTCCGCAAAACCCATTACCAGAGCCGGTTTTATCGCTTTCAGTTCATTTCTATTTATTAGTTGGATTGTTATGTAGGTGAGGTATATTTCAGTACCTTCCAAACTCTTTTATCATGTTTTAATACAAATTGCAATATTGATTCTCAAAAAAAAAAAATAGTTCGTCTTAAACTTTTATGATTATCCTTAAAATGTGTAGGAAAGTATGAAAAACCCGAAGGACTCCGAGTGGATTAGACTTCTCTGTTTTATTATTTATAGATAAATTAATTTTATTAAAGGGAGGCAATACCACCATTATATTATCGAAGAAATGAAGGAATCGAACTTAGTGAAATTGAATGCTATTTTTAGTTGGTGGTTGCGATTCATTTAATTCTTCATGCCCCTCTTCGTCGGCATCTTGACATTATCGGTCCTTCATTAATTTTCTTGTCATCATATATTTTCTCCATTTTTACCCATAATAAGCTTTACTTCCTTCATCGAACCATACACTATTGATTGCACATTCAAATCCAATGGCGGATGCGTGAGGGCAATCTTTCTTGTTTGTTGGATAAAGCTGCATAAAATTGCTGAATGCTTTGTCTTCTTTTATCTAACTTTTTATAGACCTATATGTTGAAGTATTCCCCTGAATATAAGATTAGGATGATCTCACTGACTAATAATGTTGACATTTTTGTTATGAAAATCCGATCGAATATGAGCGACATGATTTCAACAAAATTTATATGATATTAGAGCTTGGTTTATTCGCTCTACATCGACAAGTTGTTTGATCGATGAAAGAAAATTGGTCGTCGGTGTTGAGTGTTTGAACACCGATCGGTGCTGAAACATTCAATACCGACGTTTTTACAAACGTCAATAATGAAATTTTAATACCGATGTTTTAGGAAAGGCGTTGGTGTTGAAAGTTTTAACGATGGCGAATTGTCCATTAGTTGGCAATGTGTAACCAGATTCATTTATTTCTCACCAATACATTTTCGAGCTCTAAAACCCTCATTTTTCTTCTCCTATGTTTTCGAGCTCTAAAACCCTCATTTTTCTTCTCCTACGGTTTCAAGCTCTAAAACCAGCTTCGGGGACTATCTCGCTGATTGTTGCAGATCTTCGAGTCAGATCTGTAATCCCGAGTCCTCTTGTGGTGCTGGCCCCAGCTCGTGGTTCACGACGACTGTCTCTGGTTGTGTTGGTCTGGGTTGCTGGCCCAGGCTCACTATGTAGTTAAGGACTCGGCCTTGTCATCCCGGACATCGTTTGAAGTGCTTCCAGCCTTGTCCCTCGCCTGTGTCGGCCTTTATGGTGAGGTAGACACTCTCTCCTTCTCTCTATTTGGTTTCTTTTCTCCTTCCTTCCCTACGCTTTCTTCGATTGGCTTCTTTTCTTCCCGACCACGAGTGGTGGTTCGGGCTCACCGATAAAGATGTTGGTCGTCGGCAGATCTTCTTGGCTGCTTCAAGCCCCCCTGAAGCCATTCGATTTATTAGTTGGGTTAGGTATCCGTTGTTGCTTTTGTTGGCTGATTTTTCTTTGGTTAGTCCCTTGTTAACTGCTCTTGTATTCCACCTTGTAACTCCTTTTCACCCTTAAAAAAAGGTTTATTTTAAACTCAATTTGCTGATAAAAAGACAAATGATTCAATTTTTAAAAAAACATATATTCATAAACTTTGAATTATTTTGATTATTAAAACTATCATACAAAACAAGAATCGTTAAATCTCTTTTAATTAATGATCAAAATAATTTTATAGGTTTCATTTAAAACTGGTTCACAACATAAAGTGTCTTTGACATGTTTATCATCAATTTACCTTTCAACTTTGTAAATATGATTTTTTTTTACAAAAATAAAAAGAATTATCACGAATGAGAATATCTCAAGCAAAAACTTCAATTATCATTGAAGTTTATAACTTTTTTATTCAAGCTAGAAGAATGGATCAGTCTCGATGTCATATGACTGTAATGTGATGTGACACGATTATGAAATGTGACCAAACACTAATTAAAATTGATGTTATTCTTTCTTAAATTTCTCTTTATCTCGTTATCATATTTAAGGTTGACAATTGATTGAATAATATATGTGATTATTCTTATCAAATTTGATCATTGTTCGGGCAATAAAATGTCAGTGTATAGTGGACTTATTAGACATGAGTAATATTTGAATTAATACATCCTTTTATTCTCATTAACGAAATGATCAATTACTAAATTAATTATTTTTTATTCCTTGTAAAAGTAAAACAAATTACCAAGGTGCCGACATTATACGGTGACTAGAGTAGAAAGAAATGAGAGCACAGTTACCGAGGAGTCAAAATGGACACGTGTCGTGAACAGACTGGTTATATCATTCATTGTCGGCATGGTGTGGGTCCATGGTTAGGTGATGACAGAACTGTGCATGTCAGAAAACCTTAACTCTCCCCTCATATTCATGTCGTGTTGCCACGTGTACCTACCTTATCATCTTCTATTCTTCTTCCTCTGCCATGCTACTCACGTCGATATTTTTACCAAAGAGCCCTTTATTTCTCACTATTTACCATTTTGCCATCCTTAGATGTTAAGGCGTAATTATTAGTTGGATTTTGGATTAAAAAATCTTGATTTAGCATGGATGGATTGAACGGTAGATCCGATATCGGTGATGTATTTTGTAAAAAGTAATCCGATAAAATAATATGTTTCTTTATATTAATGAATTACGACCAATTTGATTAACTTTTGAGTTGATTTTGTTGATTGTTTCTTAAAGGTTTTGGGTGTTCCACTTCTTACAGGGGGTTTCCCCTGTGAAATATATGAATTTAAAACAAAAGTCCAATTCAAACTGAAAACTGGTTAATTTTTTTTTTATCAACGAGGTTTTTCAGTATCCTACCAATCCAAATAATGGATTCAGAAGATGTTACAAAGACAGTCGAATTACAAGCTTAGAAAAGAGCAATGAGGACCATAAGGTCATTACAAAATTGATTAGCAAACATGAGAGCTTATCAAGCTAATTGGACTAAACAAATTCAGAACTTAGACATAAAGATCGAGCTGAAACTGGTTAGTTAACTGTCAGATCTAAATGATTCTAAATTGATATTCAATCAAGTTGGTCCTTAAAACTAATAACTGATAAATAACGAATCGTTCTTTAAATTTAGATAAAAACCGGCCTACCCGACCCATCAACACACCTACCTGCTTCTACTGGTCATAAATGTGTTTGCTTCTTGGGCCATTAATCTTACCATGAACTAGAGTTGGGATTTGAATAGATTTTATGAGGGCCTTAAAAAGAGTGGCCTTTGATCAATGAAAAGACCCATTGTCCCAATCCAGTAGTGGACGGGACATGACGAGGGTGTAATGGACTTTGACCGAGTTTGAATTTGGTTTTGTTTTTAATATGGACCGGCCCAATAAAATAAATGGGCTGAATCGTTGGCTTTCGGTTAAACCATCCATGTAGTTCCAAACAAGATGAACCCAAATAAGTCCAAATGCAATTTGCAAATAGGGACTACCACTGTACCACATATCAATTCCCAACTAGTCCAGCCTTATCGGTTATCAATAAGTTTGTATTGTGGATGAGAATTGAGGGCGTGGCCTTTCAAGATATGCACATGATCTTTGGAGAAAATGATTTATTAAAACGTGATTTTATTTTTAAATGACTCTCTATTCTTACTCTATATTATACATAAACGTAAAGATATGCACAATAAATTGTTGGACACACATAATAGTGATAGTACAGGCTCCAAACTCATTAAGTCGTAATAGTATAAACACCAGACCAATTCAAAGTTGAGATGACAAAAGTAACATACATATGATATAATACAAGAAGTACATACCTACTAATTAACATAGTTGTTGTCCCCACCATGGTTCAAGAGGTAAACATATTTCATTTAAATATTTTGACAAACTGATGAAAATCTAAAATTAAATAAATGTATTAAAAAAATAAATAAATGTTTATCCCTTTCAAAAAAGTTAAAAAAAATGTTTTATCAAGGGACACCCAAATAGTAAAGACTCCTCTTTTTATGTAGGAGATCTAATGTTTGATTATGAGGGAAGAACTGCATTATTTATAGGTGTTCATTGTACAAATTTGTTATGTTATGCCCAATAATTTATATGTATATCTTCACATAGATAATATTTGATAATATTTGAGATTTTAGAAGAACTTACATAAAATTAACGATTTGATCACATAAATGCATTGTACTTAATTCATATAATCAACATGTGGCACTGAAATTATATTTCACCATTTATAGTATTTAATGTTTTATTGATTTTTTGTGTTGTATTTTAAACTATATCAATTTATCCTAATTAAATACAATTTTATTCCAATTTATTATAATTGTGTTTTTAATAATAAAAATGTCCATCCTAAGAAATATAAAAAAATATAAAAAATTATATTAATCTTTTATATAATTTTGTTTACTTATATATCCGGGAGATTTTTATAATAACGAATCGTAATAACTCAAAAATACACTATAATCAAATATAAAAAGATGTGGAGAATATTGACGGCGGCGAAAACGAGTACTTTTCTGAAGTGCCTCTTATTACAATTCCACTGAATTATAACTACGCACGAAACGACAGTGAGATTCAAAAGACACGTGCACATATAATTTTCAGGCAGCCTCACAATCAGACATACTTTTGTCGGTTTCTTTTGTCACATTATTCATTCCCCTGTCCTAAAGAGTCATGACTCAAATGACGTAAAAGACCAGGCGCTCTCGAGTTAATTACAAAAATACCCCCCTCCTCCAGAGCTCGCGGGACCAAGAGTTCCAAGTCTCTTCTCCATCCATTCATCATAAATATCCGATCTTCTCAAAAACCCAAATCGCCTCTCAAGGAATCGAACCCGACCCAATTAAATGTTTTCTATGGGTCGGATTCGGGAGAGATTGGGGGCGTTGGTGAACAACCGATGGCTGGTGTTCGTGGCCGCAATGTGGATACAGTCCGGCGCCGGAATCGGGTACTTGTTCGGGAGCATCTCGCCGGCGATCAAGAGCTCGATGAACTACAACCAGAAGCAGATTGCGAGGCTCGGCGTTGCGAAGGACCTCGGCGACAGCGTTGGGTTCCTGGCGGGGAGCTTGGTGGAGGTCTTGCCGATGTGGGGTGCTCTGCTCGTCGGAGCTCTGCAGAATTTTATTGGGTATGGATGGGTTTGGCTCATCGTCACCGGCCGAGTTCCGGCGATGCCTCTCTGGGTGGTGAGTAGTAACACTTCAAGTTTTGAATTTTTGTTTTGGTAACATATTTTCAATTCCTCACATAAGATTGTTTACGTTTTGATAACAATTTTATTATTCCGTATAAATTAGACAATATTATTTCATTATGTATTGATGAAAAACTATTTAGTATCTCTTATAATAATCACATATCGTCAAAATAACTAAAATTTTGTTAGTACACTATCAATACAAACATAAATAATACTGAAAAAGTGTTACCAATACATACTCATAAGATTAGTTGCAAATGAAAAATTCCAATGTGCGTCATTACTCATTTTCATATGCAATTACCATAAAATATAGTTGGGTTCGCCTGGCCTAAGTTTGGATGTTACGTGGCATCAAGGGGTGAAGGGGTAAGTTGCAAAAGTAAAATCGAACATATCGAAACAAAACGTTTGATGCCTTAGATGAACCAATTCTATAGGATTTAGACCCATTTAGACACCCTGAGGAATGCAGTCGAATCAGGTCATCATCTGCACCGATGTTCAAGGGGTGCTTGCCCTTTTTCCCCTCCTCTCCCCATGCCTCGGTCTCTGATTAAGGTTATTTTTCAGAATGTTAGAGTGTTTATCTCTTTTATCGAGAAAATCAAACTCAAGTTCGTGAAATGATTAGCGAACAATACCTCTCAATTATTAGTTAAAAAAGCTTGTTCAATGGCTATCCTGATTGAGATATCCTTTTTGAATACCCTCAGGTGTGCCTTATATTTAAGAAACTAATAAAATTCTCTTAAGCTAAAAAAATAAATCGAACGCGTTTAATATGTTTTCAGTCGCTCTGGAACAAAACATTTGATGTCCTAAATAAATCAATCCCAAACGATATTCAGACCTTTTTTGATGTTTTAGAGAATGTGACGACTCGTTTCGCTATATATCTGATCATTGTCATGAAGTTGTCCATGGCCTAATTCTGGCTAGAGAGTATGGTTTTAGGTTTTTTTTTTGTGACGTGATCCTCTAAATTAATTTATGGTCACATATTAAACTTCATCATGCTAAAGTATTATTTGATTATTAATCTCATCATTGATATTTGAATATGCAGATGTGCATTCTCATAGCCGTGGGCACAAACGGAGAGACCTACTTCAACACAGTCGCATTAGTCTCTTGCGTCCAAAACTTCCCCAAAAACAGAGGACCCGTCGTCGGGATCCTGAAAGGCTTCGCCGGGCTCGGCGGCGCGATCATGACCCAGATATACGCCACCATCCATTCCCCTGACCACGCCTCTCTCATCTTCATGGTCGCCGTCGGCCCGTCGATGGTCGTCATCGCCTTAATGTTCATCGTCAGGCCCGTCGGCGGCCACCGGCAGGCCCGACCCACCGACGATCTCAGCTTCTCGTTCGTCTACTCTGTCTGCTTGATCTTAGCTGCTTACTTAATGGGCGTCATGCTCGTCGAAGATCTCGTCGATCTCAACCGCATTACGATCACAATCTTCACGGTGGTCTTGTTCGTCCTCATCTTCATCCCGGTTCTGATTCCGCTGTCGTTGAGTTTCGGGCCTTCCGGCGAGGAAGCGCTGCTTCCTTCGCCGGAAAGTCAAGAACCGGGCGGATCAGAGGAGGTGATATTCAGTGAGGTGCGTAGACTTTATCGGGATAATTTTTCTGTTGATCTTATAGATTTAAGTATTATTTGAAACCTACACCTATCGAATCCGGCTGTCGATTATGTCCAAACTGTAAGGTTTTAAAAATTGTTAGTCGTTAGTTGGGTCGTTAGAGTTTTTTTATAGATTGAGCGGAGACTAAACGAATGCAAGGTTTTAAAAATTGGGGAAAACTATCAATACCTACCATAATCATACCCATTTAACTGATGTTTACCCTGAAGTTTAAAGTTAATTGATGCATACCCTGAAGTTACGACTTGTAACTAAAAACCCTTTTGTCAGCTAAAATGACGAAAATACCCTCGATGATAATTTTTAAATAATTTTTTTAAAATATAAATGAAGTGATTTTTTAAAATAAAAATGAAGTCATTTAATAAGTAAATATATATATATATATATATATATATATATATATATAAAACAAAAGTAATTTTTAAATAATTTTTTAACATAATTATTGAAGTGTGGTTGAGGGTATTTTCGTCATTTTAGCTGACAGAGGGGTTTTGAGTTACATTTCGAAACTTAAAGGTATGCATCAGTTAACTTTAAACTTCAGGGTAAACATCAGATAAATGAGCATGGTTTTGGGTAGGCATTGGTAGTTTTCCCTAAAATTTGTTAGACGTTAGTTGAGCGGTTAGGGTCTTTTGGAGATTAATAAGAGACAAAATGGAGATTAATCGGATCGATCAACAATGAAATGACGTCTAAGTAAAGCTTGGTTGAGACTTTTAGACACTACTAAAATACATAAAAAAAAAGGGATCGAATCTCCGAAATATGGACGGACGCACCATCAAATTCATATGTCTAGAAGTTTGCGTCGTTTAATTCCATAATCTTTTTTTTAAAACCGGTCATTTGTATCGGGTTGAGTTTCCTCAACTAAAAAGTCAATTTTTATTAATTGAGCATAGACCGTTTTTATAATTAATTCTTTATTTTTATATTTTCTTAATGTGGGATCACACTTCAAGAAATTCATCGACCCATATATTCAGCATTCGCTAGTATAACTAAAAAGTCAATCATTATTAGTTGGGTGTCGACCTATTCTTTATAAGTAGCTTTTTATTCATATATTTTTTCGATATGTGTGTTACACTTCAACAAATTTATCGACCGATAGATTCTGCGATCGAGAGTCAGTCAACATAGACTTTTACCAGCCAGTCTGGTTCCGTCACGTAGCACCGATGTAACTTGTTTCAGCTTTTTTTTCACGTATTAGACCCGATTCAGTCTAATACCACTATCGTACCTAAATCTATTAGACCCAAAAATTAAGAAAATACACACAAAATTAGAGCTAATTAGCCCCACAGTCAGACCATTCGGTTGTGGATGCTCTTTGTATTTTTTGTGTTCGTATGTTCTTGTAAAGTTGGTTCAAGAATAAATTGATCATCATCTTTATTTTGTGATAACAAGGTGGAGGATGAGAAGCCTAAGGGTGTAGACTTGCTCCCGGCGACAGAGAGGCAAAAACGAATAGCTCAGTTGCAGTCGAAGCTGTTTCAGGCGGCGGCAGAAGGAGCGGTGAGGGTGAAGAGGAGGCGAGGACCGCGCAGAGGGGAGGACTTCACTTTGACGCAGGCATTGATTAAGGCGGATTTTTGGCTGATATTTTGGTCGCTTCTACTTGGTTCAGGGTCGGGGTTAACGGTGATCGACAATCTTGGTCAGATGAGCCAATCTCTTGGGTATGATAATGCTCACATATTTGTGTCACTCATCAGTATTTGGAACTTCCTCGGGCGAATTGGTGGTGGCTACTTCTCTGAGATCATCGTCAGGTAAATAACATTACCATTTCTTACGTTACCTTTTGTTTTTGTTAAGGTATAAAGTTAATAACGGAAAATAACGGAAAACTACAGTCAACTCGATAAAAATAATTAATTGATTATGGTTAATTTTCATCAATTTTTATTATCATGTGATTGACATGAGACGGTTTCAATATTTTCAATGACCAGATCGTCTTTTGATCACGTGATTGGCATGGGATGTGTTTATCTTTTTATAATGACCATGTCGTCTTTGATAACGTGATTGGCATGGGACGATTTGTTTTTTATTTATTTATAACCAAATCGTCTTTTGATTACGTGATTGCCGGTACAAGTGGCATGAACTCTAACTTGATGCAAGGTTGAAGACATATTTTATTTTTCCGTATAAAAGGATAACTTGATCATTACATAATCGAAACCGTCACATGCTAATCACGTGATAAAAATGAACGTATTCCATCAATCTTAACGGCACTTTAGCGAAATAAAAGCTAACCATAAAGAGTCGACGAGTTTTGAAATTGATCATAGTGAGCTGTATTTATGGAAGTGAAATAAGGTTTCCCAACCATATATGATCAGTCCTCCTGTTCAACCATCGGTTTAAACTTTTAATTGAGTCAATCCTCTAATAGAGTATTATTACTTAATTGATTTGAGTCTTGTATTATATAGAATGTACTATTTGCACGAGCACACTCTAATCGTTCGTTTATATAGTGTGATTTTGAAAATCAAAAGATTATTCTTAAATATCTTGTGTAAAATGATCCGACTTTTACGATACATTTTGAAAATTTGGAGATAAACGAAGAGAAATTTTGATATTTCACGATTTTCATGGGTTGAAGAACCAATAATATCGTTTCGAAAATTCGAAAAGAAACGAAAAGAAATTTTGATATTTCACAATTTTCATGGTTTGAGAAACCAATAATATGGTTTTGAAAATTTGATTATCAGTATGAGGTATTTTAAACTTTTTACGTTTTTTGGATCGAAAATAAAACTTTTCTGTAGTAGTGGAAAAGAAAAACATAATATTATAATAAATGGATAATTATTATTCCCAACCCAAACTTTACGTCAAATTCATATCCTAACCCCTCCTCACCTTTCGTTTCAAATCATAACCTCAACTTTCATTTTTTTTTTCAAAACCTATCATTTACTGTTCAAATTAACGGAACAGTTAATTTGCCGGTCACGTGCACAGTAAGTGACCCCATATTTCGAATGTATTCTCATTTTTACCCTTGCCCCCTTTCTCATTGATACCCTCCTAAATCCATTCACATTTACCATCTTACACTTAAGTAGTAGTTTAAGGAAACAAAATGCAGTAGATTTGTGCATAACATTGCATCATCGCAGTTACCAGTTCATAATCATTAACTGTTCCGTTAATCTGAACAGTAAATTATAAGTTTTGAAAAAAAAAACGAAAGTTGAGGTTTGGATTTGAAACGAAGGGTGAGGAGGGGTTAGAATATGAATTTGACGTAAAGTTTGGGTTGGGAATGATAATTATCCCTATTATAAAATATTCCTTCTTTTTAATTGTGACTCGATTTTTTAACCCAAGTATTGTTCTACATAGGGACTACGCGTACCCGAGGTTCATGGCAATGGCCGTGGCTCAGCTTATTATGGCCGTCGGTCACATCTTCTTGGCCATGGGTTGGCCCGGCGCAATGTACGTCGGCACTTTAATGATCGGCCTCGGCTACGGTGCGCATTGGGCGATCGTACCCGCCACGGCCTCGGAACTATTCGGCCTAAAAAAGTTCGGGGCCTTGTACAATTTCATCACCCTAGCCAATCCCGCCGGTTCACTAGTCTTCTCCGGCTTAATCGCTAGCACCATTTATGACAATGAGGCCGAGAGGCAAGCGCGTGACCGACACCACCTCGAGCACATCTCAGGGACGTTTTTATCGACATTGTTTGTTTTGGATGAGCCACCGAAGTGTGAGGGTTCGGTGTGTTTCTTCCTTACTTCGATGATCATGGCGGGGTTGTGCGTTGTTGCTGTTGTGTTGAGCATGATCCTTGTTCACCGAACAAAGGTTGTCTATGCCAACCTCTACGGGAAGCCCCGTGGTTGAGTTGGTGGCTCGTCGAGTTCTTGGTCGCCGGGTTTGTATAGGATAGTTTCGTTGAACATATCAATTTTCTAATTTGGGTTGATATTGTGTGATATTCGTGTTTTGCTTGTCTGTAAAAGTATAACTGTTTTGTATGTTTGAATGAAACTATTTTCTCACATATCATATTTTGTAACGTAGGTAGCTTGTTGATTTTAGTATTGCGAAATATGAAGGGAAGTTTTTATTTACGTACCCATTTTAACCTATAAAGAAGAATTGTTTTGAATGTTCAAATGAAACCTCTTTTTTCACGTGTAGTTGTCATTTGATTGATAGTTAGGTTTTGGGAACACGATGCAAATACCTTGTAGATTTTAGTGTAATACTATCAAAATATGAGGGGAATATATAGATGTGGGACAACCAACACAAGGATTGATGATCTTTTCAGGTCTCTAGAGAGAGACTCTCACCTCTCTCTAAAAATCCTACCCATTCTCTTCCTCTTCAGACCATGTCGTCGTCGCCCCTCCTCCCTCTATCGGCGCCCTCCTTCCACGGTGGTCGTTGGCGGTCATCTCCACCCATCTGCCGACCTTTTCTTTCCCTGGTTCCCTCCCCCTTTGCTTTCTAGACCCTCGCCTCGCTTCCCCTTCTCTCCCTTCTTATCCGGTAAAGTGCGATGGCCGACTTTCCTCGCCGACGGTGGCGTCCTCCCAAATCTAACTATGGGACGTCCTTCTCTTGATAGATTGACGCGGATCTGGTAGCCCCTGCATCCCTGGGCTCTAGTTGGCTCGCCGCTGCCTCTTTGCTGTGTTTGGGGGTTAGGGTGTCTCAGATCCGGCGTGGGACGACTTTCCTCTCCTGCTATGGTGAAGATTGTCGCGGATCTGGTCTCCCTCGCCCTCTGCGGTGGCTCCTACGGTGTTGCGGCTGAAGTCCCCCTTCTCCAGATTCCGACGACTACATTTAGGCTCCGATGTGGGATGTGTTTCATACTCAAGGATCGTTGCGGCCCTTCTTGTTCGTCCTTGTTGTTGTGGGTGGATCCTTCTCGGTGGCGCCGTCTGTAGGTCGTTTCCAGATCTACAACTTCCTGAGGTTGTGGTCAGGTTTGGCCTCTTCTCTCTTCACTATCCTCCCTTCCTACCTCTATCCTCTTCGATTCATTTTCCTGTGCTCCCGTCCACCTCGGTGGTCGGAATCGTCGGTCTGGGGTTGGCCTCCGACGAAAGCATGAGGCTTTTGCCCTAGGATAATAATCATTTAGTTTATGGGTTTGCTTTAAGTCCTCGTCGTGTTGTGATGATGATCACCGGCAACTGCAAGATCTCTGTTCCTTCACTGGATTTGGGGGTTTTGTGGACTGGGGAGTAGATGTCATTCCTTTCTAGAATAGGGTTGAGGGGGCTTGGATTGTAGGTAGCTGTTGATTCGTTTTGTCTTAATGGTAGGCAAATTTGGGTTCTCAAACCTATTTTTTGGGGGCTTCATGGTAGAAAAATCTAGTTTTTAGAACTTGTTTTTTTTCGGTTTCATTGTTTTTAGTTTCATCTTCACTTCTTTAGTGCCCATGGTTGGGTTTGTGGTTGGTTTAGCCTCAGTTTGTTGAGGTGTTCATGAGATTTCTATTAGAATGGAATGCTCTTTATTGTACTTCACCCTTGCTCTTCAATTCAAAGAGCATGTTTTAATTTATACTTTGTTGGTTAAAAAAAAAGAGGGGAATATGTTATTCACGTACTCTTTTAACCCGTAAGAAAATAGTGGTTTTGAATGATTGGATGAAACTTTTTTTCCCGCGTATAGTGTTACTATTCGAATATTGAGTAAACAAGACAAACATAACTTGTAGATAATACTGTCGAAATATCAGTGACCGATGTCGTTCACAAACCCATTTGACCTAGTGCTATCGAAATATCAATGGCCGATGTCATTCACAAACCCATTTGACCTAGTGCTATAAAAAGACACTGGTTCTTAGTATCACAATGCTACTTCCCGTATTTAAAGAAAACACAATCGTGCACACAAAAGACAATCGTTTTGTTGGGAACACATTGTCGCCTTTGCTTTTATATGATAGACAAAAGGTGATCATTCATTCTCGATAACATATCACCAAAAGCCAAAGGGAATATAAACGAATGTATCATGATTACGAAAAACTAATATCCTCCATTTATAGTATCGTTGTTACATTCTAAAAAGATAGTCTATATTAGTTATTTCCCAACACTCATTTTTACGTCTTCATGAATTAAACTTGGTGCAATCCTTCCGGATCTCCCCGGCCGCTCCGGTCTTCACTCCGACCCTCCCGAGCTTCCTCATCGCCGTAACAAAAGCCGTATTAAAAACACCAGGACTGGTCGCGAAACGAGTCACAATATCCCGAGTCGTGGTAGACTCGTTAAACAGAACCTGATCCGAACGAAACAAGCCCTTCCTCGAGATCAGGTTCTTGTAATACATGTTGTCGAAGGTTTGAGGAGTTTCAGGATCCATGGGCACGACTGAGTCGGGGTCCGGATCCTTACAATCCTTCTTCAGCTTGTCGGCGTAGACAGGATCGAGATAGGGGTCGCTGGAGTTTAACCTGCCGATGAAGCGGCCGCAGTGGGAGAAGCCGAGTGTGTGGGCTCCGGAGAGAGCGATCATGTCCGTTTGAGTGAGGTCATGTTTCGCAAAAATGTCGTTGAGCTCGTCGAGATTGGAGTTCGGTTTCGGTATGTTTCCGGCGACCAGAGAAGCTTTAGAGACGTTCCCGTCTCGCCGCCCTAGTTCCACGGCGTAGGAAGGTCCTCCGGCCTGTAAGAGTCAAGTTGTTATGAATAATAATAACAGTAGTAATTTATAACGATTAACTATTTATTTTACAAAGCAACTATAGTATGCACATTTGTTATCTTCAACGGACAATAATTACACAAAAAACATATGATTTTAATTATATAAAATAATAGGTTTGTCATTTATATTATATGAGATGATATGAAGTTTTTTCTATTATAATATTTACAAAAAAGTTTAAAAGGAAAATATTTTTTTTACAAATGACATTCCTTATTAATTTTTGTATACAAATTTGTTATCTTTAACCTAAGAAAACCATCCACGTGAACATGTTGTGCTATGAAAATTATGTATGTTATAATAATAATAATAATAATTACTCAAATTTACAGTAAAACATATATACAAATTTATGGTGAATTATATATTTTGTAAATATTTAAAATAAATTTTTTTCTTTAATATTTAAATAAAATTGTCTTTTTCCTTTTTCGTATTTTGTTATATAGACGTGTTTTATGTATTTTTATGGTGTACTTTTGACATTTTGGAGAAAAAAGTATTAACAAAAAGAAGCTTCGTTACCATAACCACCACGTCCCTAGTAGCAATGGCCAAAACATCAGCGCACGAGACAGTCTCTGGACACGAGGCTTCCACGGCCTGCTTGGCCTTGATGACGGTGTCGAACCCGTCTCCTGCGAGGGAGATATTGTCATCGGCGTCCTTCTCGGCCCGGTTCTTACTGTTCACCGTTTGAATCAGCACCGAAGCATCACATCCCTACAAATATTTGAATCAAGTAGATCGTATACCATGTTAAAAACCAATTCATCTAAAAACTCAAACTGAAACGAGGTAGCGAACGTTAAGGTAGTTACCTCGACGAAGCAGTCGTGGAAGAAGAGGCGGAGAGTGGCCGGAACCGTGGCGGGTGTCTGGGAAAGCTTGGCGGAGACTGCCTGCTTGACGATGAGCTCGACGTTCGGACAACTTTTGTCGTAGAAATTCTCCACTAACTGTGCTTCGGACAACCGGAATAGCATGATCACGAGGAACGATAGTCCTTTCAACGCCGCCATGTTTCGACGATATTAATGTGGTCTCGTGGTCTGTATTGGCATGTAATATATATACGTGTGATTTAGTGTGAACACTAGGAAAATATGAGTCTTACTCCAATTAATTCAGTTGATATTTTAAGTATCCTGATGAATTGTAGTAGGTGATTAATTTAGGCTTAAGAAATAAATAGTTGTAGGATCTATAAGCATGTACGTACCGAGTTGTGGACTAGCTAGTTCTGGTTTCTTATATGCGTTTCTTTTAGTTATTTTTTCACGCGTGAATCAAACTAACATAGATAGCAATACGTAAACCAGTAAACCAGAATAATAAACATAGTTTCTAATCCTATACAATATTGTCATACAAATAGGAGATAATCTAAAAGAAAAAGTATTCGAGGTTTTCACCTTTAATTTTTGTAAGTTGTATTGTTTCTGTTGGTGCATAATTTTTTTTAACACGATAATTTATCTTTTTAAAAAAAAGGTTCAATTTTTTATTAAATTAAAGAGTTTGTACAAGTAAAGAGCCCTCGAAAAGCTCAATACACATAACTCTGAGACAAACTAACCGTCAGAAATGTTATTGAACTCGCCATATAGGCATGAAGAAAAGGTGGGGGTTGAAAAACGGAACTGAAAATCCTGCTCAAAGTAGTGCCTTTAACGCTGCATATGGGGGGCAAAGCAATCGAGCTTGAACTCATCATTCGTAGGAGGCATGACTTCCACTAAGGACCCCTCCTGAAGCTAGTCCCTGGAGCCAGAGGGGTCTATTATTCTTCCTCACAAGGTTGTTTACCAGCCCTCACCTGATCATCTCGGGGTTCTCCAACTGACCCCTTCTTCACGCCACTCGCACCAGCCGTAGAGGAACCTGAAACTTTGGTTTCCTTGCCATTAGAGAGCTAGCCACATACCAAAATTTTCCAGTCGGGATAAACTCTCCCGACTAGGGTGCATACCCGAGGTCCTGTACCGTTAGGTACAATGTTCGGGTATATAATTGGGCCAGTTGCTGGAGATGAGGCGACCGTAAGTATAGTGTTCAGGGATAAGGTCTCGAAACCCAGTGGGACGTCCGGGGATACCTTTTCCTCCCAGTCAATCGTGTACAGCTTGACCCAGCAATCCTTCGGAAACTCCGGCATGGAAGCATCAAAGCGCAAGGTACCATGCAGCTCTAGATCACACTCCTGAACCCCATGACCGATCCTCTCGCAATTGGAGCAGAACGAGGGGAGTTTCGTGTATTTGAGCGCGATCCGAACGGGGTCTGGGAACTCCCTAAACCGCAACAGCAGGTGGCGACGGATAGGACGTTCCACGAGGTGCCAGAACCACACCCTCATCGCCCCTCTCCAGCACAGTTCCCATTGATCGCATGGGATCTCCACATAAAGCCCCAATGTCGCGCCAATTGTCTCCCCAGTCGCCCGTGTCCAGACTAGTGAAAGGAGGCCATGGGCATGAAACCAAAGCAGTAGACGATCTAGAGCAGGAATCTCTCTGGCCATTGGATCCATATCCCAAAGAAGAAGAAGAGGTTGAGCATCGAATCACCAGGGTTCGTTACCTCGAAATCATGCATGCGCCTTCGCTGATTCGAAGTAGAAGCCAAAGACCCCTAGGCCTATGTCCTTGATGACTAAACCCTCCTAGACTGTCCCCAGGCATTGGTGATGATGTGGAGCAAGACTTCCTTCCGAGGAGGCCTCGAAGCCCACAACTTCCCCACTATGTTGAACTACTAGCGCTCCATCACTGACATGTCTACTGGTGAATATGAAACCATGACCTCCACCTCCTCCTCCTCAAGAGAGAGAACAAGAAGAGAGGCAGTCCTGGAGGTTGGATATGGTGGACGCGAGTGAACTCGATGAAACAGAAACCTCAGGAGCTAAGGTTTCCTCCAGCGGCAATTGTGTCGCTCGACGGCGCCCTAGGCCTATAGGAGTTGTTAGCAATGACGGGATCACAGGGATCCGATCAGCATTAGGGAGCGGGAGTCTCGCATGCAGCGTCTCCAACTCTGTCCTCCAAACGTCATCGACAGGCGCTTTCCCTCGTTGGGGTCCCGACGCAGAACCTCAAGACCGGCCTAGGAAGGAACAGACGGTGATGTGTAACTTACAGCCAAAGTTACATATTGATTTTTCATCGGACCGCCTCGTCGCGGTTTAAATGACGGCGTTGTCGATGATTTGGTGAGCCTAGGAGAAAACGACACAATTGTCGTGGTTAATGGTGATGGTAGCGCACCGGGGGATGGTGGCGATGAAGGAAGCAGAGAACGGCTAGGGTTTTCTTTGGCTTTCTCCTACGCCGAATCTTTAATTGAGGCGAGACATCCAAAAGGGACAAGGGGGTGGAGTTGCAGAAAACTGCCCATTAGGAGCGGCGACGGGACAAGATCGGCTGAGCTTGCACTGTTGTCGGTGACGGTGGCAAAGCTAGGGAGCTCTATAGTCAAGGCTAGGACTAAGGTTTCCTCGGAAAAGGCACTCAACATGACATGAAAGAGATTTATTTTTTGTTTTACACAAGTAGTTGATAAACCAATAGGTGATAATTTATTCTTAATACATAGTAGATAAAAAATAAAAATAAAATCTAAGATTTTTGCTACCTTATTTTTCTTCCTCGGTGTACATCTGAAGAAGAAGAAAATTAATACAAATAATAATTCAGATTATTTTATTTACTTATTATTTTAGATATAATCTTCACCTTAAATTTTTTTTATAGAATGTAAAATAAAGAGATAATATAGGTGATATTTTTATATTATAAAATAAAAGGGTAATTGAGATACATAGTGAAGAGTTAATAATAGTTAAAAAGGAAGCTTGTGGCCATGGCTGTTTCCATGGTTGTCCTCCTTACTTTTGTAGAGGTAAATACACTTTGTGAAGATATTATCAAACCCAGAAATAGTGTAGCCGCCTTTTGCGTTTTTGCTCTCTGCGAAAACCCTAGGTTTGGTTTGTTGGAGGCGATGGAGATCTCGAAGCTCTCCTCTCTCTCTGTTGATACGGCGCTGTGAGACGAGCCGGAGGAGCACTTGCCGGTCGAGCGCGAGGCAGTGACTGGCGCGGCTGGAGGAGGCGCGACCGTGGTGGCGGGATGGGGAGCGGAGGACGGCTGCCCTATTCGCGCGGAGGAGACGGTGTTGGTGGGTATGACAGCGGTGCAGGCGATACCGGTATCGTCTGGCGATGGAGAGGAGACCGGGGCCGGAGAAGCCGGGACTACGCCGGTGTTGACGCGAATGAGGGTGGCACCGGTGACGGATCTGATTTTCTCTTCGGCCCGAGGCTCGAGCGAGGTGAATCGTGAAGGGGAGAGTCGTGTCGGGGCGGAGCTGGTGTCGCGTAGTGTCCCGACGAGGGGCCTGCGCAATCGGGCTCGTCGGGGCTCGCACCCGACAGCGTCAGATGGGGAATCACAGGCAGCAGCGGCGGGGGCTTCAAGCACCCCCGCCTGCAGGAATGAGTCCGAGGTGGCCCGGGGAGGGGTGGGTCAACTTTGGCCCCTTCCCGGCGGATGGGTGGAGACGGCACCATCTTCAGTTGATATTTGTCTCCCCTGCCAGTCCGGAGTCAGCAATCCCGCGTTCAGGAGCCCTACCATTATCAATCAAGGGAGGACGACGCACGCTGACACACCGGGGGAGATGTAGGTCCACCAGTATTCCCCTAAACTTGGTTGGCTCGCCTCGTCCCACTTGGAAGAAGCATGCTGTATCGGTGTCACCAAATGCTACTACAAATATCCCCTTCGTCCGCAACCAATTACTAGAGCCGAATTTATTGTTTTTCGTTTTAATTCTGTTTATTAGTTGGATTTGCTTATGTAGGTGGAGTACGCTTGTGTACCCACCAAACTATCTTATTATGGTCTAATACAATTGCAATGGTTATTCTAAAAAAAAATAGTTAAAAAGGTAATAATACGGTAGTAGGAAATTCTAGTTGCTCTTCTTTAGTGTCCTAATAGTGTTGTCTGCTCCTTCCACCCCACCATGCCTTCCCCCATTCATTCCTCTATGTCCGATCAAGGCTTTCATAAAGACGGAACGGAGACAAAAGGCCCACAAGAAGTCGACTTATGCTTCGACGATCACGGCGCATCCTTCCCAAGCTTTCGCGTCTTTAGTTCTCTTTGAGGACTCGGACTCTCTCATGCGAGGTTCTGTTGTGGAATTGCTCCTGATATGTATCTCGCCTCCAATCCACCCCAAATGAGCTCTTAGGAAGCCGAGGAAGCTATCATTAAAGAACATGTCCTGCCCAACGATCTTGGGTTTTGAGACACCCTCCCGGCGTTGCTTATGGTCTGATTACCAGATTCTGTGTAGGCTATGCGTCTACCGCCCGGGGTACCTCTACCAATTCTGCCAGTATCCAATAGTCTATCAATGATTCCTCCGTTGAGGCCTTCCACGTTCTTAACGACGGTTGGGTAAGGCGTAACCCCTCTCTCATTGGAATCCTTTCCACTTATGGTTTTCTCCCAGGGTTCTATAGAAATCCCTCCCCAACTGGCGCTGACAAGAGTGCGGAGTAGACGACCTAGAAAACCAGCTCTCTCCTGAGGGAAAACACTAGTCCGAGGGACCCTTTTGTTGACAGGTGCCCCACAAGCTACGACGGTGGGCGTTCTGACGACTCTACCCTTATCACCTCCCTTTTCCATAAGCGCTTGCCACCAGAAGCCATTTCCAAGGGCGAAGGTCGGTCAATCACCCATAAGACGGGGTTCTCTATCGTCGTTGGGAAGTATGGCGTCGTTGGTGACGACTACGTTCCCTTTGATGGTCGAGATTAACACTTCGCTATAGATATGTGCACCGCTGTATGATGAGGATGTAATATTCTGAGTCCCAACGTCACAACTGTCGTCTCTGGTCTGCATGCGGTCGGTTTGGCAGGGAGATTCCTCTCTTCTCAGATTCTCACTGGGAGTTTATGCTAAGGCTTATAATTTGCGGTCGTCGATCTGTAGTAGAGGGATATGTTGTAAAAGATCTCTCTTCAGGGCTTTACGTGTTCTACTTCGCGTCTAAGGTGGTGATGGAGAATGTATGTCGGGGTAAGCCCTGGTGCTTCCGACGTTACCCCCTTCTTCTGATAGAGCTCAAACCTGAAGGTTTCCCTAAGGCAGGTTTCGACCGGATCCAACTATGGGCATAGGTCTGGGGACTCCCCCGGATATTGTCTACAATTACCATTGATACTATGGTGGGAGATACGTAGGGAGGATGTGTTATGGTTCATGCGGATAAGTATGGCTTCTATTTGGGAGGCAAGATCCGGGTGCGATTTTGGTACTCGATTGATCAACCCCTTTGAAGGACGATGGTTCTGGGCTTTCACAAATTTACTGAACCAATTCGGGTTACCGTGAAATATGAAGGACTGCCCATATTCTACTTTAACTTTGGTAGGATAGCCATGTGTCGGTTGACTGTGCTCTCGAACTCTCAAGAGTCCCTCGATACTGCGCATCCATAGTCATGAACAGTGCTCTAGAGATTGGGAAACCGGTGCCACGAGAGTAGGTGGAGCCACCTCCAAGTCTGTCTCCTAAGATTCCCCTAGGCTTCCATTCGCGCCGAACTCAGTAACTTCCAATGGGGTCTACCATCCTGCCTACACAACCTGACTCTATGGGAACCTCCAGCCTGATCAAGGTCGGACGCCCCTCTAGGAGGTCAAAGGATGCCTTGGTGACAATTATTGTCTTATCCAACCCTCGACCAGACCGTGTACCGAGTGTTTCCCTGGTGGGAAGCTTGGCGGATAATGGTGAAACGTTGAAGGCCCCATCTAGAAAAATGACGGGGGAAGAGCAAGTGGAGCTAGAAAAAGGGATGGCTGGGAAACAGCCTTGCTTGGGGCAACGAGGCCTCTCGGTTGTGGGGTGTCTTGGAGAATTGACAGCCCCTTGACTTAAGGGGTCCTCCACCATCACACGTGATCCATATCCGTATCAGGTGTGTTCCCTAGCATTTTAATGGCTTCTTAGGGAAATCACATTGGTTTTTAGGTTATAGTGGTCGAGTTCAGGTCGAACCGGAGATGGTATTGGCTTTGGTTTTCAGTTTTGTTTTAGTTCTAGATTCTATTCTTTGTTCAATTGTCGCTTTAGGTTATTTACTGTTAGCTCCTAGATCAAAAACCCGACTATGCGTTGAGTTTTTTTCCGAAGATTAGTTGTAGCCTATTTACGGAAGGACTATTCCCCATATTTTCTTGTTACAATCAAGAAATAAAGTTTCTTCGGCTAAAAAACTAGAGTGAAATTAATTCATACAATTGATTGATCATAAAAATGGCTATTAATTGGAATGACTACCATTTTATTGGCTGTTCTTATTGAAAACATGATTGGCTAAGTATTAATTCTGTCACAAAATAAACAACTTCTTTCACCACTTAGATTGCATTTCTAAATTCTAATATGTTCCGTAATTCATACCAATATAACTTTAAAAACATTAGTAATTAATTTTTATTCTTAAACTTGAGCAACAAAATTAGCCAAATTACTGATTGGGGTTAGTTTCTGTTTTTCTTAACCTAAATCCAAGTCTGTTTGAGTATCTATAATTAGCAATTAATTATTGTCAAGGTGATGTGCTCAAGCCATTAACATTTCTTCAATTGTTCTTAAGAATATTTATTAAAGATGGAGACTTTCTATCCTCCATTTTGATAGCCTGATCGATGACTATTGATCAATAAAACCGTGTCAATTTTGTTCTCTCTTTAACTATAAAAAGACAAATTTAATAAACAATCCCGCGTAATGTTTTTTCAAAATTAGATATCATGATTACTTTTAGAATTATACCACGCGCAAGATTATTCTTTCTAACGCCATTCTCTTAATATTTGAAACTTGGAAGAATTCTGTAGTGTTAGAATTCTTTATATTAATACTTGTGATCATTGTTGTAAAAGTCCCCGTCTATTTTGTTTAGGCCTTAAAATTTGTAAAAACGCTTGACTTGTCGTCTCATCTAAGCCTCCAAATCTGAAAATCATCCGATTCATCGTTTTGTCCGACTAGTCCGAAACATGAGACTCTGATTTGTGAAATTAAACGTTTAAAACATATATGAAAAGATGAGAGACAGAATAAGTTTGTAATAGTATACGATTTCTTGATAAAAAGAATATGAGACGTGTCCCTCTTTGGTGGTTTATCATTATAATTTATATTTTTATTAAAATTTAGAGTCAAATCAAAATTAGAGCATTATTAGGTTTATTTTTTTTTTTGTATTTTGATACTTGATATTTTTTATATTATATGAATATAGTATATATTTTAAATTTTATCAAGAAATTTTTGGTTCTTGTTCTTGTTCTTGGTTTATGGTTTCGGTTGTGCCCTATAAGAAGACTGCGTATTTCTTGGGCTTTTGGAAGTCTATAGTCAGATTTCATGTACTCCTCGTAAGAGGTTTAATTTAAATTTGCAATTGCTGATAAAAAAAACTGAGCTCAATCATCGCTAGTATTGTGGTAGGGGGAACGAACTGTAAGCGAATTAGTACCATTAGTCCGAGTTCGCCTGATACTTTGGAGATGCTCTTACGTTATTTAAAATTTAAGGGGTAACACCGGTTCCTAACCTTCTTAAACCTTTGGTTATCATGCCTAACTCAGACCAACCTTTGGTTACAATTTCATACATTAAAAGTTGGGAATTTTAATAAAAAGTATAAAAATTCGCTTATTGTGTTTGGATAGCGAGAAAACGAAAGAAAATGTGCAGCATTTTTACGTAACATCCATGAAAGCTTCAAGGTCTGAAAACAGAGTATAGAAGATAGTGAAGGAGGTGGAAGAAGAGGGAGTGAGGGTATAAAAGACATTTTGTAACTAAAACTAACATCATCCAAATTTTTAACAGTTTTTAATACTAGTTGTAAAATTCCCAACGTTTCATGTATGGAGTTGTAACCAAAGGTTGGTCTGAGTTAGAACGTAATAATCAAATGTTTAAGAAGGTTAAGAACCAGCGTTTTCCCAAAATTTAATTGTAATAAGAAGTTAAGGTGAGATTCACAATTTTCTGAAGTTAAGGGGCATCCATGCAATAATCCATATTTTGGGCCGAAGCCCATAATATTTGGGTCGAAGCCCAAGACCTGAGCGACGATTGTACTTTGATTTTCAAACATTTCGAAAATCACCAGCTATACAGATCAGTATATATTCTCTCTCGCTCCTTCCAACACAAATTTGAAATCAACAGCGTTCCGAGTTTCAGAGAGCGATGGCGTTGGCAATGGATGTGGAGAAGAGGGAAGGTGAATTAGGGTTTCCTTACTGGACACCAGTTCGGCGAAAGTTCGATCTGGACTCGCCTTTCTTTTACTGTGGCAACCTCGAGAGGGAACTTCTCGCCAAACAGGTTTCATCCTTGTTCTTTTGCTCGAATTACAGATCCTTGTTGTGTCAGTTTCAGTTTCCGATTCTGTATCATCGTTTTTAGGTACTATACTTTGCTTCTGTTGATTTCTATGATCTGGGTTAATCGTGCTAATTTCAAATGAACAACTTGATGTGTGGGGTTTAGGTTGAAGATTTGAAGAAATTGCACTCCTAGTTCATGTATGTTTATGGGTATTTGATTTTTTTTTCGAGTATGAAGTGTTTAAACTCGGGAAAGACGTTGTTTCCTAACTTTCTGTGACCTTTAGTTAGGTAGACCTATCCAGACATTTCCTAACTTAAAAGAGCGCACAATTTACATGAACCAACATAAAGGTGGTAGTTTGTTACAAAAAGTAACATAAATGTGGTATTTTTTTTACAAGGAAAACCACTTTTTCATGCTTATTTTACACGTGATTGGTAGTTTTTGTAAACGTGCCCCACCTTTGTGTTAGGATCTGTCACAAAAGGTCGACCTCGGTTAGGAATTGCAAATGACCTTTCTGATGGGTTAGGAATCGATGTTACCCCTTTAAACTACTGAATTTTGAAATTAATCTAGAGAAGAAGGCAAGTGATGAAGTACAGTTGTTACTTTGTTTGAATAGTTGGAAGTAGATTTTGTGGTCTTTGAGCAGAAGTTAGTTGAATTGAAGTATCTTGCCTTGCCATGAAGATTCAAAAGTATTTTGTGGTTTATTGTTGATTTTTGGTATATTAATAGAACAGTTTGCGAAACCAAAATCCTAGTTACAAATCCTAGTTACTTACTTGTAGCAATTATTCATGGTTTGGATTCTCCGTAGAGTAAAACAGGTGTGGATATACTACTATAGTCTCTACAATGAACTGTTCGAATGTAATCATTGTTCTTAGTATGAGATTTATCAAATGAAATGGAGACTGGAGATGAAGCGGGACTGTTTTTCATTTCTGCATGGTTAGTAGATATTATTAAAGGCATCTGGAAAACACGGGTCTACCTAAAACACGTCGCAAGTTTGAGAAGTAAAATTTAACCTAGGTTGTGTATAAGATTATGGATGTATGTAGCTATGTGTGCATATATAATGTCTTGGTTCCTTGTAGGACGCGAGAAAGAAAGTTTGACATGCTAAGCTCTTGTTCTCTTCAACACGACTTGTCGTGCCTGTTTACATATTCCCAGGTTCATAAAATAGCTCTTTCCATGGTCATTGAGTTGTCCTCTTCATTACATCGTTTATTCTGGCCAATAGTTAATTATGTTTGTCCAACAGTTATAGAAAGTAGATTATTAAACCTGTTCATAATGGTTTTTCACTTTCAGAAGTTTTTTTTCTTCGAAAACTATTTCTTAAGCAATTAAAAATAGCTTTCGCGTGACAATTAAAGAAGGTATCCATTAGTTTCTGATGCTACCAAATGGTACTGAATACGATTTGGACTGAATATTTCTAATATCCACCAACCATGTAAAGTTTGTATTTGATGCCATCATGCTGAGGATGTAATTTTGCATTTTCACTTGCTCAATAGAAGAAATTGTTGTTTTTCTATATTTAATTAACTTTACTTAATATCCAGGTTGCATTGGAGCTATCTGAAGATGAAAAACACGAGCTTCAGAATTTTGTTGGTGAGAAAGACAGGTATTGATTTACATGCTATTGTTATATTTTTAATGTTTGAAATGCTATCCCATTACTGTTAAAAGGCATGTAATTACATTTTTCCTTAAGAAAACTGCATGTTGCTACCAATTAATTATCAAGTCTTTAGGCTGGAATATAGGGTTAAGGTGTGTTATAGTCAATGTCGTAGACTTGTATGAGCAATCTAGCATTGCTTCTTCTTCAGAGGACCATTGGAACCGCTGAAATATCCATTTTTTTGCGCACATATTACAGTCACGTATGTGGCTTCTTTACTTTATACTTATTTGCTACTGACCTTAAAACCACATTGTCTGTGCAGCGTGGTTTTTTGTCCCATTGTTGGTTGTGGTGCGCGTTTGAGTTCTGTAGAGACTTTTGAAGATCATTACAATGCGCGACATACAGCGTCTTGCTCAGCTTGTTCCAGAGTTTTCCCAACTTCACGGCTCCTGAGCATACATATATCTGAATCACACGATTCTTTTTTCAAGGCAAAAGTTCAACGTGGCCATATAATGGTATATCTTCCATCATTTCCTCTCTACCAACCTTGTTAAGATACGTGCCTTTTTGCTTTGATCTGTGTAGTTTCTTTTATATGTAAAAACACTCCTATGCAATGGTATGTCTTCATTATTTTTCTCGTTGGCAACCTTATTAACAGATGGGGCCTTTCAGTTTTTATGTTTTGGTTTTATATTCTGTTATGGGTAGGACGTAGGAATTATGTATCTTTGTCTAAGATGGAAGTTAGACTACTTCAACTGGTCCAAGACCGCCGGGTCACCTACGGGAGTCCCGGACTTATTCTAGTACCCAGGGCTTTTGGCCCTATCTTTGTAATGTTTGGTTGGCATGTTTTATGCAATTTCCTCGTCGCCTGTTTCAACAAAAAAAAAGAAGAGATGGGGCCTTTTGCTTTAATTACTGTAGTTAGTTTTATAAAAAGAAAGGTTAATTGCAGATAGGTATTGCATACTATATGTCTTTTGCACATAACTATCCTCTACTTTAAACTTTTACATCCATATACTTGAAACTATTAAAAAATTGCAGATAGCTCTTCTCGTCAGAAAATGACAAGAATGCCCTTTACCTTAATCTAAATATAACTTCATAACTAGCAAAAACATTTTGGTTTCTTACAAGATAAAACTATGAAAAAGATGGGAAAATTGTATTTCTGAGATTGGGGTCGATGGCATTTTCGTCATTTTTTTGGCAAAAAAGAGCTATCTGCAGTTTTTGAAAGTTAAGGAGGATGTAAATAACGTTTTGAGAGTAGAGGATAGCTATGTGCAAAAGACGTATAGGACACAAAAGGTATCTGTGTCAACCCTAAAAAAACTCCTTACTCATTCTTGTAATTTGGTTGATGATAACCTTCAAGGGGATAAGCAAGAAGCAATAATAATCCCCAGATATACTCTCAATACTCGTGTTTGTTTAGATTTCTTTCTTTTCAGTTCTTCGGTGTATGATTTTCCATGCAGCCAAATCAGTGAATAGGATCCAGTGAAATTGGACAGAATATACTAAACAAATAAGTGAACACAGGATTAGGAATAATTGCAAAAAAAGCACCCTGGGGTATTCACTTAAGGCAACTTGTAGTCAGCATCTTCGATAATTGCAAAAAGTGTCATGAACCTGTCTTTCTGTTGCACTTTGGATGAGTAAAATGGAGCCAATAATGCCCCTCCAAAAGTTCCCTCCATGAGTCCCATAAATGTTCTGATATTATGTGCTTGTATCTATGTGAATCAGTATGAGTGCCTTGTTGAAAGCTGTGGTTTGAAGTTAAAGAGCTACAAAAGCCGGCAGCAGCATCTGGTGGACAAACACAACTTTCCCAGGTCGTTTGATTTTTTAAAGAAAGGAAGAGCATCAAAGAAGCAGAGGCAGAAGAACCGGAGAAAACAAAGTGTTCATAAAGGCAAAGAAGAAGCTGCAATGGAAGTTGAAGATGAAACAACTATGGATGGTCTTGTTTCAGCAGTTTCTAAACTAAGCACTTCAGACTCCACTCCTTCCTCTGTTAGCTTTGGGCGGCGCCACACTCGTGGCTTGACGTTCGTGCCCCGAGCTGTCCAGCGTAGACCGGAACAGGAATGATTTCGGGTTACTATTGTTTTGGTTCTGCTCCATTTTTCTTGGTGAGTTGAATGGTTCTCTGTCTGAACTGTGTTTTTGGTAGCATTCTTATTCCTGTGCAACAAAGCTGTGATGTCAGTGATGTAGAGATTGATTATCAATGTCTATTCTCATGTGTTTGTAATCAATTGAGATCATCTTATATTTAACTCACTCATTTTTATTTGGGTTAATTGCAGATAATTAGAACTCACTCTAAGCTTTGTACACGTGGAGAATATAATAAACTTTGAACTTTTAGTTCCCTTAGTTTTTTTATGTAGCTTTTTTTTATCTTAAAATATAATGAAAACCCGAAAAACCATAAAAAGAAAACTATGCAGAGAATCTGAAAAACCATAACAAAAAACATAAATAATTGAAATGAACACTCCTAGTGAGCCAAGTGTCAATAGAAAAACTATAAATCTTCCGCTTGACTAACAGTTTTGGGCGAATGGCGTTCACCTTGTGAGTATTCGACGAAATATTGAGTAGGAGGGTTGGCTTGCTCGTCCTTGATGAACAAGTTCGACGCATATGGACTTTCTCTCGTCCTGATTTCCAACTTTTGATATTCTCCCTCAGATAGATGCAAGGACTATATGTTTGTAAAATATATTGACAACCGTCCGACATGACATGAGATTAAATGATACCTGGTGGTGTCGGCACCACAATTTTTGGGACAAAAAATATATTAAAAAGACGAAAATTTTGTATTTTTTTTTTGCTGAAAAAAGTTGTATATTTTTATAACAACTAAATCAATCTCAAGCACTATAGCAAACTGTATTTATAAATTACAAATAAACAATCAACTCAGGTCACAAATAGAAACAAAAAAATCCCCAAACCAAACCAAGCATCGCGAGGCAGATGATAATGGAATCATCAAGAATAGAAATAAGATATGATTTTGTATACAATAACAAGAGCAATCCCCGCTACAAACTGATCCAATACGGAGATCCGAAACTCCGGCGACGACTCTGCCTGAGTGATTGCCGGAGGAGGAAGAGAAAGATCGGGGAGAGCCACCGAGCTGTCGAGGTAACGGTCGAGGTCGCCGTAGCCTTGGGTGGCCGATCGCAATCCCTTGCCGGTCGGGACCGGAGACGGAGCTTTTGGGACGGTTTCTGTTGCCATTAACGGGATCGGAGCACAGATGTTGACGGCAACGGGACTGTTTTATTGGATATGGAATGTTAAAACGATGATTCATCACCTTATATATAAATCAATGGTCGGTGCCTTTGGCGTGGTGTGCACGTCTTTGTTACATTTGAATTCACCCAGCTCTTGATCACCCGACTAACTTACCGTTTCAGTGTTACACTTAGGCGATATCCAAATTTCACATTAATCTCCCCGTCTTTCTGTAATAACACGGAAATTTGGGGAAGTTGAAAGAATCAATCAGACCAATTTCATAATTAGATATCACCAAGTGTAATTAATCTTAATATATATGGACAATCATAAGACAGTTACATCAGAGATTGGATTCACTACACAATCAAACTGATGAGTTTTCGTGTTATTTGTTTGGTAGAAACGTTTGGAATAAGTCTATTTCGTCATGTATATATTATCATTCATTCAAATCAACAACGAATATAACAAAAGGTTAACTATTGAATTTCAAAATTTCAACGTATATGTGTTTTACTTACATGCTCGAACTCATAACCGACGACAACCGTTACCTTTTCCACAAGATACCACACATTTTTAGGTGCAATAACAAGCACAGCTAATGTATATAAACTTGTACTAAAAGCTTTATTTGCTCATTTTAGGTTGCACATATCTCTCACATAAAGACTTGAGTCTTGACCGCTAGGATATCTCTTAAGAATGTGTTGGAAACTATTATACATATATGATTTTATGAAATAATTTGTATCTATTTATGAATGTATATTATTCTTAATTTCTAGTCATTATTATTTTTTACCTGCAATGAGCTGTTCTGGATAGGAAAGGAAAGGGGGCAAAATATGATAAGATATAAATAAGTTGGTAGGCTTTTGCTTTCTGACATGAGGCCCATCTGCCTAACTCTTCTTTATTGACTCTTTATATTATGGCTCTCTTGTTTACATCAATTTTCAAATGGGCTAGGCCCAACTTTATTCGCATTCATACTCTGCCTATCCAGATCATCGACAAATGTTTCCATTCATAAAAGTTACTCAAAAATTTACATTTATTTACATTTTATTGAAGGTATTAAATTTTCTCGCGTCTTCCAAATAAAAATAATAATTCGATAATAAAAATTTATGTCTCACTATATCTTATATTATTATTTTTTAGAATAAGTAATGGATATCTCACTATATCTTATAAAAGTTTATGTTTCCCTATATCTTTTTACAATTATACCTAATCTATATATGCATTTATATAGTTTTTGAGAAATCAATCCTACTTATACATGTCTCACCAATAGATGCAGATTCTATGGATACCAGAGCTTGACAATCCGTCTCCCTACTTGGGAATCTCGAACATGATGGGCCGTAGTAGGAAGCAGGGATTACAATATGTGCTGGATAGAGTCCTGCGGAGGATCCAAAGGTGGGATGGGAAATTTCTTAATGGAGCGAGGAAGGAAGTGTTGGTCAACTCAGTATTACAGGCAATCCCTACCTATACGATGAGTGTTATGAGGATACCTAGGGGGTCCTAGACAAGATGAATGTTGCACTGGCTCGCTTCTGGTGGAAATCGACAGGACCGGAGGGGAAAGGTGTTATTTGGCAGTCATGGACGACTATGTCGCGGCCGAAGGAGGAAGGAGAGTTGGGCTTCAGGAACTTGTACGATTTTAATTCAGCCCTTCTAGGTAAACAGTTGTGGAAACTTGTAACGGAGGAAGACAGATTAGTAGCACGTGTACTGAAGGCTAAGTATTATCCGAGGTCCTCGGTGTTGGAGGCAGTCCGAAAGCCGAAGTAGAGCTATGTCTGGAAAAGTATCTTGTCTGCTCAGGACATGGTCAAGAGTGGGGCACGGAGATCAATCGGGCCAGGAACGAATACGTCTATCCGCGACCACCCATGGCTAACAAGGGAGGTGGAAAAGGTGCAGTCGTCGGGCCCTGGCATTGATGGGAAGTTAGTGTCGGATCTGATGAGACCTAACGAGAGGAGGTGGGACTCAGAGCCAATTGGTACATTGTTCAGTCTGGCGGATCAAAGAGCTATAATGGCGGTCCCGATAAGTAGGACGGCCACAAGGGATTCCTGGTACTGGGCGGGGGACTATTTGGGACAATACACGGTGAAGTCGGCTTATAGTCTAGCCACCAAGTCCAAGCGACCTTCCAAGCCCAACCAGACATCTGGTCTGCTATTTGGAAGATGGAAATGATGCCAAAGGTAAGGTCTTTTCTTTGGCGCACATGCTCAGGATGTTTACAGGTGGCCGTTAATCTGAGGAGACGACATGTGGATATGGTGGCGACTTGTCCGGTCTGTTATGGGGCGGAGGAATCTGCTCTCCACCTGTTGGTTCAATGCCCGTTGGCGGCGGAGTGCTGGGCCAAGTCGGGACTGAACATACCCCAAGAGGCCTAGACAATAAATGACTGGGTGCAGGGAACGCTTAACATCAACCCCCGGCAAGCGGTGGATTGATATGATGTATCTTGTGGGAGGTGTGGAAAGCTAGGAACAAAGTGGTCTGGGAGAATATTTCTCAACCAGCTGCCAGTATCTTCCAAACAACATTCCATCTACAGACAGGGTGGATGGAAGCCAGGAGGAGGAAATTACAAGCACAGGCTACTCCCCGTCAGTCAAAGGTACAGGCTGCGGAGGTGTGGGAACACCCCGCTCAAGGCACGTGGGCCATAAATACAGATTGAGCTCTGTTTGCGCCGGCAGACAAAGTAGGAACAAGATGGATATGCAGAGATGTCAGGGGCCAGCTTAGGGGAGCCCGGTCCACATCGTTCCATGGAGCTCAGTACCCGGGGCTAGTGGAAGCCTATGCGATTCGGGAAGCGCCAACGTGGCTACAACAATATCCTCGCCAGAGGGCAGTAGTTCGGAGCGACTGCAAGGTCATAGTGGATATGATCAGACGAGGAGGGAGGCTGCTCTCTCCTCTGGGAGCAATCGTTATAGATTGTAATTCCCTTTTATCTACACTCGAGTGCGTGCAGCTCGATTTTGTAAAACTGATAGCGAACAAAGCAGCTCATTGGCTTGCCAGGGCGGCTTGTTCTAACCCTGTCTGGAATTGGAAAGGGAGTCGTATCCCCGAGCCTCTTCAAAATATCATTATTGTCGATATTTAAATAAAATCTCAATAGATGCAGTTTTATCATCGATCACACAAACGAAAGCATCACATCACACAATAAGTTCAATCACACAATGCAATCCAAACAGGCACTTTATTTAATTACAATGCAAATCGAGGATATATTAAAAATTCATAATTAACAATAAGGCCCCTCATCATTTATACCTTTGCTTTTCACGACCCCTCGAACCTTTACTTGCCGAGGCCAAGCCACAAGGTTCCTGAAACCCAATGCTCTCCACACACCCCACAGTCTTGAACATCCTTCGCTTGCTTATCTCCTCCACCAGAGACTTGTGTAGCAGCTGGCTCCGCACGTCCATCAGCGACCTCATGCTCGTGATCTTCCTCGTCGAGTCGTTGCAACTACTCGTATTGTGATCGGGACAAAACCTGGTGGAGTTACGGTTCCTTGGTGTTGTTACGGGTGGATGTGGATCTCCCCTTCTTGGACTGGAATCGTATTCGTCTTCTTCTTCTTCCTCGTCCGAGGAGTAATTCACGTTTGAGTACTTGTGCGAGTTCAATGAGCTCTGAGAGCTCGCGTCGTCGTGGATGAACATCGCTTCTGCATTGGCAAATTAGTTATATGGAAATCAGCAACAATATTGATGTTTTAAATAAGCATTGTATGACCTAAACATGTCGTGTGCTAAAACACGACCCTGATGGTATTTGAATTTGCGATCATTAAACAATCAGACACTTTAGCATCATGTCAGGGAAACCCTCTAGCCTAACCCGGTATTTTGGACGGTATCTGATTGTCCGTGTACAATGTGTAAAGGTCGCATTATGAAAAATGTAAAAAAAAAGATCAACAGCCAGTTAAAATGGTAGAAATAACCTTTTTGAACCTTTGTTTATCACATTCAAACTCACGCACCCTCTAGTTATCACTTCCTAGCTCAAAAGTTTTTTTGTTACAATTCCTAACCCAAATGTGGTATTTTTTTACAATTCCTAACTGCGAAAAAACATCTACTTTTTGTAGTAAAGTACTATCTTTGGGCTAGAAATTGTAAAAAAGAAACCTTTTGAGCTAGGAAGTGATAACTAAAGGTTGCGTGAGTTAGGACGTGATAATTGAAGGTTGAGGAGTGTTAGGAAAAAACGTTTTTCCTAGAAACAAAGGTGAAAAAAAGATTAGTATAAAAGGTTTCCGCTTACTCCTTCCACATTCACCCGTTGACCACCTTCTGGCCCATCAGGAATTAAGACATGATTTCCTTAAATTTGACCCACCCGACGTATGAATTGTATAACCAGACTCTAATACCAGTTTGAGACTTTGATACTAGTTGTGTCAAAAACGTGAGAATCAACCTCAAATATGAATCCTATGCTGATAGACGTGGGGATCAACCTGAAGTATGAATCCTAACATCAAGAAAAACTCGAGCTGGTAGCGGAAGACTTATCCATCGATAATATGAAAGATTCGTTACGTACCTACGGGCAAACCTCGAGCAGGAACTACATTCTCCTCGAACGGGTTGAAAGGGGGAAGAGAAGCTTGAGAGGAAGAGCTGGACTGGGCATCATAATAGGAGTCGTTGGTTCCCTCATGGTAGTTGAAACTACTCTCCTGTTCTTTATCATAGGCCAAATCCTCCTTCCAGTTCGGGACGAGAGACTCTATCTCATCCTCAATCATCCTAGCAATCTCGAACGGCTCCCATTCGAGGATCGCTAACTCCTGCACCATCTCGGTCGCTACATCGATCGCAGTGTCATTGACTATGTCGAACGGGAAGTACACGTTCCTAGGAGGACCTGTGCAATTCAGGCACACTAGGCATCATTAACAACTCCGAATACGAAGACTAGGATCATCGGCATAATAGTTTTTAAGTGAAGAGTTTACCGTCGGTGTCAGAAATTTGAACTTTGAGAAAAACTGTGTCGTGTTCAGAGTTCAGTGTTCCAGTGATGGTCATGTCGGTACTTCTTCTCTTTGGTTGACGAGCTATGGTATTTGTGTGTAACTTCGGAGTTTGGTGAATTGGAGAAATCTCCACTTCACTTGTTGCCAAAAACGGATCCATCAAGAGCTCTCTGGCCGATGGTCTCTTTGAGACTGTCTCTAGACATTTCCCTATGAATTCTCGAGCTTGGTGATCTTGGATCCTATAGAATGATTCAGGTAGCTTCCCCTGCAAGTCATTGCTTTTTTATCAGAATATAAATAACGCATCAAAAAAGAGCGTGAAGGAAACGACAAACCATCACTTCAGAACGAGAGAATGAACTCGCATATAACTCCTGAACTAGTGTTGTAACAGATCATAGAAGGAGAATTCTCTGGGCTCGAAGAGACTAAACAAAACGTGCATCTCCACTATCCGCAAGATAGAAAAACATCCTAAATGTGACTCATGAACAATCCAAATCATGTTAATGTTAGAGCCTTACCGAGGTAACTTTCTTGTAGATTTGGGCAGGGTTGGAGCACTCGCTGTAGGGGTATGCACAAGTGAGCATCTCCAACATGCACATTCCGAAGGAATAGACGTCAACGAGCTCGTTGTACTCCTCCTCGTATAGCTCCGGCGCCATGAACTCCGGCGTACCTAATAATCATTGAATCGGAATAAATGTTAGGTAAGAAGTAGCACGTACAATCACTATATCCTTTGCACTTTGCAGAAATTTATTATAAAATGACGATTCTGTCTTTGAAATTCCAAGGAAAAACACTTTCAATACTTCTTTTTAATATTGCTATTATGGTAGATCGTTACCTATGACACTATGGGCTTGGTGAGAGTCACGAAGAATTGCTGCTAGGCCTAGATCACCAATCTTGACCTGTGCAAGATGGCCGTTGACAAAGATGTTATCGCACTTGAGGTCCCGGTGAATCACCGGAGGGTCATGACTGTGCAGATATACAATGCCATGCAGGATTTGTCGCGCCCAGTTCTTCACCGCCTGGATACTTACTCGTCGATATTTTAGCCTATACCTAAATCATATCGATCGAGGTAAGCATAAACATCACAACTTGAATAGTCATAATCATAAAAATTTACGTAGATTATGCACGTTTTGTAAATATTAGTGATGAACGGCTACAAAAAAAACAATTTCGAATATGTTAGTAAATCCACAAAAGGATTTTTTTTGGAGAAAGTTGAGAGCAATCGTGCGAATGTCTGTATGTAAGGGTTATAAATTACAAAACACGTATAACATAAACTTTACAAATGTCATTTCCAAAAGTTGCGTGAATGTCACATGACTGAAATTTCAGTAATGATGATGGATTTGCAGACATAAAATAGGTGGGGGATTTTTCATATTACAAAAGATCAATTGTTAAATAAATTACCGTACAATTAAAAGTGACCATTAAGACACAATATAACTAGGATTGAATAATATGGCAATAGTGTCGAAAATTTGGCATAAATTATGTCCAATAAGTTACCATATATAATTAGGGTAATTTTTCTAACACGTGACCAATACATAAAAGTAACTATTGATAAATCAACCCCAAAAAATTTACTCTTATGTATTGGTCACGAATACTACACGACTCAACGTTTCAAAATGACAAATGCACTAACTTAAGTATTGGTCACACGATTTTGTTAGTAAAAATGAACGGAATGTTTCATTATGTTAGTCATATGACCTCAAGTGTCATATAATTGATGGTAAAATGACATTTTTTTAATCAATTATTTTACTTCTATACATTTTATAATGAACATTATTTTTGTACCCTCGTTATTGTTCATTATAAAATATACATAGGTCAAATGAGAGAAAATGTTATTTTATTATCCATTATATGACACTTGAGGTCATATGAATAACGGCATGGAATATTATGTCTATTTTTTATTAACAAAATCGCGTGGTCAATACTTAAGATAGTACATTTGTTATTTTGAAACGTTGGGTAGTGTAATGTTCGTAATCAATATTTAAAATAATAAGTTTTAACATTTAACCCAAAATATTTATAAAACAAGCATAATTTACCGTAAGATTTTGCAATCACCCCACCATAATCAAATTGGAAAAGTTAAAAGATGAAGTTATTACTCTCTGAGGGTGCCGGAGGTGAACATTTCAGTGATGAAATTGAAGGTTCTCTTCTGAGCATCGATCCATGACGAGTAGAACTTGATGATGGACTTGTGCCGGAGGTTCTTGAGGAGGTGAACCTCCGAGTAGAGGCGCTCTAGCTCGTCCGGTGACCGGAAAATATCATGAAGCTTGACTTGATTCCAAGCCACTTCCATTCCTAGGGTTTCATCGAATGCTCTATACACCGTCTTCATCGCTCCTTTGCCGAGCACATCCCTGAACTGTGATTAATTAACCAAATTCAACTCAGAACACACTAATATTAATTAGTTATAACACTCTTTATCACACAAAAAACTATTGGCCTATCACCACATTGAAGGGGCAAAATGGGAAACAGTCTTTGATTCCAAATTGTCCATTTTTAAAATAAAACAAGTTGTAGTATGGTGGTTGACAAATCAAGTTAATAATGGAATATATAATCACTATTTCTTTGATTGATTAAATGGGTAATTGTGAAATAAGACTACTTCAAAATGTATGTACTATTTTTTTGAATGATAAAATCTTCATTTATGAAACAAATTTACACAATATACAATGAAAAACAACTTTATGATATATTTTTGCAATTGTAAAAAATGTGTAACTTATCAAAAAAGGCATAAATGTAAAAATCTACTTATATGTATATGCCACGAACAACTGCCCTAAGATATCGGTTATTATTAAAGACATATAAATGATCTATGACCAATTCATATGACATGTAAAAAATATATGATCGGTTCATAAATATTAAATGATATGTGATCAATTCATAAGACATGTAAATAATATGTGACAAATTCATAAAAACATGTAAATGATATGTGAACAAAACGTAAGGTCTTAAATTTGATACGTTTAATCTTTGAATAATTTACTGGTCGCTATTAATACATAAGAATAAGTTTTTATATTTAACCCCCAAAAAATATCAGCTATATTATCTATACATTAATTGGCCAAACATGTATGATAATAAGAATTCAAACCAAAGCACAATTCGATCGTGGGATTTGAGTTCATGAACAAGAGGAGAGCTTCATAATAATACTATAAGCTTACCCGACCAAACCGACCAGATGGGTCAGTTTCAGCGTACCCAGGACGATCCTCGGCGGCATCAAAGTCAACGCACCCTCCTCGTACATGATTCTTGTACATGGCTGAGAGCTCAAGAGCTCTGGTTCCAATCTCTATACTAATTATCAACTAATAACACAAATTAAAGCTACAACTCAATAAAACTAAATTCAAAAGCAGGAATCGAAGAAGAAGCGAGTGCTAGATGATCCGAGGCTTCCCTTCATGATTGTCGAAGGAGAAGACACGGAACAATAACCAGAAGAGTCTCGAGTAATCGACACTGAGCATGATCCGAGCCATTTTCACCACAGCTCTCTGAGACGAAGACTCGTATGATGATCCTTTCCCAATCATTTGTACTCGAATTTGAAGAAAAAAAATTGCAGACAAGAAAGATATGAACTTGAGGAAATATAAAAATCTAATCTTTTTGGTATGTGGGTGGGGAGAGTGATCAGAAACCGGAGTGGCCCGATGGGGAAGACGATTCGAGAAGTGGGTTCAGTCTGAATTTGAAGAATCTGTGGCTGCGGTTTATGATCACCATTTGTGGTTGAGATTGAGAGCTTGGAAGAGAGGAACAAAAATGGTGGGTGTTGATAGAGAAACAGAGAGAGAGCAAAGGAGAGGAGGTAGGAATGGGGATGGTTGAGGAGGAAGAAGAAGATGGTGAGAGTGTGGGGTCCACGGAGAGAGGAGGGGTTGGATTTGGACCAAGTCTGTCCAATTGGGAGGAATTGATAAATCTTTCGTTTTCGGATGATGAGATATAAAAATGAAAGTCAGAGATGAGCAGAGGTAATAGGAAGGGATGAGGAGTCTCCATTTGGAGGTGATCATGGTGTATTAGATTACTTGATCATTTGTGTAGTACAAAAATTAATGGAGATAAGAGTTTGAGTCGCTTTTTTTGTGGAGTCTGTATCTAAAGGTTTAATTTCAATATGTTTTGTCGATAAAAAAAAGAGTTCAAGTCGCTTACTACTGTTATTGTTAAATAATAGACTGTTTTTATAGACAAATTTAAGATTTTGACTGGATTATATTTTTATAAGATTGTGCCTGTGTCAGAATTATATCATTTCTCTTTTCGTAGATATGGATTCCTTAAGGTTTGTTTTTACCCCAAAGGCATCGTCGTATCTCCTGAATATTGTTTCCCTACCTTCTCCTCATTCACCCTAGATATCATCTTATCTCTTCTTGGCACACAATTGTCAACTATTTCTCTCACACCATGTAACCTCTTAAAAGGTAGTATTTTTGCCAAGTGGGATGGTGTCCTTCGACGAGGATGAAGACGACGAATGACCAACAATACTATTGTGTTCTGGCGGGCCGGTTACTTTCTCAAAAACCCTACAATCAAAAAGCGATATGCAAAGTCTTGGCGGCCACCCCTCGGGCCTGGTGGTTCAGTCCCTCGACGAATACGCTATATGTTTCTTCTCCAATTTCGGAAAGCGTCAGAGGGGATTCGAAACAGGGAGCATTGTATCTTTCATGGATCCTTGCTCCTCCTCATCGAGCTCCACCCCTGTATGGAATCAGAGAAACTTATTATTCGTCGCATGTAGATTAGAGTATATAACATCTAGGTGGATGCACATACATATCAGATGCGAAATGTTACTACAACAAGTCTAGGATCTAAGGTGCGTATTGGTGAAAAGCAACTGAAGAAAGGATGGGGTCCTTATATATGCGTACAGATTCAAACTGACGTAACTAATCCATTGCGCCAAGCCTTCCACCTAGCCTCTGAGGGGTACTTAGACCCTATTAGGTTAGGCCTCCAATACAACAGGCTACTGGAGTTCTTCCTTTGGTGTGAGCATTGGGGCCACATCGTTCAAGACTATATGGCCAACCAGTCGAGGATTGGGCTCGAGACACTACAGTTTGATATATCCCTAAAAGATCCAATGAGGCGACATGTAGAAGGCATTCTCAAGACAAAATGGGATGCACATTTGCAACTGCTCCCTCATCTCCATGAGAAGATCAAAGGAAGGCAATCCACATCGTTTTACCTTCTCTTCTCGACGTTCATACCATCGGGATTCCAGGCTCTCCAGGCCATGGTCTGGGAGATGGACCCATCAAAGCATGATGATTGGACTAAATTGTTCCTCTAAGGGAAGGTTTTGAGGGGTTCCTTAATCCCGGCTCAGATGGAACGGGGGTGGATCATATTGAGGTTGTGTCCCTCATCACGAAGCTACATGACATAACTAACGTGGCCCCAGGACTTTTGTGTGACCTATCAAGGGTGCCGCCTACTCCTCTTCCTCTAAACTCTACACCCATACTACCATACCTGGCACCCTGACCCTATGACTCATAGCCTTGAGGAGGCTCAACCTGCAACACAGTGTCGAAACAAGGAGGAAGACCCAAGCAAGAGTGATTACCCAACAAACTCATGCCCTGAATGCCGAGTTGACGAAAAAGGCTTTTGGATTGACAAAGTCGTATCCCCCACTAGAGACCTAGAAAGAAGCCGAGGGCTTGGTTACCCATGTAGTGTCTAAATTGAACGATATGATAGAGGATTATCCTACATCATTTCAAATCAGGGGACCTTGGCTACCCTACACAGGGTGGGGCATCCCCAAAGTGTTTAAGTATAATAAGCCCATCCCCCAACATTCCACTAGACGTCTAAATGAGAACCACAAGATTCACGACCAGGAAGACATTGGGAGACTGTGTCACCGTGCTCACCGATCAATGAGGTATGTGTTGGGGGATGCACTTAAGATTAGACTCTAGAAGGATCTCCACTGGTCCCTCCGTTGCTAGCATTTGCCTCTTCTTGGGCCGGTGCGTGTTGGGTTCAAGTATGAGCATATCTCACTCTCTTGTTTCATTTGTGGACGTATCATCCATGTCAATCGGGATTTCTCAAAAAACCTCTCGGGACAACAACTGGTAGGCGGTGGATATGGCCTCGAATTGATAGTAGAAGTGGCCAAGCCTCTTGGGCGAAGCAACTCTCTGATTGGGAGCTCCTCGAAAAGTTTTGATTCCGTCGGTAAGCCGCCCTCTAGTCTTCAACCATTGCTTTTCCCAAATGTGGCCAAAAACAACGACCATTTCTAATGACGCCACCACCTCCGAGGTCCGATTTCCTGACTAAGGCCTTGATATGTGGTCGACGGGAGCTGCTCATGAGGACTCTGGGTCCCGAAGCGATTATAGTTGATTTGGCCGTAAGGCCCGATCTCCTACCTAATCCGGTGGTAGACCCAATTGGTCTGATGATGAAGGGTTGCGGATAATTCTTGGGACAACCCCTCGTTGCGCAATTCTCCTAGGATCCCGGCCAGGTTGTTCAGCGGACAGGAAGGATAAAAAGGGTTACACAATCCCCAACAGCATACCCCCATCTGATTCACCTACACCCACGCGAGCGGGAACATGAAGTAGGCCTTGAAAGGCTCAAATGAAGGGGATTCGGAAGATATGCAACCACAAGAGGAGGCAAGGTTTGTTAATTATCCTCGCCGGATCCAATAAGGCCTCAATTACGATGCGGGTCGTCTACATTCTACAAGTAGGACGGACTTATGGCCCATCAGGTCGTCCTCAGCCACCCATCCTCAACTACCACTTCACGGGTTACTGGTGAGTCAGCTATCATCCTCTAACCATTGAGACATCCTAGCGAGATCCAGTCGAGACGTGGATGACCGTACACTCATCACCTCCATGTTTAGTAGTCCAATCAATATCAGTCGACTTTTTGTCATCGAATTAGGAGATCACTCTTGACCAACTAATATTCTTGCTCGTTTTTATTTATATCTACTCATATATTGTTCAGACTTATGAAATAATGCGAACCTTCAGTTCCAAAACAATCGCCATAGATGGAATTGGACCCATCCTTCTGATTAAGAAAGAGTAGTGGGTTAACACCAAGCTTTCCTTTTCATGGAGCTCTATTATTTTGATTATTGAATGTTGTTCCTGAAAGAGTCCCTCCACCTATTTTACATTTTTACTTGTATAATTATTACGATTTTGTCACCAGTTGACCTTCTTATATACACGTGTTCCTATTGAGCAACTTTAAAGATTAAATATAAAATAAAAAGGCAGTATCTCATCATCTTTGTTTTATATCTTCTAATTCAAAAGTAGCATTTATGACGTACGAAGACCATATCACAGTAGTTAACACTCAACTAAGCCTGATACATGTTCTTTTTTGTAGCCTTGATCTGTAGTGAAAGATCGGTCTTGTACTCCTCTACTTCATGGTTGGAGGTTTTAATCTAAATTTGTCTTGCTGATAAAAAAAAACTAAGCCTGATACATTTTTTATTAAGTTAAAAGAAGAGTATACGATGTATATTATATAATGAGCAGTTGACACCGGTTTTATTGTTATTTACATTTTGTTCGTCTTTATGGCACCCCAACATACTGACTGTGTCGGGTTTTTTTTGTCACAGAGTTATGAGTAGGAAGACCTTAGGGGCTCGATACAATGTAATAGCTCTCCTACTGTAATCTGGGGTTTCCCTGATACACGTCTTTTGTCAGATTGAAATCTAAATTAATGAAATTACAACTTTTAGTAAAAAAAAAACTCTAGATTTTTTAAACAATAGTCTTCTAAGCCACGACAACACAACATAATACGCACAAACAATATAATAAACAGGCACACCATATCTATAATATATACTGTTATTTGTCCAGCTTCAATCTCAAAACTTTCTCTATAAAATGTGAGACTTGAACCACTGAAATGTTCAGTTGAAAACTAAGCATGATGCTTAAATATGCACACAAAACGGCAATGCATGAATTAGAACTCAATGTGTTTAATGGAAATATAAAGTACTTAGACCGTAATAAATGGAACTTGATATTAAAAAAGTATATATGTATCCATGATTGTGACTATAACAAAAAGCACATAAGACCCTTTCAAAAGAGAGCACATGAATACGAACCCTCCAATTTCTGGTTAAATCCATGGAGGAAATCGTGTGGGCAACAAGAGTGGATTCGATGACGTCGTTGAAAACCATTGGGCTTGAATATGAAGAGGCCCAATACACTTGCATTACTAGAGGCTTAATTAGAGGCCGAATATAAAGTTGTTGTCCTACATAACAATCTTTGGGAAGGGCCATGGCTTTTGTTTGGGCTCATAAATGTCATGAATCGCTAGATGATTAACAGGGTAACTTGTTAAAATATATTTTTAGCCATATTTAAATCATTTAAATATATATTATATCGCTGAAAACTTTTTTTTTTTGATAAGCGAAAATTTATTGAACCATTGTTTTCCTAAGATAGGAAAAACAAGGCCAGAGATCGACCTCAGAAAGAGATCATCCCAAAACTAAAACAAACTCAAAATAGCAAACGAGACCTACAAACCTCAAGAAAAGAAAAAACACAAAACAAAATCAAACAACCAGCCTCCTAATCTACTTCCTACTCGGGTCCAAGCATGCAAAAGTGTTAGAAACTGGTACAGGGCTTAAAGCTTTTTCTGCCGATATCGGGGAAACTCGTCTTTACTACCCTCGACCTCTCCCAGCATAAGGTGCGGGTGAATCTGTTTGAGCACCACAGGACCAAGGTTAACAACCCTTTTTCCAACTTTTGAACGATAGCTCCAATCACCCGAGCTTTTTTTGTTGTAATATCAACCGTAAAGCTTCCGATTTTACCTCCAACATCATTGGAGGTCTTAGCCCTAGTTTGATAAAAAAAAACTGGAGGAGCAATTGTCTTTTTTGACTGAGCCTTTTTAGGACGACCTCGTTTTTTGGGTTCACCCTTTGGGGGTTTAGACAAAGCTTCCTTCCAAGGACTGCCTTGAAACCCAACGACCAAATTCTGAGATCCATCTACTTGAGACCCAGTCGTCGTTCTAACGTCCCGAGGAAGGCCCAAATCAGTCCCAATCCGGTTAAAAACTTCCACCAGACTGGGATCTTCATGGGCTTGCTCGGGAAGGCTTGATAGATGAGACACAATTGCTGGACCTTTTGAGCTCGTAATAAGAGAGGTTCTGCTGAAACAGGAAGCTCGACTCCGAGAATGTCGGCGTCAACAGAGGAACAAGTCCAGGAGATATGGTTTTCAAATCCCCGGGATCAGATCCAACCCGTGATTGACTGAATCTCAGATTTGAATTCGAAATCGTGCCCCGAGTCGCCATCGATGGTCGGCGTGCAACGAAGTCATCGACCAGAATCATGGCCTCCAACTCCGGCAAACCACCCTTTTCCGACGTCTGACTTCTGTCCAACTTCTTCTCCGTCATCTGAGGCCTTTCCGGTTTCGTCTTCACCCTGTCCGGAGTGCTCTGTTTCTGCGCAGAAAAGCCTTGTTTCGAAACGGAAACAGGTCGGACTGAACCAGGGCGTGTGAGAGCCACCAGAAGGTCATGCCCTTTGTACCGGTACCCATTGAGAGATGCTACTGCTTGGTTTGCAGAAACTGAATTCGAAAACTCAACGTAACCAAAATATCGCCATTTTCTATTTGGTTTTTTCAAAACAGAGGCAAAATCTACCTCTCCAAACATGCTTAGTGAGGTGCGAATCCAATTCGACGAGGTTCCGTAGGGGAGATTATATAGAAAAACCAACGACTGACTGGAGATCGGAGCTTGTAAACTCGTCCCAACCTCAACCTCCTTGTCCGTCGTTCCTACATCTTGTACATCATCCTGCCTCGCGCCTGCAACCGGATGGATGTTGGACGAAGCTTGTAACCCATCGAAAGCCTCCACCCCATCCTCAACAGTCTTGCCCTTCTTGCCTGCGACTTGCACCTCATCCTGTCTCGCGCCTGTAACCGTCTGAACTCGTTTTTGTTTCCTGTTGCTGTTCCTCTTAGGAGCAACCACCTCCGTCTTGCCCAAACCTGAAAAAATGGTGATATATGAAGAGTATAGCCCAAGGAGTGTGGTACAAAAGGATGAAAACGAGATGACCTCCTCCCCAAAACCAGGCGGCTCCGGCGCTTTGCAAGTGTCGATTGTACCTCCTGAGCGCACAAAAATGGGACCCCAATGACGATTGGGTGTTTATGTTTGTTTTGATTCACCATTGATAATCAGGTATCTTGAACCCTTGATGGGTGACATATTTACTACAAGGTTTGCAGAGTATCATTTTGATGAGACATCATTTCTACCGTTGGGTGAGAAAAATAAGTCTCCTGAAGTAACGCATGAACTTTCTTATAAGCATGCTGAAGTAAGGCAGCCTCCTGAAGTAAAGCATTAACTTTCTTAGAAAGAGTGTTCTTTGTCACATCTTGACCCACACATGCCATAGTGTGAGATGGAAGTCCAGAAGATAATTCACTTGCATAATATTGCAAATCAAATGGCTGGTGCATTTGCAGATACGTCAAAGATGACGAGGTCTTATATAGATGCTATCAATGTACCAACTAGAATTAAGATCGTTGGTGATGCTACAAGGGCAATTATCGGTTCGTCTAGTACACCCTTGAAGCGTGGGAGACCAGTTGGAACAAAAGACATTGTTCCCCAGAATCGAAAATGTCAGACAAATAAAGGGGATGAGAAAACCTCATTACCAGAGGTGGTTCTAGAAGATCTACCAGAGCCGATTCTAGAAGAACCAATCGGTCCAAAAGTATCGGAAGGCTCTAATACTCTTGATGAATTGAAAGAGAAAAGAATTATTGTTGATGAAGTCTTTGTGTTCATAGCGGCCAATGAGATAATCAATGAGTTTGATTTTGACCCCCGAAGCATCGACGAATGACGTCACAAAGATGACTAACCTATGTGGGAAGAAACAATTCAGGCATAATTGGCTTCTTTGGAAAAACACCAAGTCTTTGGGCCCGTTTCCAAAACACCAGAAGATATTAAACTTGTTGGTTACAGGTGGGTATTTACCCGTAAAAGAAATAAGAAAAATGAAGTCGCCCGATATAAGGCTAGACTTGTGGCCCAAGGATTCTCTCAATGATCAGGAGTCGATTTTGAAGACTCATATTCCCCAATGATGGATATGATCACTTTCATATGTTTGATCAGCCTATTAGTCTCTGAAAGACTTGATATGTGCATGATGGACGTTGTCACTGCTTACCTGTATGGTAATTTGGACACTGATATCCCTAGAGATTTGTGTTCTATAAAGTTGCAGAAATCTCTGTATGGACTAAAGAAATATGGTAGGATGTGGTATCATCGCCTTAACAAATACCTTACCAGAGAAGGCTATAAGAATGATATCATATGTCCATGTGTGTTCATCAAGAAAACAAACTTTGGTTTTGTTATTATAGCAGTATATGTTGATGACATAAATTTGATTGGGACTCCGAAAGAGATCCACAAAGCTGCTGAGTACCTGAAAAGTGAATTTGAAATTAAAGATCTGGGAAAAAGTAGACATTGTCTCGGCCTGCAGCTCGAGCATTTGTCTGATGGCATTTTGATCCATCAATCTGCATATGTTGAAAAGCTCTTGAAGCACTTTAGCATGGATAATGCTCATCCACTCAGTACTCCAATGGTCGTTTGATCTTTCTTTTTTTTGGATAAGCGCGAAATTTTTTATTAAGAAAAATTAGATCCAAGCAGGATCTAACCAAAGGCAACCATTACAAGAGAGCTCTCAGCAGGAGCTGTGGGAACAAACCCGAAACAAAACAAAAAGGAACACTTAATCACCCGTCAGTAGTCCACTCTCCACCTTCCGAAGTCAAAGTCGGATCGTCAAAGGCTTTAGCTGCATGAGAAAGTTGAGCAGCTTGAGTTTGTACACAGCTTGAGTGAAAACTACTATTAGCAGTCTGAGAGATCTGCTTCCCAATGTCCACTTGATTTAAAAATCTCTCTCGACTCCTAGAATGGGTTGATTTGACATATAGTAATCTCCTAAGAACTTGGGAGGCTGACTATGACGATTCGAAGTTCGGGTAGGATGCTTCGAATGACGTCCCTTGTTCAAAGGTTTAGAAGGTTTAAGTAGAATCTCCTTCCAAGGACTACTCCGTTGTTCCCCAGCCGGTTCACTAGAACTCCCGACATGAGGTTGCGCAGGCCCGATGACTTCAGTTCCCAAAACAATTGGGTTCTGAAGTTGACTTGTACCTAATGGTTGGACCTTACTGATTGGGTGAATTGGGCTCAGAATAGGCTCAATCACAGACCCAACAGGGTCTGAACCCATATTAACACCAATACAAGCTTGTTGGACCGTTTCAGGCCCAACAACAAACCCACGTCCAACTGAATCTCCAAGCCCAGAAGTCTGCAACTACAACCGCGTAGCTGCGTCCTCTTCTCCACAATCGCGAGACAGATCAACGTATCCAACAGATACGATCTCCTCCTCACGTTGACAATCATTCACGTGAATCACGCTCGTATTAACTGAATCAGGAACTTCAAAATTTGAATTCTCAATATCGCGAATTTCGCTCGGAACCAGTGAGTTGCCATCGTCCTGAGACGTCCTCCCTGGCGAGTCTCCGCACGGCTCTAAACTCAGCCCCAACCTCTCAGCACAACTCACCGAACACCCACTCCATTAGTCACTCCGGTAAGGTCTAGCGCAACCCTCACACGGTCTAGGCATTTACTTATAACTTTCTGCAACTAAACCAGTGTTCGCTACTCGTCCCTTGCGGGAAAAGTAGTAAAGGGGATGAGCGTTATGCTCACCTCCACGGACACCCGTTCGATTATGGCATACTAGTAACGCACTAAAGACTTACCGATTTGACCAGGGCAAACCACTACCTCAAAACCTGATGCCAAACGTCACACTACTCCCGCTATCAACACCTCAAGTACTTGCTCATGTAAGATAAACCTCGACACGGGAAACACGTCCTTTATTCAGTAAATCACTATTGCTCACAACCTCAATACTCCAATTACCCGATCACGTAGGGAAACCTCAAGACGGGGATCACGCTCTCAACTAAGCAAACACTATTGCTCACACTATCAATACCCCAATAACCCGATCACATAAGGAAACCTCAAATAACCCACTCACGTGAAGGAAACCTCAACCGAGCCCTACAGTGGGTTCTCAGCTCCAGCTCCATCCTCGATGCTCTCCGGTTTATCGTGTTGCCTTCTCTACTTCTCGGGACCTTCGTTTGGGGGAGTTCAACTCGCTATGTAGTTTTGATTTCCGATCAAAGCTAGTTTTGGACTCTCTCCGGGTTTGGTTTCTCTACAGCTCGGTATTATTATAGGCCTTCTCCCTCGGGTTCTCGTTTGGTGTTGGCCGACGAGAGGTTATCATTTTTGGTATCAGAACGCTCAGCTTGAGTTCCAGGCTCGGATCCCCAGTTAGTGAAGAGACAGCCTTCGGTCGGTTGGGTTGTGGTAGAAGTTGGTGGTTGTTCGGTCTCTCGGTAGTGGCATTTCGCTTCTTTTCAAGCTTTGGTCTCAGTTCTCTTCAGGCTCAGGCTGGCTAGGAGTCGGTATTATTACAGGCCTTCTCCTTTGGGTCCTCGCTAGGTGTTGGCCAGCGATGGGGGTACCTTTATTGGTATCGGAACGCTCAGTTCGTGTCCAGCCTTCGATCCTCAAAGCGCTGATTTCCCTTTGCCTGCTTATTGGAGTGTGTTGGTCGGGTGCTTGGGTGTGGCATTTCCCTTCTCTGTTGGCATTGGTGTCAAATCTTTCCGGCTTCTGGTTGTTTCGTGCTCGGTATTACTACAGGCCTTCCCCTTTGGGTCCTCGTTTGGTGTTGGCCGGTGAGGGGTTACCGGTCACGGTTTCGGAACACTCAGTTCGATTTCAGCCTGTGTTTCTTGGATTGATGTCTTGATGCGGTCTACTTGGAAGTTTGTGCTCGTTCTCGGTAGAAATACCGGCACTCTCCCTTTGGGCCCTTTCCTCGGTGTAGGCCGTAATTGGGTTAAGGAGGGCTGAGTTTGGGCTCCTCTGTTCATCTTAGATCAGACCTTTGATGCGTTTCTATCGAAGACTTCAGTGTCCTGCTTTCTCGGCTTTGGGTTGGTGTTTGTTGCGGTTCTGGTTTAGTCGCTCCTGCTGCTCTTTTGGAGGAGCTTCTCGCTGGTCTGAGCTTCTGTCGTGCCAGTTCGGGTATCTTCTCTTCTCTTCTTTCTCCCTGGCAGGCTTGTCAAGGGTATCCTCGTGGTTTTACTCCGAGCGCCATGCTCGTGGGTATGCTTTTCTGAGCGACATGCTCGTGGTTCTGTGCGACATGCTCAGGTTGTCTTCTGAGCGCCAAGCTCGTGGTTTTATTCTGAGCGCCATGCTCGTAGCAGTTTGCCGAGCGTCATGCTCGCGCTTTCTTTATCTTGGGTCTGTGTACCCTTTCTGAGCTTTCGGGTCTGCGTACCCATATTTGCACCCTTGTGTGGGTTTAGTCCTTGTGTTGTTGATTTCAAGTTCTTCCCCGGCTTGTTTGCGGGTGTTTGTAGTCTGTTTCCTTTGTTGCCCCATGATGATTGTTGCGTCCTTCTAGGGCTTTTGATGTCTGTAGTCAGACTTGTGCTTTCTCCTCTTTCGTCTTTTAAGAGGTTTCATTTATAACAAAATAGAAAATATTGTTGATAAAAAAAAAACTACCCACAGTTTTTTGCGATTGAGTCAAATAATTTCTTTTTTGAGCTTGGTTTGACTCTTTTAATACTGTCTGATGATATGTTTCATATGAAATTTTATATTATTTTATGAGTTTTTCAATTACATTGTAAATCTTTTTGGATGTTTGTTTTACAGTTATTTACAGAACAGCTTTTGATTTGATTTATTGGAACTTCGTAAAACAAAATTATAATCATTAACATTTATTTTATCCAAAACAAGTTGACCCACAAAAATTGTTGGTGGAAAGAAGAAAAGTTGAGTACCAAGTTTATCTTAGTTTTAAATTACTTGAAACCACAAATAATTGAAGGGGTTACAAATAGAAAAAAAGATAACCATGATTTTGTTCCTTCTTTTGAGTGCTTGGAAGAGGAAAGATGGATGGTTTAAAGACCACATAGAAACAACATTAGGGTTAATGGACGAGCATATCCAATGTATCGAGCGATTTAGTCTGACATATCCATACTAATATAGATTCTCTTCTAATTCGTCATTTTTCCTACAATACAGACATCGATTTGACCAGACGAATATCTGTATATCACGTCGCAAATGACCACAAGATTAGTGAATTGAGTTCACCCATGAATTTATGGGACGGTAAATCGTTTTTCACAAAAAAGAGAGAACCATCAAAAACTATGAAAAATCCAATTTACTTGATGAGTCGTTCCACTTTTGCTCTACGTTGAAGGTATCTTTATATACACACCAGCCTGGCTTTTAGGTGAAGAACAGGTATAGAATAAGATAGTTGATTAGGATTTGTTTCATTGATCAAATGATGACAAAATATAAAATATAAAATACAAAATACAAAAGAAGTGAAAGATGCATATTCTCATTAGTCGAGTGAGTCAGGTAGATCCTTCAAAAGTTTCTCCAAAGTGCATCTCCGTACGTAACGCAGCTAAGGATCTATCACTATTCACTAGTTTTAGTTTCGTGGCTTTATGCAGTATGCAAGGGACGCTTTTCACTATTATGATAATATATGGTTTAAACAAGCAATTAACAAGTTTCTAAAGTAACTTAAATTCAATCCTCCAATGTTTTTTGTTAGGGTTTCCGAGTCGTTAGTACAGGCGGGTGGTGTTATCCAAACTCGCGGTTGTATCTCTCAGCCTAGGTCCGATCGTGCTCTTAGGTTTTGCCTTGTGCAAGCACTAGCCACCTCGTTGTTGGCTCCCCCGCCACTAACAACGTGTCTCTGGTCTCGTTTCCAGCCCCCCTCTACAATCCCGATGGTTGTCGCATGCGTCTCCTCAACATCAGTCGTCATCCCAACCTCGAATCTCCTCTTCTGAGCAGCTCCCGCCGCCTCTGGAACTCCGGTCACCACTCCATTCCTCCAGCGATTACGACCTTGTTTAACCTACCCCAGCTCTGAATGTCCGTGGGTGAACCTAGTCGGGATTTCGCTCAGAAGGCCGTGTTTCGGCCCGAATTTTCGTCCATCGTTCGTCCTTTTGTGGTCGACCTTTGTTCCTGTTTTCTAGGGTTTAGGACTATTGTTCTCGTTCCATTATGTACCGTTTTTGTCTCGATTGCTTCGTTCTACCTTTGTTACCTGTTCTATCCATCTCGGGATTTGGTTTCCTATCAGTGAGGTCGAGGTTCCGACCAGTGAGGTCGTGTTTGTGGGACTTTCATTCTTTGGTTATTTTAAGTGGTTCTTGGTGCTCGGTGCAGCTATGGTGACTTCGGTTCGATTTGTGGATAATTTTGGGCTACTGGTGCTACCCGTCAACTCATTCTCTACACGTAGTTTCTTCCCTTTTCTTGCATGGTTTAGATTATTTTCTTTTCTAAGTCTTTGTCGGAGGAGATTTAGGTTGGAACTTTTCTAACTCTCTTTATGTGGATCGCTGAGAGTGTTGGCTCCTGGTGGGTTAACTTAGCTGATTTAATCGAGAGTGCTTGGTAGGTAGGGTATATTTTTTCTACAGAGGTATTTGGTTATCTCTTACTGGTTTCTGTCTCTGGTGGTTTTGGCTGAGCTCGGTTTTGAGCATCCTTGATTTGTCCCTCCGGCGATGTTTCTAGGGTTACTCATTTCTGACTCCTCTTTTGGGTCGACCGATGGTGCTGGCCTTGGTCGGGCTCTCCTGGTGAGTGTTGAGTAGTGATCAGTGGTGACTCCTATGCTTTATTGCGGTGGAGATTGCTCTCGGCGTTGTGACTTTTCGGTGAGCTGTGGTGGTTGACCTCTAGGTGTTTTACTGTTGGCTTGGAATGCGTTTGGTGTTCTTAACTTCTTGATGTTATTTTGAGTGTTTAGACCTTCGGTTACTTTCTAGGGCTTCAAGATTGTAAAATCGGGGTATTTAGATTTTTTTTTTTACTTTGGGAAGTTTCTTGTTTTTCCCTTGTTATTGATTTTGGGTTGCTTCTTTTTTGAAGCGATTGTGCTTCATGGTTGCAAAATGTGGGTGATAGGACTTGACTGGCCCGTTGATTAGTCTGGTTGGCTTCAAGTCTTTAAGATCTAAGTATAGGAATGTCGGGCCTTTCCTGAGTTTGGTTACTAGTTCGATTGGCTTGGTTTGAGGGTTTTACTTTTATCCTTGTCTTTTCTTCAAAGACTTGGATATTATAAAAATAATTGTAGATAAAAAAACAAAAAAAAACATTCTAAACAGTATGCTACATTGTTTTGTTGCTGTATATAATGGAGTCCAACTTCTGGGGATATGCAACCTCAAAGCTCTACCTATTCCCATGTCCTAAGGTAGACCTGACCTGACCCGACCCGACCCATCAAACCAAATCTCGCTGCCATGTTTGAAGAAATTAAGATTTGTCAGTCTCATTTTCCGACCAAAGTCTTTTAAAGTCGGGGGAAGTCATGTACTTGCGTCGCATAAACAAATAGTGATGCTCTGTTTTTGATGACATTCCAGTTGTGTGTGTTAGTAATAATATATAAACCTGCTTTTTTGCTCTGTTCCTGGGTTTTGGTTGTGCAACTTGGATAACGAGAACAAAACATGTGGCAGAGCCATTTATGAATCTCGAGGAATTATAAATAGCGGCTCTTCCGACCGTTTGGTTTCAAAGAAAGCGTTGTGTTTTGTTCTCCTCCTCCCATGGAGAAGAAGAAGCAGCAGCCATGAGACCGCCCCGCGAAGGTCAACTCCGCTGCTCTCATGGGTTTCTCCGACGCCTTCCGGTCGCCGGATTCCTCCGCGACCTCCCGCTTAACGAGGTATGTTTTGCACGTGCGCTTTGTCGTCCGATTTTTGGGGTTTTGTTTGGTTTGGTTGATGTCTTATTTGAAAATGATATTCTTAGCATAGTGTTCATAGAAATGATGTGGTTAATGAATTTATCTTTTAAGCATGATGTTTGTGGTTATATAAAATAAAATGTGTTCTGGCATAATTGTTCGGATTGGTTTCAAACTCAACTGTTTGGATACAGGAAAGCATGTTAGGAATGGTCGACCACTAACATTTTTAGATAAGTTTTTTTTTTTGTTGAGAAATTGCATGTATTGATTATATATTTGTTATTGTTGATTAATATTTAGATACGGTGACATATGTAGACCCATCAACTAATTAGTCTTAAAAATTAAGTTTTATCTAACTCTAGCTGGCAAACTTGTTTATAAGTTTAGATAGTAATTATTCAAAAAGAAAGGGAGCTTATTAAGATCAACTTAATTAAAAGCTTAAATCAATAATTAAAGACTCAATTATAATTTTATAGTCTAACACATCTACCATAATACATCTAAGTGTATTAGACAAAACATGGGTGATCATTGGATCAATAACGAGCTTCCCTGACAATTCAGTGTGAAGCTCTAATCGTTGAGTGACTTGCGCACACAATCCTGAATAGTTAACCTTAAATGAGAAACACATAGAGCACCCCGACCTATCAAGGGGGTTACGACTAGTCGACTACCTGACAATCGCTTCGAATAATAACCATATTCCAAGTTTGAGTGAACTAAGTGGTCAACTAAATATTTGGGCTCCGGTCTTAGTTACCTAAGCCTTGAAGCCTCGACCGATTGGCATTTTTAAGTAGTTTATCCAATATCGATCAACAATGTGAACAAAAACTCTTGAGATGAAAAATGAGGATTCATATAACACCTTAACTATCATTTGATAATTCCAACTGCCTAGTTAGAGTGAATTCTTTAATTGTCCGCTTAAGCTTTTCGTTGAGTTGATTCTTTAATATGATATCAGGATTTAGCTAATCTTTTGTAATGATTCTCCCATGATAACCGTGCAGATAAGAGAAGAGCTAGTGTCACTGGGGAAGATCGCCGGACCGATAGTAATGACAACCCTCCTAATCTACTCAAGGTCCGTGATCTCTATGCTCTTCCTCGCTCACATGGGCAAGGTCGAACTCGCGGGAGGCTCCCTAGCCCTAGCCTCCGCCAACATCACCGGCTTCTCCATCATCAAGGGCCTCTCCACCGGCATGGACCCCATCTGCTGCCAAGCCTTCGGCGCCAAGAGACTCTCCGTCCTCAGCCAAACCTACCACAAAACCCTCTCCTTCCTCTTGCTCGCCTGCCTCCCCATCTCCCTCCTCTGGCTCAACATGGAACCCATCTTCCTCCGCCTAGGTCAACACCCGGACATAACGAGGGTCGCTAGGGTTTACATGGCTTTCTCCATCCCGGAGCTCTTGGCTCAGGCCAGCCTCCACCCGCTCCGGGTCTTCCTCCGGACGCAGGGACTCACCACCCCTCTCACCATGGCCGCCGCCTTGTCGGTCCTCTTCCACCTACCGATTAACTACTTCCTTGTCTCGTACCTCAACCTTGGAGTACGAGGTGTGGCCTTGGCTCTGGCTTGTAATACGATGAACATGATACTAGGTTTGTTGGTCTACTTGTTTGTGTCGGGTAAGGCTTTGAAACCTTGGCATGGGTTTAGTTCTGTGTCGTTTCTTCAAGGTTGGAAGCCGCTGATTGGGTTGGCTTTGCCTAGTTGCATCGCGGTGTGCTTGGAGTGGTGGTGGTACGAAATCATTTTGTTCCTATGCGGCTTGCTCGATAACCCCAAGGCCAGCGTGGCGGCTACAGGTGCAGATTTTGTTTCAAACCCGGTAAATTATTAGTAGTTTTTTTGTTTTTATATCTTTCTGGTGTGATCAATATAATACTCAATAATCTTTTTTACATGTAAACTTAAACATCTTCACGTCGTCTGTATATAGACTAGAACTATAGAATAATGTGACAAACGGGTCATTTAGATTGAATTGAACTTCTATATTTTTTCATAAATTTCGAATCTATTCGTAGTGTTATAATCCTCAAACCAACTTCAATTCTAAATCTTTCTCCAAACCTAAATCTAACCCTAAAAATGGACGGAAAATGGATGAAATGGGGATATTGTTATTAAGTGTTAGTTCGGGATATGTTTTCGTTACGAAATAACTTTGGGGTATTTATCCGTTAAACACGTATAGTATGAGATATGTCAACGTAATTTACCCTAATTAAAATGTCAATATTGTTAGTGCCATATAACCCTAACCCACCCAAACAATTATTCAGTTTTTAATATTTTATATGAGTCTAATATAATACTTCAACATTTCTCTCACGTCTTAAGTTGAACATCTACACGACTATAGGACAAGTCATCTGTTTAAGAATAGGAGACCATAGTAAAAAGGTGATAAATAGGTTATGGACTGTAATACCACGTAAATTTTTGTTTGAAGCATATAAAAATCAATCTTGTTAATTTTCTGTATCTATTTATTCTTGTATACTTGATTGGCAGGCATCTTGATCCAAACCACCGGCTTCATGTACATATTCCCATACTCTCTCAGCACCGGCCTATCCACCCGCATCGGCCACGCCCTCGGCGCCGGCCAGCCCTCCCGAGCTCAATGGACGGCCATGATCGGTCTCATTGTCGCCTTCGCCTTCGGGCTCACCGCCCTCGCCTTCATGACCGCCGTCAAGTCCGTTTGGGGAAAGCTCTTCACGTACGAGTCCCAGATCCTCGACCTGATATCGGTTGCTCTCCCGATCGTCGGGTTGTGCGAGGTCGGAAACGCTCCGCAGACGGCGGCGTGCGGGATCCTGACCGGGACGGCGCGTCCCAACGTCGGCGCGCGTATCAATCTGTGCTCCTTCTACATCGTTGGACTTCCCGTTGCGGTTCTAACGACGTTTAAGTTTAAGGTAGGGTTCAGGGGGTTTTGGTTTGGGTTGCTTGCGTCGCAGGTTTCGTGCGTGTGCATGATGGGGTATACGTTGTATCGGATGGATTGGAGGCACCAGGCTAAGAGGGCTGAGGAGCTGACTCAGTCTGTAGGGGAAATGGGTGAGTTGGAAACGGGTTTGGTTAATGAACTCTGAATCGGTCTTATTCCGACAAGTTTTTGTAAGTGTTTTGAGGTAGCTTATTACAAGATATATAAATCAGTACAAAAGTGCACTTATGTTGAGTTTTGGTAGCTCTAATGATGTTATGGACATGAAGAAAAAATATAGGGACTTACAAGGAGGCCTTCACAGATATCTCTGTTGTTGTTTCGAGCTTGTTCTTTCTTTTTTTATATATATATGAAGAAGGCCTTTTATGGGATACTTGAAACAAGGGGTAATCAGATGGAAAGTGAACGATGAGTATTAAAATAGAATAAATGAAGCTTTAGGGTATTGAGGTGGCACACAAAATATTTAGGGTACTAAAAACGAAATCCGAAAATTTTAAAGTCCTGGTAAACTGAAACCACAGTTACAAAGACATTTTTTTTTATCAGCAAAACAGTATATAAATCTCTCTCATTCCGAAGATTGAAATGGAAGGACAAAAAGCCTCTAGCTATAGAGACTTTACATGAAGGAGCACTAAAGTGGTTGGGTACGCAGACCCAGAACTAGGTCTAAAACCCTGATTTTTCTACCATGAAGCCCACAGGAAATAAACGGTCAAAACCTAGATTTTCCAAACATTAAGCACAAACGAAACTGAAATAAACCAATCTACTGCCAAGTCTGTCATAGATAGAAGAACACCATGTCTCATTAGGACCGTCAATCTGTCACATAGACTGAAAGACGGACACTAACAAGTCGGTGACCAACACCACAAACGACGGAAACAGTTCTAAAAAGAATTACCCTCAAGAATACATTATACTAAAATGCCATTATTTGTTGTATAACCGTTAGAGACCAGGGTTACCCTCAACTAATATTTAACCTCCTAATCTTGTGTTTGGATTTGTTTCTTTGAGGCTTAGCTTTTCTCGTATTTAATTTTTGCTTGAATTGTATGACAAACATCATTCCGATTGTTAATACCACTGCTTCTCGGACTTTTTCCTATCACCTCACTAAGTAGTCTTGACGGCTAATAGAATTGACCTTGTTTTCGGTAATTACCAAGTCATCAACATAAACCCTAATCACAAATATTGTATCCTGAGTTGCTTTGGTGTACACGACATGTTCCAACAAACTCCTTTTGCACCCTAAAGTTTCAAGACTTCAATCCAATTTATGACTCCATGCTCTAGGTGTTTGGCGCAGTCCACACTAACCTTCATCCCGTTTATAAACAAGATAATGCTTGTTTTGATTAATAAAACAATTTGGTTGTGATACGAATATCTCTTCGGCCAATTCCCCTATCAATCCAATTTGAGTCATCGCTTACAATCAACTTTTTGCCTCAGGTTCATAAAATTCGTATCATTTGGATCGTGACTCATAAACAATAAAGACGACACATATGCTTCATCATCTCATTTTCCAGGGTGGGTTTTGTTTACTTTCACATAAGCGACACAACCTCTTCATAAAAGCGTTTGAATTCGTTTGAGGAAAACTCGCCGCCTCGATCAGCTCGAAAAGCTTAGAGCTTCAATTCAATCTCTACTTCTGTCCTGGACTTCTCTTTTTTAATGCATAAATGCTTGATCTTTTATCCGGAGCAATTCAATCCACATATATTGAGTGAAATCGTCAACAAGTAACAAAAAAATATACATGTTACATCCATATGTTTTAGGACTGATTGGATCACACAAGTCTCCATAAATTAGTTCGAGCTTTTTTTTTTGCTTGAAACGTTGATAATTTGAGGAATGGATTCTGTTTGTGTTTCCCTATCATACATGCTTCACACAGTTACTATGGTTGTGATATCATGGGAAAGCCTTATGTTATTTTATAGCTAAAATGCAAGGAATGTCACAAAGACAATTGAAAACAGTGTCTCCAATGACAACCAGAACAAGGAGCAACGTCGATAGGAACAAGTGAAGTCTTTAGTGGACGACGTGTCGTTTTTTTCCTTGTGCGAAATACGATTGGAGTTCCTACTGTTTAATGGGACTGATGACCCATTAGCTTGGGTCAATAGTTGGGACAGGTATTTCACCACCAAAGAAAAACGAATAAAGATAAAAGTAGTGTTGGCTTCCTTACATCTTGAAAAATATACCCAGCTATGGTATATGAAACAGAATCAAGATCATCTAAACATATCGTAGGAAATGTTTAAACACTAATGTAGCTTGCGTTTTGGATAACAATAGCATGGTAATCGGTTGGGAGAATTATCCAAGTTAAGTCAGAGGAGTCGGTAATGCCCTATTCAACTCAATTTGAGAGAATCTCGGCTCACGTACATCCTTAACACCCGACCAAGACACTTCACCACCTTTTATCTTCTGCGACGGGGCCTTTTTATGGCGTCGCAGAAGTTATGTTCTTCTGCGACGTCGCAGTAGTGTAAGCATATGTGACGTTATCCATTGACGCCGCAAAGGAACATAACTTATGCGAAGCCATCCAGTGACGTCGCAGAGGTGACCAAACTACTACGACGCCATCCATTGATATTGCGACGTTATTGGATCACTTCGTAATAGTTTGGTCACCTATATGACGTCAATGGATGGTGTCTTAAGAGATATGCTCCTCTGCGACAACAATGATGGCGTCGTAGTAGTTTGGTCACCTCTGTGACGTCGTCTTATGTCGTTGCAAAGGAATATAACCTGTGCGACGGTATCCCTATGGCGACTAGGAGATGGCATCTTTAATACACACCAATTTATTTTTCAGCTATTACACTCTCTACCACACTTTTTTTTCTTTCACAAAACCTCTCATTTTCTAAAATTTCTACTGACATTTCTTCCTCTCTCTCACACAAAAACCTCCTTATAAACTTTTCCTCTCTTATTTTTCGTCGTCCATATATTTTCTTCCAACAACAGGGGACGTCTTTGAAATGCTATGTTTTAATTAATTGAATTAATTTTTTATTAATATATTTTAGTTTGATTTGTTGAAGAAAGTATTTTTAATGTATATATATTAATTTATTTCATGAGGTATATGTTTGTTTATTTTGTAATTTTATGATAAGTATAGTAGTGTTTTTTTAATAATTAAGTTTTTGTATTCTTTTAATTAATTAGTAGTTGTATTTTTTATATGATTATAAAATCGGGTTAGTTTCCGACACGATAGGTCATTAGGGAGTATGTTTTGGTAGTTTCCCCTTCACTATAATCATATTTTTCTTCTTTTGAGTAGAAATGGAGATATTAGTAAAACTTTAAGTTGTTCGCAAAACTGCTAACACCAGAATACCAAAGTAAACTACAGTAGAAATGAAAGACAAGAACTGAAATGTAAATTTTGCTCTTAGACATAGGGGGGGTCGGAGGGGAGAACTACGGTAGCATCCATAGACACTGATACAGCATAATCCAAACAAAAGGCACTGATCGAGCAGACCAAGTGTAGATTTTGCAGTGGTGGACCGATACCTCCCCCGAGAAGTCAGTGTGTGTCGTCCTCCCTTGACTGATACGGGTATGACTCTTAAACGCGGGTGTGCTGACCCCGAACTGGTAGGGGAGAATCTTTTCGACTGATGGCGGAGCCGTCTCCACCATACGTCCAGAGAGGCGGTGCAGCCGACCGACCCCTCCCTAGACCCTTAGGGACTCATTCCTGGAGGCGGGGGTGCTTGTGGCCCCCCGCCGCTACTGTGTATGACGCCCCATCGGATGCCGTTGAACCCTCTGATTCCTTAGGCTCCATTTCCCTCTCCAGTCATTTCTTTCCAGAGATCGATGTGTTATTAGGCTCCCTAGGAAGCCATCCAACCGAGACATCCTCATGATGGTCCTCCTGAGCTCTGTGCCCCCCTTTTTCCTGGCTCCGCTGTGGTGTCACTGGGCTAAAAGATCAAGCCGCCACTCCAGAAGCCCCTCCCAGATATGCCCAGTTCGTCCTCGGGGTAGCCTTCCGATGTTTATCCTTTTCCAAGGCTGTTCTCGGGTCTGTCGGGGCCCTCAGCGATGGTCCTCTAACTCCACCCGAGATCGGGCAAGCCGGAAAGAGATGCCCCGCACAGCTACAACTAAAACAGTTATCCGGAAGGTGCTCATACGACACATGGAGGAATGTACGTACATATGATTCCGAGAGACGGAACCAAAGTTGGCTCTGTAATGGAATCTGAATGTCAGCTTTGATCCTTATCTTCATGAAATCCCCCCCAACAGAGGCCTGCCTTATCCACATCCACCGCCTGACAGACTCCTAGTGTGATCCCCACACGGAAGCCAACCTCCTTATTCCAGGCCCCCACGGGTAGATTTGAAACCCTAGCTGTAAGAACCTCCCCCGGTCAATCCCAGTCGAACCGGTGAATTTTGGCGAAGTTTGACTTTCGGCCGGAAAAGTCAACTGATGACTCCGAGAGTCGTTCGGGACCTTTCCGGGGCCCAAAAAGCTTAGCCGTCATCACGGTTAGCTTAGTTGGTCCATTTCCTTTCTTTTGACTGTATTATTGGAAAGGTCAATTTTTGGTCAAACAAGGACTTTTTATCGACTAAATCCTAAGTGATTTAATTGTCCTGGATTTTCCTAAGAGCTAAGTGGTCCCTACATGGACACTTGTCCATGCTAGATTGGAGGGGAAGAAATGAGGCTAAAAGGACCCTCCTACCCTCACAGGTTGTCTTTAAGTGGATAGAAACTAAAGGGGCCTTTTGGACATTTCTCAACTAGGTCTTTTAAAGCAATTGGAGCAACAAATTCAGCATTACACTTGTGCTGGCCGAAAATTGCAAGAGAAGAACAAGCTTGGGAGCCTCATTGCTTGGAGAAGAAGACATTGAAGAAAGGAGACACCTTCAAGGGATTTTCTTCACCAAAACTTGCCAAAACACCTTCTTTTTCATCATCTAATCATCTTAAAGGTAAGTACACTCTTAACTTATCATTTCAATCAATTTCAAATTGTGGGTTTTGTGGGTTTTTGCTAGCACTTGTTGGGTTTTGATTCAATTGTTGTTAGATGATGATTTAGTGAAGAAGTATTGAAGGTTTTGGCTAGGATTAAGTTATTTGGAGAAAACTCATTTTGGGGATTGAAGTTTGAGAGTTTTGGTATCTGATTTTGAGGTTTGATGGTGCTGGAAATGGAGTTTTGTTGTTGATTTTCGTGGAAAACGAGTTGGAGAAGAAGGAGAGAGTCCGCTCTGGTCTGGCACGGAACGGGACACGGAGAGGGCCAGGTTCCGGCGCAGAACGTCGCCCGGAACGGGCCAGGTTCTGGCACGGAACGCGACGCGGAACGAGCCAGGCTCCGGCACGGAACGTCGCGCGGACCGTGTCTGGTCCCGGGCCGGTGCGTTGCGCGGACCGTGCCCGGTCCCGGGCCGGTCTATGGCACGTGCCGGATCTGGTTACGGGCCGGTCTGTGTTATGGGTCGGGTCGGGTACCGGGCCTGATTTCCAGAACTGTGGGCCATCCGAATTGGGCCTAGTTCGGGCCCAATTCCCCTTTTGGCCCTAGTGTTTGTACTTAGAATTTAATCTAGGTAGTTTACTTTAAAACCGTCTTTGGTTTCTTATTAATTATAGTTTTAATTGTGATCCAAGACCTTGGACCCGAGTTCGACGGAGGAGGAGACCTTCGGGACCGTTGCATTTTAACGTTGGAGAATTCAAGGTAGGGAAGAGTAGTAAACTCCACTTCTAATTTATCGAATGCTAAATAGTATGCCTATAGGTTAATAATAACCGGAAAGGTCCTAGCTTGCATATAGGATGTGATTCACTAGAACAACCGTTTTTCAATTATTATAATAATCGGACGAGTCTTAGTATGCATGTAGGATGTGATTCAGTAGTTAACCGCTTTCCATATTTTGGGAAATTGCCGTGCTGGTAGAATGGCCACGATGAGCCTTAGGATTGTTTGTGTTTGTGTTGAATTGTGATCAATGGTATCAAATGTCGATGCATGTTTCGTCCTTAGGTTAATAGGAGAGTCATAATAAACGAGATGAAGTATGATGATAGTAAAGTGAATGATTGATCTGTGTCATGATTGTTTGAATGTGAATTGATTGTGCTCAATGATGTTATCGGGTGAGTGATAGACCAATGGGAAGTGGTTGGTAAGTTATGCCGGTAAGCATGTTCGTTAATGTGAGTTCTATGTGACGTGTTGTGGTAAGATTGTTGGGCTTAGTAAGCCGTGTTTGAACTATGACATTACGTTGTGTGTTATTCTCTTGACGTGTGTTCCATGAGGGGTTGTGTTCCGGTATGGTACCTACACCGAGGGGAATGCCGATGTAGGGTAGTACCTAGGCCGATGGGTTGTGTTGGCACGAGGTGTCGTATTTGTACCCCGATGCGAATTTCGGGAAGACCGATGAGCATTCTGGTATGATGTTTACCCCGATGGGAATTCCGGGAAGACCGATGAGCATTCCGGTACGGTGGTTACCCCGATGTGTGTTCCGGGAAGACCGATGAGCATTCCGGTATTTGTATTATTCGTTATTTTGTTACTTCACTCTGATGCTACGTGTTCCGGAGAGACTTGTTTCACCCCGATGATATGTGTTCCTTCGGGGATGTTTTCGGGAGGATATCTTGTTTCACCCCGATGACCTGTGTTCCTTTGGAGACATTTTCGGGAGCTCTGATGATATGCGTTCCATCGTGACCGAGGGGCATTCCGGTACGATGTGTCGGTTTGTGTGTGGACCGCAGTCTGATAGTTAAATTATCTCTAGTACAGTATTTGTGTGTTTCCCTATTGGTATCTATTGATGAATAAACCGTTTTTCCCATTGATCTCCCTTGAGTTATTACCTTATTTCATTTTGAAACTATTGTTGATCTCTAAATGTGGCGTCTTTTGGATAAATCGTACTATTCGGTAAATTATGCTATCAAAGCGAAGATTCTTCTACTTTACTACTTTTTCCTACTGAGCGTAAGCTCGCCCCATTTTTGTTTACTGTTTGTACATGTTTCCTTGATGAGTAGATCTAGAGGTGGTCTCAAGGCTCGGGAGCTCCTTGAGGTTTTGGGGGATTTTTGGTTCTAGAGATGTACTGCCTTTGTATCAACCATATTTTCTATTATTCTGTTTACCGAGCTCTTGACTCTTGACTTTGGATTTTAATTAAATTTTTCGTGGAACTTGCATTATTAATTATATTTTATTTATTATTTAATTATTATTCTTAGTTCACGTCTCGAGTCCGGTCAAAACCAGATTTGAGGCGTGACATTAGCCCAGACTGAGAAATGATGGAAGCTGAGATCCCCCGCTTTCATATGAGCTCTCAAATATGTGAATAACACCAGGGAGTCCCAGAAAACCCAGGGCTCCCCAGAAGAACCCTTGATGTCTCCTTAGCCGTCTTGAAGAAAAAGGCCACCAATCCCCCTTCCAGTGGCTTTTGCCTCCACCTTCATAGCCCAAAGGTCATCCATCTGAGCCACCAAGGACTTCCAGAAGAATTTTCGTGATGTCAGAACCTTAGCGGCCATAGAAAACTCATATTGTGGACCTCGCCCAGAAACTTCCTTCGGCGGAACGATCACCTCCTTAATTTGCATCGAGGATAACCTCGGTCCCAAGTCCCCAACCTGCTCCCCATAACCACGAGATTCCCTCCCTAGTCGAACCCGGTCCACAATCAGATCTGACCCAGCCTGATTGCCCTGTCCAACCGGGTTGACCCGTGGGTGAGTGACCTGACCCTGCTCCGGACCGCCCGACCCGTACCTAGCGATCCATGCCCCGATGTCGCCCGACCCAACCCGGTTCCACCCCGTTTCAGCTGCGGGCTGGACATCCCATGACTCGCACCTGTTCTAAAACGATAGACAATAAAACAAAATAGATCAAAAACCAAAATGCGGAGAACACGACAATATAACTCGGAAAACCCCTCCAAACAACGGAGAGGAAAAAACCACGGGCGCCAACCAGCAAAACTTCACTATATGCATAGTGTTTACACAACACCGGTGATTTACACTTATTCAACTTCTCCCTCATGACAACTTACATGTGGTATTTATAGGGGTGGTGTAGAGATACTTCATACAAAATAGGGAAATAAAAAATCTCTACAATTAAGACCCAATTTCCAAATACTTTTTTACTTGGACAACAAGACATAGACTTCCTTATAATGATTAATTGCTAATCAAGCCAAGCCACTTCCGTAAATTAGTTCATTGGTAACCAAGCCACAAAATAGCTTGAATTTGAATCAACTTTCAACAAACTCCACCTTGAGACAAATTCCTCCTTGTAGAATAAACTGACCAAAAAAAATTATTTTCGGCGCCAAACAGCCACTAGGGCTAAACAGTTATACAAACTAAGCTTGAGCAAAGCTCAAACTTAGCAACATGAACTGGCTTTGTCATCATATCAGCGAGTTATCATTATCATGCTCCACCTGTTCAAAACAACTCAAATCATAATGAACAACGTTACATTGTTCAATTAAACAAGGGCGAGGACCTTTGTTTCTCCTCGGTCTATCAGCAGCAATGGAATTATTTGTTTGCTGCAAAACAGGTGATGTAGGCTTAACATCATTTTCATTATTTTCAACAACCTCATTTACTTTTTTGCCCAGGTGCTCCACCTGCACGCTTATCCTCTGTTGCTTATCATCAGAAAAATTAGTAACATCAAGAACATCAGAGACATCTATAGAGGAAATATCATTGAACATGACAACCTCATTAAAAACAACATTTCTGCTCAACAAAATTCTTCAAGTTCTGGATTCCATAACTTACATGTCTTTACTCCTGAACCATAACCAAGAAACACACACTTGACAGCTCTAGGCTCTAGCTTTCCATTATCAACGTGTGCATAAGCAGTGCAACCAAAAACTCTCAACAGTGAATAATCAGTAGGTGAGCAAGATCATACCTCAATGGGAGTTTTCTTATCAAGTGGAATGATTGGTGACCTGTTTATTAAGTAGCAGGCGGTGGAGGCAGCTTCAGCCCAAAAACGTCTGCTCATACAAACATTAGAAAGCATGCACCGAGCCTTAGAGATGATGGTCCGGTTCATGCGCTCAGCCACACCATTCTGTTGAGGCGTGGACGGGATGGTGTGGTTCCTTACAATGCCTTCGTTGCTACAATAGTTGTCAAAAACAGTTAAACAAAACTCCATGTCATTGTCACTACGAAGCACTTTTACCTTCTTCTTAGTTTGCTTCTCTACCATAACTTTCCACTTCTTAAAAGCATCAAACACGTCAGATTTATGTTTTAGAAAATAAGGCCACACTTTTCTAGAGTAATCATCAATAATAGTAAGCATGTAATTTGCACCACCAAGAGAAGTTTTACGGGAAGGTCCCCAAACATCAGCATGCACATAATATAATGTCCCTTTAGCAGTATGAACGGAAGCATTGAATTTAACTCTCTTGTGCTTACCAAAAATGCAGTGCTCACAAAACTCCAACTTACTCATGTTGCATCCATCAAGTAAATCTCTCTTGATCAACTTTGTCATGCCATGTTCACTCATATGTCCAAGACGCTTGTGCCACAAATTAGCTTTACTAGGTTCATCAGAACTAACAGCAGCAATAGCAGAATCATCTAAAGTGCTACCTCTAAGAACATATAACCTTGCAGAATTCATATCACCTATCATGTGAACGAGAGAGCCTTGTGATACCTTTACAATATTCTGTGAACCGGAGTACTTGTACCCTTCATCGTCAAGGGTGCTGAGAGAGATGAGGTTTCTCGCCATGGTTGGTACGTGTCTCACATCTGTCAATGTGCGTACCATGCCGTCATGCATCTTGAACTCAACGAAGCATATGCCCACAATCTCATGTGGGTTTTCATCTCCCATACGCACCACATCTCCACTCTACATAGACTTATAAGAACCGAAGCAGTATTTGTTACAGCACATATGAAATGAACAGACAGTATCAAGAATTCATTCATCATAAGCAGAAACACAGCCAGTAAACACAACTAAGCAATCACTATCAGAATTATCGTTGGAAACAACAGAGGTCTTACCATCACCATCATAATTGTTTTTCGGTTTGTACGAACCGTTTCTTTTCTCTTTATTCTGAAGCTTATAACAATCTTCAATGGTATGATTTGTTTTCTTACAATACTTGCAGAACTTGTCGCCTCCTTTGGACTTAGAACAACATCTCCCGTTCTTGCTCTTATTTTTGTTTCCATAGTTCTTGTTCCTCTGCTCGGTCCTCCCACGTACATGCAGAGCTTCTCCCTTAGAGGATGATGATCCTTCTCCATGTACCATAAGTTTCATCTTTTCCCTTTGTTGAAGGGCCTCATATACTTTCGCAAGAGTTAGTTCATCGCGGCTCAATAATATGGTATCTCGGAAATTTGCAAAAGAACTAGTCAATGAACACAAGAGTGGTAGACCTAGATCTTCATCATCATACTTTACCTCCATGGACTGCAAATCATAAACGATCTCCTTAAAGACCGCTAGGTGATCGAGTATAAAACCACCATCTTGCAGCTTGTGCCTGAACAACTTCATCTTCACGTGCAACTTACTGGTCAGATCCTTGGACATGCAGATCGATTCCAGCTTGAGCCAAAGCGTTGCTGCAGTTTTCCCCAGCAGTACTTCCTGCAAAATATTATTTGATAGATGAATCAGAGATATAGTCTTACGATCCTTACGTTTCTCCTCATCGATCCACGTCCTCGGATCCTTTTTGTTGAATCCATCTAGCGCATCATCAAGGTCATGATGAGCTAGAACGGCCCGCATCTTTACTTGCCACAGAGAAAATCGTGTGGTGTAGTCCAGCAACGGTAGATCGAATTCCAATGATGCCATATCGTCAGAAAACCTAGATTGAACAACCAGACTCTGATACCACTTGTTAAAGCCCAATCCAACCCAAAAGCTCGAACTGATGGGTGGAGGCATCAAGATGTATATCAAGGGGTCAACTAATCCTCACATTTTTGATGTGGGACACATACTTCAACACTCCCCCTCACGTGTAGGGCTGGACATCTACACGTGGGCCATAACAGGACTGGACATCTGCATATGGACCGAAGACCACATGGTGGAGGTGACAAACATGCCTTAAGCCGAACCAGCTCTGATACTACTTGTTATAAAATGATAGGCAGTAAAACGAAATAGATCAAAAACCAAAACGTGGAGAACACAACGATATAACGTGGAAAACCACTCCAAACAACGGAGAGGAAAAAATCACGGGCGCCAACCAGCAAAACTTCACTATATGGAGAGTGTTTACACAACACCGGGGATTTACACTGATTCAACTTCTCCCTCATGACAGCTTACAGGTGGTATTTTATAGGGGTGGTGTAGAGATACTTCATACAAAATAGGGAAATAAAAAATCTCTACAATTAAGACCCAATTTCCTAATACTTGTTTACTTGGACAACAAGACATAAGCTTCATTATAATGATTAATTGCTAATCTAGCCGAGACACTTCCCTAAATTAGTTGCTTGGTAACCAAGCCACGAAATAACTTGAATTTGGATCAACTTTCAACACAAGGCCCTGTCTCGGCCCGGGGCATCCAAGTCGGCCCACTCTGCCAGGCCCGACGAGCATCTGCGAGAACACCCCTGCCCAGGCCCGTGTCCGCTCGGTCTCGGACCGGCCCATTTCAGAAACCTTAGTGGTTTCACGCGCCACCGCCTTCCCTTTTCTTCGTTGCCACGCCACCGCCTCCGGTGATTCCTCCGGCGCTGAGACGCTGTCAAACGATACCACGATTGGTAGGCGTCCATCCCCCTCCCGTATGGTGTCCTTCGTGCTCTCTATCTCTGCCCTCGGGGTCGAGTTCCAGCGAAACTCCGCCCTAATCTCCCCTGGTACCGCCGGTGTACACCTACCAACCTTCTTCGGCCGCGGTCACTTTGTCGGAGCTCGGCGTAGAATACCATGTGACGCCATATGGAAACGACCCGTCCCCGCCGTCACCCCACCTTCGTCCTCCACCCTCTGTGCCAAAAAGGATAGCGGAGTCTCTCGCCCGCCTCGCGGCGTCAGAACCTCTGTCGGCGTGAGAGAACCCCCCCTCCATGGAGTCGGTTGGTAGGGACAGACCCCCGTCTTCGCCTGCTTCTGTTCCCTTCAACATCGGTTCCGGATTGCTCGGCTCCCAGAAGAGCTCGGCATCGAAACTCGCCTCTCCTCCATCCAGATCTATAGTCGAGGCCATTGCTCCGTTGTGGAAGATGGAAAAATCGCAAAATCTCTCTAAAACCCTAGGGCGTCGAAAGAGAGAGGTTGCGCTCATTATAATCATATAAAAAACACAACTACTAATTAATTAATTAATTAAAAGACTACAAAAACTCAATTAAAAAAAGGGGAAACTAACAAAACATATTCCCTAATGACCTTTCGTGTCGAAAACTAACATGTTGTTAACTTCTTTACCATTTACATACTTGGTAAAAGGTTAATATCACAAATGATACAAGTTTCCGTTACTGAATGCATCTAGAAACTTAGAATGACAAAATTACTCATACATCTCCTATTCTATTTCCCCCTATGGCTTCTTCGTCCCTCCTTGACACTTCATGCACAACCAAATATGCATGTGAACAAATAATATCCTTTGATCAAACTCCAAAAAAATTGTTCATCGTCCACTATATTAAATGAAAAGTCAATTGCACACAACACCCTATTATAAATATCTAATTTACACTGAGCAACCAAATGGAAATTACATGTTTTAATGGTAACAACTGGTTCTATCAGGAAAGAAGATGATCATAGCCACCTCTGGTTATCGCATAAAATTTATTCTACAACAAAAAAAAACCTTAATTTGATGCACCGTCCAAGTCAACATATGAGTTTTGCTCCCATCTTTGGAAATTAGAGTTTTTGTAGACTGTTATAGTGAACCATTAGATCTCTGACTGTTTTTTTTTTCATTGGAAACAAGTGAATGACAGAATCTCGTCGTAGCAACAAAAGTCGACAGATAGCCATTGGAGGAGCCAGGTGGTGAGAGGGCGTGATGAAGTTTGGGCTAGATCCATCGGAGTTATTCTTGTTGCTATAGAGGTTCCGAACCCTAGCGAATACGCAGGCGTGCGTGCCGTCCAGCTTAAACAAACCGTAATTCCTCTCTGTAGGTCCGAGCTTCATGTTCTCATGTAACACCACGAAAACATAGATGTTGAGATTACAAACATGCCTCATTGGAATGGGACAAGATCTTAAGCACATCGTCTCCCCATCATGAAGAACATTGATTTGCTTGTTCTAATCTAATTACTGGATTCATCGTAGGTTTGCATCTAAATTTTTGAGAGTTTGCTTGAAGAATAGTATTTGTTCACATGCATATTTGGTTATGCAGGAAGTGTCAGGAAGGGACAAAGAAGCCACAGGAGGAAATAGAATAGGAGATGTATGGGTAGTTTTGTCCTTTCAAGTTTCTAAACAGATTCAATAACGGAAACCTACAATAATTGGGAGAGGAGAAATCTATTGAGAACCACTCTTAACATAGGAACTGTGAGAACCAATCCTAGCCACACACATTTAAGATCCAACATTCACCATGATGCCACATCATCATCTCAATTCTACCATAGTTCACGCCACTTTCATCTATTCTCACACAAGCAAGGGCATAATTGTAATAGCATGGTGTCATGTGGACAATTGTCCATTTTTTTCCACCAATTCACTAATTTAATATTTCCCGATTCGTTTGAACTCCGATTAACTTCAAACTTTCGCCAATATTTTTCTTTTTCAAGGGCTTTAAATCAAGATCAGTCATGAATATATTTTGAAGCACGAAAATAAAAATTTATATCAAGGTGATAAAAATAATGTTGAGCGTTGATAAATCTTCACTAATAAATGTTTTATATCGGAGTACCAAACTAGTGCTAAATGTTGGTAAAAAAACATGTAATGAGGTGATAATAAACAAATAATGAGGTGATAAAAACCATTTTCAATTTTGATAATAAGTGTGATACACTAGAGTTTAACGTTGATAAAAAAACTTGTGATGAGGTGATAAAAAACACGTAATTCAATGATAAATCTAGTGTTTAGTGTTGATAAAACTGGTGTTCATAAAAAGCACGTGATGAGATGATAAAAATCATGATCAGTTTTGGAGAATGGGGTGATAAAACCAGTGTAAAGTGTTGATAAAAACAGGGTAAAATGTTGATAAACCCAGAGCAAAGTGTTGATAAAAATTACACATATAATTCCTTTAAAAACTAGTCCCGAAATAATAAAAAATTCGTGCTTCAAAAAAACATGTGATGGGGGTGATAAAACACACGTAATTTGAATGATAAACCTAGTGTTTAGTGTTGAGAAAACTTGTGTTCATAAAAAGCACGCAATGAGGTGATAAAATCATGATCAGTTTTGGAAAATGAGATGATAAAACCAGTGTAAAGTGTTGATAAAACCAGTGTAAAAGTGTTGATAAAACCAGTGTAAAAGTGTTGATAAATCCATAGCAAAGTATTGATAAAATTACCCAGAATTTTTTTTAAAATCTACCCCGAAATATTTTTTTTCGTGCTTCAAAATATATTCATGACCGATCTTGATTGAAAGCCCTTAAAAAACCAAACTAATGGCGCAAGTTTGAAGCTAATCGGAGTTCAAACGAAGCGGGAAAAATTAAATTAGTGAATTGGTTAAAAAAATATATGATAGTTTTACTAAAAAGCCCTTACCACTTATTAAAAAGTGTTGTTTTTTTGCAGTCAACAATTCAACTACTCAATTGTATCTCATCCATTCATTCCTAAAATGGATGACTTAGATTGGTTCTCGCGATTCCTACGTTAAAACATGGTTCTCACCAGATTTCTCTTCATAATTGGGATATTAACCTTTGACCAAGTAGGTATATGGTAAAGATGGTGACAACGGGTTAGTTTTCGACACAAAAGATCATTAGAAAGTATGTTTGAATTGTGGTTTGGATGATACATAGTTTTTTTTATAAACTTGCATGTGATATATTTTTTTTAATTAGAATAAATTATATATGTAGAAGGAGAATAAAAGTTGGATGAGATAGCAAAGAGATGATACAAGACATATGAAAGGTATTTTGGGGTTTCTCGGTCATGTCATAGTCAATGGTAAACACTTCGGTGTGAATGATCACTTCCGATGTCTGTGTCAAGATTGTACGAACCACACTTGGTGGCCTATCGAGGTATTGGTGTCAGAATCCCAGTCAGCGAACAAGGTTGGTGCGCCGAGTTTGCACCGGTGGAATGGTCATGATCTAGCGGATGGGAATGGCGCATCCTTGCACGGAGTGATGGAGGCGGTGGAGGCGAATACCAGTGAGGTATTATGCAGGCTCGGGACAAAGGCACTATAGAAGGTGGGGGCAGCGCATGTAGTAGACGGGCTTGTGGCGGAGGCGCTGGTGGCAGTTGGAGCGCTGGTGGCGGCAGAGGTTCTGGTGGGCAGAAGCATAGGTGGCAGCGACTCTGGTGGTCGGGGATGGAGGTGGAGATGGCGGCTACTCTGGAGGCAGCGGAGGAGGTAGAAATGGTGGCGTTGACGATAGAGGATGAAATGGGGGTGGAATGTCGTGATCGATGGTGGACGAGGGCAACGGTGACACAAGAGGAAGTGGTGGAGCTCGATCCCTTGTGGTTGTCGAATAGCATAGATCTGTAGGGGCAGTAGGGAGGATGAAGGGAATTGTTGCACTGATGGAGGTGGTAGACAGTGCGAGGTCTGGAGACGAAAGCCGCCCACGACAACGAAGTAAAACTCAAAAGATTAGAAGAAAAGAGGGGGACGACCTACTACAAACCCTAATAGAGTCATCCCCACGAATAGAAGTAAATCAAATTGACTGAAGATTGTTGAATCTTTAAAATTGATTAAGTGGACCAACGGTTAAGATTAAATCGTACAAATACAAACCTAACACATGCATATAATTGTAAGACCGAATCACATAAATTACATGTTCATATCATTACCCCTATTTGTTAAATCATATTGTAGTTTATAATAAACTGGGGGACATACAATATGTAGATCAACGTAGAATTCAACCAAAAAGATAAACAATACGAGTAGACTTACTATTATCATATCCAGTGTCTACCAAACTTGTAATCTCATCACTGCCTCTCGCACGTATAAATAACCGCAGAGCTCTCATATTGCAAATCGTCTCAAAATCAATTTGCCACCAGAACCTCTCTAATCCTCTCTCCAAAAATCACTCCCCAAACACCTCTCTCTCTCTCTCTCTCTCTCTCTCTCTCTCTCTCTCTCTCTCTCTCTGCAGTTTTTTTTCCTTCACGTCCCAATTGGTTCCTCTCTCTCCATTGCCGACGGAAACTCTAGCAGTTGTGCGATGTCAATATCTGAGAAGTCGAAGGTCACAAAAACTTCAATCTCAATCTCTGAGAGTTCGAAGTTGAAATCTCCTCTATCTACCACCAAAACGACGACAATCTCAATCTATGAGAATTCGATCGTCAGTTTGGTTTCCGGTCCCGATCCCAAGTTCAAGGTTTGGGTTCTTGATTCTTGTTGGTTTCAATTCTTGTTTCTATGTTCTACCTATTCTTGTTTATGAAAATGTTGGTCTCATGGTACTCTTTAATTTGTATTAAACAGGAAGAAGAAGGAGAATGGGAGAGGGTAAGCAAAAGGAACAATGGCAGAGGCAAGGGTTAGCAAGAGAAAATGGAGAGGGTGGGTCGGTGTTTAAGAGAGCTGAACGACTATACTCCGTGGTCTCGGGTCACGCATATCATGATTGCTCTGACTTACTCCAAGTTCTTCCCAAATCCCGCATCACCCGCACCGGCATTGCCCTTCACCATACACTTCTGCGGCGGCTACGAGCTCAAAGGCAAAGAGTACGTTCCTGTTCAACTATCCACTAAAGCCGCCAAGAAAAAAAACTATGGAGTTTTCAAGCCCTACAATTTCCAACCCGACAAGAAAAAGAGGGAAGAAATGATCACGTATTGGGGCCCCCAGTCTCGCAGGTTCCAAAATGACCCCGAGGGCTTCTGGACGTACATCTACAAACGTCATGGCATGCACATGGCAAATATTTGGAGTTGCACCCAATATTTCTTGAACGTCCTCGACGCCGACGAAGAGATGATCCTCGGCCTGGCCGAGCTCTTCTCCACCCTAGAGGCAGGTCAGTACGAGGAAGAGGCCCTATATGCGTTGCTGAAGGATGTACTGAAGTACAGGCCCCACATGACGGTCAATGACCATGGTCAGCTGAATGAGGTGAAGGTTTTGTACAAAAGGTCGTTTGACCAAATGGACTTCCCTATTGACTACCCAACTTACAACTTGAAGGCAGGGCCAGCCCAATGATTATTGGGGCCTAAAGCGAGAATTGATCGATGTCTTTTTTTCTTTATGAAAGAATATAATAATAAATAAAAAATAAACATGTCCGTATAGAAATATTATATAGATTATGTTGAAAGAATGAGCTTAAACATCTACTTATAACACTCGAAATCTAAATTAAATGATCAAGATTAATTTCTAACGAGACAACATCCATGGATAAGATGTATTGTATACAATTCTATACAAAAATCTAAAAGTTTAAGCATTCACATTAATCTATAAACACGATAAATTCATGTCAAGTTTAAATATGATAGGTTCAAGATAATTCCAGACAAATTATGCTAGCTTATATGTGACATCGTGTATGACTAGTTATTATTATCAACTTTTAGAAATTTTCATACTTAAAAAATATTTTCTAGACAATTTATAGTTTATATTAGTAACCTTATTTTGTCAAATACAACGAGACTCATGCTTTTAGTGTAAGAACTTCATGGAGTATTATTTGATAAATGATCTCTTTTTTACTAATCATATTCGTACAAAAATCAGACATTCTAACACCAGTTGTTAATATATACATGCACCGTTTCCTTTTCAATAAGAGAATATTAATATTCCTATTCATCTTTAGATGCATAGTTTCATTATTTGAATGTCTTCGAAAGTGGTTTATAAAATATTAAAGGAAGTATGAGATATCAAATCAATATTCACTAGATTTCTCATATGTTTGTTTTGCATCTTTTTGCTTTGATTAGACATCTATATCCAATATTATATTTTTTTTTCCAATTTTGACAACTTACTTTTCCAGATTATTTTGGTTTGAACATTTTCGTAATGAAGTTGATAAATTGATTGTCATTCCTTAAACAAGTAGTATAGTGCATTGATATGTAAATATATGTGCTTCTTTTTTTATGTGTTTCATTGCTTTGCATGTTTTGTTTCGTTAAGGATAGTTTTCACTGTGAAATAAACATCCATATAGTTGTTAGAATGTTCAACCATCAAGAAAAATTGTCTTTCATTTGGATGAAAATGTTTTTATGAAAAACAAATTTGAATATAGATCAAATTAAATTAGGTCTAACTAGTATTAAATTTTAATTTCAAGATTAGAAGTCTAATATTTTCATTTGATTAAGTTTGATAAAATAATAACAAATCTTTAATTTTATGGGGTATTTTTCACCCGATGCCTCAAACAGCTTCTTGTTTATTTTACGAGGTCTTTTCTGATCGGTGGCCTTAAGCGATTGCTTAACTCGCTTAAAGGTTAAGCCGGTCCTGGGGTTGATGATCTCAAGGGTAAAACCATTGTTCTATATATCGTCCCATTGTATGAGTTGTGCTTGGAGAGTAAACACACTCTGGATATAATTCAAGCTTACGATGAGCTTTTGACTTTAGGCGGTGTGGAGTTTGTGTTCGTGCCGGCTTATCTTGATAAGTATCGCAACGATGACGGTCCACACCAAGAGGCTATTTTCACCGACTTATTTTCCACCATGCCTTTTCCGGTCATCCCCTTCTCGGACGTTGAAGCTTCCGGAGCCCGCGTCGTTAATACCTTCTTGGTCGCTGACTCTTTCCACTGTCCCTATTGGGTGGTGATCGATCCTACTAGCAGAGTCGTGGCAGGGCGATTATCATACCCTTATCTTTTCAAGCTCTTGGGTGGAGCTGAACTCCACCCTTTGTCGCTCGAGAGGATACAGGCCTTACTTGATGAGCATGAACGTGGACGTGATCTTGATTGTCTACGTTGGGAATCCAGAACGCAACTAATTAACAAATGGGATCAACTATTGGCATCCCCTAGTCGTGATTACCTACTATCAAGTAATGGTGATCAGGTATGTAAGTTATTAGGGTTTAGATCCAAATTATTGATCATTGTGTTACAAATGAGTTGTAATTGAACTCCATTCAAGTAATGAAATGGGAGAAGAAAGCTTGAATTGATTACTGGAATCCCCAATACACCCTGAGGCAGCCTTAATGCCCCATTTAGTCTACTGATACTACTACAAAAATGGATAAAATAATATGAACTGCTAAGCTATGAGAAAGAAGATAAAAACCATCTGATATTCGACACCCCTCTTTGCTGCTGTCGATCCTATTTGATGTGTGAGGGTTGGAGACGACACACCAAACGGTGCCGTTTTCTCCCTTTTGGGCTTGTCTGACAAATGGCCCAAACGGCCCAAGACTCTCAATCGTGACAAATACACTCCTCTTAAGGCAAGCTTGTCCTCAAGCTTGTTGTTGAAAAAATAACCCCATAGTCTTGTCCACTCATAATATAAAGCCAACACCCATATCACACACTTCGCTGACATTTTGAAGAGTCAAAACATGTCCTTCCACCACATAACTCTACCAGTGCAATCATGAAGTATCACAACCACAAGAACCTCATCCAACAAAGCCACTGTAGACAAATTATCTTGAGCAAAAAATTCATACCAAGATTGTATGGTTGTTGCATTTTTTTAGTGACTTCATATCCAACTCATTCGAGGCTAGTTGAGACCTATTCATTTCTTCCTCCCATAGTTCATCAAATGTAGGACATCCCCTAATGATATGTGGAAGACTAAAGCATTCCAAGTAGGCTCTCATAGTCAAAGTTTGTAGCAATTTAATTTTGCTAGTATAATCTACCCCTGTAACCACCTCTTTATCATCCTTTCTTCCTACATGATCTCCAATTAACCCCATGCTACTCCATTCCCCATAGAAAAAGCTTGTCCTCAAGCTTATGTTCCGAACTAGCTTACCAACACAAGAATACCCAAACAACTCCCTCGAGAAATTAAAGAGCCAAAACAAGTCTTTCCAAGAGCACTCTCCAATACCCCTTCTGTAACCCTCAACCCATTCTTTGATAGCTCCTACTAACACAATATTATGTTTCTGCTCTAAAAATTTGAGCACTTGACGAAGAACATAGGAGAGTATAACTTCTTTCTTTTTTAAAAGAAAACTTGGTGCAACAGCCATATTTGTGAATAAACATAATTTTGGAGCTGCATCCATTTCAGCTTGATAAACTAGAGGCATAACAGTATCTGAATTCCACCCAGTACCCCCTTTAACGACAACCTTATTAAGCTTCATATAAAATGGTACCATCATCTCCTTCCTCCAATTCATAATCCTTGTACCAAAATATCCTGTAACAATTTTGAACAGTCCACCCTCCCACTCAATTCTGTTTTGATAACCTGTGTTGATCATATATAAGTTCCATACATCATTCCTAAATCTCCAAGCTACCAAGACTAGGTTGTAATTCATTTTGATGATCCAATACCCTTCCTTTTCCACCCTCCTAAATATCTCATAGCCAAACAATAAGGCATTCCAATACATGACTTCTCCCTTGGTTATACTCAACTTTAATGGTTTGTTAAACTCATCCACCCCAAATAAATTGTGTAGTACATCAATCTCATCTTTATTCTTAAATTCCCCCAATACATTATGCACTACAAGTACCCCTAGCTTTGCCTTAACTTCAAACCCATTTACCATATTTATTCCACCACCATAAGACTCAATCCTTAGTGAACCAAATTTCAACCCCATAAATAAGCATCTCAAGCTTCTAGTAATAAGCAGTAAGGTGCCAATACCAGTAGGAAACTCAACAGTGTTGTTGTAGAGAATAGCAAGACCAGATTTGCAGCAATTAATTAGGATAGAATTTACCTCAAATTTAGTGTGTGTGCCATAAAATGCCACCAGCCTCTCAACAATAGCACTTATAAGCCTGTTGTATAGATCCACACTCCCACCTACAGGGACACTATCCTCAGCAACATGTGAACCCTGCTTCCTCTCAACATCCAAAACCTGTTTTTCATCAGTATCATCTACATCCTTTCCCAATTCGAGGTAATCACTTGAAACTTTTTCACCCAAACTCTTAACTTTGACTACACAATTTTCTTCCTCCTGTTTCTCAATTTCAGCCCATTGTTCCAGAATGTACTCCTCAATGACAAGTTGATGAGCTACCCACTGGTTTTGTTCAGTTATAAGTCTCATGAATCCGTTCTACAACCCGAATTTTTTTCGATGCTTCAGATTGCTTCAATAGCTCGGATAACTCAGAATCTGTGGCTGTATCGTGTGGGTTTGGAAAAACTTGGGATGATCCATGTGTGGGTTCTATCGGTTCTGTCGTAGGTAGAGGTTGAGGTGGGTGTACGTTTGTCTGTGTATAACATTGTTGCTGTTGTTGGTATATAGGGGAAAACATTGTTCCATAGCTCATAACAGGAAAATATGGAGAGCAGGTCGGGGTTATGGGAGAACAATTTTGGGGAAAATTGGCTTCATGCGCAGTAACAGGAAACGATGAGGCAAGAGATTTACCTCGATCAAATGGGTCGCTGAATGGATTGCCGTAATAACCGAAGCACTGGGAAGGAACAAACGGATTTGCAGGAGCTGGAGCTGAAACCCACTGATACATCTCACTCCGGATGTCCCCTACTGTCGATTGGCCATAAGAAAAATTCATTGATGCACTTCCATCCACAGCAACAGGTGCCCACATGTCTCCACATGTCGCAGGAACAAGGGCTCTGATACCACTTGTTACAACTGAGTTGTAATTGAAATCCATTCAAGTAATGAAATGGGAGAAGAAAGCTTGAATTGATTACTGGAATCCCCAATACACCCTGAGGCAGCCTTAATGGCCCTTTTAGTCTACTGATACTACTACAAAAATGGAGAAAATAATATGAACTGCTAAGCTATGAGAAAGAAGATAAAAACCATCTGATATTCGACACCCCTCTTTGCTGCTGTCGATCCTATTTGATGTGTGAGGGTTGGAGACGACACATCAAACGGTGCCGTTTTCTCCCTTTTGGGCTTGTCTGACAAATGGCCCAAACGGCCCAAGACTCTCAATCGTGACACATTGGTGCATTTTATTATTTATTTGTTTGATTGATTAGCTATTCAAGTTTGACAATCTGTGTCTCTTAATAGAAAATCCTAATAACCTGTAAAAAAATATATATTTGCCCTCCAATTAATAGTCATCAACATTTTCAGTAAACACATAAACATAATACTTGAGTGGATGTTTTTTTTGCAGTATCTCCTTATAATTTGATTGATTGGTATTTGCCTAATGTTACAGGTACCCATCTCCTCTCTTAAAGACAAGGTTATAGGCTTGTATTTTTGTGAAAACACGGCCCATCCTCCGAGAATACAAGTGATTAAGAAAGTTTATCGGGAAGCTAAATCGCGTGGTTATGACTTTGAGATTGTACAAATCAACTTTCATTACCACTTTTTCTATTCTTATGTTCCTGATGACGTGGATATGTCGGTACAACAGAGTAACGAAGATATCAACTGGTTGACACTTCCTTTCAAGGATCCTAGTTGTAGGAAATTACAACGGGTGTTTAGATGCGACGATGATGACATGGTGGAGGGAAACTATTGGCGTGGAGATTGCCTTGTCATAATCAATCCACGTCAAGTTGATAACAACGGTGTCCTTTATGAATTTTCCGGGGCAGAAATTTTTGACAAATACGGGATCGAAGCCTACTCTTTTACACGACAACATCTTTATAAGATAGAGTATGGAATACAGGAAAACGAGATGAAGTTGCATTCGTTTTTTCCTTCTCGCCTCCTCCGGCCGGTAGGTTGTCGATTCGGTTTTGGCGGTTCCCAACTAACGGGGAAGCGGGTTCTCGTTTTGTTTGCTAATGAACGTGAATGCAAGTCTAGTGCATTTGTGTCCATGTTGAAATCAAAGTATTACGAGCATAGATGGAACAAGGTACCAGAGAATAAGTTTGAGGTAGTGTACGTCTCGACTGACTACGATGAGTCGTGTTTTAATGAGTGCATCAAAGACATGCCATGGTTAGTGTTTCCTTTTCCGCGGGACTTGCAAAGGCAGTGTATGTTAAAGATGATGAAAATATGTCAAGGGGTTGGAGTTGCAGCATTCGACAAAGATGGTGGGCTCATTGCCAAGGAATGCGAGTGGGATGGTACAAGAAGTGAAAAATCGAAATATCACGAGCGTCGGTTCCCTTTTATTTCACTCGATTTGAAAAGGCGGATCCGCATGGAAGTTGGATGGATGTGTCGGTTGCATTTTTATAATTAGAGATGATGGTAAAAAAGTTTACCGGAATATTTTCTCTCTAAATATGTTATGTTTAATGGAAGTTAATCGTATGACAATTACGTGGTTTCAATTTTTATAGGATTAACGGTTGAAAGTTTCCCTTATGTATTGGTCAAGTGTAGAAAATTACCTTAAGTTATAGTATTTATTGGACAACATTTAGACCAAATTTTCAACATTCTTACTTTATTGTATTCTTAAAGTCAATAAATGATTTGTGATCAGTTCATAAAATATGTAAATGATCATAAAAATAAAGACACGTACATGATATGTGATCACAACCTAGTGTATCTTATTGACCCTAACTTTTTTTTTGAAACGTAGGAATGATTTATATTATCTGAAGTGCTTCAAAATACAACCAAGTGCATCCGGAATAGTAAAATCGAACCACAACTGGACAAACACAGAACGAGGCTCTTGGGCTAACTAATGGGTTGTCTCGTTCGTTGTCTTAGGAATATACTCGAGTTTAACATTCTTGAGAAAAGATAAGATGGATCGACAGTCATCAATTATCCGACCCATAGGGGAAAAATTGGTTGTTTCCCCTGGATCAAGTGCACCACATATTGTGCATCATTGCGCACCACAACTCTAGACCAAGACTGAGCCTGTACCCACTGAAGAGCGTTCCAAATTTCCATTGCCTCTACGAACTCAGATCCTTTACCCGTATCATTCCAGCCTTCTAAAACCCTTCCTTGCTCTGACCTACATATCCATCCCCATCCGATATGTCCTGAGTCAGCAAAGATGGCATCATCCACGTTTATTGTTATCCATGTCAAGAGGGGTAGGGACCATCCATATTGCTTGCTTCGTCCTGGAATAGTTGGTGTTACCCGTCCTAGATACGCCTCTGTCTAGCTATGTTGATGGCTCTGTACTATAGCGATGATGCTCTAGAAGGTCGTGTGGACTTGGTCCTAGATAACTCCGTTTCTAGCTTTCTACAATTCCCACATAGTCATAGCCACCTTGCATTTCTTGTCCATATTTGATAATGCCAAAATCAAAGATAACTATTCAACCAGAGTATAATATGTGAGGATCGGAACCTGTGGGTCGGCCAAAGCCCAAACGGTCTGGGTAAACGTGCAATTTAGAAGGAGATGCGATATGGTCTCTCTACCAGTCCGGCATAGAGGGCAAGTTTTCGGAATTGGGACATGTTTTGTCTGGAGATTTGCCGCTACCTGAAGTGTACCTGAGGGAGCTCACCATAAGAAGATCTTTATGTGAGGTTGTGTGTCCAAATCCCAGATACATGTCCATACCGTGACCCCCTCTGTAAATGACACCTTCCGTATTCTGTGGACAAAGCCTTGTGTCCCTATTTACACATATATATTCCACCCACGTTATGTGTCCAGTGTCGTTTGTCAACATGATGAGGTATAGGAACCGATGCCTGCAAGATATCCTCCACAATCCCCTAAGGTAAATTTTGGTGGAGCTTTGGCTCATCCTACTCATCTCCTTGTGTTGTAACCAGATCTGAAACCACCATATTCGGTGTGAGGGTCGTATGTGGGGGTATGATGGGGATGTTCCCCATCAACCACGGGATACCTTCAACTAGAGTTGACCGACCATCCCCAATAATCCGACGTAAGCCTTGGCGAAGGAGATTCTGTGTATCCCGTACCCTCGTCCATATGTGACTCGGGTTATGTCCCTCATCTGTTGTGAGAAAATCACCTTTTGGGTAATACTGGGCTTTGAAAACCCGAGCAACCAAGCTATCCAGATGGGTGAGAAATTTCCAACCCATTTTCGCCATCAAGGCAATGTTCTTGTCCCTCATGTCCCTGAAAGCCGTGCCTCCCTCCTCCTTTAGTTTACATAGATTTGTCCAATCTTTCCAAATGATCGGCTTCTTTCCTTGAGGGGTACCCGCCCACCAATATCGAGCCAGGACAATGTGTATCTGATTAATAGTGCCTTGTGGAAGCAAAATAAAACACTCATGACATATATCGGCATTTCCTGTAAGACTGAACGAACCATTACCTCCTTGCCTCTTACAGATAACATTTGGCCATCCCAAGAGCCAATCTTTGTCACGAGTCGATCACAGATGAATTGTAGACTCTGACCCTTTCTTCTCCCGATCATGTTTTGGACCCCCAGATACATCGATGGTTATGAGATTTCCTGTATTCCCAACGTTGTACAACATGTGACACGATCAGCCGGGGATGTGTTGATGCTGAAAAAGGTAGACGACTTGGTTTTGTTGATAACTTGTCCCGACATGTATCCAAAGCTCGTAAGTAGCTGATGTAGGTATTTGGCCTCCTTTCTGTTTGTCATGTAGAAGATGTAGCAAACATCTGCAAAAAAAATGTATGTGAGATAACTGGAGCCCCTCTGACGACCGAGCCCCCGTGTATCTTCGTTCCACCACACAACTCGATCAATACAACCCTTCTACAATAGGATAAATGTGAGATAAAAGATAGGTTGATATACACAATCGATCTTGACATACTAAATTAGTCTCTTCGGTCAACAGTGAATTCTAATGCGTACATTAGACTTTAAAGCATCCCTAATGAGATTCACCCACTTGAGACGATTAGCTATCACTCCATTTGTTGATTCGTCCAAGCTCACACAATGTTGGAGACGAATAACCACGTGTCGTGTGATAAGCGGTTAGAAGGTGAGTGATTATTGTACACCTAAACTGAACGAGACGTTGAAACGTTCGCGCCGACATGGGCCATTCTATTTCATTGATCCGGCCCATATTTGAAAAGAACCCAATCCATCTCTAAGGCCCAGCCCAATTGATAGGATGTAAGAACCCCTATTTCCTCCTAAAACCCCAGAAGCAATTGAGAGAGAAGCGCCGGTTTCAGAGAGAGACACAGAAGAGAGAGGAGGAAGCAGAAGCAAAAGCAAATCGGTGATGGACCCAGACGCAGTATCGAAGGCCTTCGTGGAGCACTACTACACCACCTTCGACTCCAATCGCTCCGGCCTCGCCAACCTTTACCAGGAGGGATCCATGCTCAGCTTCGAGGGCCAGAAGATCCAGGGCTCGCAGAACATCGTCGCCAAGCTCACCAGCCTCCCCTTCGACCAGTGCAAGCACATCATCTCCACCGTTGATTGCCAGCCTTCCGGCCCCGCCGGCGGTATGCTCGTCTTCGTCAGCGGCAATCTCCAGCTCGCCGGCGAGCAGCATGCTCTCAAGTTCAGCCAGGTCTTTCCTCAATCAATCAACTCATATATAAATGTATTTAGGTTGAATGTAATGTTCTATTTGGTTTTGTTGTTTTTGTGATTTTGCATGCTCAGTAGAACTATATGATCTGATGGGGTTCCAAATTTATGTATCGATTTTGTCACTTGTTCTTTGATGCTTGAGAAAATGTTGTCAGAACTTGGATCGATCTGTGATTTCAATTGGAAACTGGAGAAGAATAGTTATGTAGAGAAATGAGTATATGATAGTCTTCCCAGATGTTGCGTTTTAGCTTCTGATATTGAAATTAGATGGATAAAGCATTTATGATAAAGCTTCTTATCAAGAGATCCGCATCGTCATTTTCAAGCCTGTATGGTCTTAAACTCACGCCCTCCCTTAAGCCACACAAAAAGGTCAATGTAATGTACTACTCGTCATTCAATATGCCGTTTATTCCCGGGAAATCCCTTAGATCATACTTGAATCCACAAAAGTTGGGCTAGTAAATTCCTTTCCAGATTCATTATGCTTGTTCGGTCATCTACAGGTCAGACAAATGTGTGCTAAAAGGTATTACCAGGCACTTTCATGATTTTTGCTATTGCATATCCTTTACTACAATTTGAAAGTGTTGCCATGGACCCCGAAACAATTGTTTTATGGGTTGGATTTTGTTGGGTTTTCTCTCCGTACTATGTAAGGATTCTGGAGAGGAGAGGGTTTCATTAGGAGATATGACACTTGAAAATCAATAACTATACTTTTGAAGAGTTGTGTCCAAGTGACATGTATGCTTCACTGACCAAGAATTTCGTGCTTAATCACATGCTTGTTCTCTCAATCTGTGTGTGAAATTGTACCCTTCTAAATGTTTTCCCTACTTTTGTAGATGTTCCATTTAATGCCGACGCAACAAGGGAGCTTCTATGTGTTCAATGACATTTTTCGCCTGAACTATGCTTGAACCATTCAGGAAAGTGGAAAGAGGGCAATGTCCAGGACCAAAATGAGGTTTTTTTAGTCTTGTGTAACCTGTACCCCATTCGATATTGGACAAGAAACCGTTATTTTATTTTGGTTGCTTTTATGTTTCTGGTAGTGCTGTTGTGTTACTTGAATGGATTGAAGTCATATTTTACCATTTACATGTTTTTAAGTAGTCATATTTTACCATTTCCATATTCTTGAGTTACTTGGATTGAGTATGCTTGCCTGTAGAAAAATTTCTAAGATTTAGTTGATGCCTATTCGCTTCTACCAAGTTTTTTTTACCATTCTTCTTAGATGTGAACATATATGGCAAATGAGCTTTGTTAAAAAGCAAAATTACCTGATGATCCTCACATATTGATGATTTTTAACTGTTTCAGAACTGTATTTGCATGAATTTCTTGCAATTTATCTTCAGTTATGTAAATTTTATTTGTTTAGAAATGCCAGTTTATCCTAAGTCATTTGTTTTATTTTATAATGGCCATTCATATTTAGATGGATTGAGATAAGGGCTCATGATTCATGTAGTGGTATGAATGTTAGGAAAAAAAAGTATCCCCATAGTGCATATGCTTTGTGAATCTAAATTGCTTGATACTTTAGTCTTTGCTTTTCCTAGTCATCACCCTGTCTTCTTCTCAAAGTAACTCGGATCCAACCTTTTATATTCATCCGTTTACTTAGCACCTTCCCAAATCTGCTCATTACTGGTTTTTGAAACACTTGTTGGAGTCTCGTAGAGGTTTATTTTGAGAAACAGGGAAGAAGATGTCGGATTGGGCTCCAGTGTTTGTGGCTGTGGTGCTGTTCATTCTGTTGACGCCGGGGTTGCTTGTTCAGATACCTGGTCGTGGCAGAGTGGTCGAGTTCAGTACCTTCCAGACCAGTGGAGTTTCTATTCTGGTTCATACTGTCCTTTACTTTGCTCTCATGTGTATCTTCTTGCTAGCTATCGGTATTCATGTGTACATTGGTTGATGGATGGATCCATATTTGAAATCCAAAGGGTTGGTTTGATTGTTTGTTGAGATGGATTCATTTGTGTTCTTCCCATTATTTGTACTCTGTTTCTGTCTCTGGTTCAGATTTGTGAGAAAGTTTAGCAGGTTTTGCTTATTGATGGGTAGTTTTCATTTCCTTAAAATGTTGTCATTAACATGTCCCAGTCAAATGTTAGTGTTTGAATGATCTCTTACTAGGTAGTTTTTGTCACTTTGTCTAGACCAATCAAATTTTGAACATTGGATCTCTTACTAAACAGTTTGTCTGGACCAGCCAAAAAAAAATATGCTAGGGTTTAAACAATGGATTGTTTGTCTGGATCGACCGAAAGAAGATGTACTAAGATCTAAACAATAGATTTCTTATCAGACTGTTCGTTTAAATCAACCAAATTATCCCAGTGAATAACAATAGTCAAAACAGAGGATTCAATAGGATTTGAACACTGGATCTCTCTTAATAATCAATGGATTGTTTTTCAGGATTGACCGAAAGAGGATCTACTAAGATCTAAGCGATATATTTCTTATCAAACAACATTCGTTTGAATCGACCAAACTATCCAAGTGAATAAAAATAGTTAAAACAGAGGACTCAAAAGAATGGATCTCTTACCAAGCAGTGTTTGTCTGGACTAGTCATGGTCTAAACAATGTTCGTCTGAATCGATCAAATTATCCTAGAATCGAACAAGAAGGTATACGAAGATTGTTTCCATTCATGTGAACCAAGTTACACAAATCAGAGGACCTTACAAAAGAGTATCACCACCACTAGGCACTAACTAATTAAAAAAAGAAAAAAAAAAACTAAAGATGAAAATCTTAAATCCGTCTGACGTGGATGTGGATACCGATAGCAACGATCAAGATGGTGAGGATGCAGAAGTAGATGACGGCATGGACGAGGATGGAGATGCCGCTGGTCATCATGTTCCCGAACTCCGCCACCCTCGTCCTCGCCGGTAACTGGAACAACATCCCCGGCGACAACAGTATGAACAGCACCACCGCCACCACCACCGGTCCCCAATCAGCACTCATCTCTCTCTCAGGTACGAGGATCTGTTACAAAACAAAACACATGATGTAATGAACAAAATGGTGTGTTTCTCTTATATATATAAATGTGTAACAAGTTTCTTGCTTGCTAAGGCTCTGAGGATATGCTATAGTTGAAGAGCTTAATTGGGGAGGAAAGGTGTGTGGATGTGTGATGGTAGTGGGTTTTGCTTTCTGGAGATAATACATTGAAAAGATTCAAAAGAAGCTTTTTTTTTTGCTTTGTTTTGTGTTTATTTGTTGGATTAGCTTTGTGATGGTGTTATGGCTCAATTATGATGCATGGAGGTCTTTATATAAAGAGAGTGCATATGGAAACAATGGGGAAAAAAGAGGTGTGTCCTGTAAAGATGGAGTGAAGATGACTTTGGATTGTTCCTTTTCTTTCTAAAGAAAGGGATACAAAAGCTTATAAACATGTAAGTTTTCTTCCACAACATAACCATGCATAAAAAAACATACAAACAAACATAATCTAATTCAGTATGTCTTTTTTTTTATTGGAAAATAAAAAATACATTAATAAGTGATATGACCACAAACCATCAAACCAATAAAGAGATCCAAACAAAGAAACAGTATGTCAAAACATTCCAAAATGAAAAACAACAAAGAAACAATTGCAAATTTTATAACGCTGAACGAATCTGTCCAAAACACCAAACGTAAGGTAAATCCTCTGACCTCAAAGAGACTTAGCCAGAACGTTCTGTTCTACTATCTGGAAAGCAGAAGAACTATCTTAAAAATGACCCGAACACACTCACATGACTCGATAAGAACAAAAAACATTGAAGAAGAGCTGAGTTATCTATTTGTTGACATCAACTCTTTTCTAATCTTTGTTAATGTACATGTGTTATGGAGAATCAACCTTTTGTTGACCCTTTAAACACACTTAACAATCTTATTATTCACAAAGAGAGTGTTTATAGTTTTAAACCAAAATGTTTACTTGTTCTAAACACCCTTACGGATTTATCTAATCTTAATCTAAACACACTACCACGAAAGACATTCCTTACATAATAAGGTGATATTAAACTCGTGTTATTCTTACCTAATGTGAACCCTAGACTAACATGTGTGAACACTTCAAAACGAGTTTTGGATGTTAGTAATGTATTGTGTAAGAATAACTCTAAATATCAACCATGTATACCACACATTGTTAGTAGCTCCAAATTGTTAAGGTAACAATAAAAATATTTGTTGGTTACATATGTTACATTTAGGCACGTTTTTGTCTTTTGTATTTACCAACCTTCAGTTTTCGCATAACATAGAATATAGGGAGTATTTTTTGATCGTCAATTTATACAAAGATAATAGTCCACCGAAAATAATACATTGTAACGATCCATTATGGTCTTGTTAAGGTAACTTTAATTTGTGGGGTGTTAAAAAAAATCCTTAGATCATCTAATACAATACCCATTTAACATCTATATCCATATAAAATCTAGTGAACTACGGATCAAATTTTTGTGAACCCGTCTTATTGTGGGCGGGTTTTGAAAACAAGATCCGTGGATCACCTGCTCATCCGCTTCTCTTACCAGGTTCCCTTATTTTGGATCATGGTGAAGCCCAAATTAGCAAACCTAACTTATGAACCTTCCAACAAGAAATCTACTACAAGCTCTAGCCTCACAACAAGCTCACTGCCTTATCTTTCTTATGTATTATCTCTCGATAATTTTTTTGTAAACTCTACCCCCCTCTCGACTTCTTCGTTCTCACTCACACCATTGTGATCGTGCACAAAAAAAACGGATCAAAATCGATCCACCCATAAATCCACGAGGATTAAATCCGCTAAATAATATTTTGTGAATCCGAAAATACCAATCCATATCCTTTTATATAGAGTAAGAGGACAGACATTATATAAGAAGAAGAAGAAGACGGATCAAAAGATGAAGGTGCCGTTCAAAGGAAGAGAACAAGAAGCAAAAGGGTTTGTCCATCAAGTCAAAGTGCCGTCGAATCCAATATATTATTTCTTGGCCCTTTCCTCCACCTCCTCGCCTGTTTGTCTCTACACATGTCTCTCCTCAGATCCTTTGGACCGTCTTTGTATATAAATTACACAAATATCGAGAAACACAAGCGTTTTGGTGAAAAGCTCTTTGCGGTCTTATTTTTTCTATAAGTTATACACTTATTAGACTAGAATAGGATTTTCCTGTAAACGAAACGCGAGTTGTTTTATAATGGCGGATTGGGGGCCGGTGGTGATCGCAGTGGTGCTGTTCGTGCTGTTGACGCCGGGGCTGCTGTTCCAGCTTCCGGGGAACAAGAGGGTGGTGGAGTTCGCCAACATGCAGACGAGCGGCCTCTCCATCTTCGTCCATACCATCATCTTCTTCGGCCTCATAACCATCTTCCTCATCGCCATTGGCGTTCACATCTACACTGGCTGACCTTCACCCTCTGCTGCTACTTCATGCTTCTTCTCTATCCACTGTTTTGTACCCTTTCAGTGTTTTTATTGATTTTGTGGACAACTTGTCTTTGGGTGATATGAAACTCAATGATCATTTTCTAGATTTTATTTGCAAATTTTAATATCGATTGTATGTATCCGATTACACGACCAAACGCATCGGATCGATGTGATTTATCGTTTGTATACACACGTGGGAGTTTCACTTGTATCGTAAAAATCTGTTTAAAGAACGTCAAATACTAATTTTTATTACACTCACTCGATTTTTAGTATAGGCAAAACAATTTGATTAATCCCCGCTAGTACTTGACTAGGGGCTCTCACCACCCAATTAACGGTAGACGTTTTTTTTTGCAGCTTGAACTCTTAAGTATCAAATCGTAGACTAAATTGATTAACAAGTCAGAATTTTTGTGTACAAGTTTGAACTTAGAAGTAGATCGATTTTTTTAATTATTTTAGAATCTTTCATTTGATGCCTCACTTAGAGAGTCACATGTAATATTAATTATTTTAAACTCATTTACACGAGAAAAAAGACGTCAAAGTATTATGTCAAAATGGATTAATTGTGATTATTTATATAAACGTATAAGCGTATTACATATGCACACTAATTTTTAAAAATACACATATGTATTATAATCTTTATATTTTTTTTTGAGTAAATGCGACTTTCATTCCTTTAAAAGAGTCAGTACATGCTTGTAATCCCTACCGGGACAAACATAATAACCCTGTAACTACAGTAACGTCTAGAAAGTTGTGTCGAGATGCCATAGAGCACCACACCAGAAAGCCACTTGCCCGGGGAATTTTATTGTTCCTCGGTGTTGAAAACTTCTTGCATGAGGAAATTAAAATTCCTCGGGTTTGAAAACTTCTTGCCCGAGAAAGAGAAAATTCCTCGTGTTTAAAAGTTTCAAACCTGAGGAATTTTAATTTCCTCGGGTTTGAAAACTTCTTGCCCGAGAAAGAGAAAATTCCTCGTGTTTAAAAGTTTCAAACCCGAGGAATTTTAATTTCCTCGGGCAAGAAGTTTTCAACACCGAGGAACATCATAATTCCTCGGTTTTGAAACATTCTTGCCCGAAGAAGAGAAAATTCCTCGGTTTTGAAAGTTTTCAAACCTTAGGAATTTTATTTTCCTCGGGCAAGAGTATTTCAAACCCGGGGAATTTTATTTTCCTCGGGCAAGAAGTTTTCAACACCGAGGAATAATTTAATTCCTCGGGCAAGAAACATTAAAACTCCCTTATAATTGTGGGATGTCTGTGGTGCTGTTCAAGTGTCGATGGTACGACTCAAGACCAACCAAGGTGAAGGTGAATTGGGGAATGATATTTGTACAAACCAACACTAATTGTTACGAGGAGGACTCGTATATTGTCTCACACTTATGGCTAAGCAGGTATATATATACGTAATTATTTTTAATTTAACATGTATTCTATGTCGACAAACCGCAATTGGTGGACATTGGAAGGTCATTAATATGATGTCACATCGAGGATTGCACAAAGACACGATTGACACTATTGATCATCCGTGGGGAAAAAGAGGGAGGATGTTCGAGACTCATACCAAGAGCTTAATCCTTCATATGTTCCAAACTTAGCAGTGACCGAATTGTATGATCATCAATTACATAATGTAGAGAATAACGACGTTGACCCAGTGCTCGTACTTGATGACTCTGATGATGATATGCAGGAAGAGTCGTCTGATGGTGAGTAAGAATCGTCCGATGATGGGACTTCTAAACAAAGAGTAGATTTTTTCGACCAAGTTTTCTAAACAGAAAGAAAAATGTTATGTTTTTTTCTAAACAATAGTCATTTTCACATTCAATCGACCGTTTTTAACAAACATATATGCCTAAGTTGTTTTATGAGGTCACGAATGTTTTGGTGTAAAATTTTAATTATAGATTTCAATTACTCAAAAATACTCTTTTATTTTTTTTTAAATAGGTACCCGAGGAATGCTAAAATTCCTCGGTCATGAATTTTCAGTTTCAGCGCTGAATTTTAAGCCAAATTTTGACTTCGCGCTGAAATATCCCTAAATCATTGAAATAGCCCTAAATCACTCGTTTCCCTCTTACTTCTTTCTTCTCCTTCGCTTCTTTCCCAAAATCACTGAAATTCTCTCACGGTGCTAACCTCGGAACTCCGGCTTCTCAGCCTTATCCGAACTCCCGCTTCTCAGCCCCGTCCCGACTCCGACGTCTCATCCCCGTCCCAACTCCGGCATCTCATCCCCGTCCCAACTCCGGCATCTCATCCCCGTCCCAACTCTGACGCTTCTCCTTCTCCGGCCTCGTCTCATAGAGTCTCTGGCTTCATCCTCCACCGATCAAGGTTAGTTCTCCCGTTCCCTATTCGTATTGATGTTAGGGTTAGGGTTAGGGTTAGGGGTAGGGTTAGGGTTAGGGTTAGGGTTAGCTCTCCCTCCTTCATTCATCTATGTTTATGATTTGATATTGATGTACCTTTTTCTTAATTATGTGGTTTTCATGGAGACTTGTTTCTATTTCGACAATTCTGGGGTTTTTGGATTGTATATCTAAACATGAATGCTTAGTGTGTTTGAATTCTATTTCGGCAATTCTGTGACCTTATATCAAATTCAGGTATATAGTTTTAAACTAGTATTGGGTGATCTGTTTCTTCCTTATTGCAAACAGGTATATAATTTTCACACCCACATATATTGTTAAAATTCAAACTAATAGGAATGTGTGTTTAATTGTGGATTTTTTTTGTTTTCTTAGTAGTGATAACGATTGGATTGCATTTTCAGGACTACGAGCGACACATTTCATGGAGACCTGAGCTTGAATCTAAAAGATCTACGGATCATCTCGGAGGAGAAGGACGGCCGTGTAAGCTTTATTTTGATTATGATTTATTGATTATTCATATATTTGTTCACTCAAGTTATATATGTTTTGACCGTAATCCTAATGAGGCCAATTGGAAGTAGTATTAGTCAGGCTGATATCCTGCATCAGTTGTTCAAGAAATCAAATGGCTTAAGTTTTATATTTGGTGGTGCTCATGGATGTTAACTTAACAGTTAAGGGAAGTCTCATAGAAATGAATTGCTTTATTGGTATTTGTAGGGATGTAATCATCTGTATTGAGCTAGACCAAATAAAGTTGTTGAATTGAAAATATCATATATAAATGGATTGATCTAGTATCGGTACCTGTTTGCAAAGATGAATTATCACAACAAAGCAATCATGTATATTAATACTCGTTTATTTATTTTGTTTTTAAGGTATGAGATTGTTTTCTCTTTCTTTCAAGTTGAATGCTTATCCTGATGAAAATATGAGGATTAGTCATGTATTTCAATTCATAGTTAACGACCTTTTTGTGGTTGAAGTATATATTGTTTACTCTCCCCCCTGTCCAAGTTTTCCGTTCCATTGAAATAGAATGAATTTTGCAGGATGGTTAATTTGGAAGAGGGATTTGCGTTCGTGAGGATTGGCTGATGATTCCTCCATTTCGACGACACCGTTGAGCAGGCCGTCGACGCTGGGCAGCCAAGAGAATACAAATTGGCTTGCATCACTTGGGATGGTACCCTCTCCTTCTTCCGTTCCTAGTTCCTCCTTGGGTTCGGGGAACTTCCGTTTGAAGATGGGCTACAACCTCCGAAGCAAGGAGAAGATTGCAGAGGAAAATACTAAATATCGTGGACCCCGGGACCAACAAGACCCCTTAGGTTTTTCCTTTGTATTAAACACGTACTATTAGACCTCTTAACTTTAGATTACATTTGCAATGTTTAAACTTTAAATTTCAAGTATTTTGTATTTTGTTTGTGTTCATTAGACTATTGTATAGTTTTGTTTGCAGGTCTTGCACGTTTGGGTGCATTATAAGCATTTTTTTGTCGATTCAGGATATGACTTGAATAAGCTTATAAACTTTTGTCCGAGAAATGTTTTCCTCAGTGTTGATATGACTTGCCGAGGAAAACAAATTTCCTCAATGATGAATAAGCTCATAAGTTCTTGGCCGAGGAATATTTTCCTCTTTCTTGGCTGAGGAAATTATATTCCTCGGTGTTGAAATAACTTGACTGAGGAAAATATTCCTCGGGCAAGTTATTTCAACACCGAGGAACATAATTTCCTCGGCCAAGAAATTTCAACACCGGGGATTCAAAAATAGTGTAAATTTTCCTCGGCCAAGAAAAAATTAAGCTATTCATAGCTGACGAAACTTGGCCGAGGAATTTGGAGTCATATTTCGTCGGAAAAAACTTGGCCGAGGAATATTATTTCCTAGCTGAGGAAATTCATTCCTCAGCCAAGTGGCTTAAAGTAGTAGTGGAGGCGACCTAAAACTGACAACCAAAGGTAGTGAACTAGAACAATAATAAAATAAACACCCAAATCTAATGACGAGAAACTGGAAGACAATAAAACTAAAACCCGCTGACGATCACTGCTCAAGGGGGGTCTGAATATCGCTGGGTCTCCCGAGGGCGACGCTCTGCTTCGTTGATAAACTTGAACCTGTGATCGGCAGTGGAGAAGGGCTGACAAGGCACCCTCAGAGACTCCTTCATGTCCCTGAGGCCTGGCTGGTGACTCATGCGTGTCGGTAGGGCTGTTTCCCATCACTCGCCCGAACTATGACCCGTTGGCCACCCCATTCTTCTACTGCCGGTTGCTCCAACACTCGAACTCCGTCATACCTCCCAGCGATGGGCGGTGGAACTTCAACAGGACGAGGTCCAAAAAGTGGCCGACCTCTACCCCCGAAACCTCCGCCATAGGGTCCCGGGGTCATAGACATCGAGTCCGCCAAGGGCCGGTCCCATACTGGATGCCCCATGATATGTTTGTGTACAAAACGCCCCGTGGGGTCTAATGTACGCAACAGACCAGGTCCAGGGTAGGTAACAGATCCATGGATACATTGTCACCCAACCCGCGACCCAACCCGATCCTAGGTAAAGGATCCAAGGACAATGGGGATCGGTCGTCCCCCAGGCCCATCCACGTCGCGCTGTTATCCACATCGTCGCCGTGTCCGCGAACCATATCATGTTGCCCTAGCCGAGGCCCACGTAAGCCCTCGTCAACCAGTGAGCAGCCCCCGTACCACTGGGGTCCTGGCGGCGGAGCAGCCCGACGATCCCAATCAGGATTGTAATACGCCAAGGGCTCCACCAGAAGAGGTCGATGGCGCCGCTCCCCGAACAGAACAGAGCACCGCCCACTACGGTCACTGGTAGAAAAGGCGACCCTCACCGGAGACCGAGAGCCCTCCTTCATGACGAAGGCCCAACTGGGTCGATACGTCGTGGTGGTCGAGGAGACCCAGCCCATCGGCCTAGTCGAAGCATCGTACCACCAACCTAGAGCCCCCTGATCACCCTAGGGGAGAGTTCGAGAAAGAGGGCAGCCGGATGCCCGCTCCTTCCGTTCAACATCATCGGACCCAGAGCAAGGTCATGGGTCGAACCCGCCGAAGGGCTTGGCCGCGGAGATTGAGGGAAAATGTCGGTGCTAGACAAAGGACCCCACGATCACCCCCTTGCACAGCCTCGACGTGGTGGAAAGTGCAACCTAGTCGGTCGTCCCTGCAGGTACATCAGCGCCCGATTCGTCCGACACCGCTTCAGCACAGACGGAGAGGGAGAGGGGGGAGGAAGAGGGTGACGGGTACAATAGTGCATGGCGACGATTCGGCACAGGTGGAGCGGGGGAGGATGAGGACGACGAGATAAGGATCAGGCTAGGAGGCTTATGGCTTCAATCCCCCGACACATGCTCCGAAGAGCCATGCATGGGAACCAGGGAGGACGGGACAAGAGTCGCGCCTAAGCCAGCGCCTGATGGGGAAGGACCCAAGGCGAGAACCTTCGGAGAGGCAGGGCATGAGGGTGGAGCACGCATGGAAGGAGACAGAGGGGGAGAAGCCGGTGGAGAGACATAGCGCACAACCTATTATGTGAAGTACGCAGAGATACAGAAGCACATGGTGATTAGAGTTTTGGAAGCTAAGGTCTCGACAAAAGCGAGTTGAAAGTATAACTACTTAGTTTTTCTTTATTATAATCTTTACATTTGATATGTGGGTTAATACGATTATGTTAAAATTTTAAAAATAAAATGAAGATTAGTAGTGTAGAGGAGAAATCAAATACAAACCATGTCTTAACCTAAAAACTAGAGAACCAATCTAAGCCATCTATTTTAAGAATGGATGGATGAGATGCAATTGAGTAGTTGACTTGTTGACTGCAAAAAAAGCAGCACTTTTTAATAAGTGGTAAGGGCTTTTTAGTAAAACTATCATGTTATTTTTTTTAATCAATTCACTAATTTAATTTTTCCCGCTTCGTTTGAACTCCGATTGGCTTCAAACTTGCGCCATTATTTTTGTTTTTTTAAGGGCTTTAAATCAAGATCAGTCATGAATATATTTTGAAGCACGAAAAAAAAAATTATTTCGGTGTTGATTTTTTTTATAAAAAAATCTGGGTAATTTTTATCAACACTTTGCTCTGGATTTAACAACACTTTTACACTGGTTTTATCAACACTTTACACTGGTTTTATCACCTCATTTTCCAAAACTGATCATGTTTTTATCACCTCATCGCGTGCTTTTTATGAACACTAGTTTTATCAACACTAAACACTAGGTTTATCATTCAATTACGTGTGTTTTATCATCCCCATCACATGGTTTTTTTGAAGCACGATTTTTTTTTTATTTCGGGGCTGGTTTTTAAAGAAATTATATATGTCTAATTTTTATCAACACTTTGCTCTGGTTTTATCAACACTTTACACTGGTTTTATCAACACTCTACACTGGTTTTATCACCCCATTCTCCAAAACTGATCATGATTAGTTTATCACACTTATTATCAAAATTGAACATGGTTTTTATCACCTCAGTATATGTTTTTATCAACATTTAGCACTAGTTTGATACCTCCGATATAAAACATTTATTAGTGAAGATTTATCAACACTCAACATTTTTTTATCACTCCAATATACCTTTTTATTTTCGTGCTTCAAAATATATTCATGATTGATCTTGATTTAAAGCCCTTGAAAAAATAAAAATATTGGAGCAAGTTTGAAGCTAATCGGAGTTCAAACGAATCGGGAAATATTAAATTAGTGAATTGGTGGAAAAAAAATGGACACTTGTCCACATGGCACCATGTTTTTACAATTATGCCCTTGCTTGTGTGAGAAAGGATGACATTGGCGTGAGTTTGAGTGAAATTGGGGTGGTGATGTGGCATCATGTGGAATGTTGGATGTTAGGTGTGTGTGGCTAGGATTGGTTCTCTAGTTTTTAGGTTAAGAGGAGTTTGTAGCCGATTTCACCTCTAGTAGTGTATGTATCTATAAATATCCCTGTCAAAAATATGTGGATGCATAGGCCAAATTTAAGTATCAAACCATGTATCTACCAATGAATTGGAGTGCTTAGTTGACCACATGTTTCAACAGAAACGGGCCACGATAAAAAAAGCCCAATATAGGTCTAGAAACCTGGGCTTAATCTTTAGACCCATGTTCGGGCCTTTCCGGGAAATCAAGCCCACCTTTAAACCTTCTAGTACGAGCTTATGATAGGCTTTGACTGACACGGAGGGCCCATCAACAACAGGTCCATCTCAATCACCATTACAAACCCTTAATCGTCTTCTCCAAGAAATCCAACCAGAAATCTCAGTCGACACCAGTATATCTGAAGCTCTTCCTCTTCGTACATTCTCTGAGCCGATTAGGATCGCCGGCGAATCAGATTTCCGATTATTTTCTGAAGCTCAATGGCTTTGACGAATTTCATCCTCACGGTGGCCGGCGTCGGAGCCGTCTATCTGTTGCTGAGAGGCGACGTCAAGCAGAGCGCCACCATTTTCAAGCGCAACGTCAAGCATATCCGCGGCTGGATCGAAGAAGAATCTAGCGCTGCCGCCAAGTAAGATATTTTCGCATCGCGCTTACGTGTTTTCAATTTTCCATTTCGTTTTGGCTGAGCTTGTGGTCTCTAGGGTTTGCAATGGTAGCTTCGATATTTAGGCTCAGTGATGGAATTCATGATTTTCGCTCTTAATTGCTGAGTTTGTAATTTTAATTGTGATTGTGACCTGGAATTGGATCGATTTGGGAGATCAGTGTCACTCTTAATGGCTGGAGGTTAGGGTTTTAGGGTTCTTTGAAAGTATAGGTAGCAAATTGGTGTGTTCAATTTTGTTTATTACAGGAACCTCTGCTGTTTAATTTCTCTTCATCCTACTATATTCTCATGCCGCTCTTGTTTTATTTTGCCTTAGCCCATCATATGGACGAGTGATGGTTCCTTATCTGTAGAATTCAGTGTTAGTTTACAGTTTGAATGAAATGATAGGTACAATTAGAAACCAGTTCTTCAGTTGCCTTATTGGTTCTAAAAGTGACTTTCTGAGGTATTACTTAAGTGAATGAAAACTTTTCAAGTATAAAGTTTTCTATGCCGTGATAAGGGGTTATGTAGAGTTGGATGGTCGTAAAAATATACACATTGTGACTATTGTTGGTAATAGATAGAAGAAATGGAAGAAAGTTTTGCATTTGTATTTTGTTGTATAAATTAGTCTTTCTTACTGAACATTTGCTCATAGAAATTATTCTTAATTATTCTTATTATCATTGCCTTTGTGTTCTTACATAGCAGTACTTTTCTTTCATTTCAGTAAGTTCATCGTCAATTCTGTTTTGTGATAAAGAACTGTAAATACTAAATTGGAATAATTGCAAAAACTTACTCCCGTTTTTCAAATACTATCGGCGAACTATTCTTTTTTTGTAAAAACACCCCCAACTATTTCTGTCAGCAAATCCACTAACGGGGTTATTATTATTTTTTTTGCGAAAAGATTAAAGTAACCATGCAAAAGTGTATACATAAGGGTTCCAAATTACAAAACACGTATGCACTAGGGTTATAAATTGCAAAACATGTATAATGTAAAGGACAAAACTGTCATTTCCATTTTTTTGAAGTCACATGACTGTCCCATGACTAATTTCCATGAAAGTTAACGGATTTGCAGACGGAAAATAGTTGGGGATGTTTTATTTTTGCAAAAAAAAGAAGTTAACCGATAGTATTTGCAAAACGCAAATAGTTATCGCAAGTTTTTGCAATTATCCCTACTAAATATTAGTATCATTTACCTCCCCCTGTGCATGTAAATCAGCAGAGATGCAATGTTTTTGTAATCCCTGTGTCCATCTGCAATCGATCACTTCGCCCTATTTTCATTATCGTTTTAAGAAATGGAAATCAACCGCCTGTGAGATAGTGAGGGAATCAAAATGAAGCTAAAGTACTCGCAAATTAGTGTAATTCCTTTTCTCATCATCAAATTCTTGTGAAAATGCATGCTTAGTTACTTTGCTCTTGAAACCGTTGACTCTCTATCCAATGATTATATAGAGTTTATAATAGTTGCTATCTTATTGATAGATATGGATTTATGGCCTTTGACCATTCTAAACTCATTAACACATTAAGTGCTATAAATGATCTCAAGATAGATCAGGTCAGGCGGATCTCTTGTACTAATCCTTGGTGATCAGATCATTATGATTGTGTTTGATACTCTTGCATGTCAGCAGTTTCGTTGGACCGGGCTCCTTTTCTTGCTCGTAATTTATTTCAGTAGCTACTATATTATGATTATATCATTAGAGCTTTTCAAGCTGTATGTATGATACTTATTATGGCTTAAATGGATCGTTTTCTCAGAGCAGCAGAGAAGGCAAAGCCGAAGGAACTGGAATCAAAGGTTCCTAAGAAGGATGACTAGAGACAAAAGAAGGCCGGGATTTAGAGTGTTGCCCAGTCGTTTCCTCTTCTCTATGATGCTGTTTTACTTCTGCTTGCTATTTACTTATTAGTCCCTTAAAAGCACAATGATGTGTAATTTCCCGGGGAGAAAGATATGCTATTGTTAAAGATTGTATATATTTCCCTAATCGATTTTGGTAACTGGTAAACCTGCATAACTTTGTTTGGCTGAAATAATTGGGCAGTTGACAATGGAATTGTTCTACCATTTGATGTTTTGTGCTCGTTAAGAGTTACCCATTCATAGGGTATCAAGGTCGGTTCAAGCCATAAGCGAGGTAAGCAAACCTTAGGGTCGAGAATAAAACACACACACATAAAATTGAAGGTCTGTTACTATGTAATAATGAGTTAAAATTTATCTCAAACCAAAGCATTGAACTTATCTTTTTAAAAGTAAGTGGTAGTTGACCTGATTTTAATATCCATTCAAATTAAATGTTTCTAGTAATAGTTGTGTCCCCGAAAATACGAACATGAGTATGCCATTATTTGTTTATGAGTTTTTAGTCCTAATTGAGAATGATTAATAAACATAATCTTGTTTATCAGCTTTTCTAATCTTAAGAGAGCAACAACTAAGAGAGCAACAACTAAGTGGGACTTGTCACATTCTGTTTATGTAAGCTAACCGAAGAGTTTTGGTACAAATATCCTTGGTTCTTAAGAATTGTCGTCTAACTACATACCTTGCGTCATCGGTGTCGCATTTGATAGTTTTTTTTCCTGGTCATATTTGATTGTTAAGCTAAGAGTTTATATTTAGTTTTTAAAAAGATTTTTGATGTATATAAATTTCTGAAAGTTGATACAATAGCTAGCATATAGAATGCATATTCAAAAAATTGTGACATATATAAACCATCATAACTTGGTATAATTGTCTAATACACATGTATCAAAAAATATGTTTTAAGATTTGAATGCAAAGTAATAAAAATGTGTATGTATTGCAATAAAGATAGTGTGTTAAAAGGGAGTGTAAACATGCATCTGACTCAAAATGTGTTCGAAATTATCACTAGGCTTGTCTACCGAGTGAGTGTGCACTCCTTCGTAAGTAGTCACCACAAGGCCTTCATCGTCTGTGACTCGCTGCACTTGCTTCTTCACATTGCACCCTTCATGTGTACACCTGTAGTAGCTCCTGCAAAAGAAATGAAGAACTGAGGGTATGTTTTTGCAATTATCCCTAATAAGCATTGAGGTTTGAATGAAATACCTTGGGAATTTGTTGTTCTTGACACCCTTTTGACCGTACTTCCTCCAGCGATAGCCGTCGTCGAGAATATCAACCTGGCTCCTCGTCTGGAACGCAAACCTCGGCTTCCTCGTCTTCTTCCTCTTGCTATCATCACAGTCATGATCATCAGCCGATGCACTTCGATGATGTACGAGGTTGCTGTCCGTGGTTGTGGACTTCAATCCCGAGAGAAACTCTCCGGTTTCTGAGGACGACGAGGTTGGGAAAAACATCTGGTAACTCTCCATGTATGAAAATGATTTTCAGTCCGAGGAAGAAAAAAAGAAACAAGTGTGTGGTTGGTGATGGTCAAATAAAATGGAGAGTCGGGTATATATATATATATATATATAAGTAATTATCGGTGGAGTCGTAAAGGATAGGAAAAAATAGGGTGGGCGATCTGTAAAGAAGGCAAATCAAATCAGCTCCATTTGCGGAACGTGGAGAGAAAGGGAGGTGGGAAAATGGTGGCGGCTTTCATCATTATCACATAGACAAATTTGTTCTCATCAGAGAGAGAGAGCATCTGTAGTGGGTGGTGTTTTTCGAACGATTTGACTTGATGGTTGAGAGAAAAATGAAATTTCTTTTAGCATCAGTGTTTCTCTCTTCTCAGTACACTTATGTCGAATGATTTGGTTTGACGATTCGGATTAACATGAAATAGACGGATTAATAATTGACTATGTCGTTGGAGACTCCACGGCTCGAATCATAGCTAATCGTGGGTCATGGACTAATCTTCCTACATGTGACCTAAAAGTATATCGGATGCAAATATTTATGTTTGGAATATTCAAGGCGGAAAAAATGTATTTTATATGAAAGACGGAGTACAAAAACTAGGTTAATAGTAATTGTTAAATGGTTAGAGTTGCCCAATTGGATTGATAGTTCAATAATAAAAAAATACGTGTCGAATAAAAATTTGATTTTCAGGAGTTGTTATTGTGAAATAGTATGTGTAAGACATGATAAGACCTTAGCCGACTGTTGCATCATTTTGCCCCTGACCTAGGAGATTCGTCTAGACGAGATCGAGCTCCTCCACATGTCTCGAACATGCTTTACACCCATCCTACAACCTTTCTTCCAAAGGAAAACCTCGGTTTCCCATTTTCGATCGGTTGGGACGCTGATTTCATACTTAAATACAAGTTAATATGATTTTTTTTATACCCCTAAACTTCCGAGAGGTAATTAATTTCGCCAGTTCACAATCAAGTGTAGTGTAAAATCATACGTATGTAACATCGTTGTATATTACTACACTCAGTGTCAATTTCCCTAAACAATGAAAACGCTCGGATGAATTTCTAACCGGGTCCCGCCTCCTGGCCTACGAAGGAAGACAAAATGAAGGAGAGTCAAAAGGTACATATCCTTAGTTTCCTCGAAACAGCGTTAAATGGCTCGTGGTTCATGCACTTGCCACTTTACTATGCTTTGAGTTCGACATGCTATGTTCAAATTCGGAGTGCCGATGGCTTCATTTTCATAACGTATCTAATCGTATTTTATTATTCACAACTTATTTTAATTGGTCCTAGCTAGGTTTCACACAAATAGCCTACTTACAAAGCTAGTTCAGTCCACGACTTTATTTTACTTTGTATTTCATCCATGCAAAATAATTTGAATTTTTCATCAATGATAAATAATTAGGTAAGATTTAAAAGTATACAAAAAAAAAGCTCTTGGTCACCTCGTTAGAGGTTCTTCTCTACCCTAGCTAGGGTTTACTTTCGCCGCCCCATCTCCACGCCTCCGCCACCGACCAGATCTCTGGCAACGTTGGCCGCCCGTCACTCCAGCCTACAAGCCTCACAGTCCCTGATTCCTCTGTTCCCTCGATATCCTTTGGCCCCGACGATCCCTTTCACGGAGTCGCAGCGAGCTCACGCTAGCGTCGTCGTCCAGTTCGCAGGACTCGTCCCCTATAACAGCAGATCCAATCGCCTCGCCCCACCCACTTTGATTGGAAATGGACGCTGCCGAACAGATCTGTCCCGTCGTCGACTCACATCAGATCTAGGTAGTCGTCGCCCTACTGCCCCCAGCAGGCTTTCTGCCCAAGGTCACGTTTTCGTCGTCATCGGCTGACACCCGTCTCCGCCTTCCGCCTGAGAAACGACGACCTGCCGGCAGTCTGACCCCAATGAAGGACAAGCCGGGCGCGGGATCAGACGGAGCCATCGTTCTCTTTGACCCGCAGTCATTGGCATCCCCGCGCCGGATCTCGCTCGAGGGGGTTGAGTCGCTGGACCATCGGAGTCTCCCACCAGAGCTCAACAAGCCGGACAACACTGAGGAGGACCAGTCGAAGCAGGCGGAGGCAGGGCAGCCTCCTATGCAGGGATCATCCGACCCGGCAGGGGTGGGTGGGGTCGATGCCGGCCTATACCTACAGACCCGGGACAACCAGTGCTGGGAGGTCTCAGGCAGCCTGCAACAACAACTCAGATTTATTGCTTGCTTTATTTCTATCTGCTTTACTGTTGGAACAATTTATTTTCTGCTTTGGTTAGAATTTTTCATTTTATGTTTCGTTGTTCTGAGACGTTGGTAAGGGGTTGTCCTAAGTTGTTGTCTACGATATCAAGTAGGCTATTTTTATGGGTCCATGAGCGCTGAGCTTACTACGGTCGGCCCGGACATACATCTGGAACCCTGGGCGATTACGCCCTACCTTGTTTGGTTACCTTTTGGCATTAATGCACTTCTCCGATTACCCGTTTCAAAAAAAAAATAGTGCTTTTATTCTCTTAATATTGATCCGCACGTGACAAGAAACTAATGATATAATATTAATTAGTGTTTATATTTGATCCAATAGATTACTCTATTATGTTATGTGTTCGAATGTGTTTATTAAGTTTTCTTTTATTTTTAAATTATCCGATGTGAGATTCGTAACTCACATATAAACACATCTAACAATTACTCAAAGACTACCGATAATGATTTTGATGGAAAAATATAAAACCCATATGTCTTTTAGTCGGTGGTCAGTGTAGGAAGCAAATATTTACCGGTTAACTAGTATAACTATAAACTCTTATACTTACTCAAAACACGCCATTTTTTGCGAAACACGCATCTCTTTCTCTCTCTCTCAAAGATATAAACTCTGTGCCTCTCATCTTATAGACCACGCTGTCGTCGTCAGACATGGGCTTGCCGACGACTTTCTTCTTACTCCCTTCCTTCTTCTTACTCCCTTCCTTCTTCTCCTTCCACCCTTCTATTTCCCTTAACTGGTCGTCGTCCTTCGTTCGTCATGGGATCTGGTCTTGGGGGCTTCTCCCTCGCCAGAACCGGTGAAACCTCTACCTGCTCGCACTATAGTGGTGCCTGGCCAGACAGAAACACCCCATCGTCAAAGCAACGCTGGTGCCCCGCCCCACGCCGGTGTTCAGCTCAGCCTCTCTCTTCCTCCGCTGGACTCCCCCGTCCGCCTCACTGTCGTATGCCTCAGTCTGCCACCTCCTTGGGCCAAATTCGTCCCTCCTTCGCCCATCTTCTCCTCGTTTCAGCCTCACATCAGAACCGCCCCTCATGGCCTACTCCACCACCTCTCCTCCTTTCTCCGGTCAGAGCTTCCCCACGCTCCACCCCTTGCACCACCTACACACCCTCTTTCCTCGATCCCTCCTCCAGCCTCTCCTCTCGGTGTAAACGACGGTCGACAACTCATTCCCTTTATCTCCCGACGACAACAACGATCCGATCTACTCTGGACGAGCTTCTATGCCACACTCCTCCGGCCAGACGACTAGATCTGATCCCACATACTGTTGGTGTGCCGCAGTCTGAGTCGACGTGCTCATGTTTTACCGCGTTCACCCGGCCAGTCTCGTGTACCCAATCAAAGCGGATCAGATTTGCACCGTCGGCGTCGTCCCCTTCCCTCCTCGCTTCGATCTCAGCCCCGACCATCGAAGGTCGGCCCCGAGTTTTTCAGTTTCGATGTTGTTGTGTTGTTATTTTGTCTGTTTGTTTTGTTTTCCATTAAGTCACTCTATCAGAGTTTGGTCGTTAAAGACTCGTCTTTGACATGCGGATCTCCGCTAAGTGTTGTTTTTATCTTTGGTGGAGTCACCGGTTGGTCTTCTCTATCGGTGGATCTTTTTGGATCGCCGACAAGAAAGAACGATTTGGTACTTAGTTGTTTAAACGTTGCGTCGTCTTTTTCGAGAGTTATCATCTTACTGGTCGTCCCTCGAGTTTTTGAGAGCGATCGGTGGATACTACGCTTGTGTTGTTCTATCTGTAAGGCTTATCAATTATTAATGAATCTCCTTTAAAAAAATTCCTAAATTAACTCACTCTTTTTGTTGTGTCTGACTTGCAACCGATGCGTTTTACAGTCTTCTTCTCTTTTTCGTCGAGCCTTTTCTCTCTTACAGTTACAGATGTCTCCAATGAGGAGAGGGCACATTCGAGTCGGAACTTAAGAAGATGACTTCGTCTGTTCTCGACACCCCAACCTCTTGATGAGCAATGTGATAGTGAATGATGAACTCGAACTCAGTGATTCCATAACTAATTGTTCTCTTTCTCCCATTTCGAACTCTAGGGTCTCCGTTAAAACCGAAAACCAATTGATTGAAAAATTTTGGGAAATCAAAAGTTTCGGTCCGGTGACGAAAAATGCCGCTAACGTCGGTAAACTAGCCGGTCAGCACTCATAACCACATCATAGAATAAATATTTATTTTGGAATTAATGTAAACATTCTTAGTTCAGAGCACCCACAGTCGTGGGCGACAAGGTGCTGGCGAGGAGATGTCGCCGGCGAGGAGAAGGCGGGGAGCTGGCGAGGAGCAGGCGAGATGGGCGCCGACGACATGAAGAGACGTTGGCGAACTCGCCAGCAGATCTCGTTGGCGAGGTGGACTTTGACCGTCTCGGGTGGCGCGCCGGCCGTTGGCGACCCACTCGCTGGCGACACGTGGCCTGGTTCGCTGGCAGCAACATTTAATCCTTTTTGCACTCTCCCCTCTATAAATAACACCCCAAAACTCATTTTGAACACACAATCAATTTCTTTCTCTTCTACTACACTTCCAAAAGTCTTATTCCAATTTCTTTCGCTATGTCTTCTTTCGATCTCAACGAGTGGGTTCTCAACTATAGGTCGGTGACGGATGAAGCTTTGTCCCAAGAGTTCTTGGACCCTTGCTTTTCCCCCAACCCGACCGTCCAATCCTCTCCAACCATTTATGAGCCTGCCGACGTCCATCCGTCCGTCAAAGGCCAAAGCAAAGCGTGTCTTGTGGACCGACGAGGAGGACTGCAGGTTAGTTCGAGCTTGGGTGCACTACTCGTACGACTCAGTGCACGGCAACCAGAAGCATAATTTGAAGTACTGGGGGCCATCGCTGAGGAACTGGCTTCTACTCGGGGCCCGGATGATCCGGTGTGGTCGGCGAAGCAGTGCAAAGACCACTGGCAGGGGACGAATCCCAAAGTGACGTTCTTCCAAGGGCTTTTTGTGAAGAACTGCAGGGACCACAGGAGCGGCCGGTCGGATGCGGGAATCATGAGTTTGACCGAGGAACAATACGTAAAGGCTTGTAAGCATCCATTCACATGGAAACACTGGTGGGATCTTGTGAAAGGTGAACACAAGTGGAATTCCACTTACTTTTCCGTTGACGAGCTCGCTGTACCGACACAGGTTACGGAGTTCGATGTCGAAGATTCTTCCGACTCGGGGAAGCGCACTCGTGAAGACACGTCGGGCTTTGAGGACAGTCAGCAGACGACGGGTGCTAATACGGACGGCCAACCCCAGTACAAGAGGCATATGGGCTGCAAGGCTCAGAGGTAAGGACTCTGCATCATCCTATAAGGAAGCGGTTGCCGATCGTGTCGAGAAGGCCCATATAGCGGCCAAAGAAGCAAGTCAAGCCAGGACCATTGAGAAGGCTGCGCAGCTGAAGCTGATGACATACCAGCAGTGGGTCGAAGTTGAAGCAAGGGACACTTCGAGCATGGATCCCGAGCAGCTCGAGGCCCACATGACGCAGCTTAGGATTTTGCGCAATCTGATGAACCAGTGACGCCACTGTTTACTTTTAACGTACTTTTTTTTTGAAGTTGTACTTGTTTTTTTTTTGAAGTTGTAATTCCAGTTTCTTTAATGAATTGTTTTAAGTTTTATGTTTTGGTAATTTTTTTTAAATGTCGATCACTTAGTTTTTTTTCATTATGAGTTGTAGGTTTATTGGGATGTGTGCCATTAATGCCACCACCACCACAAAAAGACCAAAATGCCCCTTTGTGGGCGGCGGCTTGGGCTATAAATAGCACCCTCTCCTCCTTCATTCTTCACACCTCTTCTCCAATTCTTTCTCTATCTCCCAAACTTTTGTTCTTCCTTATTTCCTCCCCTTCTTCGAAGCACTAATGGCCGCCGTAGGTTCATACCCGTGGACCAACGAGGAAGAGATGGTGCTGGTCCTATGTTGGCTACAGGACGCCCGGCCGGGCCCAAATCATAGGTACTGGCCGGTAGTCTACGCCAATTTTGTCCACAGTGCTCCGCCCAATTCCCCGCCGAGAACCCAGAAACAGTGTCGAGACCACTGGCAGGATCTCGCCAGGAAAATCCACCGTTATGAACTGTGCTACCGTGTAGCAGTTCATAACGCCCCGCCGGGAAGTACCGAGAGTTACCATCGCTCTCAAGCAGCCGCTGCCCACCACAGGGACCATGGCAACCATTTCACGAAGCTGTTTCTGTGGGAGATCGTTCGAGACCATCCCAAATTCCTGCAGTACGTTCACGAGCTGTAGATCGTGATCGTGTAATAAAATTAGGTATCGTTTAATTATGTTTTAAATTACCATCTGCGTGCTAAATTATGTTTTAATTATCGTCTGTGTGCTATATGTATAATTATAATAAAGTTGTGGGTTTGAGTAGCAATTTTTTTGTTTTATAATAGCTTTTTCTCCATCTCGCCGGCGGCTCCTCGCCAGCAACAGCACCCCACTCTAGACCTCGTTGGCGGTTCGCTGGTGAGATGATTTAAAAATCATATTTTAAACCATCTCGCCGGTGCCATTTCGCCGGCAGTCGACGAGATGGTTGTGGATGCTCTCAGCTCTCACTGATTCATATTTTTTCATTACGGATAAGTTAATAACACATAAATAAAGTATCTTCAGACAAAATTTTCTTCTGATACAGTTGAATACATTATTCATAAACCTTGTTAAGTTGAATACATGATTTGTATGATTAACAATACCTCATAAACTTGCCGAGCTTCATGAACTCATATCAGCCAACCAGATTACATATAAGATCGCATCCGAGGCCTTGTTAGAGACTGAGCTCCGTCCACGAATATGGTGGTTCCGGTCATGTACCGTGCCCCATCACTGATCAGGTAGATCACAGTCGACGCCAGATCTTTTTTAACATCAAGCCATCTATTCATCGGTGCAGCTTGATTTACCATCTTCTTTGCTCTCTCCTTCCCAACCGACAATGGATATGCGTCGTCTAGGTGTAGTCCCCTGGCAATGGCATTGACCCTGATCTGGTATTTTCCGATCTCTATAGCCGATGTCTGCATACAATAGACAAATTATAGCGAGTTCTTAAGATTCTGTCGCTATTGGAGTGTAAAACCTTCAACTATCGGATTCAGCTTTTAGTTGATTTTATCCTTTAATATGGTACATGTGCTTGTCGACCTATTGCGTCTCAGCCCTCCTGGGAACTCTGATACATATGCAGCTAGTCCTGCTGTGACCCGAAGAGGGTTTAGAGTTTGTAATCCCACGTCGATTAAAAATGAGAAAATGTCATTAGAGTCACACTCAACTAACAAGGTTTCTTAAAATATAAAGCTACAATTAAGCCTCCAATTATCAGTTTGAGTTTTTAATTGAGGTGATCCTTTAATGAAGTTAATCTTTTAGTTGTGAAAATCTGACCCGATGTAATTAGCCTATTTTAGCAAAAGTTGCAATTATCAGTCTGCCTTTTCAGTTGAATTGATCTTCAAATATTTACATCTTGACATCATAAGAGGGTGTTTGGGTTGATATAAGTGAATGAGCTTACCTTAAACTATCTCACTTACAAGTTAGAGAATGTGAAGTTGGACACCTTAACTCATCTTTTCCGGCTTCTGAACAGTTGAAGTTACCACTTACCAACCCTTATAGAGCACTTTTACACCTAAAAGTTAGTTAACCAACTTCTAACTATCTGCACTCAGTGTGAAACTCCATATTGCTCAAAACATTAAAATAGTTTGATAACCACCTATTGGGGTTAGCATAGTGGCCAAGTGAGCTCTCTCACTTTTGAGAAGTGAGAGGTCCGAATCCCAGTGTGTCACTTGCTTAGGAGCAGGTATCGTATAGTGTAATAAGAGGTCTAAATCCCAGTGTGTCATCTGCTTGGGAGCAGGCGTGGTAGATGTGAGATATGGATCCCAATGTGCCACCCGCTTGTGAGCAGGTGTGGGGAAATCTTACTCTAGCCTAGTATAATTCCTAACCTCCATCCACATCTGCTCCCAAAGCAGATGCACCACTGGAGTTCGAACTTCTGACCTCAAGGAGGTAAGAGAACTCTTTGACCACGAGGCCACCACTAGGGTACGGTTGGGTTGTATAAAGTTGCTTACCATGACTAGGTGTTGCACTCCTGCTGAGCATGAACCATATGCAGCAGCTCCCTGATAGATCCCTCTTTCAGCACCAAGTATCGTCGATAGAAACACGATCGAACCTCCAGATCCATGATCCCGCATTCTCCTCCCAACAGCCTTCAGCAGAAACAATGTGGCCATGAAATTTATCTTCACTATCTTCTTGAACTCGTCTTCAGCTACTTGTAAATGCTCCTCAATTTTTCCTGTTTCATGTCAATGTAAGTGATTTATTAGGCTTTTTACATATGTTTTAGTGGAACCTTGTATACCAAATAGAGGATATGATTGAAGGAAGATTATACTAATTAAAATTAAGATTAATTCCACAAAAAAAAAATTGCTTACCTATTATCTCAACCCTGCTTCTAATTTTTTTTTTCCATCATCTGTAGTGGTTTTCAATAGAGCCAATCCAAAGATGGAATAGTATTTCAATAAACCACCCTGAATCGAATTAAGCAAAAAATTATATGTTCTATAGCCTTTTGGCATGCTTCTCTTAGCATCTACATAAGCAATTTTGTCATTAATATTGTGAATGTGATACCATACATACACACGTTCAAAAATGTGAAAATTTAGAAATCATCGTGTTTCCAATTCTTCATAGCCTGGCCAAAGTCAAAGTCCCGATAAACACAAGCCAGAAACAAAAGTGCATAAACAATTTCTCTACAAAGTCAGGAAATAACATTAGTAAACATGACTTTGTGCAACAAGTCAACAACCACTCAATTTAAAATTACAACAAAGACAATGGAAGACCAAACAAATCTTGAGGTGTTGATTCGCATTGCACAGTTCAATTTAATAAACACCATCAGTATCGATGCATGTGAAATAGGCACAACGACCACATCATATTCCAAAACCAACATAATAGCAACAAAACCGCATCAAAGACTTCACAGATTCGAACCTGATAAAGACAGTCTGCATATACATGCAATTAAAAACTATGGATCATCTCTTAAGCCTAAGTGGTCCCAAACTATGAATCCCCAAAATAGCACATTATATCACAAATCTCAATTAACATTTCTCATAACTGGTTTATGTACCTTCATAAGCATAACAATGTACAAAAGCATCCAAGTTCCCCAAAATCCTGCAAGCTTTATTCACAGCCTCATCGAAAACACCTTCCCTTTCTTCTTCCATGTCCAATCCCACCACCTCCACAGGCGAGCCACCGCTCAGGGAACCGCCGATCCTCTCGGCGACGCTCCTCAAGCAACTCTCATTTCCCATCAAAACCAACCTGTGACCATAATTTTACAAACCCAGTAAACTAAACGCCAACAGAACAAAACCCCAGAAACAATTAGTCCGTCACACATTTTCCTCAGTTTTCTCGGCAGCCAAACGCACAAAAGAAAGTTGGAAGTGGTGTTTGTTTAAGCTTTATCACCTGCAGCCCCTTTCGGCCAATCGAAAGGCGATGTTCTCGGAGATCTCGTCTCCGTTGGAAGTGAGCAGCACCTTCTTGCAGCGATTCGCCATCGAAACACTGTGATGAAGATGCGGAATCGAATTAGAGTAGATATTGTGCTGCAAGTACAAGGTGTGGTCCTCATTTGTGCGTGAGAAAGTGGGGATTGGTCAAATCGAATGATGAACCAATCAACCAACATTATTTAAGTGGTGTTTTCGGAACATTAGTTATCAAGTGTCATCGCTCTAACGAGTTAAGTAACTAACTAAGTTTTGTTTTGTTTCTTCCAATCGTATGACTAAAAATGTACATGTAGCCGTCTCTGAGTTTTCTCTCTGAAACCCTAGACTTGGTTTGGTTGGAGAGCATGGAGAACGGGCGTCTGTCTTCTCTCTCTATGGATCCGGAGGTGTGGGACGAGTCGGAGGAGGCGCTGTCGGTGGAGACGCTGTCGATGATGGAAGGTGCAGGTGTAGCGGCGGCGGCGGCAGGAGGGGTCGTGACTGTGGCTGCGGGAGGGGTTGCAGGATCCGGTGCCCCTACTCGTGCAGTGGGGACGATGGGATCCGGCCCGGCAGCGGTGCATGTGGTACTGCTGTCATCGGGTGATGGGGATGAGACCGGGACTGTGGGGGCTGACTCCTCGCCGGTGGAGTCGTGGATGAGGGTGGCCCCGATGCAGGATTTGGTGTTCTCGGCGACCCGGGGGTCGGGGGAGGCGGCCCGTGGTGGGGAGATTCGGTCCGGAGCGGCGTTGGGGTCGACCAGGAGTCCAGCACGGGGGTTGCAGGGTAGGGCTCGCCGTGGTTCGCACTTCCGGCCGGCGGGAGTTCTGCATGCTGAGGGAATCGGGTGCAGATCGTCGGAGCGGGATCTGGTGGACTCGGAGGAGACGCACAGGGAGTCGCCGGAGGCGTTGGAGCGGCGGTGGCGGAAGGGAAAAGCGGTGGTCGAGGCAGGGGCTAACCCTAGCGAGACTGGGCCGGGTGAGGGACAACGGACTGGGCTGGGCCGCGGGGGGACGTTCATGGGGGATGCGCGTCGTGCAGGCCTGGTCCAGGACAAATGGGTCCCTAGAGTGGGCCGGGGCGGTAGGAACGGTTCGACTGGACCGGGAGATGTGGCCAGGTGGGCGGCCCGTTATGGTGCGGGCCGGGCCAATACAGGAGGGAGGGGGCTGGCATCGAGAGGCCGGGCTCGCCGGCCGGAGACCAGGTCGGCCATAGGTGACCGTGTGGACTGTCTCGGGGAGGAGACTGGAAAGGAGGGGGGTGCCGGACTTGGATGCACGCCTCTCCTCCCTCTGCATTAGGGAGGTAGTCGTCCCGACAGGGGATATTGCTAAGGAAGGGGGCAATTCCATTTTGCTCTCGCCGCTAAGGTTCTGACATCGAAGCGGTTCTTTTGGAAATCTCTGGTGGAACGAATGGAGGATCTTTGGGGCCTGAAGGTGGAGGCTCGCCCTCTGGATGGGGGTCTGGTTGGCTTTTTCTTCCGCACGGCGTGGGAGCGTGCGCGAGTCTTGGCTGGGGAACCATGGGCGTTCTGGGAGTCCCTGGTCCTGCTTACGGACTTGCGAGCTCATATGCAGGTGTGCGAACTGAGCTTCCATCAGTTCTCGGTTTGGGCCAGGGTCTCCAACTTACCAGTGGGAGCCTGGAATAGAGAGGTGGGATTTCGGATCGGCAGTGCTCTGGGCACCTATCAGGCTGTGGATGTGGACGGGTCAGGGAGATGCTGGGGAGACTTCATGCGGATCAGAATCCGGGCAGATATCCGCCATCCTCTGCAGAGTCAACTTTGGTTCCGACTATCGGAATCGCAGGTACGGACACTACTCCATGTTTCCTATGAGTACTTACCGGATCATTGTTATGGATGTAGTTGTGCGGGACACCTGTTTCCGTCGTGTCCGGTGACGGGTGGGACCAGGGGTCACTCGTTGCGTGCCCCGGGAGACCCGAGGTCGGCCCTGGAGAAGGCCAAGCATGGGAAGGCGATCCCGGGTACGAACTGGAACTATGGGGAGACAAGGAATAAGGGTGGTCGGGGGGTCCCCGGACGCCATATCCGAGATATAGGCCCGGAAGGGAGCAAGAGGAGACCTACGAGACGGAGTCTGATGCGGTATCGTCCGACGGGGTACAGAAGGAGCTGAGTCCGACACTTTCTGGGAAGAAACGCCTAGCGATGGAGGAAGATCAGATCGAGTCAGAGGACTCGACAACGTCCGATGGGGAGTCACAGGCAGCAGCGGCGGGGGGCGCCAAGCACCCACGCCTGAAGGAATGAGTCTGAGGTGGCCCGGGGAGGGGTGGGTCAACTTTGGCCCCTTCCCGGCGGATGGATGGAGACGGCACCATCTTCAGTTGATTTTTGTCCCCCCTGCCAGTCCGGAGTCAGCAATCCCGCGTTCAGGAGCCCGACCATTATCAATCAAGGGAGGACGACGCACGCTGACACACCGGGGGAGATGTAGGTCCACCAGTGTTCCCCTAAACGTGGCTGGCTCGCCTCGTCCCAGTTGGAAGAAGCATGTTGTATCGGTGTCACCAAACGCTGCCGCAAATATTCCCTTCGTCCGCAACCAATCACTAGAGCCGAATTTATTGCTTTTCGTTTCAATTCTGTTTATTAGTTGGTTTTGCTTATGTAGGTGGAGTACGGTTGAGTACCCGTCAAACTATCTTATTATGATCTAATACAATTGCAATGGTTATTCTCAAAAAAAAAAAAAACTAAGTTTCAAGTAGTATACTTACAAAACTTGTGTGGAATTTTGCATGTTTTGTAGTTACGGTCCGTGAATTATTAATTTTATAAACGGCATCCCTCCCTACTTTTTTTTTTGCTGTAAATCCATTGAAGGGGATTATTTTTTATACAAAAAGTTCAAAGTAACAATAATAAAAAAAAGTATATATTTCAAATTACAAAATATACACTTTTTTTTCTCCCCACGCTCTCGTGTGTTCTGAAAAAGTCTAACTTTAGTAATTATGGCATTCACCTGTCGATGTCGACTCTTGCAACCTCGTCTATTGTGTTGTTGCTCTCTATTTCTATATTGAACGGCGTTTCCCCTTCTCCTTCTGCGATGATTGTGTCTCCGACTCTATTAATAATACCCCGTGTACATCTTCTGTCTTTATCCGTCCGGTGAAAGCAAAGAAAAAGAGGAACCCTAAGAATCTTCCTCCTTTACTATCAGCTACACCATCGCCGCCATCGCTACTCCCGACGAACCAATCCATAGAGGGCTATCCCCTAGTGGTTTTCTCCCCAAGTCTTGCATCGTCGGAAACGACCCCGATTAAACCCAAGAAAAGGTCGCCTAGGGTTCTATCCCGATCTCCACCGTCTGCCTCTACATCACCGGTCAAGGAAGGACCTGATTCCTTGGTCTCGTCGACGCCGACACTCAGTGATTCATCTATCTCGCTGTCTGTTCAGGATCTGCGCCATTAATATTGAACCTCCAGAATGGTCTCTCGTCCTGCTCCATCACGGATGAGAAGGAGTCATGGTGCCCTATACTTCGGCGGACCCAAAAGTCCTTACCCACCAAAAATTTGGTATGGTGGTAAGATGTTGACACCAAAATTGTCTAAAAAATGCTTCATGCTTAAGATCATTATGTGAGCATGGGGACGTTTGACATCAGGTTTAGTGGTGAAAGACCTAGAACTCTGGATATATGAATTCTACTTTGATTCTCAGAATGCTAAAGCTTGGGTCTGTAGCAACGAGTCGTGGTGTTTTAATAGGTTTCCCTTGGTGCTCAGAGAGATAGTGGACATGATGGCTAGGGACCTCCCAAAGTTAGATCATATCCAACTATAGGTGCATACAAGGTGTCTTCCGTCATCGGTCTGTACGAAGGCTACTAGAGAGTTCATCGCAACCACGATAGGAAGATGCGTAGACGTCCCATGTGATCAGTGGGGACTGTGCTGGGAAAGGACTGTCAAAGTCCGGTTCTAGATGAACCTCAACCGTTCCCTACGTCGAACCACGGTGATGAGGTTTCGGAAATTCCTGGAGCCGATTAGGGTCACCCTGACCTATGATCGACTCCCCACCTTATGCTATAATTGCGACTTTGACCTAAAGACGTTAGAGAACCTAGCTTTACTGATCCCCTCCTAGAATTCAAGCCGGACAAGAACGAGAAGTCATATGCCACAGATTATGAGACGGTGGATATAGGACCACCAAGCCCTCATGGCTTTGCATCACTTACCGCGAAACACCCTACCTGTTGCTTAATTATCTTGAGGAAGGGGACCAATTGTAACCCCAAAAACCCTACATAACATCCAGGTAGAAGAGATGAGGGTTGAGGCAAATATCAGGACACTCGCTCGTTTCATACCTTGATCCACCAATGGCTTAATAGCCTCTTCCGTTGTGGTTTGGGCCGCAAAGGGTGTCCCCTTTCTTCTAGTTTTGAATCCACAAGCGTCGACAGAGGCCCTAGTAACCACGCGACCCCCCTAGATCTGTAATGTTAACAATTGTATTGCTGAAACTTACTTGAACGTGAATAATTACTTTATATATTTTACGTATATTCTTACGCAAACGAACGCGCCTATTTTTACGTAAACGAGAACTATAATTTTTTCGTATAGGTTTTGCCATGTTTTTTCGTCTTCATATTTTATCGTCTTCTAAATAGAAGTTAGAGAGATATGGATATATCCATCTCATGTTAGAATGACTCTACATGGAAACCTCGTGAACATCAGGCGAGGGCTGGTAAGCAGCCTCACCAAAAGAAATGTTGGACACCCTTGGCTTCAGGGACCTACCTAAGGAAGGGTCATTTGCTCAAGCCTATCCTCCCGATACTACTGTTGAGTTTAGGTTTGGTCGCACTCTTCACGGCAGAAAGAGTACTCTCCATGGGATCAAACATCATTTAAACACTATTTTGAACGATTCTCTTCAATTTGTTAGTTTAAATTTAATCAATTTATCATGTTTCTTCAAAACCGTCATTAGGTAAGATCAATATGTCAGATAATTATTTGAGCAAAAACCTTCTAAGGCCCTGTTCGTTGTAATGACTTTGTATCTTATTATTAATAAAAATCTGCAACTTTTGTTCAAAAAATATATATACGAGGGTTATAAATTAGAGTATAAAGTAAGAGAAAGATAGTCGAAACTATATGACTGTATTATTATTTTTCGTTTATGGATTTACGATTAGTAAATAATTATGAGATGTAATTTATAAAAATAATTAGTTTACTAGTGAAAAAAATATCGAGTGATTATTAAAACCCAACGACGCCAAAAGGCCCAAAATCAATTCATCGTGGGCCAATCCTTTCTCAGCAAGCTCAAAAATCTTGAAGCCCAACAATGCCAAAGGCCCAATCCCATTCTTCAGGAGCCAGTTCTTTCTTAGTGAAGCCCATTGGGCTGTCTGGTCTGTCGCTCAATTTCTCGATTTCCGCGGAATTCGGTTGAAAAAAAAAAACTCAATCGCGCCAAACTGTGCTGAAAATGCTATCGACGATTCGGCATTACGAGTTTTCTATCTCATTTTACGAATTTTCTCTCTCGTTACTGAGTTTTCTTTCTCAGTTCAGATTTGCTACACCTGATTCAATCCGGTTGATTTCTCCTCGGAACTCGGCTAGGTCTCCGATTCCAATCACTTCTATTGGTGCTCAGGCAAGCGATTCTCATTACTATTTTTGTTTCTAGTTTCTGAATTTTACACATACCAGTTTAATTTGGTTGATTGTTCGTGATTTGAAATTCAGAAGAAAACACAGACGTTTCTGAAATTTATTCAATTGGGCTAGTTTGATGTTGGATGTTGAATTTCATGAAAAATCATACAAACTTAGCTTTAACGCATTCTCAACAATTTTAATTTGACATCTCAACCATAAAATCACACCCATGTAGATAGATATCCATACATGCAGGTTTATTGTTACACTCACGAGGATTAGGAGAAGTACCTCTAAATTATTGTTCTGTGATTGCTCATTCAAAACTATGTACATAATAACCTTGATTTTCAATGCTTCTTATACAGGAAATGCAGCAATGGATGACTGTTCATTGGAGCTTCTTCCATCTCTACAACTCGAGCACCAAATCTAACATCATAGCAGAAGCAAGGTATCAGATGTAATCATCATTTAAGTTGCTTCTCGATAGGCTCTTGTGTTTTACTAACAGTACATGCTTCAAATTTATACAATCTCCATATATTACTACAATTTTTCTCTATAGACTTAGTGTTTCACATGTATGATTTAGACTGAGGTTACTTTCATATAAGGGTTTAGGAATATGAATAGTAAGCACTGTAATTTGTGTGTAATTTAGCCTAAATTTGATTCCCTTTCCCATTCCCTAACTCTCCCATAGGTGTAGCTTGATTTCCGTTCTGCAAAACAGGAACGAAAATATAGTGATGTAAATGAATGAGGATGGATAAAGGGGTCCCGAAAAGTTTACATCTTCCTTTACACACAAATATAGTGAATCCCATTCCCACGCAAAATTTATCCAAACATAGCCTAATCTCTTCTAGCATGTGCTAAAGTTGCATTCTAGACTCTGGTTTTTTACAAATACTCTCATACTTCAGTTTCTTTTGGAGATAATATACCCATATTTATCAATGTACTTATATTTATGGGATAATTGTCCAAAACTACCCTAAAGTTTCGTCCACAAACGAGTTGATGCACAAAGTTTCGTCCACGCTGTGTGGCTACCCTGAAGTTTTGTCCACAACTTTTTTAGTTTTGACGTAATAGAGATGTTCAGAATGATGGTCTGGGGCCTCTGGGTAGTGCTTCCCGGATTGAATTGAAGCGTGGACAAAACTTCCATGCACCTACAAAAGTGTGGGCAAAACTTCAATGCACCCACAAAAGCGTGGACAAAACTTCAGGGTAGCCACAAAGTGTGGACAAAACTTTGTGCATCAACTCATTTGTGGACGAAACTTTAGGGTAGTTTTGGACAATTATCCCTATTTATTATGCATGAAACTTTCACTTTTGACATGGTATTGCACATGTACGATTTATAAGCTATTTGTGCAATATTTTCTCTTTGATAAATTAAAGTCCCTGTTAATTAAATTTTATTGCTTCCAACTAATCAATGGTCATGAGAAATGGAACTTTGTGCCTAGTATTGATGCGTAGAATTAAGGACTTACACTCTGCATCTGTTTTGATCCAGTGCTCCCTTTTATTCCTTTTAACACTGCCATTATCCTTGTATCGGGGCAAGTTGAAGTTGTTAGATGATCCTCTAGGAAACCTGTTTTCTTCATCTGGCTGCAAACAACTGCAGTGATAGTTCTGCGGTATGTTCTCACTCTTATTTCTATTTGACTTATCGAACTCTTCTGCAGCTACAGAACTTTCAGGATGAATTTTCCTGTGCACTATTCTTAGGACCTGCATATATTAAATCCATATAGTGTATTCATATGCTAAAGGTGCTGGTTCTCTGATATTTAACGAGGAAGGTCCTATTGTTATATTTGTAGTGATGGTATTTCATATATATTGTCCTAGACATACCCTAAAACAATGTCTATGTTTATCAACTTAATCCCATAGTCTCACTTGCTGATCAAGTTTAAGGTGTTATTATATGGTCAGTTTGCATTGGGCTGGATCTAAATATTATTACATGAATGATTCATACTCAGGCTGCCCTTCTGTTGTAATTATTTACCATAATTGTAGTAAAGAAATTGCAGTTTGACATGTCAGTTAGCCTATAGAGAACTATAGGGATGTATACCTAAGTTTTATGTGATGGACCATATATCATCTTAGTGTTTCTCATGAAAACTAGAATAACATACCTTTTTGAGTTTGTTTTTCGTTGCAGAAAGGCCACCAGTGGAATAGGAAAAGCAACTTGTGGAATCATTGAGCTTCTTTAACATCCTTTTCATGAGATGCGTGGAAGATTTATGTGATTTCTTTTCTTGTATCTCGGCATTTTCTGGACTTTCATCAGATATTTTTGTCCTCTGAAATAGTTCTGCAAGTGAAGCCTTTTCTTTTTTCACCTCATTTTTTGTCTCAGGAAGTTCTACTGTAGACCCAAATAGGTATCCTTGCAGTGGGCATGCTAACATCTTCCCATAATCCTCAGCATTGTCAGCCTCAGTTTCCTTGCCACTAAGAGTAATTACGCTTACGTGACGGGTTCTTGTGGGTGACTCATGACACCCTTCTTCCTTTGCTTCGGCATCAAGGAACTTCTCTAGCTCATAACTAATGAGCTTCAGGTCATTCTCTGTAACCTCTGTTTTGATCTTAGTTGTTTCCCCTAGTGATATCTTAAAGGTTGGTGTTTCTGGTTCATTGATGATAGGTTCAGAGCCAAGTGTTCCAATGGAGAGAAAACCGTGAAAGCTCTCTGAGACAAGTGAGAATGTTTCTTCTTCAAAGGTTTCTTCCAATCTATTGGCTTCAATTTCAGAAAATGATTTTCTATACTCTTTTTCCAGCCGCTTTGTGGACTCGGAGCAGAATCTATAGCCAAAGCTTGGCTTGCCAGGGAAGTCATGGTCACCAAATGATGGCTTCACTGAAAGACAAGTGCAAGATTTCCCTGAAACAGGAGTTCCAAAAGGAATTAGAACATGTTAAAGTTACCTAGAAATAAATGCTTATCTGCATCTGCATGTGTTTGTGGCACATATAGGTATAAGCTTTGCAATGTTTTTCTTGCACTTAAAGAGTGAAAAGTGGACCAATTTCGTGGAGTCACCACTCTATCTCGTATTTTGAAGCTGCCAGTTGAAAAGGTGAGTGAGTTATCTGGGCAATGGACTTCATGTTCTAGAGCTTTCTCTTACTATTTAAAACAAAATAATCCTTGATTTGCATAGATGGTATGACGGTTCATTTCTAATGTAGCTAAACATGGTGAGGTAATACGACAGTCAAGTTCTGATCTAGTTGTAATCTAACTCTTTGGCTAAAATGAGCAGGTACAGAAGAAATACCAGTTCTGAAGTCCTTGAGTGTTTCTGGGCTCTTTTGCTGTAATTTCTGGTGCATCCATCCTAATAACTGCAACAATCACAACCAACAAAGTTAAGGGAAGTGTAAGTTTTCTTTTGTTAGAGCTAATACTCACGACTCACCTTCATTTTAATGTAGCTTTGGATAGCTTGGAGTTAAACTGCTTTGGTTGTCACGGACACATTTATAAATGTATAGGAAGTGTGAGGGAATTGAGACTTTTAGATGATGACTTTATGATTAATAATGTGCTAAAGAATGTTGATCTTAACACGTGCGAAGACAGTGGTTGTTGCTGGAAGGGTCTTACATAGATACGCAGGGAGAGAAACATTTAGAAAAGTACAACATTGTGGTTAGCTGTTCTTTGTCAACTTCAAATCATGTATAAATTCGGTAGTGGTTTGGACACCCTCAAGTTGGTCAAGTAGTATTGGTAAGCATATACCTATATAGCTTGGAGCAGGTGGCAAGGATGACGAATGCATGCATATAATTAACTTTAGCAGAACTTACATATACAACCTGTGGGATGCATATAAATGCATCCATAGGAAACTATGCGCTTAATAATGATAATGATCCATGAACATTATCGAACCCATGTTCTGTTTTAATTCATGCTTATGTTAATAATAGATTATGTCAGCCTATATCTTCAATTATTTACTAGGTACTTGCTAGTTGCCTTGGAGGATAAGCCCATCACGACTAGAATTTTATTATACTTTTGTCGAAACATGCTGGTATTCAAGATGATTAATTATTGATATCTCACTCATCCAATTGACGGATACAATGAAATTATTGTTAGATCATGTTCTAGGTGTGATAGTCATTGCCAAAAAGATCCTTATCTGGTGAAACTGTTCCACTTAGACTGACCCTACTAAATATCCTTGTATCAAATATTTATGTGTAAGATGGGTCATTGTAGTTATTGTACTTGGGAACCAAATTATTCTTTTACACTGTATTTTTCATTCCCTGCTGTGGACTTCTTATTGGTAGCGTTGTTATTATTATCTTTGATATTTGAACATTAATATTGCGAAACTAATACTGCCACGCTATAGTGTTGATATTTTAAGAGTCAAATCAAGGTATTTCTGTTTCTATAATTTTTTACACTATCCATGATACTGAAAAAATGGACCTACCTGAAATCTGTTGATGATGTCTTCGACTCTTCGGTAGTACGTACTTAGCAATGGAAATATTTTCTCGCCATGCGGTAAATTCTTCTGTATTTTTAGATTTATACTGTATTATACATGTTTCACTGATTATACAAGTATTAACTATTAAGTATATATTCTGTGTAAGATAAACTGCTGTACTGGACTAAAAAGTTGTATTCTGAATGTTTTGGTGCATAATTTATGAACTTAGGGTGCAAGTGACTAATTTAAAGATAGATAGCCGACTTGTACTTTTATCTAACTATGACTTTGAACTCAAGTTATGGTAGCTCTTTGTTACACTAATAATGCAGAGTTTAAGTTATGTGCCCCTAATTTCTTGAAAATTGGCATCTCTGCTTTGCGATAGAATTCATATGAAACCCTATAGAGAAAAAAGACCTCCGCACTCGTTATCTTTTCCGTCATTAGTTACATCTGGACACTTAATTTGCATCGTCCGTGAATTGAAGTTCTGGTTTTTACAGCCAGCTTCACTTATCCTTCACTGTTGCATGATGCAGGCACAATGGTCATATTTGAAGCTTTATGAGGTTGCTCATCCTTGGTACTGACTGTTTTATAGCACATGGAAAATAAAGGAAGCATGAAGTCACCAACCAGTACTTTGTACTATTTATCTACTGTTTGAGTTAAACGAGTTGCAACACTTAACATAAAAACCTATTAAGATGATTAGTCGCATGTGCTTTCCCAGCTAGGATCAAGAATTAGTAAAGTCATGTCTTTTTTCTTTATCGGAAAGGAAACAGTGAAATCCTAGTCTAGCCTGCTCCCAAGCAGGTGTACCGACTAGAGTTCGAGCCTGTGACCTCAAGGAGGCCAGAAAGTTCTCTTCACCATCAGGTTAACCCAAGTGGGCCAAAGTAAAGCCATGTCTTGATTTGCCGATTTGTTCTCATATCCTACTACTATGTGCAAAAACGTGAAGTGGGGCAACAAATGGACAAATAAATTTGTAAGAAGGCAGTAGAATCATAGTGGGGGCAGAGTACCTATGAATTAATCAGGAATAACATTGAGGAACAGATCAGAATACTTTTTCTGGTTGAATAATTCTGCTAGCGAACTATCAACCCTGTGCTTTGGTTAATAATTCTAGGGATAGCCGCAAAAAAAGTACCTTGAGATATTCACCTTTTGCAACTTGTAACACTTCTTTGGTAATTGCAAGAAACTACTCTGAACTTGTGCAACTAAAAGACAAGTTCAAGACACTTTTTGCAATTAGCAGACAAGAGGGCTACAAGTTGCAAAAAGTGAGTATCTGTGTGTACTTTTTTTTTGCAATTATCCCATAATTCTTACGCCTTGTTCATTTATGTGCCAGCAGGTTATCCCAAGGCTCTCTGCATGGACTAGAAAAGGCAAAGAAAGAGTGGTCTCCGTCTGTTGCAGAGGTTACTTAGGTAAGTGAGACAACCTTATCCAAATTTATGACAATATATTGACTGTAGCAATAGAGGCCACTAGGGCTAAACTGTAGTAGTTGAGTGATTCCCATTTGAACTAGCTAACAAGCTGCTAAAAGACATTGCCACTTTTGAACGAAGCAGAGACGAGTCACCAGCTCAATTTTCATAATTCCAACCAAAACAAACACTAAACCTCCATATGTATTGTACGTCAATCTGTGGGTGGATGGTGAATTATGTGATCATGACCATTTAAATCAAGGGCTAGGCCGTTTCTTCTTCTACTTTTAGTCCTGACATCAACGTTCTTCGGTTACTTGTTATCGTCACGGACCTTCTAGCAGATAAAGCCCAGGGTCAAGTGGCATCCATCAGTTTGTCTGATGGTCGCTGTCTGTCTCTTGTTGCTGTCAAAATTTAAGGTCTGCATAGGAGAATTTGCATTCTAGGTGTTGTATTTTGGCCTGATACACAGAATTTGATTAGATTACAGAAGTGAGTGTCTGAAAGTCATTAGGTCCACCAAGTGGGAAGCTTTTGCTTGTGAGTAGAGACTAGATAGTTCATTTTTCTGATGGTTCATGAACCATGTTAGTAGTTATTGTTTAAGATGATAATTATTTTTGTTTGACAAATTTCTTGAATGATCTGCCTTATCTTTGGGGTTACATTATCTTATACTAGCAAAGTGACTAGTGGGTCAGGAAGTAATCCTTTAATTCATGAATTATCTAGGAAAAACATTTTACATACTAACAAAGCTTTCTCTCCCTAAAAACAAAAACCTCTCGAACCCTACTACTACAGTAGCCCCCCCCCCCCCCCCCCCCCCTCCTTTCCTCTACCGGCGATGGCGACGACTTCAGGCCATGCTCGTCGCCGTGGTGGCTTCATTTCTTCTACTTCTCCCCTTTCCCTTTCTTTCCCTACTGTTTCTATCCCGGCCTGTTTCGACTAAAGGTGCTGCTGAGCCGGTCTTCTGGGCTCGAAACCCTCGCCGGCGTCGACCTCCGACTCGAACTCGGTGTGTGCCGGCGAGACTCCTCGGTCTCTTCCCTTCTTCGCCCACCTTCCCCGTTCCCCCTTTGGTGGTCACCTCCTTGGTTTGACGGTTTAAGAGGTGGTTGCAGCTTCTCCGGCTGGGTAATAGTGCCAATTCCTTCGTCTCCGTGGTCGGCTTCCGCAGATCTGGGCCGCGGGTCGCTTTTCTCGACCTTCTAGGTTGTTGATGGGCGTGGATCTCGGTTGTTTGGCTATGTGAGTGTCGCAGCTGTGCTCTACTCTCAGTCCTCCGTCGTCTTGTGTCGGTGTCCCGTGAAGCCAGTGGAAAGATTGTTTGTGTGGTTGGACTAGGACCCGTGTCAGTTCTTTCTAGCCACCTCGTCTCCGACAGGTTCGTGTTCGTGTCGCCGGAGCTCTATTCGGTTGGGTGGATTGGGGCTGATTTAGGGTCGCTGTTGGTCGGTAATTTCTTGGGGACTCTGCTGATTTGGGTGTGTTTTAATTTTTGCCCTTTAACTGCCATAATTGGTGAATCAAGTGCTCTTCCTTAGTATCGGTCTGCTCAATCTTCTCGGTTTCCCGACTCAGTGAGTAGGGGCTCGTCGGTGTGTAGTAGGTGTTGGCCTCCGGCGAGTTTATGGGACTATGGACCTGTTGTTTGAAGACTATCGAATTTGATGGTAGGGATTTGAGTTGTTAGTAGTATTTTAACTGCTGACCTATCTTTGTAGAGTTCGGTGTTGGCCGTCGGCGTGTCGGTGGTCAATTAACTTTCCGAGTTGATGGCTCCGATGAGATAGGATGCTCCTCACTAGTTTGGCTTGTTTGAGGGTGAGTGTGTTACAAGACGTACTTGAGGTGCTGCTGTCGGGAGCGGTTGGTCGTTGGAGGGGCATCAGTTAGATCTTCATGTTAGATAAACCTAGGTATTAGACCTGTATTTTGTTGTTCGTGTTTGTACTGGTTTACCCCTCGTTGGGTTTGTGTTTGCTAGTGTTGCTTATCTGGTTTTTAGACCTGTTTCGGTTTATTCCCTTGGTCGGGAATCCTTTGGTTCGAGGCTGTGTCTATATGGCCAGTGCTCCTGTTTGTAATCTGTTATGAGGGTTCGCCCTTGTCCTTCGACTTCACTTTGAAACTGTTGGATTTTATAAAAAAAAAATTGTTGATCAAAAAAAAATTAACCAGTATGAATCAATAACACATTGTCACATTTCAATATCATCAAAAGACCACCGGAAATATGGGTTTTGCATAATAAAAACCCTTGATTTCGGGCGGAAATACCTGAAATTTTGGTTGATAACCAAGTTTTTTAGTGGGTTTTTGAAACCATTGGAAATGTGAGTTTTGCATCAGACCCCTTGATTTTGGGACGAAAACCAGACTTTTGAGTGGGTTTTTGATAATAGGGAAAATATCAGATTGGTACCCTTAACTATACGTTTTTAACACATTGGTACCCTTAACTAATTTAATCACTAAAAAGGTACCTTAAGTATCCAATCAGTAACAAGTTAGTGTTTTCCGTTCATTTTTGGACGGAAAATGGTCATGTGCAATGCACATGACCTTAAACTTTCAAAAAAATGACAAAAATACCCCTCAAAGTTCAAACACTAATTATTCTTTTACCTTGTTTCTCCTACGCAACCTTCATCTCTCCCATTTTATTTCATACATACGCCTCCTTCACCTCCCTCGCCGTGAAAGTTAAGGGTCATTTTGCACATGACCATTTTAAGTCCAAAAATGGACGGAAAACACTAACGTGTTACTGATTGGAAACTTAAGGCACCTTTTTTAAATTAGTTAAGGGTACCAATGTGATAAAAACGTATAGTTAAGGGTACAAATCTGATATTTTCCCTTGATAATAGTAAGAGGTGACAGTGTGTTACACACTGACCTTTACTATGTGTTATTGATATACAAAGGTCAAACCGGGTGTATTAATCAAGTTATCCCAATTATCTATCTGGTTAAGGATGTTTTTTTTATGGATTAGATTGATCCATCAAGTTCAAGTGGTTGTAACTTTTAAGTCGTCCACTTGGGTTGGCCGGATCACCAAATAACACTCTCACTTTTTTTAGCTCAAAGGTTCGAACCTAAATGGATACATCTCCTTAGGAGATGATCAGATATAAGTTACGAATTAGACTAGGCTAGAGAGGGTAAGCTGATAAAAGAAAAGTTGCAAGTTATTGATAAGAACTAGTTTGTGCTACAACTTCTCTGATTTATTGTTTGTGTAGCATGTAGGTACGAAGGCTGGGTTGCACCACCCACTCGAGGCCCAATGGATAAGACTTTTTTAGATATTCATAACGGGCTCAAACGAAGCCCAAATATGACTACATCAAAATGGCTTTCAAATCGGGGATCCATGCTTTGACAAGATAAGCAGAAGTCAGGTAACCATGCCCAATAATTTAAATTTTCCAATTAAGTAAGCATGCGATCTTTAATGTCTCAATAAAGTAATCTACAATCAATACATAAACTTTCCCCCAACTCTTTATGTTTAAATTTCACTAAATTAAAGGCGGAAACCTAGTGTAAGTTAATGATATATAGGTAGAATAAGGTTGGCTACATGGTTCATCCTATGTAAATTTCAATATGTAAAGCTGTCAAACTCAGGTTATAGTAGCAAATACTGTGAAGTAGACTATACAAGTATTAGTATAATAATGATTGAATGAGTGTAATTTCTTTGCCATGCAACTTTAGAGATAGAAAGATCTTCTTTATTGACAGTAGGAGGAGAAATCAACCTCAAACCCAACTCACACTAATAGCAATATCTTATGATATATTAGACAGTATCTGTATATATTTAAAAGTTCATCATTTATTAAAAATCATATGTATCAAGATGATTTAGTAAATGCACATAACTTTAAATTTATTTTTTATATTAGAATACTCTTAAAAACATGGGTTGTTTAATCAACTTTTGATCTAACGATTTTATAATATTCTATAGTTTGTAATAAATGAATTTTTGGTAGATTATGCTCCTATTAAAAACCATTTGGATAAAATAAAATATATGGTTTAGATCTAAAAAAAGTCATTGATAACATGAATCATAAGTATACATATCTTTAAATTCATTTTAATATCATATTGGAAAACATGTACATATGTTAAAGCACAGTAGTCAAACCAATTTTTTATTTTTGTCCCAAAATTAGTGTATCATTTTCCAAATCATTCAGGGTTTGGAATTTTGTGGTAATTTCAACTTTCTTTAGGAGCTACTTGCTTTAGGAGTATATAAAATCTAAACCAAAAACTTGGGATTGTCAGATTTTTGACATCTTTTGTAGATGAAGGTATCTAAAAAAACAATCACACCAGTGAAGTGATATATAAAATTTGAAATATTCAATGATGTTTAAATGTAGATATTATTTGTTAGTCTTATACTTAAAACTTTCCATCATGAAAATTCAAATTTAATTACCATAAATCAAGTATCCCAACTTTTTAAATAAGAAAACTTTCAACATTTCATGTAAAATTTAACTTTATTATGGACGACCATAAAGTTAAAGTTCATAGAGGTGTCATGATACTGTATATGTGTGTGGAGCCATGCATCCTACACTTATTTAAATTATTGAACTCAAATCTTCCCGATTAAACATCTCTACGTGGTTGGTACATGAGTTTTGATGGGATATTTTGATGCAAATCCAGTAGTTGAGAAGATGAGTTTATTACTTAAATTAGAATAAGGACTGCACTTAATGCAAGGAAGATGTGCATTGCAGTGTGCCCTCCCAATAAGGTATGTGTGTGCACCTCTATGACAGGACCATTTTCTCTTGGGTCAATATCTCTCCTCAAGGATTTGACCCTCCTAATTGATTGATTGAGAACTTTTTTTGTCATAAAATAAATAACGTATTAAAAACAGTACATGAGTTTCAGGAAGGAAACTTCAAACCACTGTATCAACTCAAGATCTAAACAAGGTCTAGAAGACCTAAAAAAGCTTGATAAAAAAGAGATACACCCGCACCACTTAGAAAGGGAGAGAGAACTCGAATTGAGAGGAGGGAAAAGCAAGAACGAGGAGAGGAAGCAAAAGAGTTCAATCAGGCTCAGAAAGAGCAAATGTCGGTGACTCTGTCCATGACCTAAGAGAAGGAGCTCGCCCTTCTGCCTAAATCAAAGTGAACGGCCCAAACTGGATTCTCCGAAAAATGACATTCGGATCAAGAACCGGAGCTCCCTGAAAAAACCTAGTGTTCCAGGTTATCCAAAAGAACCATAACCTCAAATGGCATGGAGCTAATTGGTTTAATGTGATGCTAAGTTCGTTTCTCATTCGTATATTTTTTTGGTGTAGTAGATTTAGGTGTCACAGTAATATTAGACTGAATCGGATTTAATGTGTAAAAATGTGCTTAAATGATTACTGGCTGGCCACGCCATGTGGCAGTCGACATTGGGTGTGTATTAGATATTTGGGGAAACCCTGTGTCCTAACCCCATTTGAGCTTACCTTTGGTGACGTTTCTCAACTGTCATCTTTCAATTTTTTGCAGAAAGTATCGTTTACCGTTTATTTTGACGATTCCGTTAGTTTTTTTGCCACGTGTCATTTCACCGTGACGACACGTGGCCGACACGTGGGCAAAAAACTAACGGAATCGTCAGTTTTGACGATTTTTTATACTTTCTGCAAAAAATTGAAAGGTGACCGTTGGGAAATGTCGCCAAAGGTAAACCTAGGTTAGGAATTGAAAAACAAAGCTCAAATGAGGTTAGGATACACGGTAACCCCTAGACATTTTTACTATTTTCGAGACTGATACTAGATGAAGATTAGACTCCATTGTGGGTGTTGTTATAATGGCTAAGAAAAGGCTCTTGCAAAAGATAAGGTGTGGACTTGAACATAGATCCAAAAGCTATTACTTTTTTTTTTATCAGCAAGACATATTATAAATCTTGTTCTTTGAAGAGAAGAACAGGGATGAAGCTACCTCAACCTACAACATCACTTCAACACACTGAGGGAAACCAAAAAGAACACCACGCCCCTTAAACAGCCAGAAAAACAACTTACAACAGAAGAAAACCAACGGCACACAGCCAACCAAAAGAGCTACAAAATAAGGCCTTTCAACAGCTAGCTTTCAAGGAGGGACCTCCTATGTTCCCTTCATCGGAAGCATCTTGTGGCTTCCGCAACAATCACATTATCTTCTTCAGTCATCACCCACAGATCCTAATACTTTAAACTTCTGACCATCGATCAAGTTAAGATGTGACCATCTTGATTAAGCATTCGGTGATAAATGTGATATTTTAGGTGGTATTGGTTTGTCCTCAATAATATGTTATGCCGTTTATGATATGGTTGTAAGAACAGGTTTGGGTGGTGTTAAGGCGTTGGTTTTTACACCACCCATTTATGATCGGTCGGATGTCAGGTATAGTTGTAGTCATTAAATAGATATAAACATTAGTTGGTTCACTGGTAGAGGGCTTGATCATGGGTTCAATTCTCCACCAATTATTATTTTTGTGTTTTATATTAAAATCATTTGTTAATTTTTGATGAATTATTTAAATAAAATTTATTATTACAAAATATTAAAGTATTATATTCCATCTTAGTCTTTTTTTTTCACATTATTCTGTTATATTTTATTAAAATATATGTTAAACATTTATGGTTTTTTTTAATTTAATATTGAAACTAATAATAGATAGATAGATGCTAAAATATTTATATTTTAAGAATTTAAAAAAAATTTTGATGTATAATATAATTCATTGTCTGATTATATAGATTAATTTAACGATTAAAATTAGAAAATATACATTAAGAAGATCTCCGATAATTTTCCAACAATGTTTTAGAGCTATCTTCATTCGATTAGTGTCTAGTGTTTTTTTTTATAATCTTAAATCTATGGTGAGTAAGAAATGCATAGTGATGATGTTATTTTGTTGAGGAGGGTAGATATTTGGTCTGTAGATTAATGAAAACAATATTTTTAAATTGTCTCCATCATGATTAAGTGCATTCTCAAAAGTACCACATTGGAAAAGAAACTAGTGCTCCTTATCAGGGGTGGGCATCGTCGGTTAAACCGACCATGAGCCCCAATCCACCACCAAACCACAAGTCTTCGGTCTGATGAAAGCTCAGACCGGAATCGCAACCACAACCGACAAATCGTTGATTTTTTGACCACCACGGTTTGTGGTCGGTTTGGCGGATAATCCGACCACCCATCATGAACATGAACAAACCTATAACATAAAGAAAATGAGAAAGAACGATGGATGAAACTCATACGGAAGATAGAAGAACACATGTATCAACATGAGAAAAATATAGGAAGAGGCTAGTCTAGAGAGAAATTGTGTCTGTGTGGCTGTAGAAGTGAAAATGTAACTAGGTATGATTAGTCTAACAACTTGATTTTAATAGGCTATCAGAAAATGGGCTGCATTGATTAAATTTTGGGCTTGCAAGTTGTAAGACCAATATAATAATAAAAAATTAACAAACAAGCCCTAACCCACTCATGGACTGCTTCTTCAACCTCTCAACGTTAATGCAGAAGACAAAAGTTGTAGAGACGTCGACACTGAAAAAATTGTTGATATAGTTTGTGGGCCGGTCGATTTCGGTCGACCACCGGTGTAGCATTTCGGGACCAGCCACCGACCATCTTGTCTCCGGTTCAGCGTTTTTGACACCGGGACAACGCCGGAAACCTCCGGTTCCGGTTTTTTTCGGTCCCGATAGCGGTCGGGTTGATCGGAATCCACCGGTGCGGACTTTTTTGCCCACCCCTACTCCTTGTTGTCCTAGAATTTCTGTAATGAGATCAATCTAGCTAAATCCTCCTTTGATTGTGTATGGCACAAACACATGCACCTACCTACCTCACCAATATCTTTTATTCTCCTTTTGTTAGGACTTAAGGTTTGGGAATTGGTAAGTATATAATATATAGACATGGAATGACATAACATGAGAGATGGGGATTCGCAGAAGGCCCTACAACTTCTACTACTTGTGGTCTGAAAACTGAATCAGTAGCTTCTCCCAACAGAGACCTTATTAATGCTTTCACGACCTTTGCATGTCACCTGGAAACATCACTCTCCTGCACCACTTCCTCGTCATCATCTCAGAGGTTATGATTTTACGAATGTAAATTTGGCAGCTAAAATTTCATCCTTGAAACCATAATTGTACTTGTTGATGATACACGATATAGTTAGACTGTTAGAGCATCTGGGGTGGAGGGTGAAAATGAAGCGAATTGTCAAAATAATTTGGTTTTTTGATGGTTTTAGAATTTAGCCCTTGAATTAGTTATCATGCGACATATTGGTTTTCGCGTTCAATTCTTCCCGCGTTAGAAGAATACCACTATGAGAGAGTTGGTTTTCACCATAAGATAACAATTAGAGTATCGGTAGTGGAGGATGAAAGTGGGGCGAGTTGTTGAAAAAATTGGTTTGTGACTATTTTTCCCTCATTAAGAGTGATTCTCTCTCCTTTCGGTGATTTCAGAATTTAGCCCTTGAAGCAATTGTCATGCAACACTTTGGTTTTCGTGTTCAATTTGTCATGCTTTAGACGGATACCACTGTGAGAAACGGGTCGATTTTGGACAGACCGGGATTTGTCGGGACTATTTCAGTGTGGATACTCTTGCAATAATGTTGAAGAAAGCAAAGTGCAAGTCAAACAAAACAAGCACGTATGGTGAAAAGAAAAGTTCAAGTAAGAGGTAAAAAAGAACTAAACCCAAGAGAGGAACATTTTGTTTGTGTTATACTGACATGACATGCTTACATTGGGATTTCAAACACTTGTTTCCTTTTTTTTTTTTTAATACTGGTTTTGTCTTGTCTCACATTCCTTGCCAAAAACAGTGTAAACACACGAAAGTCTAGGACTTTTTCAGGCATCACCTTCTTCAATCCAAGAGCACTACACAACCCAATTTTTCTCTTTTCCATTTATCTTCTATCTCTTGATGGATCCAAAGGCTTCCATTTCAAAGCAATCACAAGAAGAGCCCAGATCGTCTAGCCAACAACAACAACAACTTCATCATCATCGACCTGACCACAACATGGGACAGTCCAAACCAGCTGAAATCAAGGAAGAGGGTAAGAAAAAGCTGGGTCCTAAGCGGAGCTCCACCAAAGACAGGCACACGAAAGTGGAAGGCAGGGGCCGGAGGATAAGGATGCCGGCTCTCTGCGCCGCCAGAATCTTCCAGTTGACCAGAGAATTGGGGCATAAGTCCGACGGCGAGACCATCCAGTGGCTCCTCCATCAGGCCGAGCCTTCCATAATCTCCGCCACCGGCATCGGTTCCGTCCCAGCCTCCGCTCTCGTCTCCTCCGGAGGCTCCGTTTCGCAGCTGGGAGCTTCCCTGCCGGCCGACGAGCTTGGTGGGTCCAGTAAGGCCATCTGGCATCATCACCCTCCTGTGGCCACCGGGCTATGGCCTAGTGGGTTCGGCTTTCAGCCATCGATGACCAGTTTGGGCTCGGAAAGCTCCAATTACCTACCGAAAATCAGCTTCCCTGGATTCGATTTTTCATCCTCGAACATGAGTTTCGGCCCAATTTTTAGTGGGGCCAACCAGCAGGTTGTTCCTGGTTTGGAGCTTGGCTTGAATCCACTAGCTTTGTCCCATATTTATCAGCAGATGGGTCAGGCTCAAACTCAAGCCAGAGTCCACCAAGTTTCTTCTAAAGATGATTCTCAAGGCTCAGGAGTCAGGACAATAGCAGACTAATTATAGATTTTGTAAACTAGGGGAGGAACACCAACAAGTAACCAAGCATTGTTTGTTGGGAGGCTAAGTTTCATTTCTATATATTTTTTTTGTTTCTATAATGGGTTTTGGTGTATTGTATAACCGCAAAAACAAGAAGGAATAAGATGATTTAAGTAAGACTTGATTTGGTTTGGCCTCCTTCATTTTCCTCCTTTGCACCTTCCCAAGCCAACTTAGAGCACCTGTAGTGGACGGCTATTGGAGGGATGATTTGGCTGAAATTAGTTAGTTATTTCAGTCGTTTTTCTCTCTTCAGTCTCTTTGCTCGTGACATTTGGCGAATTATCCGTATTGAGGCAATTTCCACTATGAGGCGAGGGCTATTCTCCCCCAAATCACCCCGTTGGAGTAGCCTCCCACTGTGGATGCTCTTATATAGGTGCTTTTCAGTTACTTACGATTCCCTCTCGTTCTCTCCCATTAAAGGTGTCGATGATTTTTATTTACATGGTTCTTGTGGTGTAATCAGTAATGTGCAGGTGAAATTGTGCAAAGCATGATAGCTTCTTCTTCTTCTTTTTTTTCTTTCTGATTTTGGGCTCATTCAGAGGTGTGTTGGTTTGTAGTATTCATATACATATATATATATATATATATATCTTGTACTATTGTCTTCTTCTTCATGCCATGATCCAAGTGATCTCATCGGAGTTCTTATTCATATAACATATAAATAAGAGGCCATTAGTTATTACATATGCCTACCTTATATGACCATTTATTTCTGTCTTGTTTATATTTCAGAGCATCAGAGATAGTTTTGTAGTTTGTATCTGATGTGACATTTGTTCTTCATATAATTTGGGTCTGAAACAGATAGCCGATATAATAGATGGCCATCTTATCCATTCACATTGTGGTTTCAGAGTTAGGAAGATGTTAATTTAATCAAATGAATGTGCTGTCACCTTAGAGCATCCACAACTGTGGCTGTCGGGGAGAAAACGCCGGCGAGGAGCTGGCTGGGAGCAGGCGGGGAGCTCGCTAGCGGGGAGTGCTAGCTGGGAGGTTAAGGCCGGCACTGATCGCTGGCGGGGAGCAAAAATGTGAATAAAATGGGTTACTATGAGCTAACAAAAAGGTTTTACCATTATAGCTCGCTGGCGGGAAGAGTCAGCTATAAGACAACAAAAAATAGTTTTTTATTCTCCCGCCAACGCCATCTCGCCAGCTACCGACGAGATGGTTGTGGATACTCTTAAGAGTTCACAAAACCTAAAACGCATCAGTACTTGAATCACTACAGGGAAATGATGCTGAAGAACTTCGGTTGTGGACATTGATGTCTCTGTCATCGTATTTTTCTTCTAGTTGGTGGAGTCTCTTTCAATCTCTGTCTTTTTCTTGTGCAGTCAATATCATTTGCTACTGTTTCCTCCCCCTTTAGTTGAATATTTCATCATAGAAAATTAGCTTTTCCACGACACTCGGCATGATACAAGGCCGCACAAACATGCAGTTCAACTAACTGCAGAGCATCCAGAGTAGGATTAGTCTATGGTCAGCAATTAGTTCTGATTCGCTCTCAAATCGAAAGACTCCCACTCCACAATCGGCAATTAACCTGGTTATTGTGTGTTAATCCGAATCGCCACACCAAATACATATATCTGAGTCGAAGGAGAAGAGAGAAACACGGACACTACCAAAAGTCATTTTTTCTTTCCGGTCACCGAACCAAACACCACTCCTTTGAATGCTCTTGGTATAATTTTGTCCACCAAGTTGTAAAAAGCGCTAAGCGTTAATCGGACGATGAGGACTCCTAAACATTAGGCGGGGACTAATCGGAGCTTAGGTGGATTTAATTTTTTATTATTAATAAATATATATTACACAAATATAATCAAACATTAAAAATAAAAATTATATTTGTATAATATAAAAAAATATCAAACATCAAAATAAAATAAAATAAAAAACTAAATCAAACAATGCTCTTATTTTTATTTTAGTCTTTGTTTTAATTAAAATCTAAATTAGAATGATAAATTTGTTATTTTTATATAAATTATAACAAAAATATATTATCATCTTTTTGTAATTATAAATTTTTTTATAAAATTATAAAAAAGTTTATAAATGTATAATTTTATTTTTCTTTTATAACAAAATAAAAGATAAAACAAACCACCAAAAAGAGATACATGCTATATTTTTCTTATCAAGAAATTCAAAATCATTACACATATTTTGTCTCTCTCATATTTTCATCTCTTTTTCAAAGGTCCAACTTCAAACACTATGATATCATGTTTCCGACTAATCGAACGAGACACCGAGTAGGTGGTTTCTAGATTTTAGGGCCTAGGTCAACTAGACGGGGACTTTTACAACTTTGATCAGACCTAATGATTTAGGGTGTTACATGAAATATCCTTTCTTAAGAAAATTTTAAAAAACCGTAAAGATATTAGTTACCTTTAATTTGATACTTTATGACTTCAATTGAAGCTCATATAAAAAAGAGTATTTAATGATCTATTACGTGTTTGACTCACATTCATTTATATGACATTAATCTATAAGATCCGAAAATAAAACTGAAGTTCAGAGCCAAGCTTTATTCTCAGAAACTGTGTCACTATATATATGCGCTTTAATAGCCACTTGAGTGGGTTGTAAAGAGGTTGGTCGTAGCCCAGCCAAAATAAATTTTCATATATAATTCGATAACTTGAAAATAATGTTCTATTGTTGCCTATTATATTGCTTCTGTTGTAAAACTTGATCTTCCTTCTTAGTTAAATTCGTTTTACCTTCAAATAAACAAACAAAAAGCTGGACATTATACTTGGTTAAGGTAAGAACTTGTCCCGTCAAGTGATTTACTTATATTCCTAGAGCTTAGAATTTCTGTTATCCTCATACATCTTTCTCGATTTTAATGTAATATTGGTTGAGAGGTCACGCTCAATTAGTTTTGTTGCTCAATCAAGCATTAATGATATGATCTAGATTCCACCAAATATGTATAGACTCCTTTATAGTTTATGTCATGAAATTTGGAGCTTACCTTGTTGGGTCTTGGGGAATAACATTTTGTTTTGACCTTTGAGTATTGTATTGGAACTCAGGAAAGTTACACACAAGTAATGTAATGTGTCAGTTCATAACATAGAATGTGAAACCTGTAATAATAATAATAATAATAATAATAATAATAATAATAATAATAATAATAATAATAATAATAATAAATGAAGTTGTTGTGCAGAGTTACTGTTTTTTTTTATCAACAAAGTTACTGTTGATGGCATTTGTGTGTGTCAGGCTCTCCATTTGAAGAAGCTTAAGCACTGTATTCAATGTAAGCTGCACCTCAACAGTACAAAAACACTTGTGCACCTTCACATTTCTCAACTTGTCTTCTTCTGCTGCTTTTGATTCTTTTATGTGTGTTTTTGCATCAACATCTAAGTTTTCATGTGAACTGATGATTGACCTTTGTATTTCTGTTCATCAAGCATGTTCACGTATGATCCCTTCCCTTGAAGGATATGAATTTTATATCTTTGGGCTCTCAGTCTAGTTCTCGGGAATAATCTAAGCCCAAATGATCTTTGACTGGCCCACATATGACCCAATAGTTCATCCTATATCTGGCCTACTCAGGTAAAAGGGAATCACGCCACCTTAAAATCTAAACTAAAAAAAGAAACAAATATAGAATCAATCAGATGTATAGCTGATATGATAAGAGTTTTTGTCGATATTAACAAGTAGTCAAGAGTTCAAGTTTTGAAGAATGCAATTGTGTTAGAACTTGGTAGTGGAATTTATATGTTCTTGTGGTTCTGCTCAACTTGAATGAGAGTCATATTGTGGCTCACATAGCTACAACTCCCACTCGTGGCAAAATGTGCGGGTTCAAAGCGATTGTCATATGGTGGTGTAGGTAGTTGAAGGTTCAATTATAGTTATATTTTAACATGTGCTCTCAGAGACAAATCCGTTTACAATTTGAAGGTGAATTATTAAAAGAGTAGAAAAACTCATTGAGAACATAAATAAAGGTTGACCCAATTAGGACAAATTTGATAAAGTAAGAAAAAATTAGCTATTTTTGTAAAGAGTGGGGGTTGAACTCATGTCCGTAAAACACCAAGCTTTAGTATTATATTAGAGGACTAACTCAACTGAAAATTCAAACTAATAATTAAAGACTCAATTATAATTATATTGTAATAATGATTTTGTTCGACGTTCATTAAACAGAGCCTACTTGCCATTGGTTAATCCAGTTCTTAATCTGTTTGAGAGTGAACAAGAAATGTTCTCTTATTAACGTCTTTAATAATATCTCCAATTCTCCCTTAAAATTCAGTATGTAAGGTCAACTTATAAATCATGATATTATTATTTGGAGGTTGACTTGTGATGCCGTGTCGAAAGAAACACAGTGAAAATGATGGGGTGGCCTTTGAGTTTAAGATGGGGTTGGAGGAACAAGGTTGATGCATGAAACATACACATAATCCATGTTTTGTAATGTTATCCAACGTTAGGTTTGGTCGATTTTATCATGTGCCGTGAGGCTACCAAATTTGAATTTGACAAGACAGGCCGAGGATCTGAAACCTTAAAATCAAGCATCACTCACTAACACACACATTACTGGACTAACGTAGAAGCTTCACCAACATGTCCCTTAACTTGGGGCGCTTTTGTCACATACACTTTGAAACGTAAATTAATATGGTAACATAGTTTGGTTTTATATGAAAATGGGGTTGGTCGCTTTTTTCTTTAGGACAACAAAGGAGAGGGAGAGAAATATCATGGGGGAACCTTGGTCTTTCTGAGATTCTCTCGTCTTGTTCACGGACCTGCGTGCTCAGGTCCGGGATTTAGAGTTTCATCATTTCTCAGTTTGGGCGCGGGTTTCGAATTTACCTGTAGGGGCATGGACGAGAGATGTGGGGTTCAGAGTGAGAAATACTTTGGGTGTCTGCCAAGGGGTGGATGTGGATAAAGAGGGGATGTGCTGGGGGGATTTTATGAAGATCAGAATCAGGGCGGACATCAGAGTACCTTTGCAGAGTCAGCTATGGTTTCGGTTATCTGTATCCGAGGTACGAACTCGGTTATTTGTTTCTTATGAACACCTCCCAGAGCACTGTTTTGGATGTTGTTGTGCGGGCCACCTATTTCCGGTCTGTCCGGTAGTGGGAGGAGTACGGGGACCGTCGCTGAAAGCACCGACGGACCCGAGATCGGCTCTGGAGAAGGTGAAACATGGGAAGGTTGCCCCGTGGACGAACTGGACATATATGGGAGGTATGGGAAGAGGGGTATCCAAACCGGTTGGTCCAAGGACGCCACCACGACATCAGGAAAAGGGAGATGTATGGGGGGCAGGCGGACATGGGAGATGAGGTACCGGTAGGATGGCTACCAAGGGATCCTTCACCACCGTTATCTGAAAAGAAAAGGGCGGAGAAGGATGAGGAACCTGAGGAAGAGGAAGGATCGTCGGCGTCTGATGGGGCGTCACAGGTAGCGGCGGGGGGCTTCAAGCACCCCCGCCTCCATGAATGAGTGCATGGGGGTCCCGGGAGGGGTTGGTCGGATGGACCATCTCCCTGGTAGATTGGTGGCAATGGTTCTGCCAACAGTAGACAAGATGCTTCCCTACCACTTCAGGGTCAGCAATCCCGCGTTCAGGAGCCCTACAATTATCAGTCAAGGGAGGACGACGCACGTTGACTTACCGGGGGAGTTATCGGTCCCACCACTATAAATTTTTCACCTGATCTGCTCGATCAGCGCCTTTTGGTTGGAGCATGTTGTATCAGTGTCTTTGGATGCTACCGTAGTTTCACCCCTCCGACCGCCCCTATGTCCATGAGCAACATTTACTATTCAACATTTGTCTTTCAGTTTTATGTTAGTTTCTTGGTTTGTATTGTGTTAGCCGCCTTCGCGGTCACCAGAATGCTTTAATTAATAATATTATCATTTCGTTCAAAAAAAGTGAAACATTATTATTTATATAAAAATACTAAATATTGTCTATTTATCTCATTTTTCATTAATATATCAACTCTTATTTAAACAAATTTATTTTAATCAGCAAATGTAAATTTGGAAATAAAACCTATTCGAAAGAGGAAAATGAATATTTGTAAGTTTTAGTTACAGAACTCACCGACATGTAAGAATATACTACAAATACCTTAACCATCAGATGAGATCCGTTTAAAGGATCAAACTTAATAACAAAATACAAACTCATAAACAGGTTTGTTTATGAAGACGATAACTAAACTTGAATTTTTAGTTGAATGAGTTATATGACTCTTGGAAACGTAGATTAATCTTCCTTTCTTGTGGTTGCTTGCTACCTTGAAGCGGTCATGTTGTTGACGTACTTGCCTCCCGTCAACATACACACTTAAGTGCAGGATCAGAGACATTAAATCACTTCATGCCACTTGTTTCATTTCAGCATAACATCACAAATAATTGAGGCACTGCATGTATTATGTACATGTAATGTATCAACAAATCACCTAATTAGTACATATGAATATGGGGTATACATATATAGAGACAATTATGTGTGAACTTCTTTATAGTATGAACTTACCGAATTTTAAATTTGGTTTGAGAAAACAGCAAATATGGAAATTTGGTTTCGCTTTAATTATCATTATTAAAATTTAATTTTTTTTATCATTTTAAAACAAATTTGAACAAAAGGTAAGACAAATTCACGACATTTTTCATATAATTATCAAATTAAAAGATTATAAGTTACAAAATAATCGAATACCTTAAAAGTACTTATTTATAATTATCTTTAAATATCAATTACAGAAATGGCTTTAGTTGGTAATTAATATTAGATACTTGTATCAATGTTGAGTTGGTCATATATATCCTATCCATTGAACATTCCACACCAATAATTCACCAAAAGCGAGTGTTGTTGTTTCAATTATAAAATCCACTACCTTTGTGGAAAAAAAAGTGCTCATGTCATGCAACTATATTATTATAAAATTAAAAGTATTTTATTCTCATGCAAATCCACACATTTCCGTGCAACCCAAGCAAGTGTGCGCAAGCATATGAAGTGAGCGAGCACTGGATGGATAATAGATAGAGCATAAAAGCCTTCCATATTTGAGAATTGAGATGGAGAGGAAGCGTAAGCTAATTTATATGCACAAGGTATCAAAAAATGTGAAGGAACTTTGGATAAGCCAATACAATACAAAGAGTGATGTCTGTAAAGTCACTCAATATCTTTATTCCTACCCAAAATCTAGATATCTCAGTTGTCGTAGATAAATATCATTAAAAATTCATTTTTTTTATATTTCATTAATTATAAAAGAATATATTCAATTTTTTTTGTTATTTATAAAAATAACCAGTTTATTCTTATAACTCAAATAAATAAACAAAAAAACGAAAACTCCACAATTTCATACCCTTATTCTTTTCTCTTTTTGCATTCTATAAAGAATAGAAAATTTTAAGAGATGTGTTCCGAAAAAAACATTCCAGTGGTCCAAACCTCACTTTTTATATGGGAGGCCTCGAATTCAAATATGGACAACTAATTATGTATATTACAAATGGTATGCATGTTTATTGTAACATTATTTGTACTTACTAAGTTGTATTATTTTGATCTGAAATTTACAATATTATTATTTGTTTTATGCGTTCAACATATTATAGTTTTATCAATAAAATAGAATATTATTACATCTTTCACTTGATATATAGTATATAGTATATATCAAAGCACCCCTCAAAACAATATAAAGATGTGTAATTTTTAATTTCAAAATAAAATATTTAAGGATAAAATAACCATAATAAACAAAATTAGAAGTCGTGTGGGGAGGGTGGTAAAGGAGTCATATGGTAATCTTGGACGACCATGTCCCGTCCGAAGGATGAGGGGGGTCTGGGGTTTAAGATTATGTTTGACTTCAACACGGCCTTGTTGGGCAAACAATTGTGGAGGCTACTGTTAGATGAGACTAGTCTGGTTGCCCGAGTTTTGAAAGTGCGGTATTACCCGGAGACGTCGGTGCTAGAGGCGGTTCGAAAACCAAACTAAAGTTTTGTATGGCAAAGATTACTTTCGGCTCAAGATATGATCAAAGAAGGGGCGCGAAGATCAATTGGGCCAGGGACGACCATGCTAATCGGCACCCATCCGTGGTTGGTGGGGGTGGAACCAAGAGTGCAATCCACAAGGATGGATCTAGCTATTCGACCGGTGTCGGACATTATGCTTCCAAATGACAAGAGGTGGGACGTCGTTAAGATTCGACAAATGTTTGAAGAGGACGTCCAACAGGCGATACTGGCAGTACCTATCAGTAAATTTGCAGTCTCCGACTCCTGGTACTGGTCGGGGGACTACCTGGGGCAATATACGGTGAAGGCAGCATATGGGCTGTGTCAACAAGATCATGCAGTTTTTCAACCCCAGGCGGACATCTGGACGAGAATCTGGAAGTTAGAAGTCTTGCCTAAAGTACACACGTTTCTCTGGAGGACGTGCTCAGGGTGCCTACAGGTGGCGGTGAATCTTAGACGCAGACACATAGATATGGCAGCCGTATGTCCGGTATGCACAGGGGCTGAGGAGTCAGAACTTCATCTGCTAGTTGAGTGTCCCATGGCAGCGGAATGCTGGACCAAATCGGGTTTGAATATTCCACATGATGCCCAATCAATCTCGGAATGGGTGCAGAGGACGTTAAGTAATAACCCTCCGGCAAGTGGGGGACTAATAGGTTGCATCCTTTGGGAGGTGTGGAAGGCAAGAAACAAGGTGTTCTGGGAACAGAAGACCCAGACGCCGACATCGGTTTTCCAAACAGCTTTTCACTTGCAAGCAGGATGGCTGGAAGCTATGAACCGAAAGAAGCAAAATCTATCCCAGCCAGTTCGAGGCCGAATATCTGGGGCTGTAGTTTGGGAGCCCCCGCCCCAAGGAACTTGGGCAGTAAACACAGATGGGGCTTTATTTGCGGCGGCAAACCTGATAGGGATGGGATGGGTCGGTAGGGATGACAAGGGCAGAATCACGGGGGCCCGGTCGACCTCCATCCATGGCCCCCAAAATCCGACTCTGGTGGAGGCGTATGCGATCAGGGACGCGCTAACCTGGCTTAAGCAACACCCTCGCCAGAGGGAAATTGTGAGAAGCGACTGCAAGATCATAGTGGATATGATCAGGAAAAGAGGAAGTCTTCTATCTCCTTTAGGGACAATTATCACTGATTGTATCTCCCTTTTATCTCAACTCGAGTACGTGCAACTCGTCTTTGTAAAACGGACAATGAACAAATCAGCTCATTGGCTTGCCAGGGCGGCTTGTTCTTCACCTGTCTAGAATTGGTCTGGGGGTCATATCCCTGAACCACTTCAAAGCATCCTCATTGCCGATATTTAAATAAAAACATTTCATTACTCTAAAAAAAATAATAAACAAAATTATATAAAGTATAAAAAGAAATATTTTAAGATATTATATGTCCAAAAAAAGATATTTTTTTTACCATTATCCTTTTTTTTTTGTTGGAGGATATTTATGGATGATGAATCCATGTAGGGAGATGGACCAAGGATGAGCTGGATTGATCTAGTAGTTGTGGTGGACACGCGTCCATAGCCCAAGTGGATCCATTTATGTACGGACGGGTTGTGACCATTAATGAAAGAGCCCATATACTACACATTATCATAAGATGTCCTCGTCTCATTATCAACTCCTTTCCCCCTCATCATTTGATAAGTTGGAATCTCCAAACCCACGTTAATGTTTTTAATAAATAATATATGTAAAGCACACCAAGTTAATGGAATTAATAATATTACTTCAAATTTGTGTCTATAAGATGCAAAACTTTTTACAAAGTTGAACTTATAGCAAACTTTGTTTTAAATATATATATTTTTTTGAAACGAGTCTTGAATATATTTTAATGGTGATACTTAAACATATTATTGTAGCCAACAAAAAAAGTTCTAATACGATTGTACAAGAGGTTTAATGAGTTCTAAATCATGTTAAAAGAGTCATTCAATTAGAACTAGTTTTTTTTTAAATAATATCAAATTTTATACTCCAGATTAAAATATAAATTATTTGTAGGTTGCTACTATTATTATTTTATTTTGTATTTAGTTGTTATCATGTATTTTCTTATAATACACTGTTTTATAAGAAAAATGATTAGGTAAGCCTCAACAAAATTTTATTTTTAAAAAAATAATGTTAAATTTATATATCACCTATATATATTCATAAAATATATTTATTTTTAATACATTTATATTTTAATAAATATACACCTACCTGGACTCGAGCTCAAGATCTATAAGAGATTGAGTTGAACATTAGTTTCATTACTTTAAAATAAAAGAACGCAAAACAACGATCTTGAACAAAGGCGGTCACCTTATACTTTTTTCAGTCAATACAATAAATGTTAAAAAAAAAACAATAAGTATTAATAAAATAAATAAAAACAGCGACAATCTCCTAACACTTGAAAATATACGGTATATTTCTGTCATTTTCCTTAAAAACAAAGGATAAAAGTGTCAAAACGCGCGTAATGACTGGACTGGAGAGTAGAGTCGGTGACTAACCGCGGGCAACAACTAACCGTTAAGGCGCGGAGTCTGATGCGGCCACGTGTGCGTAAGAACGGTCAGGTCAGGAATCCCAAAACGGCAGCGTATTGTGCGTTCTGGTCTGATCCGTGACCCGAAAGGTTCTACACATTTACTTTACATAGCGTCTCTTCCTCGACCTATTTTTTTCATTTTTCTTCTCTCCGTTTCTCTGTACCTTCGCTTTTTCTTTTTTGTTCATTCTCATTTCTCCAAAATCGCCAACAACCTTTCTGTTCAAACGTGTCTATAAATTATGGTCTGTTCTTAATTTCTCCTCCCATGTTTCGGAGTCTTCAAGGTTGGGGGTTCAGATTGAGGTTCTGGTCGTGTGCTCTTCGGAGATACCTTTGAGGAAGAAGAAACTTCGGGCTCAAAACGATGGACGATGAGTACGCTAAGCTTATCAGGAGGATGAACCCACCAAGGTTAATTTTATTTTCTCTGTTTTTTATTTATTTATAATTTCTTCGAATTTTCTATAATGGGTTTCTGGATATTCGAGCTAAGGTGCTATTGTTGTTCGGTGTTCGTGTTTGTGTTTGTCTCTCCCTGAAATTTAATTGGAAATTAATTCATGAGCTATTTTATTCCCTTAATTTTGTGATGTGGATAAAATAATTTTATAATTGCATTCTGAATTTGCATGTTTGACTTCTTTTGGATTTGAGTTGTAGCAGAAAGTATGAAGATTAGAATCGGTGACCTTATCCTTAATCTTATCAAAAAAAAAATTGTTGCATATGTTTAATCAATTTTCAATCAATTACTGAGTTGAGTCTTTTCCTCTAACTTAGGATTCCTTAGTAGTTATGGAAAGACAAAAATAATGGTTTGGAAAAATAGAGTTAATCATTTATGGGACAAAGGGAATTTGAAAGTGCTAAGCAATATTTACAAGAAAGAGAGGAGTATACTAGTAGTTTGACTTGGACAGTTCTTTTTCTCTTGTTTTTATTATTACAATATGAACATATACATATATATATATATATATAAGGGCACTACTGTAAATTGTTCTTAAAATGTAAATTCTAAACTCACTTGACCATTAGATCAAGTGGATCGAGTGGCTCATGCTTTTTAGGGGTTTTTTGATAACAAAAATGAATTCAACCTTTTTTTTATATTTACAACTCATGTCATTGATAAAAAAATTAATTCGAACCATCTATAATACTTACTTTACAATTTCCATTTTATGGTTGACTTTATGGTTGATTGTATGCAAATACACTTAGATGTAAACCAATTCTTATAATACAAACTAAGAACCCATCTCGGCCATTCGAGCAAGTTTAATGGATGGTTTAGATTTAAAAAAAATAATGGCATGAATTGTAAATATGCAGAACTTTGAATTTGTTTTTATATATAAATCTCCCTACAAAGCATGGCCCGTCGGATCTACTTGATCTTATGGCCCAGATGACTTCTTAGTTTGCATATTAAGGTTGGTTTTATCAAGATAGTGTCCCTATATATATAAATATATATATATAAGCTGCAGTATGATTTTGTTAGTGCATGTTTTTATCTTGTCATGTGTGAGCTTTTCTGATTTGCCTGTTCTATTGCAGAGTTGTTATTGACAACAATGCATGTGCGGATGCAACTGTTATCCAGGTACGGATTGTTCAGCTGTATATAACGGATTTTTATTCATTAATGTGTCCTAGTTAGGTCTTGAAATTGACATGATTCTATGATGTGAAGGTGATGTCAGTTTATTCTGAGAGTTTTAAGGTTTGTGTTCAGGTGGACAGTGTCAACAAACATGGGATTCTGTTGGAAGTTATCCAAGTGCTTACGGACATGAATCTTGTGATAACTAAAGCATACATCTCGTCGGACGGTGGTTGGTTTATGGATGGTAGGTTTATAGTTTAACTTCGTAAATTAAGGTTTTGGAACTTCTACTTTAAGGTTATCGTCTTATTCTGTATCCTTTTCTCAGTGTTTAATGTGATCGACAATGATGGCAATAAAATAAGAGACAAGGAGCTTCTTGATTATATCCAAAGGGTAAGAACTGGTTCACAACTAGCACTTTTGTTTATGTGTATGTGTATCTGTACTTTGGAACATAGGGAGAAATTTCAAAGAAAAACCACCGACAATAGGTGTTGGATTTTCTTAAGCTCGAATGTGGCCAAATTTAATGCAAGTGATTCCTAAAAGGGATAAATATATTTCCTAGCCATGAACTTTACTTCATTTTCACTAACTAGTTGTGCTTCACTTTTGGTTTCACTTCCTAGCTGTGACTTTTCAAAAATTTGTAGAACTTAGCGTAAAGGTGACGGTATTTGTCTAACTTCACGGATGGGGTTATTATTTAAGTACCCCAACCTCTAAAACGCACTCGTGAATGCATAAGTTTTTGGTAGTTAATGAAACAAAAGGTTAACCGTAGTTAGAAAGTGCAAATGAGGTAGAGGTGAAGACTAGGAAATGACGTGAACTCTCACCTTTATGCTAGACTACAATTTTTGAAAAGTCACGGTTAGGAAGTGAAACCAAAGGTGAAGCACAACTAGGACGTAAAAATGAAGTAAAGTTCATGGCTAGGAAATATATTTATCCCTTCCTAAAATATAGGGTTAATTGTTGAAACTTACCCTTATGTATTGGTCACGAACACTATGCTACCCTCCTTTTCAAAATGATTATTGCGCTACCTTATCTATTGGTCACGCGATTACGTTAGGAAAAATAGACGGTAAAATGCCGTTTTTTTCCATTCTGTTAGTCATATGACCTCAAGTGTCATATAATGGATGGTAAAATGACGTTTTTTCCCCTTAAGTATTTGACCTCTATATATTTTATAAGGAACAACAACGAGGGTGCAATGATAATGTTCCCTATAAAATGTATAAAAGTCAAATAATGGGGGAAAAACGTCATTTTACCATCCACTATATGACACTTGAGGTCATATGACTAACAGAATGGAAAAAAACGGCATTTTACCGTCTATTTTTCCTAACGTAATCGCGTGACCAATAGATAAGGTAGCGCAATAATCATTTTGAAAAGGAGGGTAGCATAGTGTTCGTGACCAATACATAAGGGTAAGTTTCAACAATTAACCCTAAAATATATGATATGATGAACTTTGGTCTCAAGAAATGCTATCATTAATGCGTCCACCACATTTTGCAGAGGCTTGAAAGCGATGCAAGTTATTCTCCCTCAATGAGGGAGTCCGTAGGGGTGTTGCCCTCAGAAGAGCACACCTCGATCGAACTCACCGGTACTGACAGACCCGGTTTACTCTCAGAAGTATGTGCGGTTCTTGCAGACCTTCATTGCAACGTGGTAGATGCTGAGATATGGACACACAACGCCAGAGCCGCCGCTGTTGTCCATGTCACGGATAACACAACAGGTTGTGCAATCAAGGATCCGAAACGTCTCTCAACAATAAAGGAATTACTTTGCAATGTTCTCAGAGGGAACAATGACTTGAACACGGCAAAAACGATGCTTTCTCCTCCAGGAGTTAAGCATAGGGAGAGAAGGCTACATCAGATTATGTTTGCTGACAGGGATTATGAGAGGGTTGATAGTGCTGGACTGAGAGGGGTTGTTGATAAAAGCTCAAGACCTCATGTAACCGTGTTGGATTGTATCGAGAAGGATTACACGGTGATTACTATGAGGTCAAAGGATAGACCGAAATTGCTGTTTGACATCATTTGTACCTTGACGGACATGGAGTACGTAGTCTTTCATGGAATGGTCAACACGGGCGAGAAGGAAGCTTATCAGGTACATAATTTCTGGATGAAAGTTCTATGAAATGATATTTTTTAATTGAAGTTACCATAACTAATGAAACTTAGACTAGACTTGCACATTCAAGATAATAAACACATCGTTAGTCCAAGTGCACAATTTAGAAGTTATGTATTACAATATTTATATATCGGGTGTAAGTCCCCGATCTCACCACAGTGCTCTTGGGCTAGGGATGTTCTGCTATCCCTGAAGCCAATAGTTTGTGCTCTATTTTACATGATGAATTGGTTTCATGATACATTTATTATTATTTATGAATTTCATTCAACTGGGGAATGTCCTTTTGATCATCTAGGAGTTCTATATACGACATGTTGATGGACTTCCTATAAGCTCGGATGCTGAGAGGGAACGCGTTATGCAATGTCTTGAAGCAGCCATTGAAAGGCGAGCGTATGAGGTGACCTAACTTCTATCTATCTGGCCCATGAATGTTGGTTTCATATACTTGGGAACTGTATGCTAAAGACTTATTGCTCGGCTGTGCAGGGGTTGGAGCTAGAATTGTCCGTTGAAGACAGGGTCGGGCTCCTCTCGGACATCACCAGGATATTCCGGGAGAACGGGATGTGTATCAAGCGAGCGGAGATCTCAACAAAGAGCGGGAAAGCCAAGGACACTTTCTACGTCACCGACGTGACGGGGAGCCCCGTCGACCCCAAGATTGTGGAGTCGATTTGCCGGCAGATTGGACATAGTGCCCTGAAGGTCAAACATAAGGCGAGTGTAGCACAACAGCCTCCTCCTCAAGATACTTCCATGGGATATCTTTTGGGCAACTTCTTCAAAACCAGAAGTCTCCAGAGCTTTAAACTCATCCGATCGTATTCGTAAATGTAAATTGTCTTCCCAAGTTACATACTTGGCTCCAAGGGCAATAGAGGTATGCTCCCTAGTGTGGATAAATAGTTCAGACTTAGAAATTTAGTGCTCTTCTTTGTGTATATAGCTTAGAACTTGGGTGTAAATGTGTGTAGTTTAGTGGAAGCAAGGGTTGTATATAAAACAGCCGTACAGTTCGTGTATATATCAGATGTGAATATCAAGATTATGGAAAGAATCAATATTTCAATTAGATGTCTTGTTAGTTATTTTCTGTTTCTAGTTTGGGTTGTCTTTTCAATCAGTAGGATGTTGGTATTAGTTGTTCTTGTATAAGATGTAAAATATTTTACTGGTCCATGAGCGTCAGAAAACTTATGGGGTCTCAAACATATTCTGGAGTTCGGGATCGTTGACTCAGTTTATGTGATTATGGAGTTTAGGAATGTGACCCAGTTCATGTTATTATCGATTGACACTATTTGTATTCGTCTTATGTCACCTATTTCAAAAGCACTAATAATAAAAATCTTATCACCTATTTCATAAAAATAGTGAACGAGTTAACTTACAATCATGGAGCCTTGAAAAAAAAAACAAGTCTTACCCTCATCTGTCAAATAGGTCCACTCTTCAGTTTAATTCGCTTCAATTTCATGATAACAAGTTGGATATATTGAAAATGTAGAAATCGAGCTGAACAAGTCCGATCTTAAGTGTAATTCGTTTCATTCTCATCATTTAAACGTCCATATATTAAAGAATAGAGATCGAGTTCCCTCAAGGGACTTCATGGTTGGGATATTTGGGTGTTTGACCTTGTTCCGATTTTCTTGTTTGGTCCATTATCAATTGTCTTCGTCCTTTACTTCAAAGGCGAAGATCTAATGATGCTTGATTTGCTGATAAGAAAATGGAGCTCAACCAATTTGTTAATGAAGTCCTGTCTTAAGTTTAATATAATCAAACTCGCCATAGACAGTGTTTTTGCACATACTTAAAGGGCAGAAAAGTGTACAACTCATCCATAATTAGAAAGGAATGCACCAAAAAGGAGGGTTACAACAATAAGTCTGAAATATAAAGCAGCACATAAGTTCATTCGATGATTAATTTCTCACTTTTAAGACAAATTGAACTCTAGTTCATCAGAGTAAACTATAAATAAACCAAAAAAATAGGACACTGCCCTCGATTTCAAGAAAAAACACAAATTACAGCCTTTGAGCGGCTTCCTTGGCGAGAATCCTCTCTTTGGCTTTCGTTTTTGCTTGGGATTTGGAACCCATGATTCCACCACCCCATTTCTTCCTGTTCTCTTCATACTTGTCATTGAAGTTAGCCTGCAAATAACAATGCGTACCTATTATACGAAAGTCTATCACAGTTACAACTCATAGTATACAGTATTCAACAACAAACTACCTTAATAGCTTCAAGGATTTTACTGAAGTCCATTTTATCTTCATTCTTCACCGTGGTCAAGCACAAAGCAGATGCAGTTTTCTTGTGGACAATCTGCCAGGTCATAGTATATCAAACTTTCGATCCAAAATAACTATGCTTCAGCTGAAATGGAAATGGCTTAAATGATGACTTACAGCTCCCAAGCGTGATTTACCCTTCACAATGCAGTATGGAATTTCCATCTTTCTGCACAGAGCAGGAAGCCAGACAACCAACTCTATTGGGTCGACATCATGGGCAATAACAACCAATTGTGCTTTGTTCTGCATTGAAAATATATTTCAGTTAATAGTCAATTAAATATGGACCACGATAAGAAATGAGAAATAAAAGAGGTAATTAAACCTGCTCAATGAGGTAGGTAACATGATTAAGCCCGTACTTCACAACAATGGGCTTCTTGGCCTCGATGGTTTTTCCTTCGGCCTCGGCCTGAGCTCTTTTCAAGAGTCTCTCTTTCTTCTCAGCCTTCTCCTCGGGCCTGTACTTGAGAAGCATCTTAAAAAGACTTGTTGCTGTACACATACAGAAATGTGATTGCAAGTTCAGAATTTTACTAAGAATTCAAAGAGTGACTCTGACAATATAGTCTATAGGACAACATGACATAAAAGAGAGGGATGAAGCTACAAGTGCACAAACTTGGATCTATGCAAAATGTGATAGCTATGACCAAAGCATTGCAAGTACTATAGGCTATTGTTGGGGTATGCAGCATACAACTTCATATTCGAAATTAAAAATCAGGTAACAATTACTGGCTATTACTCTCATGAAAAATACTCAAGATTAATGTTCAGGAACCGACTTGCACGGAGAATTCAAATTTCTATATCCTCATTTAATTTCTCAACAAGGGCATTACATGAATTAACTAATACATTGTTATAAAAATCTTCGAATTCATACAACCTTGTAGTCCAAATGGTCCAGAAAGCATATAATAACGCATCTAATAATTTGATGATACAAACTAATGAAACACATACTGTTGTAACCAATCACATAGAAATCTAATCATCTGCTAAGTACTATTGGGCTTTTACCTAGTCATCACACAAGAGAACAGAACAACTGAACACAAATCAATGATTGTAACAAAACTATGCAAACCATAGCAGGGCCATGCATAAGTAATAAGAACCTGCAACAACTGCATACAACATTATATGATAATCATGCATAAGAGGAACAAGGGTAGCATCATACCGAGATTCTTATCGAGCGTCTTGGTGAACTGGTTCAGAGCTGGAGGGACCTTCAATCTCTGCTTGAGTATCCTCCTCTTTCTTTGAATCTGAACATTTTTGGGGAACTTCACATACCGGGTCAGGTCCCTCTTCGGCGGGATAGCACCACCGATCCCAAACTGCTTGGTTCTCTTCTCAAACAAAGGGTTTACAACCTTTTCCTAAAACCCAATATAAATCCAGATTAATGAAAGAATTTAGAATTGTGTATAATCTCAATGGATAATGAATAAGCAAAACTTGAGCATCTAAGTACAGAAGAAAGTACCGGCTTCTTCTTAGCTCCACCGACCAGAGCCTTTCCACCTCTTTTTGGACCCTGCAAAATGCAACATTATGAATGAGAACCATATATTAATCAGGACTAATTATGCCCACATCATCTGATCAGATACATTAAGCTGAATAAATAAACAATCATCAAAATTTCCCAAACCCCAGAAATCATTTGTTCCAACTCAATTTACATGTATACCATACAAATCTCATTAAAGCACCACCAAAACCCCAAAAAAACATTTGTTCCAACTCAATAAACAAGTATATCATACAAATCTCACTAAAGCAACACCAAAACCACCATTTGAAAGATACAGAACAAGATATAATTCAAATACAATCTACACGACCGTTTCGAATCCCACCATTGGTGCGAGCTTATACGAATACGAAACCTTAGAAATGCGAAGAACAAGCAGTGTATAGAGCAGACACTAACCATTTGTGGAGATGATTTGCGAGCTCCTTCGCTTCGTCTCCGAGACCAGCAACGCTAGAGACGAGAGTCAGTGGAGAAGAGGGTTATATATATATGGGAAAGAAGACCTTTGTATGTTCATACATTTTGTTTCTAGGGTTTTTCTTTTCAATTGCATGTGTGGGCATGTGGGGCTGCCTACTGGGTTTGGGCTACTAAAACGTAAACGGCCCAACCAGATGTTGAGTTTCGGCCTACCTGGCCTGCCTTGTAGATCCAAATAACCAGAGTTGAGATATCAAGCCCGTAAAAAAGTGAGGGTTGGGCTTTAGCCTAGCAGGCCTGCTTGTGTGGGCCTGCAAGGGTTGTACATTGGGTAGAAAGCCTATGAAAAAGTGATCAAAACTAAATTCTTCTTCTTTTTATGAGTAAGAGTAAAATACAAATGCATACCCTGAAATTGACACGTTTAACCGATGATTACCCTGAAGTTCAAAAACTTATAATGCATACCCTGAAGTTACAACTTATAACTAGAAACCCCTCCGTCAGCTAAAATGACGAAAATACCTTCAACTACACTTCAATAATTATTTTAAAAAAATCATTTTTGTTATATATATACTTATTAAATGACTTCATTTTTATTTAAAAAAATCACTTCAGTTTTATTTTAAAAAAATCAATGAGGGTATTTTCGTCATTTTAGCTCACAGAAGGGGTTTTTAGTTACAAGTTGTAACTTCAGGGTATGCATCAGTAGTTTTTGAACTTCAAGGTAATCATCGGTTAAACATGCCAACTTCAGGGTATGCATTTGTAGTTTACCCTATGAGTAATACCCAATTTTATATATCGACCAAAAAATATATATGCATATGATGAAAGTGTAAGTGACAGACAAAAAATACAGATTATGACAATGCAATAAAATGTACATCAATGTAATATTGTTTTTGGAAAACTTGTCTCTTGGGTCTTTTTGTTTTCTCTCCCACAAAACGATGAGCTTTTTAGGGTTCCTAAATGGAATCGCAATCGCCGTCATCGGTAGAGTTTTCCCCTTTCCCTACCCCTCCTCTCCTCGGTTTTGGCCTCTTTTGCATTTTCCATCACCCTCCTACTTGTTGTTGATCTTCATTGTCGTAATTGGGAGCGGCAAAGTCATAGACCTTCCTACTAGCGCTTCAACCAAAATCAGAGAAATCTATACTTTAGGCCTAGGTCTAGTACTCTTCATCGGAGATAGGTGACAACAATGGTGATACAAGGATATGGGTTGGAGACTGAGGGAGAAACCGAGGCATAATTCGACGAAAAAGTTTGCGACCTTGCAGGCGATGGGTTAACGAGGGGAGCCGTCGGATATCGACACTGTAGTGATCGACGAATTGGGGTGCCCGACGTAGATATCGACACTCCAACTCAGGTGAGGACTGCTCAACAGGCTCCTCAGAAGATATAAGACCCCATGCGGGAAGTGGGATGATGGGCTGAAGATCTGTCATACATCACCCCAAGCCAGATTACCTCGCCCATTTCCCCCCTGACCAGAACATCATACCTATTCCAGAGGACACAACCAGTCATCGGACATTTGAGTAGACGTCCCTACAACCTTCAACGAGGCATATTAGCGGGACCATGATATAACCCAAGCAACCTCGAGCTGAAGTCGTGTTTTTTTGTATCTTGTTTTACTGTCCACAACGTGTCTATAATGAACAATAGATCGTTTCTATGGGAGAAGAGCGTTGGAATATCTATTCTACGACGATGTCCCTAACTATATTTTGGAACTTAGGGTCATCAACCCTATATTTACTATATTTTATAGTTTTTGACATATTATATAACAACATTTCTATTCTTGGACGACTTATACCAAAAATAACATTTATGATATTTTTTCCTCCATTTTTTTAACATACAATATTAATACAATTTGTGCTTACCTACACACTTTAAGTGCCCAAAATATCCCTGGTTGACCTTATATTTTGGGTAAGATTAGAGATGCATACAATATCAGTGATCCAAAGGGCCTAACAAAACAAACCAGCCAAGTCCAAAGACCACCAATTGATCGACAACGTCAACTGTCCTTAGGAACGCAAACGCCTTGTGGTAAGATTTGAACTTGTGTTGTCATTATGACAAATGGAATTGGATGAATTTATTCCAATCACATGAGGATTGGGGGCAATGTAGGCCAAGGATGGTGCATACCGAATTATTCTAAGCTCATGCATGTTGTGAATGGGATTAGTGAAAATTATAAATATACTAATTCTACAGTTTAAATATCTTATTACGCATTTATCTTTGACACATCTATATATTTTTTTTTATCAGTAAAATTAATTGATGGAGCAGGTTTTCAAAAAGAAAACAAGCCCAAGGAATATCCCTCCATTACAAACTTAGAGATTGCCTCACCAACACCTCCTAACCAATACAAACCAACCCATTTTTCGAGAATAGACGAGTCTTCATACCCAGATATCGCTAACATAAAAAAAAACTAACAATACCCAACAAGGAGCAACTAACTAACAACAAAGTTCTAAAAACCAGATGTAAACAATACAGAACAACCACATGCCACAGACAATATAAAATTAAACCAAACGAACAAAGAAAACTTCCAACGACAACCGGAAATAACAATATACACCATAACAGTAGCACAAAACCATACCTCAACCAAACCCCAGTACCCCTGCTACCCCAACCCCCACCAGTTAGTCCTCAGAACATGCCACACCCGCCCAGGTCAAACTTGACCCAAACACATCACAATGGCCACATCGACACATCGTGAGGCCCCTACGACACAAGGGCGAGAGGAAAACTAGTGAAGGAGGAAGAGGCAACAAATGAACTAGGAGAGGAAGAGGTTACCTCTGAAATCGCGAGTAACGATCTCCACTCCCGATTATGTTTTGAAACCCGTGCACCTCGTGGTCACCCCCAGCGGGAAAATCGGACCCGAACGACATCCACCAAGTCACCGGAGACGAGGAGGAGAGGATCCGAGTACGCAGCGACCGAAACGACCAGAGAAAAGAGTCGAGAACTTCAAATCCACAAGCTCGACAGTCCCACCTTCACCAAACACTGCTCAGCTTTCCAAAGAGAAGCCCACCAGAGCCAACACTCCACGGCGAACCCAAGGGCGAGTTCGGAAAATACTCCCCGACCCTCCACCGGCAAGGAAACGAAGAGGAAAAAAAACCAAAGTAGGGTGAAGGCGGTCTCGAGGAGACAAGAGAGAGCGGTGAGACGGTCTCCAGCAAAGTGACACGATCCGGTGACGAAAAAAGGGCAGATATGAGAAGTAGGGTTCCATATCTAACCCCCAAACCTCACCAAAACTGGAAGAAGAGAAGTGGGGAAGAAGAGAGGCCACCACCGGTAACCATCTGGCCTAGAGGAGGACCAAGCCGGTCACTGGTGGCAACGACGGAGCTCCTGGAGGAAGAAGAAACGCGAGGCTCTTTAGAGTTTTCTAGAGAGAAGTGGGAGCACTTCTCTCTAAAACATATTTGATTAACATATCTAATACTTGACTTCAATCCTTTTTCATGTAAACCTCGCGTCTTTATAGTTGCTCACTCTTTTCCAAAACATTTGTCATTTTTTTTTACGTTGGATGTTCCAAAACGAGTGTCACGTTTCCTATTTAAGAAGTTAGTCATAAAACAAATACCTATAAGAGCACGTTGTGATTCAAGTTGCAAACCACGAATCGCAATACATGAAATCGTGGTTCGTGAGTCGTGGTTCGCGATTTGTGATTCGTGGCCAATCAATCAGGTGCTGACACGTGGCTCGGCTGAGTTTTTTTTAAATAAATACGAAAAACACATAAAAAATTATTTTTTGCCCACCTATAAATACCCACTCCTCCCCATTCATCAAACCACCAACACTTCTCCAAGATTTATAAATGTATAGTCACTAGGCTCGTATTGTTCTAAATAATTTATTTAATGTATTCGATCACAAAAAAAACATTTATTTACACTTTGAATCGAGAAAACAAACAAAAACTCAATATACGTGCAACAATATTGGAACCCGGGTTTATAAAGTATTATTTGGTTTTTATTGAATTTCTTTTTATTAATTACAAGTTCAAGTTCAATTTATATTTTAGTTAATTAATTAACTTTATCAATTTTATTTAATATTTAGCATTTTAAATATGAATTTAATAAATTTAACAACAACATAACTAATATCCAATCAACATCCACTCAGCACTTTTGCAAACTATGATCTCCATATACATGATCCTTTTGATGTAGCCTTTTCTTAGTTTCAGGGTTCACATCACAATTCAACCTAATCACCACATGAATCCCGAATCTTGATCCCCTATATATGATCTCTTTGATGTACATGCTCTAACACACTATTGTACGAGTGATAGGAAACTCGGGTAATAACTTTAACGATCCTTAATTTTCACTAGAAGATCAAGCAATGGAACGAGTCAAATCATTATCGTAGATTTAAAATTTTGGTTTGATTTTATCTTTTACCTATGAGTTTCCTCATAGATAACCTTCCCCTGCAATGGGATATCCCACTGAAGCACTTATTTCGGTCGATGATCAGTCGGGTGAACCCGGATAAATAGCTATTTGTCGGGCGTCAAGTGGTTCCGAGGTGGACAAATCCTTCACCCCAAAGTAGACGATTAGTCAAAAAACACACACACACAGAAAAAAAACTCTGTTGATTCGTACAGTAAATTCAACCCAATTCGCCCTGGGTTGCAGCAGAAGATCTTATGTTTTGCTTCCTATCTTGTCGCTTTCGGGTTCAGTGGTTCGGGTTAGAATGTATGCCATGGGAGTGAATGTGAATAATGTTTATGTGAACATCTCAGGACTGAGAATTGGTTGTTGATGCTATTTTTCAGTGATCGTGTGCAGCACATTTATGCATCATAATATTACAAGAACCTCGCTGAACTGAATAACCAAAAATCCCTCAAAATTTACATATATGAGCTCAAAAGTTGACAAGTATGGTTTAAGCTCAGCAAAAGGTAGAATCTCTCTCCCTAGGCTTGAAATTGAGTGGACTGAAGCTATAGAAGCAGAGATTGGCCTCTTTGGATTTGATTGTCATCACATCTGAAGTGGTACTGTAACCAGGTACATTGCATAGAGAATTAGCCGGAGTTTTTATCAAGCTTGCCTGACAAGAAGACGCCAATTCTGAATCTTGTCCACACTCGATCCCCTCGATAGATGGTATCTCCAACCTGTAAACTCCCGACTTGTTCGTAGTCCTATTCACTGAGAACGATATATGTTCTGCTGTTTCGGGCGAAAGCGCGTTGAATTTGCAGTCTATATTGACTTTTGCACCTGTTCATCAGTTCCATGAAAATAAACTTGATCATCACCAATTCTCAACATAAGAGCATCTCCAATGCATCCACATTACAATTTGCAGGACGGATTGCCACATGGCGCAAGGTAAGTGGCCACAAACCACCTTTCTCAGGCGATTTCGCCGGGAAACAAGCTCAAGAAAGGGTTAATTACTTTTAGTACCCCTTATGTATTGGTAACACACTGGATAAAATTTTGGTCAAGTCTACGTCATTTTGATGACATGTGACCAATTCATAAGGCATGTAATTGTCCTGTTACCAATACATAAGGGGTATTAAATGATGTGTGATCAATTCATAAGGGTACTAAATGTGTGTTACTAATTTAAAAGAGGTACAAAAGGTAATTAACCCTTCAAGAAAAGACCACAACTACCAAAAAACTTTCAAAACCCCACTATTTTTGGCGATTCGTCCTGCATTACAGATGCTCTAAATGTATATCATAAGGATAATTTCAGCTCGCTCCCTTAAAATATTTCGATTTTCAAATCACTGTCCAAACCTGCATATTTTTTCCTTGCTACATTGACCCCAACATTTCAAAACTTACAAGTTATTATTTTCCGTCCAATATTTTCAAATCCTTACCCGTCATTCATACTAAAAATTAGACGGAAAAGAATAACTTGATTCGAAAATCGAAATGTTTAAGGGTAGCGAGATGAAATGATCCGTGTATCATAAGGAGGGTGGTTTTGTTTTTACCTGGGATGAAGTAACTGTGTTGGGAGAAGGTGTTGTTGCAGCAGATGTCACAGTAAACAACACCCATCACAGCAACATGGGAATCGGGTCTGTGTGGAGGCTGAGAGGACAGCGACGCGGTGAAGCGACGTGAAAGGAGAAGGAGAAGAAGAAGTGGAGTCACCATGGCTGTGGTGGACTGGAGCTTGTGACTGTGGTAGATATAGTCTGTGGATAATGGTGAACAAGTAGTTGGTGGAGATTCAAGTCTGAGTGGAAAGAGGAGGAGCTCTATCTTTTATCACGAGAAACAAACAAAGGCATGTGAATGTCCTTTGGAAGTTGTGAGGAAGAGCCAAGAGATGGCGCTTCTTCGGCTGGGCAGGTGGGGGTGGAATTTAAAGCATGTGGTCGAATATGGCTCCAGATAGAAGTTCATGGAGGATCGTATGCAATATTAATGACCCTTTTCTCTTCTACACACTACAGAATGTTTAGACTCAATCAGCTATATGTCATGCAGAATACCTCAAACAAACAAGATGCAAAAACTCTACTAAATTGTAACAAATAGAAAATATGGAAGCAGCTGTGTGAATGTGACACATCAAGATATGAAACCTAATTATGGAACAAACACAACAAATTGGTCTTGTTTACTCTCACATCTAGTACCATAAAACTCTAGAATTACATATTCACAACTCCTAAAACAATCAACTTCCAAGCATTGTGTCCGTCATGCGTTTAAGCCCAACATGTTGAAAAGCAACGCCAACAGACAAACACAAATACGACAAAACCAATGGAAAACACAAACAATAGTCATAAAAACAGTAAATGGGTTACAATCCAAACCCAGAACAGAGTTCTTTGCAGTCTAGCAATATGACAAATGATGATGGTAATAACAAGGGATAATTGTAAAAACTTAGAGGTAAACTACGTGTGTTTTGCAAATACCATCGGTGGACTATTTATTTATTTTTTGCTTGCAAATACTATCCCACATCTATTTTCGTCTACAAATTCGTTATCTTAATTAACGGAAATTAGTCATGTGACAGTCGCGTGACTTCAATTATTTTTAAGAAATGTCAGTTTTTCCTTTTACATTATGTGTGTTTTGCAATATGTAACCCATATGTATAAATTTAGAATTCAACTACATAAGTGTACGTAAAAGAACATACTCCCTGACCACTGGAAAAATACAGACACATAACGAAATGTTCGCAGTTTTTTAAAGTACTAGAACCGTCATAAACGGTATTGAAACACCACATTGCCGGAAAGGAAAGATGGGGGATAAGAAGATGGTACTGGAAGTCCTGCTCTAAGTCACAAAGCATGAACTACATCAGTAGTAGGAGGCAAGACTTTAATCAGGGACCCCCACCAGAGCCAGTCCCTGAAGCTTGAGGAAGCTAACATTCCTCTTGGCGAGGCTGTTTCTCAGCCCTCGCCTGATCATCCTAGGGTGCATCAGCAATAGTCCTCTTCACCCCTCTAGTAGCGGCTCATTCCCTATCTATGTGCCCAAGCCGAATGAGTGATGAAACTTCATTGACCGTGCCACCAGAGAGCTGGCCGATCACCAAATTTTTCTAGTCGGGACCCACCTTCTTGGGTTGGGTGCTAACCCGAGGCTTCGTATAGGTGAGGTCGACCTTCACGGGATCCGGGAAGTCCTTGAACCTCAATACCAGTCCCGTTTGAGAGGACGTTCAACAAGGTGTCAAAAACGCACCCTCACAGTTCCACCCCAGCACATACCCACTGATCGCAGGGTACCTCCACACACGCCCTTAAGGCGCCCCCGATCGTCTCCTTCGTTGCCTTTGTCCGAACCAGGGGCGACAGACCCCGAGCGTGGACCCATAGCTGCAAGCGGTCCAACGCGGGAAGTTCACGGACACAGGGGTTCAGCTCTCCGAGCAAAAGGGGGCGCTTGTCGAAACACCAGTTCACATTACCCCGGACCCAAGATCGTGCCTCCGCCGTCCGGAAATAGAAGCCTAAGACTCCTGGGCCAAGATCTTTGACGATCAAGCCTTCTGTAGCCTTCCCCCACGCGGTGGTGATGATACGGAGGAGAATGTCCTTCTGGGGAGGCTTTGACGTCCATAGCTTTCCCATCAGTCCTTACTGTTGACGGGCGAAGACTGTGACATTGGCCGGGGATTAAGGGACCACGACCTCAACCTCCTCGTCATCATCGAGGGAGCAGGAGGAGAGCTCATCCTAGAGTGCCGCCATGGATGCCTGCAACTCCGGTAAAGCCACAGTGGAGGGCGAAGGGGGCTCATCCAACAACAGGGCCACCTTCCGACCACGGGACATACCGGCCGGAATAGTAAGGAGAGAGAGGATAAGCGGGATCTTATCCTTATTGGAAAGACAACGACCCAAGCCCAATACCTCCACCGCCGTACGTGGAGATCCTCCATCGGCGCCTTCTCACGCGCCGGGTCCCTTTAAAGAAGACGGGTCGGATCAACCTGAGTAGTAGGAACACAGGAAGGAGATGGAGCAGAGACAATGGGCGGAGGCGGCGGAGCGAGACCCAACGAAAGGTTGCTTGAAGATGAAGCAACGCCCTTCGACCGTACCGGATGTCCTCGACGTGGTTTGCCGGTAGTGGATGGAGTAGAGGTACCCATGGTGAAGGGTACCAGTGCAGTGGAGAGAGAATGTGGTGGACTCGCCGGAGTAGAAGGAGACGCTGAAGGAGACCCGACTAGGGTTTGCTTCGGCTTCCTCCTACGCCCGGGTTCTAGGATCATAGGTTCCACAGATGAAGACGTGGTCTTTGAGGGAAATGTCTGCAGAAGGAGCGACATGACAGGGCCGACATGGAGTACAATAACGACATCTTCAAGGTTGTCGGTGACAAAAGCAGAACTAGAAAGCACCATAATGGCATAGTCACAAAGAAAATGGACGGCTAGGGCTAAGATTGCTCTCGATTAACGAAAGAGGACACATATGGTATTTGCAAAGAGCATTTATTGCAAAATTTTGCAATTTTACCTACAAAATTACACTATCTCGTCCCAATTCAATTCCCTTCCTCTTTGAACGAGTTAATTCAATTTGAATTGTTTAATTTCTTAGGTTATAAATCGTTCTAATTGAATTCAAGTCAATAATAGGTAAATTTAATAATTTCATCCAAAATTTGTTTTCCGTTCTCCTTAAAGTCTCATTATAGCCGAGCATCCGGCGATTTCGCTTGGTTAAGGCTTAGCCGCCGAATTCAAATCATTGGGCTCTAAGTAATCGCCAAACACTCAGCTATTTGTTCGGTTAAACCAAACCGTCAAACTCTTTAACCCGAGCTTTGCCCTCCCAGTGCAAAATGCTCTAAACATCTGTCACTTCTTGTGATCGACGGTAAATCTCAACGGAAAAACATGATCTGAGCGACTGAGCATATAGACAAAACTGATAGTTTCCATATATTACTATAAATAACATGAGAACATGATAAATAGTTACACAGAAACGTTACTATTTTTCTCTGTTTTTTAAGGACACACCTCGGCTCCACTCCACACTTCCACCTCCTCACAACCCTCGTCTACAGGCTGGTCTTGGCTCTCTTCTCCATCCCCTTGTTGTGAAGCCAAACTCGTCAGACCGTTATGCTTCAGATAGGTCTCCAACGGTAAACCAGCTACTTGAAGAAGACCCATCATGCTCATACGTTCCAGCTCTTCTTCTCAGTCCGGCCGAGCATTCAGATCTATCTGTCCCTTGCCAGTTTCAGATACCCTCTTTGGTACAATATTCAGGAAATCAAGCTGTGGCGATTCAGATACATGTCCTGAGCTGTTGCCAACTCTGGCTTCATCCTTGGCACGCTGATTCCTCAGTGAGAGTCTCTCTGCTTGGCACTCTAATTGGCGCTTCTGTTTGCGGATCATGAGGGTTTTGAAGCGTCGTTTGACAGTCGTGCACACATTGCAAGCGCACGAGGGTTTGTGCTTTCCTTTCCCACTAGGAGGTTGGATGCAGACGATACACGAGCAGCCAGGGCGGTGCCTGGGATGCTTTGTGGTGGTGGCAACCACGTTGTCTCTAAGGATTGCAGCATTGGCCAAAGCATCCAAGCCAGATGATTCATGCTCTGGTGTTGACTTGTTGCTCACAGTTACTCTCTGTTTTTTGAACTCTGAAAGAGCAATATGACATCAACTATATGAATGTTTGGAAGAATACCAAAATGTATACAAGTAATCTATTATACAATTATGTCATGGAAAAGCGATGAATCTATCGGAATATTTATTTTATCAGCAGTTTTTTAAAGGGTTAATTGCTAAAAACTATATTATGTATAGTCCACGTCCCCAAATGTAACGGAATATTCCAAAAATTTATCGGTATATTTCAAATGTTGTAAGTAAACGACCGTGGTCAAAAGATAGTGTAGTTTAAAAGTGTGGACAATACATAATGTAGTTTTTTGCATACGACCCTTATTTAAATGTATCAGGATTTGGACTCAAGATTACCCCCTGTGTATAGAAAGGGAGGTTCATTTTTGTCACTTGACCCAACAAGAGTTGGTGAGACATCAAATTAACAGGCCCAACCAAAGTTGGAGAGAGAAGCCCAAAGAGGACCAGCCAAAGTTGGAGAGAAATAAGGTTTCAGAGATACCGATGGATTCAAATCCAAGTGTTTGACCAGTTGGACAAACAAACATTGGTATCGATTAGAAGAGAGTACGTTTCGCTAATAGGATAGTGAAGGTAGAAATGATATGTAAGAGAAAATAAAGGACAAGTATGCCCATATCATTATCGATCATACCCCTATTCAGTCTGAACAGATTTTCCAATTCTTCAGGAGCCAATTCATCTTGAGCGGAACATGAAGATCTGGGCAGGAAAATTTATGAGGATTACATATTTTCACTTGGAAAGTTGTATGCTTAAAGAAAAAAATGCAATGAAGAAAAACTTGTAAAAGAAAGAAGGCTATTATTGACCTGCTTTGATCCCAAGAATTGTCTGTACAGGTCCATTTGGAGGGAAGAAGAGCATCAATAGGTAACCTTCGCCATTTCATGCAACTATCACACTGGGTCCATTGCTCTTGTCCACTGTAAATTAGCATCTAAATTTCAATGATTTAAAAAGAACCCAAAATAACGTCTGAATTACCCATACGGAAAGCTACTTCAGTGTATTATAAAGACATTAGAAAAGTCAATTTCTTAAAAATTAGTAGCATTTATTTGTTGCCGTGCATCTGGTATGTGATTGAAATGCTGACAAAAAACGTCTCAATCATTACCTACTTGCTGACGAGAGTAAGAATACATATGACTCCCTCTTTCCTAAATTAAGTGTCCCGCTTCCCTAAGAAGGATGTTCTACAGTAAGGGTCCAGTTACCTTTTATAGGTATTTAGTAAACCATTGATTAGTAATAATATCCAATCAGCAGTATGTTATAACAGTTTAAGCAGTGGTGCATGCAACACATGGATGTTAAGGGTGGAATGTCAAACACTAAAAATTGAAATTTCAATTCTTGAAAATAGTCAAATAGAAACTTATATGGAAAGGAGAAGTGTATATTAATATATGCTCAGTTTTGAATAGATGTTACAAGGAAATTTTATTTTTTACTTGAGTTCAAGATTGTTAACTGTACTGTGCTAACTTTACTTAACTTGAATTCACCATAAGAAAATACATGAGGATGGAACTACTTACCCCGTTGAGCCGACTACAAAGATACTACTCTTCCCAAAAATAGGAGGCTCCTGCATTTAATTTGTAGAAAAATAAAATAATTGAACAACAATTTTAAAAATGAAAGTTTATATACAAAGTTTGTCTACAAGAATTATACAATCGTATTTTTTTACCATTGGTTAGTACAGCAATTACTACTATGCCTTGACACAGAAACAGATCTTGCACTAATACAAGAGAATGAAGAAAATATGCTAGACTCATAAGAGAATGAAGAAAAGAACACAAAAGGGCAGTAACAACTTCATCAAAATTACTTACTTCATATTCTTCAAATTCATGGTCCTCAATTTTGAAAATAGTTGGCTTCACATTCGGGGGTGGGCGAAGCAAATCCTGTGCCTCTTCCCATGTCAGTTTTAGCTCCAGAATATCCTGGCCCTCGAAGAGCAACCTCTTACTTTTGCACCTAATATTTTGAGCTCTCTTCCTCTCTGGATCCAGCACTGATGACAATGACCCGCCCTCGTGGTTTTCAGTTTTATGCCTGCCAATATCATGACCATTCGGTTTCATCTGTTTGGAAAGTGCATCAAGGTTGGGATCCGTGCCTCCTTTCAATGATTGGGGAAAACGAGAGTAACTACTTGTTACAGGTAGGTTCTTGGAAACACCCGAAACTAAAGATTCACTTGAATGAGGACCATTAGGAGTCACAGAAGGTTGGATGTCCTGTTTATTTGGTAACATGTATCAATTGTTAGTAATAAACTCTGCTAACATGAAACAGACTGCAGTTTCTCACCTGCATCGCAACAGAATTTGATGCTTTCCTGAACCCCATAACAAGTATCCCTTCAGGTTCCTTTCGACTAAATGTTACTGCAGAAAAACAAAACAAAACCATATCTAAGTGTGACATAAAGACCATACCTAACAGTAAGCAAGGTTTAAATTAGTGACGGGATAGACATTAGTTGACCTCTTGTATCATTATGTATAAAACAACTAAGTATGAAGTTCGCGATTTGAAGCAAAATAGTGACTTAAAGATACCAGTATCTCCAGCTTGCAACTGCATGGATTGTATGCAAGACGTGACACCCTCCAAAACATACATCCTGCTGTTATTATTTGGCCAAAATCTGAACTGGAAGGCCCATTCTTTCCCGTTTATGTCCATAATCCTTAGAGGAAGGCCCTCTGGTTGAGAAATAGGAGGAAAATAGGCCTGCACGGACGTTATGTTTTAACATACAGTAAAAGGTGCTAAGGTAAAAAAAAAAATAGAATCAACAGTTATAAGCTTCGAAAGAATAGAACAAGTACAAAAGCAAACTTACTTCAGCACATGCTTTTGGAAGAACCAAACGACCAATACGACCAGCATCACTGGCACTGAGAACCTTTTCAAACAATGGCTCGATGGTGGAGTTTGAACTTCATAGCATAGTCAAGGAATTTGAAATGTTAGCATATAAAATAATTATTTGCTTGATAGTAGCATTAAATCCAGGAGGAATAACAAGAACATGATATAATGATGCATACCCTGCAGATATTTGTTGTAGCTCTTGGTCAGTAATCCTGGGCCAATAACGAGGAAGCAACTGATTCCTTCCACGTCCTTGAGCTGGTGGTCGTGCAACACGTATTTGTGAAAGCATATTAGCATTTGCGACCAACCCAGCAGGAAGGGCTGGCTTTGGGGCCTTGGGCAATAGATGGTGAGACTTAGGTGCGTGTTGGAATGGAGAGGATCTCCTATTATTTTCCCTTTCATCAATACCAGCACCATAGAAGCCATTTGAAATTGGAGTGCGCGGAGTGATACTCAAGCTTGTCTCAGCCAAGGATCCATAGATATCTTCTGCACCCATATTTAATTTACCAACTTTTTCTTCAGAAACTTCAAAGGATCCACTGCATGACTTGTTGAAATTTGAAAATTTTGTGCTCCCAATTTCTCCTTTAGACGGCAAAATGCCATCCAGTTTCATTTTCCCACATGACCCAGTGGTGACTGTGGTGTCATCCTTCTGAGAATGAAGCAAATACTTGAGCTATATACTATACGACTCATGAACTTCATAATCGTTAGAGTGAGCAGAAAAATGTTTGCAAGAAATAACAGAATGTATAACATTCTCTGTAAGGAGTGTTAGCAGCAATAAAATGAACCATATTCTTTTTAACATGCACCAATTTCTTCATGTTCCCTTTGGCAGTCTATTACAAAGAAACAGACATATGAACAAGCAGTCATACACCCAAGAAAAATCAGCAAAGGGTTTAAGGCCATCCAAAACACATTGGTCGCCGCAAGAAGTTGGCAAGGTGTGCACAAAAGGAGGCCATAGTTGTCTGAATGAATTCATATAACTTTATCGTTATATTTAATATATTAAGATTGGTATGATGCTAACACCTATCAAAGAAAAAATTGCTAAAATGCATTCATTCATAATTTTTCCTGGTAGTGTCGTTACAACTTATAACATACAAAATAGCCGAATGCAAATAAAGTTAGATCAATCTTACATGTTGAAGCCCTGAGTTCATAGCACAGTTTATACAGTTTACACCACCACTATCAAGTAGTGCAAGCAAAGACCTCGAAACAATGCATCCACAGTGGAGTCGCTGTCATTGTCAAATTTCAGTGTAACATTATACCATTAGATAAGATTGAAACGGTGGGGATGAAGGTAAGGAACGAAACCGAAGTGAAGCTACTGGCTCACCTTTCCACATGATGTGCATTCCCTCCAACCAGTCTCCTTTGAATGGTACACCTCGCAGAAAATCAATTGCTCGTATGCAGAACTTAGAAAACAAAACAAAAAAAAAACAAATTTAAAACACAGGTCATAAGTGAGCTATTTCAGCCACAATTCTTAGAACATGGTTGAGAGAGAGCTACAAGATTTAGAATTGGGGTCAACTGATGCTCAAGTTGGTTACACCTAAATTTAGTTTGATTAATAATAACAATAATATCAGGGTAATTATTATTGTAAGATGAACAAATTAAACAAAAACATTTATGTTTAATGCACCATCACCATCTCTTTATCATATTAATTATCCATTGCATCCACCATATTATGAGAAACAAAATTGAGTCAAATCAAATTAAACCCATGTTGAATCGCAGAAAATGAGCAACACTGTCCGTACAAATTCAAGTGACTACGTACTGAAACGAACAGAGAAGAGCTGTAATAGTACCCGCATTTACGACAGAGAGCGGCTGATTCGCCGGATCGTAAAACCCATCCTCTTCGACATTCGGCGGGTGTCGTGGACGCGCCACCGCAGAGCACATTCATGCAAGTGCTCGCCGCCATTCTCAAGCACGACTCTGCGAAATCACACAGCAGCGCATCGATCGGAACACTAGACAAATCCCCAAACAATCCTAACATCGTGATTCGACCAACGCGCCGAGATCCGAAACCAGAAATTGCTCAAGTTACAGAACCAGATCGAGGAACTGACCTGGTGAAATTTGTGCATCTGAAAATCAAAGTAGAAGCATCTCATCCGGTGGAAACGGATCGTTCGGGATTCGTCTGGTTAAGTTTACGAGCAGGTGAGAGTCGAGAATCGATCGGAAATTATGGAAAGTGAAGGAGAAAGAAGAGTGAGAGGCTTCAGATTCCGGCGACCGGGAAGTGTAATCGGCGATCTAGTGTTCGAGAGAAAAAGGGCGATGTGCATGCACAGAGCTGTGGGGAGACAAAAGTGCATGCACGATGATAGTTCAGGACTGGGGGAACTATCATCCCCTTTTCTTTTCCCACACTATATAGAGTACCGTTTTATTCGGTCTATTTTCTCACAAAAATTGTTCTTTTGGAAAATTATATTTATTTTTATCTCACTATCCTATTTATGTGGTTTTTTTCATCTCACCACCCTAACTATATTTTGTAGCACCTCATTATATTATGATGTATTTTTTTTTTATATCCGCAGTTAATTTGCCATCCATTTTTGGATGAAAACACTTTAAAAGTCCATAATACTTCTCACTAACAATCAAATTTTCAAAAGCATGCCATTAGTTTTCAATTTTTTTATAAAAAAAATCAGTTTTTAATGTCACAAAAATGCATTCTAGGATAGTGAGGTGCCACAAAAAATGCATTCTAAAGTAGTGAGGTGCCACAAAAAAATAGTTAAGGTATGAAAGTGAAAAAAAAGACATTATAAGATAGTGAGGTGCCACAAAAAATAGTTAGGGTAGTGAGGTGGAAAAATCCACATAATTAGGATAGTGCAATGAAAAATCCCTAATATAAAATGTGATGTACTCTTTCCCATTTTATAACATTCTATCTTCATTTTTATTAAACGTGGAGACTTTAATACTTTTTCGAAAATATGAACTTATATTAATTCCTCAAATCAGATGACAGTATATCACATAATACTATAAGAATAATAGTAATATATCAATCAAAAGTGTATCAATCACAAGTATTTTTAGCCAACAGACGAGTAGTCTTATTTGTCATCCTTCTAACATATCTTAACCGAAAGCTCGATAAAACTTTTAACTTGGCCATACATTCTACAATCATCAGCCTAAAAAGGGATATCACCACCTCTGAACCATTCACAGCTTGCACCACTCAAGGCAATCTGACTCCACCACCCCAACCTGCCACCCAGCTTCATAAATCTATGTCAGTGCCTCTTTAGGGTCAGAATGTAAGAACCGCCCCCGGTCGATCCCGGTCGAACCGATGAATTCTAGACAAGTTTGACTTTCGGCCGGAAAAGTCAATCGATGACTCGGGAAGTCATTCGGGACCTTTCCGGGTCCCAAAAAGCTTAGCCGTCATCACGGTTAGCTTAGTTGGGCCGTTTCCTTCAGTTTGACTGTAATATTGGTTAGGTCAAATTTCGGTCAAACTTGGATTTTTTATCGGTTGTTTTCCGATATAATCTTGGAAGGCTGGAAATTTAATTAAATGAAAGTGACCCCACATGACACTTGGCATGTTTGGCTTGGAGGATGAAAAAGGGACTTCAATTGACCCTTATACCCTCCCAACTTACCTTTTAAGGGATAAGACCTTAAGGGCTTTTAAGTAAATTGACACAATAGGTCATTTAAAGCAACATGAGCACACAACTCAGCTCATTACTTGTTGTAGCAGCCGAAATTCATCAAGGGAGAGAAGAAGAGAGAGCTTCATTTCTTGAGGAAGAAGAAAGAGAGGAAAGCTAGCATTTTGGAGCTTGTTCTTGACCATTTCTCCTCCATTTTCCTTCCATCTTCATCATCTCAACTTCCTAGAGGTATGAATGTTCTTAACTCTCCATTTCATCCACTTTTCAATTTGGGTTTTGTGGGTATTTGGCTTGAAGTTGAAGAACTAGCTATTTTGATTGTTGATTGGAGAAGAATTAGTGAAGTTAGGTTGTTTGGATTGTTTTTGGTTGAAGCTTTGATGAACCCATTGAGGGTGTTGATGATTGGAGACTTTTGATGGTTATTTTGGAGTTGTATGGAGCTGGAAATGGAGTTTGTGGAGTGATTTTCGTGGAATCCGAACTGGGGAAGAAGGGGGAAGGCTCTGGTCAGGTCTGGCACGGAATGTGACCCGGACCGGGCCATGTGCCGGCACGGTAGGCCGCACAGAACGGGCCAGGTACCGGCACGGTGCGCGGCGCGGAACGGACGAGAGTCCGGCACGGTACCTCACACGGTCCGTGTCAGACTCTGGGCCGGTGCGTCGCACGGTCCGTGCTGGTTACCGGGCCGGTCTGTGATACGGTGCGTGCCAGGTTCCGGCACGGCCTATGACACGGTCCGGGCTGCCTTACAGAACAGATTCTCAGACCCAAAACCTTTCCTTTTTAGCCCATTTCGATTCCTAGATCATTTCTTTGACCTTGTTTCCATTATTTGAGGATTGTTCTGTATTTTTGGTTGAGGAGCACTCCGTTGGGTTACTAATTTTGGTATTATTGAGGTCCAAGACCGTGAGACCGAGCTCGAAAGGAGGGAAGGCCTTGGAACCGAGCTAGAAGGACGAAGACCACTCCGGAACCCGTGTGAAGAATGGAGGAGAGGCTAATCGAACTTTACAACAGAGTGTTATTAGGGGAAGACCACGAGGTAGGGAAAGTCTTAACTCCTCATTTAAATAACGCTTAGTATGCCTATTAGGTTAATAAAATTGGAAAGGTCCTAGAATTGCATATAGGATGCGAATAACTGGAATAAATGTCCTTCAATTATTAATAACCGGATGTGTCTAGTAAGCATGCTTAGGACGGAAGTCACTAATGTAGCTCGCTTTCAATACTTGGGAATTGATTTACTGGTAGAGAGGCCGAGATGAGCCCTCGGATTAGTTGTGTTAGCTTTACATGCTTTGTTTGCTAGTCATTAGAATAATCAAGAGTTTAATGAAACTAGATTGAATGCATGCTTGAATGATCGAGTGCATGCTTGAATGATTGAATGGTTGGATGAATGATTGAGTGTAATTGGTTGTGCTAAAGGATATGATCGGGTGAGTGATAGACCGATGGAGTGCGGATGGTAAGTATGATGGTAAGTGTAATTGTGGGTATGAATCCCGTGTAGTGTGTATTGATGAACGTGTGTATTTCTAAGTTTGGTTATTGAGTCTGCGGGCAATGGTTGTGGACCCTGCGGGGCATTGGTTATTAAGCTTGCGGGCAATGGTTGTGGACCCTGCGGGACATTGGTTATTAAGCTTGCGGGCAATGGTTGTGGACCCTACGGGGCATTGGTTATTGAGCCTGCGGGTAATGGTTATGGACCCTGCGGGGCATTGATTGTTGGACCCTGCGGGCATTGGTTACTGGACCCTGCGGGGCAATTGGATGGTTTACCCTGCGGGGATTGATTTCTTGTTATTTCACCCAAGTGTATGCGTCCCGCGGGAGCATTACCTTGGTTCCCTATGACATATGGTACTTTGGAGACGTTTCCGAGAATCCCGACGATAAGCGCCCTTAGGGGTTGTTACCGGTATTCTCGACGTTAAACGTCTTTGTGATGTCATGCGTCTCCTCTGGACCGAGGGAAAATCCGACATGACACAACGAGTATTGTGGATCGGAGGGTGGTGACCTCATGTCCCACGACATTAATTGGACGCCCTGTTTTCTAATGATTATCAAAGAAATACATTGATTCCCTTAATTTCCCTATGATTATTATTGACTGTGAAATTGTTAAACCTTCGGTTTGCCTCCGTATTTCATCATCTGTTTGATTTCTCGTCTTATTAAGATTTGAATGAACTTGTGAAATCCTGTTATTTAAACTGAAAGGTCGCCTTGGTTATGCATTTTCCCTACTGAGCGTAAGCTCACCCCTCCTGTCTTTGTGGTGTTTCAGGTGTTGAGCGGGAGCAGGACTAGCCGGACTCTCGAAGCTTGAGAGCTGTTGAGGGTTTAGCTAGTTTTAGAGACGTGTACTCCTTTTTATGTTGGAATTTGTGCTTTACTGACTGAGCTGTGACTCTTTACATTTTGAAGGCTTTATATCATTTGGAACTTTATTTACTTTTATTCTTCTTGTTTTACTGTAAATCTTTAGTCAAGTCTCGAGTCCGGTCAAAACCGGATTTGGGGCGTGACAATTTGGTATCAGAGCCTGGTTTCATTTTGAACTTGTTTTCAAAACCTCGGACCGCACGTCAATTAGGTGGGTAGAGTTAGGGAGTCTAAGTTTTGGTACTCAGTGACGTAGTCGGAATTATTCGATACGTAGAGTTGGAATGATAACAGTCCTCGTGACTCTAACTGTCACGCCCCAAATCCGGTTCTTGACCGGACTCGAGACGTAACTTAAGAGAAAGCAATTATAATAATAAAAGAAATAAAACCAAATAAGTATTCGGCTTTAATACAGTAAAAAGTCTCCAAATCACCACTTATAAAGTCATCCTCCAACAAAAGGGTTAACAAAAGTCATAATAGTTCTTTAACAAAAGTTCAAGACTACAAAATAAAGACCAACGTCTCTAGGCACCCGGACCCTAGAAGCTCCCGAGCCTCGAGTCCACTAGTCATCACGTAAACATGTAAAACAGTCATAAACAGATAGGGGTGAGCTTACGCTCAGTAGGGAAAATGCATAACCAGGTCACCCTTTTAGTTTAACAAAAATACCTTCACAGTTTTAGTTCGGATCTCAAATACAAATAATTGCGAATACGTTGAAAAGCAGGAGTAATACGAGTGTTTAGCAATCACGAAGAGTCAACAATAATCATAAGAAAATAACGTTATAAATGCATTTCTTAAAGATGTTAGTCTTAGTGCCCGTAGTTCAATCCTAAATGTCCAAATGTATATATCATCGTTAGCAATAAAATTAAAGCGGTTTTATATTACTTATGTGTTGGAGTAATATATCGATGTGTGCTCTGATCTATGCCCACCATGCGAATAGAACCATAGATCGAGATAGATCACACTGGATGGGTCCCTAGTCAACAAAGCTTCACTAGAAGCGACTAGTATGAAAGATGGCTCTTTATGGCTTACGTTCTGTTTGTCATTGGAATGAGATTCCGAAGTCTGATCATAGATATCATGTGGGACATGATATTGGACGACCCGCCCTGAATATGTGCCATAGATTAAGTCATGAACATATTCAGTGTTGTAGCTTGTCATGTATCCTTAGACCAAGGAGTCTTTGTGATCGCTATGTAGTCAACAACTGAGTTTGACCTGAGCCTAACGTTGTCCGTAACAGGGCTTCCATAACGGCCAGGATTGGCTTGGGGACGGGCTACATGAGTGACACGAAAGACGGCTAAGGGATTTATCCCTCATACTAAGGTATGGGAAAGATATCGGTTCTCGGCCACTTGATCGAGAGTGACTGGAAGAATAGCATGGCCATGCACATGATACTGGGTATCATATCTTCAGTCATCTCACATATCAAGTAACGGTGATTGAGAATAATAAGGATGACGACTCTATGCCTTATCTCAATCATGATATCGGAGATAAAAGGATAATGACAGGGACGACGGAAAGGTTAGAATCGACAGGGTCGATTCGTTATGTAGTGTCAGGCAATACTAAAGTCTCGTTAGTTGCCACTTAAATAGGATCAAGTAAAATGGGATTTTACGTTGATCTATTGACATGCATAAACTGTTGGGTCTCGAGGTAGGGTTGGAGATGAACCAACTCGCAGCGGAAAATCAATGAAAACCAAGAGACAATTAAAACCATGAAACAACTAACAAAGAATGGATTAACAAGAGAAAAATTCAGCACTAGTTCTTACCAAAACAAGAACACCGATTAACGAATGATTGGCTTGAGTCTCCAAGACGCCTACGTATCCACATGGGAATCAAAGCCACGTAGTTCTTCTCTTTGAGGACTCAAGAACACAAAAATGAAGGAGGAAACTAGCCAAACCCGAAATGGCCATGGAAGAGGGAGAGAAAATGTGTTTCCTATTCTTGTCTTGTGTTTGTTATGTTGAAAAAAGATGACTTAAACATAACAAAACTCATACTTGTCCAACTAAAGGCATGGGACAAGTATGGTGTCAAGTAAGGTGTAAATAGGACAAAGTATGGCAAGACAAGATTGGGTTAGGTGGTGAATCACCAACACCTTAATCCTTGTCTTGCTTACTTAGTACTAATTAATCAAGACTTGATTAATTAGTTCCATGGGCCTTGGTTGCATGGGCCTTTCATGGGCCTCTTGGAACATGGCCCGTGACCATTTCCAACGAGGTCCCGTGATTCGCTCATCGCCTCCATGCCTTCCATACCGGAAATGTCCAACATTATCCGACGCGATCAATCCCAAGACTCCAAGCCTTGTCTCGATCCGTAAAGTCCTATTCACTTACGGGCACATGACCCAAAACCCAGTTTTGGTCATGTCCCGAGACAACTCCCTTTTGGCCATTCTCCATAAATGTGTCAATGAGTTTCATCCTCCGGTGTGACCCTTAGGTTTATGCATGTCAATAGATCAACGTAAAATCCCATTTTACTTGATCCTATTTAAGTGGCAACTAACGAGACTTTAGTATTGCCTGACACTACATAACGAATCGACCCTGTCGATTCTAACCTTTCCGTCGTCCCTGTCATTATCCTTTTATCTCCGATATCCTGATTGAGATAAGGCATAGAGCCGTCATCCTTATTATTCTCAATCACCGTTCCTTGATATGTGAGATGAATGAAGATATGATACCCAGTATCATGTGCATGGCCATGCTATTCTTCCAGTCACTCTCGATCAAGTGGCCGAGAACCGATATCTTTCCCATACCTTAGTATGAGGGATAAATCCCTTAGCCGTCTTTCGTGTCACTCATGTAGCCCGTCCCCAAGCCAATCCTGGCCGTTATGGAAGCCCTGTTACGGACAACGTTAGGCTCAGGTCAAACTCAGTTGTTGACTACATAGCGATCACAAAGACTCCTAGGTCTAAGGATACATGACAAGCTACAACACTGAATATGTTCATGACTTAATCTATGGCACATATTCAGGGCGGGTCGTCCAATATCATGTCCCACATGATATCTATGATCAGACTCCGGAATCCCATTCCAATGACTAACAGAACGTAAGCCATAAAGAGCCATCTTTCATACTAGTCGCTTCTAGTGAAGCTTTGTTGACTAGGGACCCATCGAGTGTGATCTATCTCGATCTATGGTTCTATTCGCATGGTGGGCATAGATCAGAGCACACATTGATATATTACTCCAACACATAAGTAATATAAAGCCGCTTTAATTTTATTGCTAACGATGATATATACATTTGGACATTTAGGATTAAGGCCCATGAAAGGCCCATGCAACCAAGGCCCATGGAACTAATTAATCAAGTCTTGATTAATTAGTACTAAGTAAGCAAGACAAGGATTAAGGTGTTGGTGATTCACCACCTAACCCAATCTTGTCTTGCCATACTTTGTCCTATTTACACCTTACTTGACACCATACTTGTCCCATGCCTTTAGTTGGACAAGTATGGGTTTTGTTATGTTTAAGTCATCTTTTTTCAACATAACAAACACAAGACAAGAATAGGAAACACATTTTCTCTCCCTCTTCCATGGCCATTTCGGGTTTGGCTAGTTTCCACCTCCATTTTTGTGTTCTTGAGTCCTCAAAGAGAAGAACTACGTGGCTTTGATTCCCATGTGGATACGTAGGCGTCTTGGAGACTCAAGCCAATCATTCGTTAACCGGTGTTCTTGTTTTGGTAAGAGATAGTGCTGAATTTTTCTCTTGTGAATCCATTCTTTGTTAGTTGTTTCATGGTTTTAATCGTCTCTTGGTTTGTATTGATTTTCCGCTGCGAGTTGGTTCATCTCCAACCCTACCTCGAGACCCAACAAAAGAATCAATAAAGGATAGGGTGTTCAAATTAATGTCGTGGGACATGAGTCGCCACCCTCCAATCCACAATACTCGTTGTGTCATGTCGGATTTTCCCTCTGTCTAGAGGAGACGCATAACGTCGGACTACCGGTAACAACCCCTGAGGGCGCTTATTGTCGGGATTCTCGGAAACGTCTCCAAAGGACCATATGTCATAGGGAACCAAGGTATTGCTCCCGCAGGACGCATACACTCGGGTGAAATAACAAGTAACCATTCCCGCAGGGTAAACCGTCCAATTGCCCCGCAGGATCCTATATCCAATGCCCTGCAGGGTCCATAACCATTGCCCGCAGGCTCAATAATCAATGCTCTGTAGGGTCCAATAATCAATGTCTCGCAAGGTCAATCCACCGGCTATGATACTACCCCACACCGACACTTCCTTCGGTGTAGGTACCTCACCGGATACCGACTATGATACTACCCCACACCGGCACTTCCTTCGGTGTCGGTACCATATCGGATACCAAGTTATCGGCTTAGGTACTACCCCACACCAACATTCCCTTTGGTGTGGGTACCTTACATACATTACCCCACCCGAAGCGTGGGTGCCATACCGATATAGAACCTAGCTTAAGGACTCACACGTGGGTAACACACTCAAACAATCCAAAAGCAACCAACGCTTAACGAATCACAATTCCATCACAACACACCACACGAATCAATCATAATCTTACACTTACCAGTTACTTACCAACCACGACCCATCGGTCCATCGATCACCTGATTGTACCGCTTGGCACAATCGGTCATACTCGATCCCCCATTCAATCATTCAGTCATTCAAGCATTCAAGCGTTCAATCAAATACACAAATAAGCAGTCAAGCATTCAAGCGTTCAATGAAATACACAAATAAGCAGTCAATCATTCATATTTGGTCAATCGAATTATCTAGTTGCATTAGACTCTTAACTTATCCAAATTAGGCAACCAAGCATGTGAACCTAACACAACAACTAATCTGAGGGCTCATCATGGCCTCTCTACCAGTAAATCAATTCCCAAGTATCGAAAGCAAGTTACACTAGTGATTCACATCCTAAGCATGCTTACTAGACACGTCCGTTTATTAGTAAATGAAAGACACTTATTCTAGTTATTCGCGTCCTATATGCAAGTCTAGGACCCTTCCGATTTTATTAACCTAATAGGCATACTAGTATTGAAATACTCGAGGAGTTAGGACTTTCCCTATCTCGTGGTCTTCCTCTAATAACACTCTGCTGTAAATTCGATCAGTCTCTCCTCCGTTCTTCACACGGGTATCGGAGTGGTCTTCGTCTTCTCGGGCGAAGTCCAAGCTCTCGGGCGAAGTCTAGCTCCGAGTCGTTGCTGAATCCCCCTGAATCTGGCACGGTGGCTCTTGAAATCGCCGGCGGTGGTCTTGAATCGAAGAGGGAGAAGACGGGTGGAAGGTGCTTCTAGGTTCTTGGGGTTTCTGGTGCTTGGTAACGAAGCAGGAGGTGAGGAAGGAGTGGAGGAACGCTCGATTCGAGCTCCAGGACGACGAACCGAGCTGAGAGCTCCAGCGTCTCTTTGGTCCTCTCACGGGAGGCTCGGATTTGGGCTCTGAGGCGACGAGAATCGGAACAGGAGACGAGGCAAGGCAAGGTGAAGGTGGGGGGAGAGGTTGGCAAGGATGATGAAGCGAGAGGAGGCCGGTGATTGGAGAAAGATGACGAGCGGCGAGGAGCTCGCTCTGGTTTCGCAGAGAGGAAGACGAATGGGCGAGGTGAACAGTACTACGATTAGGGTTCATCCCCCTTTTATAGCCGGACCGTGCGAGCTCGCGGGTTGGGCTCGCGTAATTGGGCCGTGCGTGACGCGAATGGGCCCGAGCCGGCCCAAACCTGAGCTCGGCCAAAAACTGCTGATTCCCCCTTCTTCTTTTTTTTTTAAATTCTTTTCCAATTTACTTGTTTGCAAGAACACACCCCCACGTTTCAGTTCGCAAAATAAAACCCTTTTTAACAACGAAGTTGGTTTTACAGTCTACCCCCTTAAAAGAATTTCGTCCTCGAAATTTAAAACAGACGTACCTCAAGCGTTGAACAGGTGGGGATACTTCTCCCGGATCTCGTCCTCGCGCTCCCAGGTCGACTCAACTCCCTGGTGCCTCCACTGTACTCGTACCAAAGGGATAGTCGTCTTCCGCAAGACCTTCTCTCCCGTATCCACAATCCTGATAGGCTGCTCCTCATAGGAAACGTCATCGGCTACCTCAATGTCTGTCCACTCGATAACATGAGAGGGATCTGCGGTGTACTTCCGCAGTTGGGAAAGGTGGAAAACATTATGCACGTTCCCAAGCTGCGGTGGCAATGCTAGGCGGTAAGCCACTGCTCCAACTCTGTCCAAGATCTCAAAGGGTCCGATGAATCTCGGGGACAACTTTCCTCCTCCGCGGTTGAACCGCAATAGGCCCTTCTTCGGGCTCACCCTCATAAATACATGGTCTCCGACCGAGAACTCAAGCGGTCTGCGACGTCTGTCTGCATAGCTCTTCTGACGGCTTTGTGCGGTCTTCAACTGCTCCCTAATCACTGCGACCTTCTCAGTCGTCTCTCTGACCATATCTGGTCCAAGTAAGCTCTGATCCCGTACCTCAGCCTAACACACTGGCGACCTACATGGTCTGCCGTACAAAACCTCAAATAGTGCCATCCCAATGCTGGACTGATAACTGTTGTTGTAAGCAAACTCTGCTAAAGGTAGGTGATCCTCCCATGATCCCCGAAAGTCTAGTACACAAGCCCGAAGCATATCCTCCAAAATCTATATAGTACGCTGTGACTGTCCATCTGTTTGTGGATGATAAGTCGTGCTAAGCAGTACGTCAGTCCCCAATGCCTTCTGCAGGCTCTTCCAAAATCTGGACGTGAAACGAGGATCTCTATCAGATACAACTGATACTGGCACTCCATGAAGGCGAATAATCTCTCTAACGTATAACCGGCTCAACACATCAACCGTGTCGGTCATCCGCATGGCCAGAAAATGTGCCGACTTGGTCAGTCGGTCAACCACAACCCATATAGCATTGTTCCCCTTAGGCGACCTCGGCAACCCAAAAACGAAATCCATAGTAACATGCTCCCACTTCCACTCGGAGATCGGTAAGGGTTGTAGTAAGCCGGCGGGACGCTGATGCTCGGCCTTCACTTGCTGACAGGTGAGACAACTCGATACAAAATCGGCAACTGCTCTACGCATCCCGCTCCACCAGAACTGTCGTCGGATGTCTTTATACATCTTGGTGCCACCAGGGTGCACAGCAAGACGGGAGTGATGACACTCTCTCAACACAGTGTCCCTACAACCCCGTGTTACAAACAACCGTCCTCTATAACGGACACCCTGATCAGCACTCAACTCCCAACCCTCGATCTCAACACCGTCGGCCAGTCTCTGACGAATCCCTACCGTCTCGGCATCCTCGGTCTGTGCCTCCAACATTCGAGCAACCAAAGTGGGCTAGGCCACTAATGCACACAAGGCCATACCATCCGTGACCTCCTCTAACTCAAGTCTGAATGAGCTCAGCTCCTCCAGCATGTCCCACTCTCGGACAGCCATGCTGGCAACACAATGAGTCGACTTCCTGCTTAGGGCATCGACGACGACATTCGCCTCGCCCGGATGATAGAGCAGCTCGAAGTCGTACTCCTCAAGTAACTCCATCCATCGCCTTTGGTGCATGTTCAGGTCGCGCTGGGAAAAAATATACTTGAGGCTCTTGTGATCCGAGAACACCCTGAAACGCTCACCGTACAGATAGTGTCTCCAGCTCTTCAGGACAAATACCACTGCTACCAGCTCTAGATCATGGGTCGGGTAGTTGCGCTCATGTACCTTCAACTGCCTCGAGCCATAAGCAACTACCTTTCAGGACTGCATCAACACACAACCCAGTCCCTCGCCTGAGGCGTCACAGTACACATCATAACGTACTCCTCGCTCCGGGACAATCAACACTGGAGCGGTAGTCAATCGACCCTTTAGCTCGATAAAGGAGTGCTCACACTCATTTGTCCATAGAAACTCTACCCCCTTGCGGGTCAGTGTTGTCATAGGCGCTGCTAGACGCGAGAAGTCCTGAACAAAGCGTCGATAATACCATGCCAATCCCAGAAAGCTACGAATCTCAAACACATTCTTGGGCCTTTCCCACTTTGAAACTGCATCGACCTTCGCTGGGTCGACTAGAATACCATCTCGAGACACAACATGTCCGAGGAATTTCACCTCTGCGAGCCAGAACTCGCACTTCTCCAAGTTCCCGTACAGCTGGTGAGTACGTAACATAGTCAAGACTATCCTCAAGTGCTCCTCATGTGCCTCTTCACTAGGCGAGTAAATCAAGATCGAAAACTACGACAAACTGGTCCAGGTACGGTTTGAAAATGCCGTTCATCAAATCCATGAAGGCTGATGGCGCATTCGTCAATCTGAACGGCATCACTAGAAACTCAAAGTGTCCGTACTGTGTCCGGAAGGCGGTCTTCTCCACATCCTCCTTTCAGACTCTCAACTGGTAGTAGCCTGATCTCAGATCAATCTTGGAGAAAAATGTCGCTCCTCTCAGTTGGTCGAACAGATCATCGATCCTCGGCATCGGATAGCAGTTCTTCACCGTAACCCGGTTTAGCTTCCGGTAATCGATGCGCCACCCTTCTTATTCACGAAGAGGGCGGGTGCTCCCCACGGAGAAACACTAGGGCGGATGAAACCCTTCTCCTGCAGCTCTTCGAGTTGTCGCTTCAACTCGACTAACTCAGCTGGTGCAAACCGATATGGTGTCATCGAGATCGGCGCTGTACCTGGGATCAAGTCGATCCGGAACTCTATCTCGCGCGCTTGCGGTAAACCTGATAGCTCTTCCGGGAATACATCCATGAACTCACGCACTACTCTCGGTAGGTCTCTGCTACCCTGCACAATCTCTGTCTCAACTCCCGTACTCAAGGTGGACAGAAGGACTCCGCTCTTGCTACCCAAAACACAAGTAATGACTCGGTCGCCTGACCTCACTGTCACCTGACGTCGATAGCAATCGATCGTCGCTCGATATCTCGCGAGCCAGTCCATGCCCAAAATCACATCAAACGCCGTCATATCTAGGACGAGTAGGTCACCAATAAAGGGGCAATCCGCAACCCTAATCGCGCAATCCCAACAAACGGTCCCCAACACTAACTCTCCCGTAACTGGGGTATCCAAACAAAGGGGTCGACTCAACGTCTCCACCCGCAAACCCAAAGAAATAGCAAAGGAAGCAGATATAAATGAATGGGAAGCTCCCGTGTCAAATAGAAAAGATGCCCACGAATTATACAATAAACACGTACCCTGAGTGGCCTCATGGCCGGCGTACGGTCCATCAACTATGGCATCAGTAACTGCATAGACTCGGTCATGCCGTGCTGGTGGTCCTCCTCTCGGTGGTGATGGAAGCGCCACCTATTGTCCAGCCCTCGGCTGATGTCTCTGAACTACTGCTCCCGCCGCCTGACGCGGAGCTCTCTGAGGCTGTTTCTGACGTGGTCGGCCAGGAGGTGCCTGACGAGCCTGAGCCTGCTGAGGCCTCGGCGCGGGCGCTCCTCCAGCTCGGTCTGGGCAAGCATAGACAAGGTGCCCCTGCCGACCACACCGGTAGCATGCCCTCTCATAAACTCGTGTTCTATCTCCAACCCTCTGTGGATAATCAGTCTGTCGCTCTGCAGGTCCACTGCCTCTCGGACAGTCTCGGGCTAGGTGGCCCTGCTGCCCACACAAAGGACATAACTGTGCCACCGGGGCGAGTCCAACTGAAGCTAGAGCCCCTGCCCGGCACGTGCCTCCAGACTGAAACTGAGACTGAAAGGATCCAGAAACTCTCTATCTGCGCTGATCGCGCCTCTCAGACTGACGTAGGAAGCCACTCGTCCTCGGTCTGATCTCCCGCACTCTGGCGGTCTCTCTGAAGTGCCTCTTTATGGACAAAGCCTGATCCAGGAGTCTAGAGTACACATCGGTCCTGAAAGCGATGACCCTGTCAGCAATCGACGGGATGAGCCCGTTCTCGAATCGCCTGCAGCGACTCTCCTCTATCTGCACTAGCTCCAGTGCAAAGCGGGCCAAGGAAGTGAATCTCACTGCATACTCAGAGACGCTCAATCCTCTCTGACGCAGTTCCAGGAACTGCTGGCGTCTGTCATCTCGAATGGATCGAGGGAAATGCTGCTCCAAGAACAACCTGCTGAATAACTGATAGTCGTCCCCAACTCTGGTCTGCAGTGACTGCCACCAATAGTAGGCCTCTCCCTCGAGCTGAAATGTGGTGAATGATACTCTCAGATGTCCCTCAGATATTCCAGAGGTATCGAGGTTACGGGTAACCCGCTCCAACCAGCCTGCGGCTGATTCGGGGTCTGCTCCCCCAGAGTAGACCGGTGTGCCGAGTCTTCGAAAATCTCTGAGGGCCTGGGCCGTGGAACTGTCAAGCAGGCCTGGTCCCTCACTGGTGACTGCTGCGGCAGTAGGCACGAGCTCTGGTGCCGGTGCTGCAGTCCCCTACTGTGCGCCCATGACGGCCAGCACTGCACGGACCTGATGCGGGTGCATTTTAACACATAAAAGGGCCACAATATATCGAGTTTACATGCTTTTGGTCCCGGTTTTCTACCATATATTTAGATTTAGTATAAATAATTGTTTTCCCTGGTGTGTTCAGTGTTTCGATGGGTACTTAGCGTATTTTGAGTGTTTTGTGCATGTGGACCGTTAAGAGGGTTGATTTTGGTCGCTCCGAAATATACTCATGACTGGTCTTGTTTTATAGGTCTTGGAAAAAGGAATTTTTTGGCGTAAGAACGAGATCGATCGGAGCCCAAATGAAGCCGGAGCGAGCGAAATAGCGGGAAAGGATAAAAAAATGGAGCAGCAAACCAGATTTGGACACGTGTCCACGCCGGATTAACACCCAGCCGCCATTTCTTCCCAGCCGACACGTGTCCCAGCCGCCAGCCTCCTCTGCTCGACACGCGTCCAAGTCCAGCCGCCAAACCCCCAGCTCGCGCCACCTGTCCGCCCCAAGCTGCCGACACCTGGCCTGCTCCAGCCGCCGTTCTCCCTCTGGATGACACGTGGCGAAGCTGGCGGCGCTAGCCACCGCTATACCTTCCCTGACCGACACCTGGCGAGCCTCTCTTCCTCTTTCCAACTGCCATCTGTCCCACTCGGCTGCCCTCTCTCTGCGTGACACCTGTCCCACTCAAGGCTAACCCTATTTTGCCCTTGTGATGCGCCGCACAGAAGGATCAGCTTCAATTTTTTGGTTTTTGGACAGAGAACAGAAGGGGGAGGCGAAAGGGGTGCCGAACCAGAGAAATAGAGACCTTGAGCATTTATTTTTGATTTTCTTTTTCTTTTTCTCTCTACACACAAACAAGGATACATACATTATATAGAGTTAATTTGAGAGGAGATTTTTACAAAGAGTGTTTATTTTCTGAATTTCTTTGAGAGATTTTTGGGAACACAAGGTGGAGTTTCATTGATTGGAGAGGGATTTGAGCCAAGGGTGTCATTGTTCTTGGAGGAAATTCATCTTTAGGAGAGCTTCTTTGTGTTTCTACTCTTGGATTTGTTGCCTACACAAGAGGATCAAGGCTAGGGTTTGGAAGAAGGGGAAGAGCAACCATTTTGTCAATTTATTGTGGTGATTGTATCTAAACATTCTCTCTAAATCTTATTATGAATTCATTTACTTGTTGGTTCATCTCTATGTCATTGATTATCATGAACAACTAAACCCCCAAATTTCTAGGGTTTTGAGTGATTAGAGTAGTGATTTCCATGTTTTGAATGCTTTAAATTGTTGTGATTGTTGAATTGTTTTAGTGTTTATGATCGATTTGTGCTTAACGCTTTATCTCCCGGGTAGGCTTGGTAATTGATTTGAATTAGAATTTAACGCTTGAAAGAGGAGAATTCTAATTAGTCTAAAGTCGATCATAAATTGGATTTAAACCCTAGCTAGAACTAGCGGGGTTAATACAATTGCAATAGCTATAGTCTTGGTTGGTCGAAAGTTAGAAGTTGTCATGGAACTAAACGCTTTGGGTGTTCCTACATCGTGATTCGAAAGAACTCGGTGGTTAGATTCCATTAGGGTCCGAATCGTTCGAAAGAAGTTAGGACTAGAGTTGAGATGACTCGTTGCCTCTAAATCAAGTCTTCGTCACAACAGTCGAGTTTATTTGATTTTATGGCATGAACTCTATGAACCCGATGTCCTAGAAATTTCATCACTTGTTTCAAGATAAGAAAACTTTCTGCCTAGTTCTTTATCTTTATTATTTGCTTCTTATTCGTTATAGATTTATTTTCGAAACTTAAAAATCATATCTTTACCGAAACAGCTTAGCTACAAATTTTAAATAGTAAGTGTTTGTCTTTTGCTTTCCTGGGCTCGATATCCCGGAATTTTACTTCCGGTTACTACTTGGCGACCGGTACACTTGCCGTGTCCCGTTTCTGCGATTTAAAACCCGCAGGGCGTCAGGACCACCTCCTCTAGAGGGGTCATCTGAGTCAGCTCAGCGACTGGAGATGTCCTGGGTGGTGCCCCTGATTGTCCACCCTCAAAACTCTGGTGCTCTGTGAAAGCAGCACTCTGGGCGTCAGCTACCCTCGCCTGCTCAGAGGCAGGTGCCTGACTCGGGCCCCCAGCTGGGCGGCTCCTGGTACCTCTCGGAACGTAACCACGCGCCATGTCGTCTATTCGCCTGCACGGAATATGCACAAGTTCAGTTTCCAGTGTAGACAACAATTCGATCAATCACAAGGACGTTCCGCGCGTCACACAAAAGTCGTACAAGACCAACAACAACTTAGGCTCAGTAGATATATATAATACTTTATATATAGTCAGACAAGACCGCATCACAATGCGTCTCACACAGCAATCAGTGGTTCAATCAAATCAAACAACCAACTCCCGCAGGAGGGTTCAATCAAATTACTCCATCGACTCCCACATGAAGATTAATCTAGAGTAATTTACACAAGGCACAAGGCAACAGGCATACCCCTCAATCGGGTATCTTCCAAAACATGGGGGTCTAGTATCGTAACCGATCAATTTCGTTAAAACTTATCATTTCTTTCCTTCCCAAAGGTTCTTAACACTTTCACTTTCATTCAACCTTCATGTCGATTTCGCGTCGTTACAACCCGATTCAGGCGTCCCTGAATCTCATTGTAACAACTTGACATCCAACCATCACGCTCGACTACAGTGGCGCCCCTGAGTCAACCCGTGATAGTGCAAACATTTCGGTTCTACAGAAATTTCGGCATGACCTATTCGTGATTTCCACTAACCCTCTGCTTATGCGGGCATTTACCAATCAATTTCATAAGATAATTAGTACGCGGAGTTCTCATGCTCGGCCAAGTACACAACACAATTAATTACACAGAGTTCTCATGCTCTTCAAAGTACACAACACAATCAATACACAGAGTTCTCATGCTCTTCAAAGTACACAACACAATCAATAAACAGAGTTCTCATGCTCCCCAAAATTCTCAATACAACCGGTATGCGGAGTTCTCGTGCTCCCAAATACCACGGAGTTCTTGTCACGCCCCAATTTCAGTAAACCGAACTAGGGACGCGAACGTTTTAAAAACATAGAAACACTTGAAACCTGTTTTCATTAACTCACTTTAAAATACAAGTTTAGTTCAACAAAATAATAATTACAGCTTAAAAATACGTCCCAACACGTGGACAAAAGTACAAGGTATCCGTCACTAGACTCAAAGGACAAAACCCGGACTCCGCTCCTAGCTCCACAAGCTTCGAGAGCTCACCTAGTCCGTCCCACGAACAGTACCTGTAGGAAAAGAAGCTAGGGGTGAGCGTTCGCTCACCACCACGGATAACAGACTGACTACGGCATAATTAGCAGACAATGCCAGTGACACCAATAATACAGTCAACATCGGGGACACTGTCCCCAACCCAAGGACTCTGACTGAACATACACCCATTGTTACCTTCCTTGACCAACTCAACACCTTGACACGTAAAGTAGACCCGACACAACGATCACGACCTCTCCCAAGGACTTGAAAGAAACTACGCAACACCAAACAAGATCACAAAGGATCGCACACCAAACAAGATCACAAAGGATCGCGCACCAGCTGCTCAGTAACCTCCCTCACCAGACTCAACCTCAAACTCGTAAAGTAAAACCGACACAACAAACAATGACGACCTTCCCCAAAGACACGAACACGGATCAGGCTAGCCGAAGAATGCTCAGAACCTGCCGAGCCTCGTACGCAGTCAGGCCAGCCGAAGAATGCTCGTAACCTGCCGGGACCCGGTCACGGATCAGGCTAGCCAAAGAATGCTCATAACCTTTCAGGATCCGGACACGGAACAGGCTAGCCGAAGAATGCTCAGAACCTGTCGAGGCTCGAGTTTGGTCAGGCCAGCCGAAGAATGCTCGTAACCTGCCAAAATCCACACCACTCCCCGACACACATTCGGGTCGGGCAAACACAACCACAAACACAAGAAAGCTCAACAAACAGGCACTCAAGGCCACTCAAGACACCTCAACAGTCAAGACTCGGTTTCAACAACCCCACGGGCCATCATGGCCTCCCAAAACACAACCACTTAACTCGCGGGCTCAACAACCCCAAGACATCAATAATAACACACGGGCTCTCATGGCCACCCAAACTCAACAGCAAACCCAAGGGCTCTCATGGCCACCCAAACTCAACAACAATTAACACGGGCTCTCAAGGCCACGCAACTCAACAACAATTAACACGGGCTCTCAAGGCCACCCAACTTAACAACAATTAACACGGGCTCTCAAGGCCACCCAACTCAACAACAATAAAACGGGCTCTCAAGGCCACCCAACTCAACAACAATTAACACGGGCTCTCAAGGCCACCCAACTCAACAACAATAAAACGGGCTCTCAAGGCCACCCAACTCAACAACAATTAACACGGGCTCTCAAGGCCACCCAACTCAACAACAATAAAACGGGCTCTCAAGGCCACCCAACTCAACAACAATTAACACGGGCTCTCAAGGCCACCCAACTCAACAACAATAAAACGGGCTCTCAAGGCCACCCAACTCAACAACAATAAAACGGGCTCTCAAGGCCACCCAAGACGCCAAAATAAACAATCAACCTATGGCTTAACCCAAGCCTCCAACAGTCCTAATATCAATAGTTTCACAATCAACCTCCGGGCATGGTCATATGCCTCCAGTACTCCTAATATCAACAAGTTCACAGACAACCTTCGGGCATGGTCATATGCCTCCAGTAAATCAATTAACGCTAAGTTCTTTGCTCCTACGACACTACTAAGTGTCACATGCTTTTCTCATAATCGCTACGATCCCGTATCATGCTTTTCTAATAATTGCTACGATCCCGTATCATGCTTTTCTAATAATTGCTACGATCCCGTATCATGCTTTTCTAATAATTGCTACGATCCCGTATCATGCTTTTCTAATAATTTGATAAACCTACTCAACCCACGACACCCCGGTGTCACATGCAATTCTACTGTTAACTTTCCCCAGTCAGGGCCGAGATCCGGCTACTTTTCCCTACCTCGTATGCTTTCTCCAAAAGCGCACAATTAAGCTCCGGCGTGATCTCGATCACTCGCCTAGCCTTCCCTTTCCTCGGTCTGCAGCACGATCTAACAAGAACACAATTTTAAACTCTTTTAAGCTTGCAGGCATAAACTGAATTTTAATAAACCCGACGCCCGAAAGTAACCCCGAAAAGTACCGAACACTCTCAAACGTCCCAATTTCGTTTCTATCAGTCTTAATTAACCTCACGTGCTCCAAAGCACTAGGCGAAATCAATTTCCGAATTTTCGCGAATTAGAAACCCTAATTCCCTATTTCTCAAATCAAGACGGTAATCTACAAGGAAAGAAAATTCAATCTTTTGTTACCGATAAATAGAGCTCCAACAAATTTACCTTAGAAACCAAAATTGTTCCCTTTTTATTTTGCCTCTACAACTACCAACTCAAGATCTAATTTAGTGTTTAAAATTTCCCCGTAGTTAAAGTATAATCACTCTAGGACTTTGCTATCTCTACTGCCAAATATACAAAATAACAAAATATGGTCATAAATGCCCAAAGCCATACCTTTGATTCTTGCGCCAATCATTAAAACCCAAGTACTAATCTTCATGTGGTTGAAGTCGCTGCAACACATATTGATGCTCAAACCAATGATGTTGCCAATTGCATCAATTGTACACGGACACAGAGAATGTGGTGATGAAGAAATGATAGCTCTTGCCCTTTTTCTGCCCCTAATCGAGCCAAGGAGTTCTCTGTCCAAGAGTTGTCTCCACTGAAGCCAAAGAAAAGGAAACAATAGCTCTTCTGCTCAATCCATTGAGCTGCCGCCGTCTCCAACAAAATAACCAGATCCCCGTTGTTGTCTTCCCTTTTATTTTGTTCAACAATACCTAACACCACCATTTGTGTGACATGTGGCAAGTGGGTCCCACCTCTTTAAAAAAAAATATCTTTGTAGATATTTTTCTGTCAGATTCGCGAAATTCGGTCGTCTCGGGTCCCGAACGGGTTCATTTTCCAAGAAATTACGAAACTTCACGGGCTATAAGGAAACTGGTCAACTAAGACCGCTGCGACGACGGCTAAGCTTTTCGGATCCAAAACGGTCCTCGAATGGACCAAAACGTCGCTCGGTTGACTTTTCCAACGAAAAGTCAACATTTCCCGAATTGATCAGAAAGTTGCCCTGAGTCCCCCGGAACTCACTTTGGTCGATAACGGGGTCAACTTAAGTCCGGTATGACCCTCGAGGTCCAATTTCGGTTCAATTCAGTGTCTGCTCAAAAATTTTAAATTTTCCTGTTTTTCGCAGGTTTGACTGGCGTTGACCGGAAGTGGTTATTACAGTTCTCGTGCTCCCAAAATTTTCAATACCATCGGTATGCGGAGTGCTCGTGCTCCCAAATACCACGGGGTTCTCGTGCCCCACCAAAATTCTCAATACAATCAATACATGGAGTTCTCGTGCTCCAGAACAGTGGTCACTTAAACAAGTCAACAATTGAATAAGACCATACTTCAACTTGAAAATTTTAGAAACGAGCCACCAAAATGGCAACACCACCAACAATTGACCTACTTTACAACGAATGCATAGCGGGTCGATCATTTCCCGTTAATCCAATTCCAATCTCAACTGTTCGGCTTCACCGATCACTAGGGAGAGGATGCCAACCAAGCAATGCAATCATTGTAGTGTAAAAGATTCCACTTAAACAACATTAAAGCAATTCACAACTCGTGTCGTTCCAACTCTCCGCATCAATGTTTCCAAATTGCGTCACTGAGTGTCACGACTTAGGCTTCCTAACTCTACCCATCTAATTGACGTCGGTCCGAGATTTGAAAAACACATTCAGAAATAAACCTGTTTCAAATGAAACCAGGCTCTAATACCAAATTGTCACGCCCCAAACCCGGTTGTTGACCGGACTCGAGACGTAACTTAAGAGAAAGCAATTATAATAATAAAAGACATAAAACCAAATAAGTATCCGGCTTTAATACAGTAAAAAGTCTCCAAATCACCACTTATAAAGTCATCCTCCAACAAAAGGGTTTACAAAAGTCATAATAGTTCTTTAACAAAAGTTCAAGACTACAAAATAAAGACCAACGTCTCTAGGAACCCGGACCCTAGAAGCTCCCGAGCCTCGAGTCCACTAGTCATCACGCAAACCTGTAAAACAGTCATAAACAGATAGGGGTGAGCTTACGCTCAGTAGGGAAAATGCATAACCAGGTCACCCTTTTAGTTTAACAAAAAGGCCTTCACAGTTTTAGTTCGGATCTCAAATACAAATAATTGCGAATATGTTGAAAAGCAGGAGTAATACGAGTGTTTAGCAATCACAAAGAGTCAACAATAATCATAAGAAAATAACGTTATAAATGCATTTCTTAAAGAATCAATAAAGGATAGGGTGTTCAAATTAATGTCGTGGGACATGAGTCGCCACCCTTCGATCCACAATACTCGTTGTCTCATGTCGGATTTTCCCTCGGTCCAGAGGAGACACTTAACGTCGGACTACCGGTAACAACCCCTGAGGGCGCTTATTGTCTGGATTCTCGGAAACGTCTCCAAAGGACCATATGTCATAGGGAACCAAGGTATTGCTCCCGCAGGACGCATACACTCGGGTGAAATAACAAGTAACCATTCCCGCAGGGTAAACCGTCCAATTGCCCCGCAGGATCCGATATCCAATGCCCTGCAGGGTCCATAACCATTGCCCGCAGGCTCAATAATCAATGCTCTGTAGGGTCCAATAATCAATGTCTCGCAAGGTCAATCCATCGGCTATGATACTACCCCACACCGGCACTTCCTTCGGTGTAGGTACCATACCGGATACCAACTATGATACTACCCCACACCGGTACTTCCTTCGGTGTAGGTACCGTATCGGATACCAAGTTATCGGCTTAGGTACTACCCCCACACCAACATTCCCTTTTGTGTGGGTACCTTACAGACACTACCCCACCCGCAGCGTGGGTGCCATACCGATATACAAGCTAGCTTAAGGACTCACACGTGGGTAAAACACTCAAACAATCCAGAAGCAACCAACGCTTAACGAATCACAATTCCATCACAACACACCACAAGAATCAATCATAATCTTACACTTACCAGTTACTTACCAACCACGATCCATCGGTCCATCGATCACCTGATTGTACCGCTTGGCACAATCAGTCATACTCGATCCCCCATTAAATCATTCAGTCATTCAAGCATTCTAGCGTTCAATCAAATACACAAATAAGCAGTCAAGCATTCAAGCGTTCAATGAAATACACAAATAAGCAGTCAATCATTCATATTTGGTCAATCAAATTATCTAGTTGTATTAGACTCTTAACTTACCCAAATTAGGCAACCAAGCATGTGAACCTAACACAACAACTAATCCGAGGGCTCATCATGGCCTCTCTACCAGTAAATCAATTCTCAAGTATCGAAAGCAAGTTACACTAGTGATTCACATCCTAAGCATGCTTACTAGACACGTCCGTTTATTAGTAAATGAAAGACACTTATTCTAGTTATTCGCGTCCTATATGCAAGTCTAGGACCCTTCCGATTTTATTAACCTAATAGGCATACTAGTATTGAAATACTCGAGGAGTTAGGACTTTCCCTACCTCGTGGTCTTCCTCTAATAACACTCTGCTGTAAAGTCGATCATTCTCTCCTCCGTTCTTCACACGGGTACCGGAGTGGTCTTCGTCTTCTCGGGTGAAGTCCAAGCTCTCGGGCGAAGTCTAGCTCCAAGTCGTTGCTGAATCCCCCCGAATCTAGCACGGTCGCTCTTGAAATCGTCGGCGATGGTCTTGAATCGAAGAGGGAGAAGACGGGTGGAAGGTGCTTCTGGGTTCTTGGGGTTTCTGGTGCTTGGTAACGAAGCAGGAGGTGAGGAAGGAGTGGAGGAACGCTCGATTTGAGCTCTAGGACGACGAACCGAGCTGAGAGCTCCGGCGTCTCTTTGGTCCTCTCACGGGAGGCTCGGATTTGGGCTCTGAGGCGACGAGAATCGGAAAAGGAGACGAGGCAAGTCAAGGTGAAGGTGGGGGGAGAGGTTGCCAAGGATGATGAAGCGAGGGGAGGCCGATGATCGGAGAAAGAGGACGAGCGGCGAGGAGCTCGCTCTGGTTTCGCAGCGAGGAAGATGAAGGGGAGAGGTGAACAGTACTACGATTAGGGTTCAGCCCGCTTTTATAGCCGGACCGTGCGAGCTCGCGGGTTGGGCTCGCGTAATTGGGTCGTGCGTGACGCGAATGGGCCCGAGCCGGCCTAAACCCGAGCTCGGCCCAAAACTGCTGATTCCCCTTTTTTTTAAAATTCTTTTCCAATTTACTTGTTTGCAAGAACACACCCCCACGTTTCAGTTCGCAAAATAAAACCCTTTTTAACAACGAAGTGGGTTTTACACTAACGCCTTTGTAAAGGTTGGAACTTGTGATAGTATGTGATTTGTTTTACGCGTGTCGTAAGCTCTATTGCTTTGCCTCAGTGATCTGGGATGCCTATGGTTGAGATCAAGGTTGGTCTAACGAGCGATGATCGAATCGCCATGAATCGGTTGTTGAGTAAACCTTTTGTTTAATTGTGTTGCTACAGTGTTAGGCAGTTTCATGATTCATCAATTTGAAATATTGATTTGCTCAATTGATTGAATTGTTGAGGTGTTGACTTCTTGACTTATTGATGTGTTAAACTGTTTAAGAGTGAAATTGCTGGAGTTTTGACTCGGTTAAGATGTTGACTGTCCCTTAAGGATTAAGGCTGGAATGATAATCCTATTTGATGGCTAGTGAATAAAGGGTAGAAACCCGGGTGGTACTGCGGTACTTTACTGATAAGGTATACTTTGCTGAGCACGAGAACTCTTGAATTGTGTACTTGATGAGCATGAGAACTCTGTGTACCGAATACCTTGTGAAATTGACTATTAATGGTCCCGCTTAAGCGGAAGGTTAGTGGAAAATACGAATAGGTCATGCCGAAATTTCTGTAGATCTGAAATGTTTGCACTATCACGGGTTGGCTCAGGGGCACCACTGTAGTCGAGCGTGATGGTTGGATGTCAAGTTGTTACAATGATATTCGGGGACGCCTTAATCGGATTGTAACGACGCGAGATCGACATGAAGGTTGGATAAACGTTAAAATGTTGAGAACCTGTGGAAATGAAAGAAATTCTAAGTTTTGATGAAATTGATCGTGTTACGATACTAGACCCCACGTTTTGGGAAGATACCCAATTGAGGGGTATGCCTGTTGCCTTGTGCCTTGTGTGAATTACTTGAGATTATTCCTCTTGTGGGAGTTGATTGAGTGATTTGATTGAATCCTCCTGTGGGAGTTGATTGATTGATTGACTGAATCGCTGATTGCTGTTGTGAGACGCATTGAGATGCGGCCTTGTCTGTCTATATATAAAGTATTATATATATATATATATCTACTGAGCCTAAGTGTTATTGGTCTTGTACGACCCTTGTGGGACGCACGTGAACGTCCTTGTGTTGATCGAATCGTTTGTTCTAAAATGGAAACTGAACATGTGCGTTATCCGTGCAAGCAGATAGACGACATGCCTCGTATGTACGTTCCGAGAGGTACTAGGAGCCGCCTAGCTTGGGGCCCGAGTCAGATACCTGCCTCTGAGCAGGCAAGAGCAGTTGACGCCCAGGGTGCTGCTTTTACAGAGCACCAGAGTTTTGAGGGTGAACCATCAGAGTTACCACTCAGGACATCTCCAGTCGCTGAGCCGACTCAGACGACCCCTCTAGAGGAGGTTGTTCGTGCAGTGCTTGCCGCCGTGAGCGCGCAGTAGGGTACTGCAGCACCGGCACCAGAGCCCGTGCCTACTGCCGCAGCAGTCACTAGTGAGAGGCCAGGCCAGCTTGACAGCTTCACGGCCTAGGCCCTCAGGGATTTTCGTAGACTCGGCAAGCCGGTCTACTCCGGGGGAGCAGACCCCGAGGCTGCCGCAGGCTGGTTGGAGCGGGTTACCCGCAACCTCGATACCTCTAGAGTATCTGAGTGACATCTGAGAGTATCCTTCGCTACATTTCAGCTCGAGGGAGAGGCCTACTATTGGTGGCAGTCAGTGAAAACTAGTGTTGGGGATGACTATCAGTTATTCAGCAGGCTGTTCCTGGAGCAGTACTTCCCTCGATCCATTCGAGATGACAGACGCCAGTAGTTTATGGACTTGCGTCAGAGAGGACTGAGCGTCTCTGAGTATGTAGTGAGATTTATTTCCTTGGCCCGCTTCGCACCAGAGCTGGTCCAGACCGAGGAGAGTCGATGCAGGCGATTCGAGAACGGGCTCATCCCGCCGATTGCTGACAGGGTCATCGCTTTCAGGACAGATGTGTACTCTACACTCCTGGATCAGGCTTTAGCCATAGAGAGGCACTTCAGAGAGACCGCCAGAGTGCGGGAGATCAGGTCGAGGCCGAGTGGCTTCCTACGACAGTCTGAGAGGCGCGACGAGCGCAGACGGAGAGTTTCTAGATACTTTCAGTCTCAGTTTCAGTCAGGAGGCATGCGCCGGGCAAGGGCTGTAGCTTCAGTTGGACCCGCCCCGGTGGCACATCTATGTCCTCTGTGTGGGCAGCATGGCCACATGGCCCGAGACTGTCCGAGGGGCAGCGGACCTGTAGAGCGACATATTGATTATCCACAGAGGTTTGGAGATAGACAGCGGGTTGATGAGAGGGCATGCTACCAGTGTGGACGATAGGGGCACCTTTCCCATGTTTGTCCTGATCGAGTTGGAGGAGCGCTCGCGCCGAGACCTCAACAGGCTCAGGCTCGTAAGGCACCTCTTGGCCGACCACGGCAGGCGGCGAGAGCAGCAGTTCAGAGACACCAGCCGAGGGCTGTACAGCAGGTGGCACTTCCACCACCACCGAGAGGAGGACCACCGGCACGACAGGGCCGAGTTTATGCAGTTACTGATGCCAGAGTTGAGGGGTCGTACGCCGGCCATGAGGCCACTCAGGGTACGTGTTTATTGTATAATTCGTGGCATCTTTTCTATTTGACACAGGAGCTTCCCATTCCTTCATCTCTTCTTATTTTTCTATTTCTTTGGGTTTGCGGGTGGAGACGCTGAGTCGACCCCTTTGTTTGGATACCCCTGTTACTGGAGAGGTAGTGTTGAGGACCATTTGTCGGGATTGCGCGATTAGGGTTGCGGATTGCCCCTTTATTGGTGACCTACTCGTCCTAGATATGACGGTGTTTGATGTGATTTTGGGCATGGACTGGCTCGCGAGATATCAAGCGACGATCGATTTCTATCGACGTCAGGTGACAGTCAGGTCAAGCGACCGAGTCATTACTTGTGTTTTGGGTAGCAAGAGCGGAGTCCTTCTGTCCGCCTTGACTACGGGTGTTGAGACAGAGATTGTGCAGGGTAGCAGAGACCTACCGAGAGTAGTGCGTGAGTTCATGGATGTATTCCCGGAAGAGCTATCAGGTTTACCGCAAGCACGCAAGATAGAGTTTCGGATCGACTTGATCCCAGGTACAGCGCCGATCTCGATGACACCATATCGGTTTGCACCAGCTGAGTTAGTCGAGTTGAAGCGACAACTCGAAAAGCTGCAGGAGAAGGGTTTCATCCGCCCTAGTGTTTCTCCGTGGGGAGCACCCGCCCTCTTCGTGAAGAAGAAGGGTGGTGCATTGAGGATGTGCATCGATTACCAGAAGTTGAACCAGGTTACGGTGAAGAACCGCTATCCGATGCCGAGGATCGATGATCTGTTCGATCAACTGAGGGGAGCGATATGCTTCTCCAAGATTGATCTGAGATCAGGCTACTACCAGTTGAGGGTGCGAAAGGAGGATGTGGAGAAGACCGCATTCCGGACACGGTACAGACACTTGGAGTTTCTAGTGATGTCGTTCGGATTGACGAACGCGCCAGCAGCCTTCATGGATTTGATGAATGGCATTTTCAGACCGTACCTGGACCAGTTTGTCGTAGTATTTGTTGACGACATCTTGATTTACTCGCCTAATGAAGAGGCACATGAGGAGCACTTGAGGATAGTATTGACTTTGTTATGTACTCACCTACTGTACGGGAACCTGGAGAACTGCGAGTTCTGGCTCGTAGAGGTGAAATTCCTCACACATGTTATGTCCCGAGATGGTATCCTAGTCGACCCAGCGAAGGTCGATGTAGTTTCAAAGTGGGCGAGGCCCAAGAATGTGTTTGAGATCCGTAGCTTTCTGGGATTGGCAGGATATTATCGACGCTTTGTTCAGGACTTCTCGCATCTAGCAGCGCCTATGACAGCACTGACCCGCAAGGGAGTAGAGTTTCTATGGAAAGATGAGTGTGAGCACTCCTTTACCGAGCTAAAGGCTCGATTGACTACCGCTCCAGTGTTGATTGCCCCGGAGCGAGGAGTAGATTATGATGTGTACTGTGACGCCTCAGGCGAGGGACTGGGTTGTGTGTTGATGCAGTCCGGGAAGGTAGTTGCTTATGGCTCGAGACAGTTGAAGGTACATGAGCGCAACTACCCGACCCATGATCTAGAGCTGGCAGCAGTGGTATTTGCTCTGAAGAGCTGGAGACACTATCTGTACGGTGAGCGTTTCAGAGTGTTCTCGGATCACAAGAGCCTCAAGTATATTTTCTCCCAGCGCAACCTGAACATGCTCCAAAGGCGATGGGTAGAGTTACTTGAGGAGTACGACTTCGAGCTGCTTTATCATCCGGGCAAGGCGAATGTCGTCGTCGATGCCCTGAGTAGGAAATCGACTCATTGCATTGCCAGCATGGTTGTCCGAGAGTGGGACATGCTGGAGGAGTTGAGCTCATTCAGAAATGAGCTAGAGGAGGTCACGGATGGTATGGCTTTATGTGCATTAGTGGCTCAGCCTACGTTGGTTTCCGGGTGTTGGAGGCACAGGCCGAGGATGCCGAGACGGCAGGGATTCGTGAGAGACAGGTAGGCGGTGTTGAGATCGAGGGTTGGGAGTTGAGTGCTGATCAGAGTATCCCTTATAGAGGACGGTTTTTTGTACCACGAGGTTGTAGGGACACTGTGTTGAGAGAGTGTCATCACTCCCGTCTTGCTGTGTACCCAGGTGGCACCAAGATGTATAGAGACATACGACGACAGTTCTGGTAGAGCGGGATGCGCAGAGCAGTTGCAGATTTTATTTCGGGGTGCCTCACCTGTCAGCAGGTGAAGGATGAGCATCAACGTCCCGCCGGCTTACTACAACCCTTACCGATCTCCGAGTGGAAGTGGGAGCATGTTACTATGGACTTCGTTTCTGGAATACCGAGGTCTCCGAAAGGGCGTGATGCTATTTGGGTTGTGGTTGATCGACTGACCAAGTCGGCACACTTTCTGGCCATGCGGATGACCGACAATGTTGATGTGTTGAGCCGGTTATACGTTAGAGAGATTATTCGCCTTCATGGAGTACCAGTGTCAGTCGTATCTGATAGGATCCTCGTTTCACGTCCAGATTTTGGGAGAGCCTGCAGAAGGCATTGAGGACTGAGGTGCTGCTTAGTACAACTCATCACCCACAGACAGATGGACAGTCAGAGCGCACTATACAGATTTTGGAGGATATGCTTCGAGCTTGTGAACTGGACTTTCGGGGGTCATGGGAGGATCACCTACCTTTAGCAGAGTTCGCTTACAACAACAGTTATCAGTCTAGCATTGGGATGACACCATTTGAGGCTTTGTACGACAGACCATGTAGGTCGCCCGTGTGTTGGGCTGAGGTAGGGGACCGGAGTTTACTTGGGCCAGATATGGTCAGAGAGACGACCGAGAAGGTCGCATTGATTAGAGAGCGGTTGAAGACCGCATAAAGTCTCCAAAAGAACTATGCAGGGAGACGACGCAGACCGCTTGAGTTCTCAGTCGGAGACCATGTATTTTTGAGGGTGAGTCCAAAGAAGGGCCTATTGCGGTTTAACCGCGGTGGAGGCAAGCTGTCACCGCGATTCATTGGACCATTTGAGATCTTGGATAGAGTTGGAGCCGTAGCTTATCGGTTAGCATTGCCACCGCAGCTTGGGAACGTGCATAACATTTTCCATGTTTCCCAATTGCGGAAGTACAAGGCGGATCTCTCTCATGTTATCGAGTGGGCAGACGTCGAGGTAGCCGATGATGTCTCTTACGAGGAGCAGCCCGTCAGGATTGTGGATACGGGAGAGAAGGTCTTGCGGAAGACCACTATCCCTCTAGTACGAGTACAATGAAAGCACCAGGGAGCAGACTCGACCTGGGAGCGAGAGGACGAGATCCGGGTGAACTACCCCCACCTGTTCGACCTTTGAGGTACATTGTTTTTTTTTTAATTTCGAGGACGAAATTCTTTTAAGGGGGGTAGATTGTAAGAACCGCCCTGGGTCGATCCCGGTTGAACCGGTGAATTCTAGACAAGTTTGACTCTCAGCCGGAAAAGTCAATCGATGACTCGGGAAGTCATTCGGGACCTTTCCGGGGCTCAAAAAGCTTAGCCGTCATCACGGTTAGCTTAGTTGGGACGTTTCCTTCAGTTTGACTGTAATATTGGTTAGGTCAAATTTCGGTCAAACTTGGATTTTTTATCGGTTGTTTTCCGATATAATCTTGGAAGGATGGAAATTTAATTAAATGAAAGTGACCCCACATGACACTTGGCATGTTTGGCTTGGAGGATGAAAAAGGGACTTCAATTGACCCTTATACCCTCCCAACTTACCTTTTAAAGGATAAGACCTTAAGGGCTTTTAAATAAATTGACACAATAGGTCATTTAAAGCAACATGAGCACACAACTCAGCTCATTACTTGTAGCAGCCGAAATTCATCAAGGGAGAGAAGAAGAGAGAGCTTCATTTCTTGAGGAAGAAGAAAGAGAGGAAAGCTAGCATTTTAGAGCTTGTTCTTGATCATTTCTCCTCCATTTTCCTTCCATCTTCTTCATCTCAACTTCCTAGAGGTATGAATGTTCTTAACTCTCCATTTCATCCACTTTTCAATTTGGGTTTTGTGGTTATTTGGCTTGAAGTTGAAGAACTAGCTATTTTGATTGTTGATTGGAGAAGAATTAGTGAAGTTAGGTTGTTTGGATTGTTTTTGGTTGAAGCTTTGATGAACCCATTGAGGGTGTTGATGATTGGAGACTTTTGATGGTTATTTTGGAGTTGTATGGAGCTGGAAATGGAGTTTGTGGAGTGATTTTCGTGGAATCCGAACTGGGGAAGAAGGGGGAAGGCTCTGGTCAGGTCTGGCACGGAACGTGACCCGGACCGGGCCATGTGCCGGCACGGTAGGCCGCACAGAACGGGCCAGGTACCGGCACGGTGCGCGGCGCGGAACGGACGAGAGTCCGGCACGGTACCTCACACGGTCCGTGTCAGACTCCGGGCCGGTGCGTCGCACGGTACGTGCTGGTTACCGGGCCGGTCTATGATACAGTCCGTGCCAGGTTCCGGCACGGCCTGTGACACGGTCCGGGCTGCCTTCCAGAACAGATTCCCAGACCCAAAACCTTTCCTTTTTAGCCCATTTCGATTCCTAAATCATTTCTTTGACCTTGTTTCCATTATTTGAGGACTGTTCTGTATTTTTGGTTGAGGAGCACTCCGTTGGGTTACTAATTTTGGTATTATTGAGGTCCAAGACCGTGAGACCGAGCTCGAAAGGAGGGAAGGCCTTGGAACCGAGCTAGAAGGACGAAGACCACTCCGGAACTCGTGTGAAGAACGGAGGAGAGGCTAATCGAACTTTACAACAGAGTGTTATTAGAGGAAGACCACGAGGTAGGGAAAGTCTTAACTCCTCATTTAAATAACGCTTAGTATGCCCATTAGGTTAATAAAATTGGAAAGGTACTAGAATTGCATATAGGATGCGAATAACTGGAATAAATGTCCTTCAATTATTAATAACCGGATGTGTCTAGTAAGCATGCTTAGGACGGAAGTCACTAATGTAGCTCGCTTTCAATACTTGGGAATTGATTTACTGGTAGAGAGGCCGAGATGAGCCCTCGGATTAGTTGTGTTAGCTTCACATGCTTTGTTTGCTAGTCATTAGGATACTCAAGAGTTTAATGAAAGTAGATTGAAGGGTAAACTTCATCCCACTACCCTAAAAAAAGTTAAACTCCAACCCACTACCCTAACGAAAGTTAGTTGCATCCCACTACCCTAACTTTCAATTTAGTGTCAAATAAGTACCCAACCCCTTACGGCGTCAGTTTTTGGACGGAAAAGGTTGGCATGTGCCTCGCATGTACACTAAGTGATGCGGAAAGACGGATTTACCCTCCTATCTCTTCAGCTTCCTTTACTGAATCAAACACTCACTCTTCTCAATCACTCTTAGACACACGCGACACTCAGACACGACACGAAGACGACGACGACGAGCAGGAGCGAGGACGAAGGAGGAGGTTGCAGACTTGTAGAATCTTGGCGCGCGTTTCTATGCAGAATACGAACCTGGTTGTTGCTTCGATGGGGAGAGTAAGTTTCCGATTCTAGGGTTTATTAATTTGTAGTTAGGGTTTTGATTTCTGAGTTAGGGTTTTGATTTATGAGTTCCTAGGGTTCCTTACTTGATTAAAGGTTTCGTATTTTATAGTTAGGGGTTAATTTCTGAGTTTCGTTTGAATGTGGCCTTGTTATTGCGACTGTTTGCAGAAACGTGGGGGAAGAAAAGAACCACCAATGAGTTGTCCTGAGTCAAACCCGTTTCTTCAGCCTCCAATTTGTGTAGAAATGAATTATGGGGGAAAGTTTGTGGGATCCGATAATAGGTACGAAGGGGGTTCTGTTAAAGTCTTCCTTGTAAGTGAAGATGAATGCAGCCTCTTCAAGCTCACTGCCTTAGTGCACGATGCAGGACGTGAGCCCACTAGTACCCTGCATTATAAGGAAAAAAATCTAGTTAGGACTATGGAAAATGATAAGTTTGTAGCTATATGGTTGAAGAAGTATAAAGAGTCTAGGGCAGCTAGGAAGTTGTACATAATAGATGGAGATGCACCATTACATGTGGTATCTCATAGTGGGGTGATTTTGGGAGGTAGTGAGGCTAAGAGTAATGGGACAATAGGGTTACAAGTCATGAAGCCAAAGGAGAGGAAGAAATTATACGAAGATGAGAATGAATATTTCTTGAGGCGTGGTCTGATTAAAATGTTAAAGTGTGGCCACAAGCTAGACAAATTCTGCATGTTGGATGGAAGGAGGATTATTCAGGAGCTGCCAAGTGACAATGAGGATGATGTTTATCACGGTCAGAGGTCATTTAGTTATTTGATGGGTATAAAAGTGTTTAATTCTTTGGTGATCAGTAATTACCTTGTTAAGTGTATGAAATCTGTTATGTGATCATTACTATCCTTTATGATGTAGGTATATCTGATGATGAAGATGAAGATGAGTACGAGGATGATGATATGGGTATGTGCATGAAATTGTAATAGATTGACTAGGTTTGTAAGTTATTTACATGAGTTTGTTATTTGTAGGCCATGACTATGAAGAGAAGGAGGGTAATGGACAACCATACCATGGCAGTGATGATGACCATGTGGAGGATGGTGATGTTGAGCATGTGGAGGAAGCTGATGTTGATCATGGTGATGATCATGTGGAGGATGAGGATGAGGAGGACATGGTGTATGTAGACACAGCCCATTGGGATGCTGAATTGGGTATGTTATTGAAAGTAGACAAATTTAATTAGTAAGTATTTGGTTGGTTCTGACATCACTTGGTTATGTGTAGGAAATGAAGATGAGGAGCAGGAAGGACATGGACAAACAGACCATGGGGAAGCTGATTTGGGTATGGATTTGCAAATTAGTTATAACTTGGTGTTGTCCTTTAATGTTTAGTTAATGTTGCAGTTGTTATTCATTTCCCCCTTTTTGTTGTAGAAAATGTACATTCTGAAAGAGGCAACGATGAAGAGGATGTTGCTGAGGAACCAAACACAAAGGGGAAGGAGCCAATGGAGTGTGATGTCACTGATGATGTCCCTGGGACAGAAACAGAAGGTCAAACTGATCAAATGAAGGATGACGAAGAACTGACTGCAGCAGGAACGTAAGAGGAAATGCAAGGCACCATTGGAGGATGATGTTGATGGCCATGAAGGCATACCTGAGGCTGAGGATATGAACATATTTATAAATGAGGGTAGTGATGATGCTGAGGGTGGTGCAATGGGCAATCATGAGGCAGATGATTTAGGTAATTCAGTATTACTATTACAAATATTTATGGTGATTGACAAATGAATGCTAACAATGTGTTGTTGTGTGTGTGTTGTTGTGTGTAGGAGATGAAGATGAGAATCTGGATGCTCGTCAATATCCAGATTGGCTTAAGCTAGGGGAGTATGATAGTGATGGGGATAGGGTTCATGGGAGCCCAGGATGGAAGGATGCCGTGGAGGGTGAAAAAGATGCAGGGCATCCCTCAAATTCTTATTTGGAGGAAATAATAGACGTTGAGGTGGAGTCTGAGGATGAGGATGATGATCAAATAGAAGAAGTGGATGCTACACATACGCTGGACCCCAGGTGGGTAGATGGGCGTAGGGTGTGGGACTTGAAAGATCTGAGGAAGAAGATACCAATGGGTATAGGGCAGCTATTCAAGAATGCAGAGGCATTCAGGAAGTTGTTCCTTGCATACGCTGTGAAGCAAGGATGGTAGTTCCGTTGGAAGCGGAATGAGAAGAGAAAGGTTGCTGCAATGTGCAAGATCAAGCGTTGTCAGTTTTGGTGTTGGGCTGGATCGTACAAGAAGACAGATGTGCTGGAGATAAGGAAATGAGATCCTCATCTCAAATATTGTCCAAGGAAATTGGGGAAGAAGGCTATTAGTGCAGACTTCTTAGCACAAAGGTTTGCTAAGGAGATTCTGTAGTCTCGGACAATGGACAAGGAGGGTTTGGCAGCTCTTATACAGGATAAGCTCAATGTCAAAGTCAGCACGACGATGTTGTACCGTACACTGAAGAGAGCAAGGTTTCAGACAGAAGAATACCTGGCTGCACAGTACGAGGACTTGTACACGTACTGTGAGGTGCTTCGTAGGTCCAATCCAGGTAGTAAGGCGGTGTTGAATGTAGAGCACGGCGTGTACCCACCCGATCCTGCTAGTAAACCTCGGTTTTTTAGGATGTACATTCGATATCAGGCTCAAAAGGATGGATTCCTTGCTGGCTGTAGGCCAATAGTTGGGGTTGATGGCTGCCATCTGAAGGGAAGGTTTGGTGGGCAACTACTCTCGGCCGTGGGATTCGATGCCGATGGAGGGATGTTTCCACTAGCATTTGCTATTGTGGAGCAGGAGAACAAGCAGTCTTGGAGATGGTTTTTAGAACAATTCTTTGAAGACTTTGGGACGGATCAGTTAAGGCATTGGGTGTTCATCACCGATAGGCAGAAGGTATGCATAATAATGTGTTTTCAGATTAGTCTGTTCAGATTAGTACCTAGGCAGCATGTATGTTTAGTTATTCCAGATTAGTACCTAAACAATTTCTTAGGTTTGCTCTCAGTAGTTTACTGTTATTTCACATTAATACCTATATATTATGCCTTTTCAGAATAGTACCTATAACCACTATTGTCTGTGTCGACAGGGGTTGGTGTCACTTGTCAAGGAGTGACTGCCTAACACGGAACACCGCTTTTGCTCGAGGCACCTGTATGAAAACTGGTACCTCAAGTTCAAGTCGGTGGAATTGGACACCCTACTGTACGGATGTGCGAAGGCGTCTTCTGTTGAGAGATTTGAGCAGAGAATGGAGGAGATGAAGCTGCTGAATGTAGATGCATACAATTGGTTACGGGCTATTGACCCAACAGGTTGGTCGAAGGCTTTTTATTCTAGTAGGGCCACATCTGATATACAAGTGAACTCGATGAGTGAATGTTTCAATAATTGGGTGAGGAAGGGTAGGTCTAAGACTGTTTTAGATCTGTGTGAGTTTATTAGAATTAAGTTGATGAAGATGTTCTTCAAAAGGTCTCACAAATTCCTTGACCTTAAAACCCAACTCACACCCTATGCAGTTAGTATATTAGATGAGAACAAAATCAAGAGTGCAAAGTGTGAGGCTATAAACAGTGAGGACTTACTGTTCGAGGTTAAGGAGGGAGATATGAACTACGTTGTGGACATAATTCAAGAAACATGTTCATGTAGGTCTTGGCTTTTAACGGGGATACCTTGTAGGCATGCAATTTCTTGTTTTGTAGTGCATAGGCTAGAACCAGAGGAGTATGTGAGCACATATTATTGGGTCAAGACATACAAAACCATTTACTCACACTCTGTGAAGCCCGTACCAAGTAGGGATCAATGGCCAATCATCACTCACTACCCAAAGGTTTTACCACCTATTGTGCACATCCCACCCGGTAGACCTAGGACAAGGAGGGTGAAGTCAAAGGCAGAACAACTGATTTCCAAGGCTAAGGGTAAATCAAAGGTGCTGAAGTGTTCTGTTTGTGGAATCACCGGTCATAACGCAAGAACCTGTTCTGCAAAGGACCATGGTGAGAGTACAGCTAAGAGAAAGGTACGACAGGGCAAGAAATCAGGCTTCACTACGACTGAAGATGAATTAGCAGATCTGATGGAGAAGAGGAAAGAAAAGGCCGAGGAGATCTTAAAAAAAGGCGAAAGAGAGAGTGCACAAAGGATGAAATTGAAAGCAAGAGACTAGCTGCACTTGAAAGGTTGAAGAAGAGGGGAAAACATACCCAAGAAGAAGGACCAGCCACAACAGCTACTGTCGGTAGTCAAACCGGTGCTCCTACGACAACAAAAGAAGCGTATGGTATTGGGTTAGCTCAATCTGAGCTCAACAAGCAAAGACAGACAAATCAGGTATGAAATCGTTACCTTACTTCAATTGTTTTCTCAAATATTTCTCAACTCTTGAAATAGTTTCTGACATCTTGATCTGGTTGTGGTTGAGCATGTGTAGAGGCCTTTTGTCTCTCTGCAAGGTCAAGGAGCTGGGTCAAGAATCACTGAAGATGCTCAATTTGTGATCCCCCAAGCTGCTGGAACAAGAGGCAGAGGAAGGGGGCAGTGCGAGGCCGAGGAAGAGGAAGAGGAAGAGGAAGAGAAAGAGGACCTCCAAGACAATCCACATCTAGCCAAGCCTCTGCAGCATCATCTCCTCGTTGGAAACCTTAGGGTTTACTGTCTTTATTTTGGGTTTGTGTGTAGGAACATGTGGTCTTTTGGGAACTAGTTAATTTGGACTTTTGTGGTGGTTGGACAAATAATTAATGTGCAAAGTAGGTTGTGCACATGTATGATGGGGACATGGATGCTTTTTTGTGTAAGGCTTTACAACCTTTTGCTTTTGGTTGTTGAACATGTGAATTGTAAATCCCTTTGGTAACATTGGATGCTTGTCAATTTATTTCATAGGTAATGGTTCCATAATTTTTTTACTGTAACTATGCATTCCAATTTACCATACTACAGGTTTTCAAACCCAAGAACAAATGGGTCATGTCAAAATTTTTAGTTTCTTGTACTTTCAGATTAGTACCCATAACCAAGTTTGTTCATTTTCCACTTAAATTAGTACCCATTTACCATACAAACCATCTTCCTATAGTAGTACACATTTACCATACAAACCAAGTTCCCATACTAGTACCCATATTCAATTTCAAATTAGTACCCATCTTGGCATATGCTTGACTTCAAATCCATGAGTAATGCGCATTTTCAGATTACCTTCACATCCATGTTTTTTGATCAGTTCCTTGTACAAATATGCTTATTTCACATGTTATGTCATTTTCCATTATCTTCTAAACCTATTTTTCAGATTAATACCCATCAACAAACTGAACACAAAACCAGGCAATTTACATTTTTCAGATTAGTACCCATCAACAAATTGAACACAAAACCAGGCAATTTCAATTTCCATTTCCATTTGCTTAAAATACAACATCTCACATCAGTACCCATCACCCAATACAAGGAATTCAACCTAATCTATGACCTAACAAAATACAGAAACAACCCTACAATGATGAACAACACCAGAATGAAATTTCTGGGTATATCTTTCTTCAGATCCACCTCCATCCTCACCCTCATATTGATTTCCTCTTGTCCACCTACAGGAATTTCCCCAACATGGCACGGCTCTTCATCAATCCAGCAGAAAAAATTGCACTTCCACCCTTTCTATGAACACAAACAATTAAACCCTAAATCAGTTGCAGGGAAAACGAGATAATCACAAATAAACCCTAAATCACAAAAACCCCTAAATCACAAATACCCTAAATTTCACAGAAATTGAACTACACGGGTAATCAATTGCAGAGCTTACCCTGTACTTCCCACAACCAGAAAACCTTCTTCCATGGTTATCCTTTGTCCTCGACGTACGTATGGCTGTTGGAACTCCACAGAAGCAGTACAACTCGTCGATCTTCATTTTCTTCAAACCAGACCTTGTCGCCTTTGACTGTTGTTTCATCGAACTACACCCTTCGACCCAATCCTTCTTCTTCTATCTGCAACCCTCACTCCTACTCATCGTCGTCGGCTTCGTCTCGTGTCTGAGCTTCGCGTGTGTCTGAGACAGAAAGAGAAGGTTGTTGGTCGTGGGTGTTAGAGAAGAAGAAGAGATAGGAGGGTAAATCCGTCTTTCCGCATCACTTAGTGGCACATGCGAGGCATGTGCCAGCCTTTTCCGTCCAAAAACTGACGCCGTAAGGGGTTGGGTACTTATTTGACACTAAATTGAAAGTTAGGGTAGTGGGATGCAACTAACTTTCGTTAGGGTAGTGGGTTGGAATTTAACTTTTTTTAGGGTAGTGGGATGAAGTTTACCCTAGATTGAATGCATGCTTGAATGCTTAAATGATCGAGTGCATGCTTAAATGATTGAATGGTTGGATGAATGATTGAGTGTAATTGGTTGTGCTAAAGGATATGATCGGGTGAGTGATAGACCGATGGAGTGCGGATGGTAAGTATGATGGTAAGTGTAATTGTGGGTATGAATCCCGTGTAGTGTGTATTGATGAACGTGTGTATTTCTAAGTTTGGTTATTGAGCCTGCGGGCAATGGTTGTGGACCCTACAGGGCATTGGTTATTAAGCCTGCGGGCAATGGTTGTGGAACCTGCGGGGCATTGGTTATTAAGCCTGCGGGCAATGGTTGTGGGCCATGCGGGGCATTGGTTATTGAGCTTGCGGGCAATGGTTGTGGACCCTACGGGGCATTGATTATTGGACCCTACGAGGCACTGAGCATTGGACCCTGCGGGGCAATTGGATGGTTTACCCAGCGGGGATTGATTTCTTGTTATTTCACCCAAGTGTATGCGTCTCGCGGGAGCATTACCTTGGTTCCCTATGACATATGGTCCTTTGGAGACGTTTCCGAGAATCCCGACGATAAGCGCCCTTAGGGGTTGTTACCGGTATTCTCGACGCTAAACTTCTTTGTGATGTCATGCGTCTCCTCTGGACCGAGGGAAAATCCGACATGACACAACGAGTATTGTGGATCGGAGGGTGGTGACCTCATGTCCCACGTCATTAATTGGACGCCCTGTTTTCTAATGATTTTCAAAGAAATACATTGATTCCCTTAATTTCCCTATGATTATTATTGACTGTGAAATTGTTAAACCTTCGGTTTGCCTCCGTATTTCATCATCTGTTTGGTTTCTCGTCTTATTAAGATTTGAATGAACTTGTGAACTTCTGTTATTTAAACTGAAAGGTCGTCTTGGTTATGCATTTTCCCTACTGAGCGTAAGCTCACCCCTCCTGTCTTTGTGGTGTTTCAGGTGTTGAGCGGGAGCAGGACTAGCCGGACTCTCGGAGCTTGGGAGCTGTTGAGGGTTTAGCTAGTTTTAGAGACGTGTACCCCTTTTTATGTTGGAATTTGTGCTTTACTGACTGAGTTGTGACTCTTTACATTTTGAAGGCTTTATATCATTTGGAACTTTATTTACTTTTATTCTTCTTGTTTTACTGTAAATCTTTAGTCACGTCTCGAGTCCGGTCAAAACCGGATTTGGGGCGTGACACAGAACCTCTATTAGCTCCGGATTCCGGTACCCTAGAACTACTAAGCTCCTTTTTTTCCCAGCCAATCCCTGATCATCCCGACAAATGATTCCACTTCCACCGCATTCGTGATCTAACACAGCCTCATCTACATTTATTTTAACCTGACCTGCGTCCGGCCTCTCTCAGATTTGGACCTGATCCCGTCTCCCTCCCTTACCCGAGGTCACCATAGAATGTGGGAAAACGTCTTTATCCTTTCTATTCCATCTCTCACTCTACCTCTGAATGTATCTATATGCTTCTCTAACACGAAACTCCTCGTCCCTACAACCCCACCAATACCAACTATCCTCAATAGGTATGACGAGCAATGGTAGTGAAATGATCATCGTCGCCGTCTCCACATCAAAATATTCTTAAATGGCGCCCCTATTCCATTTCTGTCGGTCTTCCCAAATGAATTTGCTCACCTTTACTCCCTCATCTCCGATCCCATTGTCTGGCACCATACCCGATTATGTGGGAAGCCACGCCTCCCCTACCACCAAACTTACTTCCTCATTCCCGATCCTCCTCATGACCCCCGATTTAACAATCTCCTGGCTCGACATGATGCTCTACCTTACATAACTACTTCCATGTTATGGACGAGCCTGAAGGAAATCACTACCTAGGTAATATTTAGCTTATATTACGCGAGCCACTAAACTACCTGGGCTCGTCAAAAGTCTCCATCCCTTCTTTGCTAACATTTCAACATTGAAGTCCTGAAAGTGTTTAAACCTTAATCCTCCCTACAACTGGTGTTGGCAAAGCTTTCCCCAACTTCTCCACCTTATGCCTTTTCCCTATCTCACATCATGGCTCCACCAATACATGTTCATCAACACCTCTATCTCCTGAATTAAACGAATATGAATGTTGTACACCCCCATTGTTTAAATAAGCAAGGCTTGAATCAAGGCTTTGATTAACACTTCTTTCCATACCTTACTCAACAACAGTTCATCCCAATCTTTCAGCCTGTTCAATATTCTTTCTATAATAAATTTGAAACTATCACACTTACTTATGCTTACGATCGACGGGAGCCCTAGGTACAACCCAGTATCATCCATCTCATTCATTTCTAGCTTTCTCTTAACTGCCAACCTTGTCTCCTCCGTTGTATTTGGGCTATACATCACTACCGACTTCTCCAAATTCACCACTTTTCCTGACGCCTGTTCATATGTCCTCAGCAAATCTTTCCATGCCCCCGCCTCCTCCTCAAACTCCCTCGAGAAAATAAGGATGTCATCAACGAAGAATACATGGGTTATATTAGGGGCTTGTCGTGCTATTCTACACCCCAAATCCTCCCCTCTCTCTCTCTCTTCTTTCTCTATGAGACGTTATAACCCTTCAACACAAATGATAAATAAGTATGGTGACAAAGGGTCACCTTACCGCAGGCCACTTCCAATCAACAACGGTCCAATGGTTCTTCCTTCAGTCGCGATCCACAACTTGGCTGACCTTACACAAGTCATAATTAACTGAACCCACATCTCTGCAAATACCATTCGTCTCATAACCTTCTCCAGATAGTCCCATTCGACCCTATCATAGGCCTTGCTCATATCAACCTTCATAGCCATTAAACATTGGCTTCCTCTCTTCCCCCACCCCCACCCCCACCCCTCCCTCAAATGGTGTATAATTTCTCCCAATAGGTCTATATTATCAGCAATCAAATGTCCCTTCATAAAAGCTCTTTGTGACTCTAAGATGACTTTTTGAAGCAACCCCTTCATCATATTAACAATGAATTTCGTAACCAATTTATATTGGACATTACATAGTGTGATCGATCAAAATTTAGTAATTATTTCCGATCATTGTACCTTCAGGATAAGTACGACATTTTTATCGTTCAAATCGAGTGGCATCTGCCCCTCCCTATACACCAATTTCACCATATCCCCTACACTTCACCTAAAAGTCCCCGAGTTTTGTTGATAAAATCTTGGGTTTCAAACTATCAAGTCCCGGTGTTTTAAAGCCTTCATGCTGAATAAGGCTTGTTTAACCTTTTCCTGCTCCACCGGGCACAACAGCTCTTCATTGTCATCCTAGGTTATTGAACTTAGAATGAGCTTGCTAACTATGTTGTTGCGCGAGTCCCCCGACCGAAACACACCCTCAAAGTAATCCTTAACCAACGTCTCCAACCATGTCCCCCAACTACACCATTCACTTGATTGGTCACGAAATATCGAAACTTACTCTTAAGTATTGGTCACGAACACTACACTACCCAACGTTTCAAATGACAAATGCACTACCTTAAGTATTGGTCACACGATTTTGTGAGTAAAAAAAGACGGAATATTCCATTATGTTAGTCATTTGACCTCAAGTGTCATATAATGGATGGTAAAATGACATTTTCCCCCTTAAGTATTTGACATCTATACATTTTATAAGGAACAATAACGAGGGTACAATGGTAGTGTTCCTTATAAATGTATAGAAGTCAAATAAGTAAGGGAAAACGTCATTTTATCATTCATTATATGACACTTGAGGTCATATGACTAACATAATGGAATATTCCATCCATTTTTACCAAAAAAATCGTGACCAATTCTTAAGGTAGTGCATTTGTCATTTTGAAACGTTGGGTAGATAGTGTTTGTGACCAACACTCAAGAATAAGTTTCGATATTTAACCCAACTTTTATTAAGCACACTTAAAAACCCTCCATTACTTCATGACATTTTCCCTACAATTTCCAACCACAACAGACAAACAATATTTGTACAGGGAAAAAACAGATGACAAAAGTATCTCTAGTTAAAGGTGTTGAACATTTTATATTGACATCATGTGGGAGGTTATAAAAAAAATTATATTTATTATCAAAACAAGTTTAGGTGAAAATCGATCATAACAGGAGGCCCCAAAATTGCTGAGGCCCAATCGGAGAATCTACTAGGCTTCGAACATGAAACCCAACAAGAGGCTTTTGGGGAGTTGGATGTTGGAACTCAAAATGAGGCTGGTGCTTCGACTGGGGACCAACAACTTAGTCTGTGAAAGGAGGTTCTCCTTAGACCTCCGATGGCAATCACTACGATTCACAACAATGTAGCTCAACCAAAGAGACGTGGCCGCCCTAAGAAGGGTCAGTCAAAGGTGATTGTTCCTCCGATTGTTTTCTATCAGACAAGAGCTAAAACTTCTGCTGATAGAGGAGGCAATTCGGGAAGATGTATTGTTAATATTTCCAAGAAGGATAGCTCGAGTGGTTGGAGTTTTAGCACGAAAATTAGTAAAAAGGCTTTTGATCTTGCTCCTTTGTTGCTTGAACAATCTTTAGACATCCAGCAGCGTCTTGAGGAGGATGTCGAGGATAGTGAGGACGAGGTTATCCCTGATGCGTGTTCGGGAAAAGCTATAACCCCTATTTTGGTTTCTAATCGTTTTCTGTGCTTGAACCCGGGTAAGACGCAAGCAGGGTAGGCGACAATTTTGAGCGGCTTCCTTTGTTTTTGTCTTACTTGGGTTTGTTTTGCTATCTGTTTTGCTCTTGTAGTTGTAATGGTTTGATGAAAAGGTCCTTGTTTGAGGACCACTTTCCTGTTTTGTTCTACTTTCTTGTAGAGCGTTTGCTTAATAAACTTTTAGCTTATATAAAAAAAATCTATCAGTGTTTTCATTGAATTATACAATATTTTAATTAGATAGTAAATCAGATTTTATTAAGATTGAATTTTTATTAGAACATGAAATAATTTTTATTGGTAAATATTGTATCCAGGTTGTGAGTCCGTTCTTAAAAAATGATATAATTTTGATGACGAAACTAATAAGTTGAATGAAATAAGAGTTAAAGAGAAGAGTTTAAAAAAGGAATGAAATAGATGTAGAGTGAAGTTCTTGAGATTATGAATATAATAAAGGGTTAAATACATTTTGGTACTCTTATGTTCGATTCTACAGATTTTTTGGTACCCTTATGTTTGTTTGATATATTTTGGTACCCTTATGTTCGGTCCACGGATCTTTTGATCATATTCCGTTAAAAAAACTAACAGAATAATCCATTCCGTTAGTCATGTGACACATGTGCCAGTTAAGTGGCTAGTGAAATGACAATTTTGCCCGTGATCATTTGAACCTTATGTATTTTAATAAATAAATTAAGATTTTACCCTCTTATAATAATAATAATAAAAATAAGTAAAATTCAATAACCATTAGAAAAGACTAAAAAATAAATTAAATAATTAAATAAATGAAAAACAAAAAAAAATCAAAAACCTAATTGTGACTCGATTCAACACCTAATCTATTAAACACTCGATTCATTTTAACACTCGATTCAACACTAGAGCTAGAGCTGGTGCGTCTTATCCGATAAGGGCGCGACGACCATATTTGAAGTTCGCAACCATCGTCATCATCGCCGTCTCAAGGTTGTGTTTGCCGCTGTAGAATTGGAGTTGTAGCTCCGACAAGGGAGCGTCGGACAACACAATCCTTTGTCTCGCGGTCTTTGGTCTTCAGTGAAATGACATATATCCTTTTAAGAAGAAGTAAGCTTTAGCGGCAAAGACAAATCCACTCGTCTTTTCTGGCTTTTAATTCGACTTTTTGTTATGAAACTACCATCCATAGAGAAGGACGAGGTTCAGTCCGAGAGCGAGTAGGTCGGCTCTTGATCTTGCCCGAAGGAGGTGTAGGGAAGGAGGTTCGAGAAGCTCAAAGCATGAGGCTCAAAGGACGTCATGGCTGGGGGATTCACGAACGCCTACAAATCAATCATAATCTAGCATGCAGCTCGAGGTCTCCATCGATGGTGGTTGGGGGTTTCTGGGTTTGTGTCGAATCGTGTATTATTGGTTTGTGTGGTTTGTGTTCAATCGTGTATTTCTGTTTGTGTTTAACGAGTATTTCTAGTTTGTGGCTGAGGAATATGGAAATGTTATTGTTCATTAATCGTGCAGGAACGATGTTGAATCCAATATATGGCTGGGGAATATGAAAATGTCAAATTTTTAGATATGGGTTTGCCGATGTTCTCTGTTGATATTCTTTGTAAAATTGAGCTGGTTCAGGAGTTCGGAAAGATAACGAAGAGCTTTCCTTTTCTTGTATTTTTAATTAAAATTTCGAATATAAATATAATAAAAAATCTGATAATTTAACAAAAATAAATAGAAAAAAATCTATAACAATGATTGTTACTTTTAAACTATAAATTATTTTTTAGAAAAGTGTAAAAATAATTATTAATTTATTTTTAAAAGAAATAATTAAAATTAGAAAAAAAAAATATTAAATAAAATTAAAAATTAAAATTAAAATAAGTATATTATAAAAATAATTACAATTATTATGAATATTTAAAACAAAACAAAATATAAAATTATTATAAATTTTTAATATGAAATATTATCTAAATTAATAAAATAAAATAAAAATCAGTATAAGGGTAAATTGGTCTTTCCACACTAAAATCAAAAGTCAACTTAATCAGCATAAGGGTAAAATGGTCATTTAACTTTCATCTGTTAATTTTTTAACCCCAAATGCCCAAAAGGTCCGCGTATCTAACGTAAGGATACCAAAATGTATTAAACAAACATAAAGGTACCAAAAAGTCTATGGACCGAACATGAAGATACCAAAATATATTTAACACTATAATAAATTAATGTATAACTACGATTCTATTAATTAATTAAAATTGAAATCTTTTTTTAATTAATCAAACTCTATGAAACTAATAAAGTATTCAAAATAATAAAATCATTTACTTTTTGGATTTTAGTTCAATAATGTTGGATTACAATCGAAGGTAATTACATAATAATTCAAATCACCAAAAATTGTTTGGTGCTGAAATTTTATAGGAGAAAGATATAGGAAATAAATCTCACTCTTATAGCACAATTATTAACTATGTATAGTAATCAATTTTTCGTTTGAAAATTAAAGGTAGAAAGATTTTCGGAGACACGCATGTAAAACCACAAACAAATAGCAAAGAGTGTCATATAAAATGACGTCTCCTTACTATATAAAATGTACAAACAAGTTTATAGCATTCGTAGGTTCCAGCACCACAAAAAGAATTCGGAAATTCAAAGGTTGTCTATCATTAATTACGAAAATGACATCAAAGGCTAACTACGTCGTGCTCTTCTACATGGTTTTGTTCTTGATCGGAGGTACTGATATAGCGGTATCAAGAGATCTAGGAGGATCGAATCCTTGTGCTGATCCTTGTGGTGCTAGAAAAGGAAATCCTTGTGCAGACCCTTGTGGTGCTGGAAAAGGAAATCCTTGTGCTGACCCTTGTGGTGCGGGAAAAGGAAATCCATGTGCTGATCCTTGTGGTGCCGGAAAAGGAAATCCTTGTGTTGATCCCTGTGGTGCCGGAAAAGGAAATCCTTGTGCTGATCCTTGTGGTGCTGGAAAAGGAAATCCATGTGCTGATCCCTGTGGTGCCGGAAAAGGAAGTCCATGTGCTGATCCCTGTGGTGTCGGGAAAGGAAATCCATGTGTTGATCCTTGTGGTGCCGGAAAAGGAAATCCATGTGCTGATCCTAGTGGTGTCGGAAAAGGAAATCCATGTGTTGATCCGTGCGGTGCCGGAAAAGGAAATCCATGTGCTGATCCTTGTGGTGCTGGAAAAGGAAATCCATGTGTTGATCTTTGTGGTGCTGGAAAAGGAAATCCATGTGCTGATCCCTGTGGTGCCGGAAAAGGAAATCCATGTGCTGATCCTTGTGGTGTCGGAAAAGGAAATTCATGTGATGATCCATGTGGTGCCGGAAAAGGAAATCCTTGTGCTGATCCTTGCGGTGCTGGAAAAGGAAATCCTTGTGCTGATCCTTGCGGTGGTGGAAAAGGAAATCCTTGTGCCGATCCTTGTAAAGGTGCCAAAGCGGAAGCAAGAAGTTTGGGACCAGCAGATCCTTGTGTTGATCCTTGTGCAGATCCTCGTGGTGATGACGCACAAGCAGCAGTCGGGGGTAATAATGCCAAAGCAGCAACAAGAGGTCTTGGAGCGGAAGATTGACTGTAAATCCCAAAAAAATGGTTTGTAAATCCTAAAGCCAATCGGAGTAGGATTGACGGTTGTCAAACCATTTTTCGAATTTACAACCATTATTATAGGTTTACAAACCAAATCAGTACGATTTACATACCACATAATGGCGACTCGCAAGTTCACACCATACAGACGGTGCGCACATGAAGTCTCCTTTATATATATATGTATATATACTAATGGTTGGTGTATATTTCGACCACTAGACTTAAATTGATTACAATGTACAAAGGATATAATACGATTTATTATTTATTATTAAAATGAGTTAAAACAATTTCATTGTCAATGCCTATAAATACTTCATTTAGATCAATATTGTTGAACCATCATTTAACTATTATGTCCCGTATTTGACTTTTAAAATATAATCCATAGTAAGTTGTGAATCTGGTTATTAGAAAATATTATTAAAAATTTAAAGCTAAAAAGAGATTAATCGTACAGTAGATCTTCAAATGACATAGTTTTTTCATAATAACTCTAATTTAGCCTAATACGATATTAAATCGAAAGTAATTAAAAACTCCAGGATTTTAATAACCATGACATAACTTTGACACATGTAGATCCCCATGAATAGGATCAAGGATACGGTTGATCGGATAGATCGACGTCGTGGAGGCATGAGGTCAATGATCAAGTGGGAATGAACAAGTCAGTTTCAATAATATGTTGATAACGAAGTTTTGGAAGACAATTGCGTTCCGGAGTGCGAGTGTATGTGAATCAAATTATAGCACATTGAAAAATGAATTGAGGGAATCATATTCCCCACCGTTATTTAAGAAAACAACGTTAAGTTTTTGGTAAAAGAAGTTTTCAAAAACATGGTATTTTTTGTGAAGTTTCTACATGTTCCATCATCAACCTCCCTTCTTCTTGAAAACACACGGTCAATAATTTATTAGCATACAATTTATTCTTTTTTTTTTTGAAACGGGAAAGAAGTCATATTATGATAAAATCGTGCTTACAAGGAGGGACCTAACAGTCCTGGATACCAGCTTTTGTCCCAACCGGTCGTAGCCCATCGGGCGTACATGGTTCCATACATATAGTCCTCTTTGATTCGCGGATCCAAACTTAGGAGTGCCTCGATCCAACGTTACAAAATAATAATAAACCAAATTCCTAAACTTATTGAGCCACGTGATTATTCGAACTAAAACAGCGAAACCTACTGGAGAATTTGTCTTTAGTGCAGAATTCCCGAGATCTACCTGCTGCAAAAGCTTGTTCGGGGTTGAGAGTCCCGAAGTTGGGTGCCTGTGAAGTAGGTCCCGAACTCCCGTTCCTCCTCCCGGATCCCAGATCCATCTAGGCAGCAGACCCATGCCGGCGAGGGGTGACCCTGGGGTGGTAGGCCGCTGCAGGTGGAAGACAAGACGTGGAGCCCGTATTTCGGAGAGCGTCAAGGGGGCCACAGTGGCTACTGGATCGAGGACGGGACCGGTCCGGTGACGCCTGATCGGTAGCGCAGAGCGAGGGAGAGGTCGTGGAACTAATTGAACGATAGGCGGCGACCTTCGGAGGTAGTCCGTCTGCAAAAAGGCAAGAAAAATAAAACCGGCCCCGATCAAAAGAAACGCGACGATAGAATGGAACCTCATGGAGGTTGTGTGGAGAGCTTTGGAAGCAGTGGCTTCGATTGGACCCCGGAGGGTAGTGGAGAGCTTTAGATCGAGGCTTCAATGGTGGAGAATGTTGGCTGCCATGGAGGAGGGGGGTGGGGGAAGGGGCTGCGCGCAGAGAGAATTAGGTTTCTCTCTGCGCGTTTTATTTCGTTATTACTCGTTTAATGTTTTTTGCATACAATTTAGTCTTATTGTTTATACACTATCTTAAAATATGCACATGTTTGTGACATAGATTTCGGTATGTTACGCATGACAAAACCATCCAACAATTACACTTTAAATATCTTTAATTGAGCTTCAATGTCTCACATCATCATGATGTGATAATACACACAGTGACAGAGATAATAAGGACCCCATCCCATTTTTTTTGTATTTTTTTAATATTGTACCCATTAAAAAATAATTTTCTAATTGTGTTTCTTTAATTCAATGTGCGTTGAAATAGGCTCTACCGACCCGATTTATCCTCATAGGGCGGTCCAGGCTGTTTGAGCGGAATATGACCGATTAATCCCCGATTCGGCCGATTAATCACCGCTTGGTCGATTAATTGAGTGGGTCGGTCAGGAGTCGGATTGGATTCATAGTTAAAAAAAACAGTTTCCAACCTTCTACAAACTAAGTGAAACCATAAAATTATGTTAGTTGATTTGGTAGAGCACACTTTGTTCACGTGTTACATTCCGAGTTTGATTCACACTATTTTTTTATAGTATTTTCAAAACATAATAAGTGCACAAGTCAATATTAATTGATTTGATAGAGTCATACTTATTGTTATTCTTTTATGAATTGTATGATATTTTTAGTTTAGTAGAATATTTATGTTTTTTTTATATATTTAATGTTCGATATTAATAATATTTTTATATAGTATAATATAAAATTTGATAATATATAATACAAAATAATAAAATAATAATCCGATTGATCCCCGATTAATCTCCGCCTAGCGTCTAGGATCCCTTCCCGCCCGACTAGCGCCCAACGTTTTTTAGAACCTTGCTTTAATTTTTTTTCTTAATTACGTCACCTCCTCAAACTTTAAATTTTCTAATTGTTTTACATTTTGTATCATTTAAATTTTCATATTTTTTTTATGTTTCTTATAATTTAAATTTTCTAATTATAGTTAGTTTACAGAAACTTTTTCTTATAACAAGGTATGTGACAAGAACGCACCCACCCACGCGATTTTTAGGGCTCGTTCTCTGAACTTTACGTCGGTACGGTCGTTTGTGTTCTCGCCGGAGATCTCGAAGCAAAGATGTGCGCACAAGTGGGACTCCTTCGTATAAAGCGATGGCGAGGGGGTTGCGAGGCTGCGGTTGGGATCCTTTGTTTACACTTACTTTATAAGAGACACATCCAGAGATGGTCTTATCGTACAATGTTGCATTTATGAAGTTGTTGGCATGCTTTATAAATTTGATGGTATACGTTACCGATCATCTCATTAAGTTTATTCGCCTTAACAATGCTGGTATCTTGAGTCCTTAAATGACAATGTATTTATTGAATGATTTGTTAATTTCATTTTGATAAGACAATATCCCTCACTTGTAAGTGAAGAGAAAAGCCCTTCATAGAGTAAGGTGTGAAACTTTCTTGAAAAGCTATTTTTATGTCTCAACAGCTATGTATTTGGGGTATATAAGCTCGCACATTTGAAAAATACCACAAAGATTAAAAGTTTTGCTAAAATAACTCTTTTTGTACACGCTAGAAGCGTGAGAGACTACTTGAATCAAAGAATATTGATTACAAAAAGGAAGGAATCAAGCAAATCTTAGTGATGAACATGTTAAATCTTCATAAAACTATCGGTTCAAGAAGAACTGTTAATTCCAAAAGAGTCAATCGCTCCTACCAAAATGGTAGTTCACAAATGAGCTGATAAAATTGATTCTCGAATTTTATTTTAGAATAATATCAACAAAAGCGTTAGTTCCAGAAGAACAAAAGAATGAGCAACGCATATAAGTTGTTCTCACATATTGAGAATCATAGAATCAAAAATCGGTTTCCATTGATGAAGGCATTACTATTTCCATGAAAGTGAAATGATAGATTAATTTGACATTGAACCATGTGGTACTGAAAAATGTCATTTAATGACATATTTAGCCAATACGAGAAAAATTCAATAAGATAGAATTGACTTATTGGTTAAATGTCCAATGTTAAAAGTCATGATCAGAACATCGAAAGATGTTTTCCAAGCTGAGTATAGATGCGTATTCATAAGAAAATGAAATGAGAAAAACAAAGTTGCTCAACATAAAGCTCACCTTATAGTTAAGACACTTTTATCAATTAGGTTGAAGTCAACTTTTGATAAACTTGTGATGAGTGATCACTTTGGTATATTTGATATAAATTTGATGGGCGACGGCTAATGGTACTTTGAGTGTCAATATTTTACGAAAGCCCCCCCGAAGAACTTGCATTGCTTCTTTTGAAGAAAATCCTCTAAAAATTAAAATTGCCTGAAGAAATGTTGTCACGCCCCAAATCCGGTATTGACCGGGCTCGAGATGTGACTTAAAGATAATACAAAACATAACAACTAAAAGTGTCTCAAATCCATTATAACTCTCCAAGTTTAGTTTCGGTCAAAATATCTCAAGTAAAAAGCTCCATAATAAATCCTTTAAACATAAGGTTCAGAACAAAGAAAAAGACCATAAACGTCTCTAAAGATAAAGCACCCGGACCCATAGAAGCTCCCGAGCCTCGAGTCCACTACTCATCAAGCAAGCATGTAAAAACAGTAAATAAACAAATAGGGGTGAGCTTACGCTCAGTAGGGAAAATAAATAACAAGGACAGCCCTTAAGTTCAACATTGAGAAAATTGCAATTTCGTTCGAGTCTCAATAATACGAAGAACTAAGAAGATGTTGAAATACAGGAATGAAACGGATATTTAATGCTTTTAAGAGGATAGCAATAATCAGAGAAAGTAAGGGAAACAATACACTTCTTAACAATCAATAGAAGATAGAGCATTTAAGTGCCACCGTGGAACATGAAGTCACCACACTCCGATCCACAACTCTTTGTGCCATGTCGCCTCAGTCCAGAGGAGACGCATGAAGTCACAAAGACGTATAACGTCGAGAATGCCGAAAACATCCATATGAGGACGCATTCGTCGGGACCCTCGGAAACGTCTCCAAAAGACCATAGATCATCGGGACAAAATAGAATAAACTTCGAGAATGCTCCCGCAGGACGCATACACTCAGGGTAAAGCCATAAGTAACCATAATCTTCCCCGAATGGCGAACAATCTCTTGGCTATGATACTACCCCACACCGGTATTTCCTTCGGTGTAGGTACCATGCCTAACCACGAATACTCATCCCCGCAGGGTAACCAATCCACCGACTATGATACTACCCCACACCGGCATTTCCTTCGGTGTAGGTACCATACCGGATCTCAAGTCATCGGCTTAGGTACTACCCCACACCGGTATTTCCCTCGGTGTAGGTACCTTACAGGCACTACCCCACACCGCAGTGTGAGTGCCATACCGATATAAAACCCAACTTAAAAGACTCACAAGAGAATAACATACTCAACAATCATGGAGCAACCAAAGCTTAGCAAATCACAATTCTATCACAACACACCACAAGAATCAATATAACTTTACACTTACCGATATACTTACCAATCGCACTCCATCGGTCTATCATTCACCCGATCAACTACCATTTAGTACAATCAATTACACTCAATGTTCATAAATTCATTCATCCAAGCATTCGATCAAATAACCACTCAAGCATTCAAAGTTCAATCATTCAAATCATCTAGTTGTATTAGACTTTTATCTTATCCAAAACTAGGCAACCAAGGCATATGAGGCAAACACAAACAATCCTAGGGATCATCACGGCCATCTACCAGCACGGCAATTCCCAAGTATTGAAAGCGAGTTAAGCTAGTTATTCACATCCTACGCATGCATACTAGACACGTCCGGTTATTAGAAATCGAAAGACAATTATTCTAGTTATTCGCATCCTATATGCATTTCTAGGACCTTTCCGATTTTATTAACCTAATAGGCATACTAAGTATTGAAATGCACGAGGAGTTAATACTTTCCCTACCTTGTGGTCTTCCTTTAATAAAACTTCTCGCTGCTGACGTCCGGGCTAGTGTACTCTTCGTCCTCTCACGGGTCCAAGTCCTCTTCTTCCTTCGAGCTCGGTCTCACGGTCTTGAACCACAACAATACCAAAATTAGTAACTCAACGGAGCGTTCCTCAACTTAAATTACAGAACAGTCCTCTATGAACAGAAATAAAGCCAATGGAATGATCTTGGAATCGAATTGGACTAAAAAAGGAAGGGTTTTGGGTTCGGGAGTTCAGGCCCGGAATATGGCCCGTCCCGTATCACCTTCCGGCCCAGAATCCAATACGAAACGCATCACAGGACGTGCCGGAACCAGGCACGGACCGCGTCACAGACCAGCCCGGCATCAGACACGGACCGCGCGACGCACCGGCCCGGAATCAGACACGGACCGTGTGAGGTACCGTGCTAGATTCAAGCCCGTTCCGCGCCGCGTACCCTGCCGGTACCTGGCCCGTTCCGTGCCGGCACATGGCCCGTTTCGGGTCCCGTTCCGTGCCGAACCAGTCCAGAACCTTCCCCTTTCTTCCCCAACTCGGATTCTACTAAAATCAGACCAAAACCTCCATTTCCAACTTCTCCCAACTCCAAAATAACCATCAAAAACCTCCAAACCTCAACACCCTCAATGGGTTTTATCAAAACTTCAACCAACACAAACAAAACAACCTAACTTCACTAATTCTTCTCCAAACAACCACCAATAGAGCTAGTTCTTCAAGTTCAAGCCAAAACCCACAAAACCGAAACTAGAAAGTGGATGAAATGAGAATTTAAGACCATCCATACCTTTAGGATGGGGAGATGATGAAGAAACAAGAGGTTTGGAGATGATTTGGTGAAGGAGGAGCTTGAAGATGGCTCATTTCTCTCCCTTTCTTCTTCCTCAAGAAATGTTGCCTCTTCCTCTCTCTCCCTCTAATGATACTCGGCTGCAACAAGTGATAATTGGCTGAAATGTCTCAACTAATTTCCTTAAATGACCTAGGAAGCAAACAGACCAAAAGCCCCTTTCAAGTTCTAGCCACTTAAAGGCTTTAAGGAGGGGTAAAAGGTCATTTAAACCCAATTTCTTCTCATACAAGTCTCTAACGCCATGTGCCATTGTGGGAGCCACTTTACTTTCATAAAATTCCAGCAGTCCAATTTTAATCGGAAAAAGTCGATAAAAAGTTCGAGTTTGACCGAAAGTTGACTGTTACAATATTACAGTCAAACTGAAGGAAATGGCCCAACTAAGCTAACCGTGACGACAGCTAAGCTTTTTGGGCCCCGGAAAGGTCCCGAATGACTTCCTGAGTCATCGGTTGACTTTTCCTACCGAAAATCAAACTTGGCTAGAAATCACTGGTTCGACCGGGATCGACCGGGGACGGTTCTTACAAATGTCATTCCCTAAGGGATTTAAAATTATCCGGAGCATGACTCCCTAAAGGGTTCAATTTGCATGAGTTGATGAGAGATAGTACGATAAACCATGTACTCAATAAGCAGCATGCATCGATAATATGAGTTTGATATGGACTCATAGAGAGATCCTTAAAATTTTAGAATGTCTAAAGAAAGACCTTCAAATAAATTTTTTAATAATGAAGTATTGCTTCGACCTATAGATCAAGCATTTTTGTAAATAGATTCATAAATATGCACATGCTAAGAAACGCCTGAATCGTTTTGACTTAATACTTGAATGATCAATCGATCTTAAGATCCTAAAGAGGATATCATTTGTCTCAACGAAAAGAAAAAAAATTGGTCATGAAGTACCAAATCTAAATTTCAGACGTTAAAATTAATAAGGCATGATAATAAATTTGTAGTAAATATGCTAGCCAGTTTGAGTTCAGAAGCAACTAATTAGTTTTAAAATTGAATCACATCTGCAAAGCACGTCTCGATACGATTATATTTTGGGATGACAGCCTTCAGTGTTCAATGTTTCAGTAGAAACTGATCAGTTTCTATGAAAGTATTTTATAATCATGGACTCCATAAGAATCATGAGACCGACGTCAATTGGAATTATGTAGTGAAAATCCTCCAGGTTTGTTCGCTAAAGTTTTGGCAACATCAATTTTGGGAAAATAATTGTACACGATAGTATGTGGCGATTTTGCAAGCAACCAAGATCTCTCAGTAAGTGTTTAGGGAAAGTGACAATCAGGGATTCAGGGATATAAGATTTTCGTGCGCTGCACTTTTTTTTCCTTATTCAAGTATTGTCTCACAGGACTCCTTAAAAGGTTTTAAACGATAATTTAGTGTTCATGATCAGCATGCGTCGACTCAACCAACAGCCGAAATAAACCCATCAATCATCAAGGAGAATAATAATCAAAAGAACGAAAATCGTGCAATATATATTTTTCCCTTGTTCAAATTTTGTTCCACCGATTTTATTTGAAACGATTATTAACAAAATAGTTTAAAACACACTTTTTATAAATAATTATACCAAGAAGAAGTATGGTGTACTGTATATGATCCCACATTTCATGAAAGGAAACAATCCCCCCCTTTTTTTTAAACGTGTATATGAGGTATTGTATTACTGTAAAGAGTAACCTTTATAGGGTAGGGCATAACTGTCCAAGATTCCAGATATTTGTCTCGGTCGACCGTAGTCCACCAGGCGCCCATGGATCCGTAAAAAAGTCTGCTTGGGCTCGCGGATTTAAACTCAAGAGTTCCCCTTAACGACATTTCAAAAGAAATAAACCTCAAAAACCTAAAACAAGATAACCAAAGACCTAATCGACCTATGAAACCGATAAACAGCTAAACTAATTAGAAACGGGCTAGTGCTTTGAATGCGACTTTCCCGAGACTCCCCAGCACCAGTGGTCCCGGGTCTGCGGGTATAGGTCCCGGAGAGACCTTCCCACCCCCGCCGGGTCCTATCATTCTTCCCATGGAGGGTCCATCCCCTCCATTTGCAGTTCCTGAGCGCGCTTCATCAAAACCTCCCTGGTTCTTTCTTTCGGAATGCTGACTTCTTCAGGCACCCTTGCCTCTTTCGGCTGTAATGTGTGTGGGCACACCACCGGTTCCGTTGACTCCCCCGTCTCCCCATCCACCATGATATGCGTAGTACCCATCCCCCCAGTAGGGTTTGACAAGGGTGAGGCCTGCACTCCCGTGTTGTTCCCCTTTGCCTCAATTCGTTTTTTTCGAGGTCGGGGACCGATTGTCGGGTTGTACTTAAGCAAACCTCTAAGATACACTAGTAGGTGATCCTGGTTGTAGCGACGGGCTGGAGCCCTAGTAGTTGCCGGACGGTGTATCTGCTTCCACTGCGAACGCAGTGTCGCCCCCCACACCTCAGATTGGGAGATCTTAGAGGTCAGCCATGCCGGGGGTACGAGGGTATCGTTATGAAATTCCTGGCTGAGTCCGGCTTGGGAGATTATCGTTGATGTGGTATCTAACGTTGTCCCGGATGGGACCACACTCTTCGGCAACGGAATCCTCGGGGCCTGCCGCTTGATCGTGGCCCTTGGTGGTTCATAAACCCTAGCGGTGTCCCATCGGTCGTAGGGGTCATGCACGAAGGGTGGCGGTGGTCGTGCGTACCAAGGGTCATGTGCCCGTCCACCAGGCCGGTGGCCGATCAGGACTGATCGATGATACCTGCCAGCCCTGTCGGTGATGAACGGGACCGTTCGGTAGGACGGGCAATCTTTCATATGGTACGGTTCGTACATATGCCATGGTGGTACCGGACGAGGGTACCAAAATGGATCGTGCAACGGAGCAAAGAGAGATTGGTGGTGCAGGGGATGACGACGGGGGAAGGGTCGCTGCAATTGCCAACCTAGGTTTTGGTTGGCGGCGGGTCGACGATGAAACGGAGTGGTTGGCCGCATGAGGGGGTAGGGGAGCCATGGTTGATCGGATTGCATGTTGAGCAGAAGATGAGGAGCCGAAGATTGTGGTACAGGATAGAGAAACGTGGTGTAGTGACGTCGGCGGCGACGAATGCGCAACCTTATTAGGGTTCAGAGTTCTAACCCTAAGAGGGTTCTCCGAGAGCAATGTTAAAAAATAACAATTCCCTTTAATACTTCACAAGTTCACATGCTATGCCGCTTAGAGCATGTACATCGAAGGGGGCGGGGGGAGAAGGAGGCAGGGGGGCTGAGGGTGTGGGGTTCGGGGTTCAAGCCACGCATGATGTGGGGGGAGAAGTAGAGGGGCGGGTGGGGTGGGGGGGGGGGTGTGGGCAGGCGAGGACGGGGCGAGGGGCAGAAACGCGCTCCCTAATTCTCTCAACACTTTCTCTCTATTTTGCATATTTTAGTTTTAACAAGAAATGTTCGACGATGAGGCTCAAATAAGGGAGGAGCTCGAAGCCGCAGAACGCGAGTACGAAGCCGCACTTCATGCTCGAGAGGAAGGAATCCGGCGGAGGGCCGACAGAATGATAGAGAGAGCAATGCCAAAAATCGACGCAATACGACAAAGGATCGAAAGAAGGGAAGGTTCCCGAGGAGAGATTGACAGAAACCATGCCATAGGCCACGAGCAATTGATGGTGGATTATTTTATCGAGAACCCGACCTATGGGCTCGAACTGTTCAGGCGTCGATTTCGCATGTCCAGACCATTATTTTTACGGATTATGGACGCGGTAGCGGCTCATGACGGTTATTTTGTGCAGAAGTCGGACAGTGCGAGACGAATGGGGTTATCAACGCACCAGAAATGCATTGCCGCGATACGAATGCTAGCGTACGGGTGCTCCGCCGATTCATTGGACGACACACTACGTATGGGGGTAAGTATTATACTTAAATATGTTAGATGTTTATGTATAGTCATTATTGAGGTTTTCATGGAGGAATACCAGCGGAAGCCGAATGAGGCGGACATGCAGCGATTACTCGAGTCGGGGCACATCCGAGGGTTCCCCGGTATGATTGGTAGTCTTGACTGCATGCATTGGGAGTGGAAGAATTGCCTAGTCACATCGCAAGGAGAACACGAACGTGGAAATCACGGGAATCCAACCATTATGCTTGAAGCGGTTGCTTCCCGTGATACGTGGATTTGGCATGCGTATTTCGGAATGGCTGGCTCGAACAACAACATTAACGTCCTCCACGCCGGTCACTTATTCGATGACGCTTTCCATGGGCGTGACTTGTCCGTGCATTACAAGCTCAACGAGCGTCGCTACAACCGCCTGTATTATTTAGTTGACGACATTTACCCCAAATGGAGTCGGTTCGTGAAGACGATTCGTCATCCCCATACTCGCAAACAGAAGTTGTTTGCCAAATGTCAAGAAGGTGCTCGGAAAGATATTGAACGACCTTTTGGAGTCCTTCAAGCACGGTGGCTCATAATCTTAAGGTCGGCTCGTATCTGGAAGAAGTTGACTTTGACTAACATGATGCATGCTTGTATCATTCTACACAATATGATTGTGGAGGATGAACGCGACCGCTACGAAGCAGGGGATGACGAATTGTATTTCGAGGCCCCTTCGGAAATATCAGATTGGGCACCACCTCAACGATGGCATCAAGGAGGGCCCTTGCCATATTGAGATGAGTTGCGTGCTTGAGTCAGCGTCTTCAATGATGAGACTCATCGACAACTCCAACATGACCTTATGGAGCACATATGGACTCAGTTTGGAGCAAATTACCGTGGCTCAGACAATGACACGGATTAGGACGACTGAGAGCATTCCTTTAATAAATTTGATGTTCTAGAAAGCATTGTAATGTTTGATTATTAATGAAATTTCAAGTTTATTAATTATTTTTGTATTTTATTTAATTTATGTATTTATTTATTAATTTTATATATTTTATTTCTATTTTATTTATTATTTTGTTAATTTAATATGCATTTAACAAATTCAACAAAAACATTATTAATTATCCAGTCAGTATTTCAGAGGGGCATGATCCCTATATCTACACTCTTGATGTGTAACACTCTCACTTTCAGAGGAGCATGATCATAATTCAATCCAATCAACAGAAGAACCTGCCTCAAGCGTCAAACCCCTTTGATGCACATGCTTTTAAGTCGGTCAAAGACTAAAAAACCTTGTTGGATAAACCATATTATAATTATAATATTATATATGGAGATGAATGGCCGTTTATATACGTCTATTAATTAAGATAGATCTTTCAATTTTCATTGTAAGAGAGATGATGACTACGTAAAATGCAGATATACTTTGCATCACTTCTTTACCATATCTTTCTTTCTCTCTGTTTGTTTAAATAAGCTTTCACAGTCGTGGTTCAATCCTTAACAGTCATGTTACAACCTTTAGCAGTTTCTTGTCCAAAATATTACAACAATACCACAACAGATAAAGAGTTTAAAATGAATAGTTCAGACATTTTTGGTTGGAGCAATTTATTCCTGGGCTCAAATGTGGATATGCCTAGGTTGACAGATTAGGCTCAAATGTGGAAAGGCCCAATTTGACAGATTAGCCCAAGTGTGGACAAGCCCAACAAGGCCCAATTCGTAGTAGATGCCCAGAAGGTGCGAAAGCTTGGCCAGCGAAGCTCAATCTCTCCTTATCCGGCCATCTAATTTTTGGGGGAAAACGAAGGATTCATAGTTGAGAAAGAGCACAGAACTTCTCACTCTCACTCTCACTCGCTCACTGCCATGGCGGGAATGACGAGCTTCACTGTTTCTTCTTCATCTTCTTCCTCGGTGTTCCGTCCACCCTCTCCGTCCTTTCCGAAGCCGTCGTTTTTTCCTATGCGGGTGGCTACTTTAGCTCCGTACCGTCCCAGATTTCCGAGTAACGCTTTTGTTCCTCTAACTTTGATTTTGCGTTTGTACTTTATGGTGCTTGTGGAATTGTAAGCTTGTTCTGGTTGTGCTTGTTTGCAGAAATTTGTGCATTGTCTAGTAATGATATCAAAGTAGGGACCAACATTGAGGTCGATGGAGCTCCATGGCGAGTTTTAGGTATTACTTTCCACAAATTCTAGTCAAATACTTATAATTATCTCATTTATCATGTGGAACTATTGTTTTTTTTACTTCAGTTTTTATCTGTTTTATGTGATTCATCGGATGAAGTTTAGTATTTGTATTGCTCGAATTACTTAGTATGAATGGACATTTTATAGTGTGCACTAGTTGCTATTTACATTGCAGGGAAATGAATGAGTTTTCGTGATTTATTTTGGACATGAATTGCCTTTGAATTTCATGATTTTAGGTGGAGATATTGAATCATACACGTAAATTATCTCTTTGCCTATATTTGTGCTTAGTTTGAGATTTTTTTCACTGTTTGCTTGATGTAGAGTTTCTTCATGTCAAACCTGGAAAAGGGGCTGCATTTGTGAGGACCAAAATGCGCAATTACCTATCAGGAAACACGGTTGAGAAAACTTTCAGGGCAGGAAGTTCGGTAATTTGTTTGAAACTTAAATGTTCTTAGTTAAGTTTTGTGAATTAGCACAGTCTAGGACTAGTGTAGTTAGCATCTGCTAAAATTTGATTGGTGTGCTCTTTGTGCTTGCATTTCTTTAAACTCTATATCATTGAAAACCTTCTTCCTCTTCACTTTTGTTTCCTACTTTTGCTTCCGAGCTCTATTCTGTTTGGTATCTTAATTTGGGTACTTATAAAAATATTTGAATGTTCTATTACCGTCATGCTTGTGGGAACTTGACTATGGGTATTTGGTTGAGCCTAAAAAGAACGGTATCCTCTCCGTCCCAAAATAAGTGTCCAACTTTACTATACTAGATGTCTCAAAATATATGTCCCGTTTCCTTTTTATTTAGCTCATTAAGCTTGGATTACCAATGATATCCCTCCAAGAGTAAGTTATAACTATTTGAGTAGTGGCCACATGGGAGTAGCATAAAGGGTAGAAACTGAGAAGTCAAACACTAAAACTTGAATGTATGACTTTTTTTTAATATAGTAGAATGGAAACTTATTTCGGGACAGAGAGAGTATAAATATATTATCATGGTTGTAGATACTGCATTGGATGAGATGCAAGATAAATTGAACCTTTAACATATCATATTATTTAGCTGATAAAAAACATATCATATTGTTTGATATTATTGTGTCTATCAAATATGAGGCTAGAATATTGCTTCACAGAACAATGTGCCTATCTTATTTTCATTCATGTCTCTATGTTTATGTGATTACAACAGATTGATGCTGCAGACATCAACAAGGAAACTAAGCAATTCACATACAAAGATGGTTCCCAGTTTGTTTTTATGGACCTGGTATACTTCTCTATTCATATCATCTAAGGTGGTTGAGTTGTTTCTTATTTTTATTTAAGTTATCCATCTACATGAGCATTTAATGATCCTGCTCCTTATCTAGCATTCTTGTGGCACGTACATAGTGACTTGTTTCTGGATTGGAGTATCCTTTATCTCTTGTTTTACTCTCAGTTTTGAATGATCAACGGTTAAAAAACACTTTATGACACGTTAGGTCAACCTCCAATTCGCGCAGAAAACATGATTAATACTTTAATTCTCTTTGTTTTCTAATTTTGTTGTATCTTTTATGCAGACTACTTTTGAAGAGATTCGTCTTGATGTGTCAGATGTTGGAGATACGACCAAGTGGCTGAAAGAGGGAATGGATTGCAATATTCTATTTTGGAATGGAAAAGTATTGTCAAATTTCTTTTGACCTTTGCATTGTCTGCCTAGCACTTTAAATTTCCAAATGTCCACGGGACCTTCTCTGTCTGTATTTTCACGCTCTAAAGGCCGAGTCCTTATGTGTTGTTCTTTAACAAGGTGTCTACATCTCTCAAACATAGGAGAACCATCTAATGATCAATTAACCTTGTTCCAGCGGTTTATTTTTGTATCCAAGTGCAGTTAGATTCCCATATTGATGACGTAGTGAGTAAAACAAATTAATGACTCGCCTGTATGCTTGCAGATCATTGATTTTGAAGTCCCCATCACAGTCCAGTTGAAGGTAGCTGATGCTGAGCCTGGTGTCAAGGGAGATTCAGTACAAGGTAATAATGTTATTCAGCTTCTCTTGAAATTTATATGGATCAAATTTACAATGTAATCGGTCCAATTGGCCATCAGTTACATTGCAGCGGTGGGTATAACTGTGTGAGGTTCATTCTGTTATTTTATTTAGTCTTACTGTGTGGAAATTACTGGATAGGGTTCATAAAAAGTGCTCTAGAATATACTTGAAGACCTAGATGCACTTCCTGATATATATTATTATCAATGGTAAGAACAGAGCCGTTCAAAAAAAAATGGTAAGAACAGATGAACTTGCTTCCTGCATTTTCCATTTATGGAATAAGGAAAAGTGGAACGTATTAGGGAACCCCATGTTGTTTCCACGGTATATTTTGTTCTTGAAATCGTTCAGTGCTGTCCAAAATGATCCATTAGTCACTACTTGTTCTGTATAATGGACCATTATAATTGACTATTGGTTTTCAAATTGCATATGAGTTACCTACGCCAATTGACTGGGGATAATCACTGCTCCTCCTGATTCCCATCCATACCGAACCTTATTATTTGACAAATGTTTTTTTTTTTTGCATTTGGGCAGGTGGATCAAAATTAGCTACTCTCGAGACAGGTGCTGTGGTGACTGTCCCGTTGTTTGTTGATGTAGGTGACGAGGTACTGGTGGATACGAGAACCGGGCAATACATGAACCGTGCCTGAGCATTGGGTTGTAGATGTATTTCCCTTTTTTGTCACTTGCCACAACATTTCGTGTATATTTCGAACCGTAGTTTCAGAGAGGTGCAGATGAGGCGTGCAAGAGAAACTTAGAACCTTAATTATCCAGGCTTTGTAATTGAGTGTGTTGAATATATGCTGGTTTGAGAAATCATTTATGCTTCCCTAATCGGTTTGGTTGCAGAATCAGTGTGAGGTGTGCTTTGCTTGAGTGTGAAGTAGCCTTATGGGTTAGGTTCAAGTAAGGAAATTGTAGTTGTGTTATGTTATGTAATGGGCATCAAATCAATCCTTTTCTTCCTCTTTAATTCATTCCTCCTAATTTAGGAATGGCAACGGGCAATCTCAAATCTTATAGTATCATCATGTATTAATAAAAGAGTACTAGAGTGAAATAACATTTCATCAAGTCGGAAATTTGTATTAATGAAAGAGTATAAGACTGAAATAATATCTCATAGAATCAGAAGTTTTTTCTCGTGATACTAGTGAGCTATGTTTTCCTTGTATCTCACCCAAATACTAATGGAAGTGCTAACGAAAAGATTTATCATAAAAGAAGATCATCTTTGACTATTGAAACTGAAGATTAAACGTGATGTATACGAATAATTGTTATGTGTAAAATGTACCATGGTGGTGGATACATAAACTACACGTGTAACAATGTAAGTATAAGTATGTATGAATATAGTCATAGTCCACATGCTTCTTGGTAGATATTCAACAACTTGTGATCGCCTAATGTGTGTGTTTCCTGTTATTTAATAAGTTTATTTTAGAAGACCTATCATAAGAAAATATATTCCCTATCTACTACAAATGTGATACACATAAAATAAATGTCACGTGTGAAATATATAATGTTAGTGGACTTATAAATTAAAGGGTAATTTTCACCTCAATACCTTGACTATTAATATTTTTCACCTCAATACCCTAATCATTTTTAGTGTCAGCTCAATACCTTAGAATACCTTTTTTTCACCTCAATACCCTAACTACTCTTTTTTTTATCAGCAAAGCATATTTAAATTACCGGGCTCTTTGAAGTAAAGAGCTCGGGGTGAAACTGAAAATACAACCTATGAGCATTCCCGAAGGAACCTCCAACACCAACGCCCCACAACCGGGGATGAACTTGAATACCAACGCCCCACAACCGGGGATGAACTTGAATACCAACGCCCCACACTCGGGGAAGAACTTGAATACATCACCACAAAACAACAGACAGACAACCAACAACAAAACTTAGAAAAAGAACAACGAAAAAAGGCCTAATCACCAAATTAACAACCTTGAAGCTCGATTTTGTTTTTAAAAACAGGCCTCACCAAGAACCGAAAACCTCCCAACAACCCGAGACAACCTTAACACCAGTCCAAATCAGCCAATACAGCTCCATAAAGATCCATCTAAATGTCATAGGGTTTCTATAGGCATACTGCCCGGTGGACTCGCGGCGGCCAACACCGAATTCCGGCGAGACCCGGTCATAAAATTGACCGGAAACACAAGAAAATCAATATGACACAAAGAGGCCGAAAGAGAGGTATTGAGCCAAATCGAGACAGGGTAGGGTTGAGAACACATACCAAACTCGGGAGCCAAAAGCCGCCCAAGGAGCAGACTTTTGAGCGAACCAGCGACGGGAGGAAGGCTCCACTGTAGACACCACCACCTGAGCTGCATCAATCCGAAGACGGGAAGGAAGTGCCACATCCAAATGGAAGAGACGCATGAGCAAGCAGAAACAGCACCCCCGGAGCAGCACCGCCGGAACAACAATCACCAACCTGAAGCACCCACAAGCTCCAATAGCTCCCCAAACAACCTTTCCCCAAAGGAAAAGCCTCACCCCCAAATTTCACCAGCAACAAAGGCCAGTCCCCAATACCACTCCGAACGTTGCCGAGAAAAACCAAATAGGGGCCAGCACCACCAGAGTCCCGAAAATCAGATCTGAACTGGAAATGGTCAGATCTGGGTGAACCAGACGAGGGAAGGCCGTCGCTGGAACACCTCAGGCAGCTCTTCGACAGCAACAAGACGGGGCGGTGAAGGGAGGTCAGATCTGAGTCCAATGGACCAGATCTGAGAAAAGATGGGGGTTAAACGGGTTTTGGCTTCGGAGAGGGCATGAGACGCGCGAAGGGGCAAGAGGTCTCAGAGAAGGGCTTTGGAAAACGGGAGAACGGACGAGGGGAGAGCCCTGCCGGTGAGCTTCATGACCATGTCGGCCAGAAGCTCACCGGCGGAGGAGAGAAACGAAGCCGGCTACGAAAGGGGTAGAGAACAAGGGTTTTCTAGAGAGAGGCGACTGCGTCTCTCTCTGACCCTAACTACTTTTTGTGGCACCTCACTGCCCAAAAATGCATTTTCGTGGCACCTCACTACCCTAGAATGTATTTTTCGTGGCACCTCACTACCCTAGAATGCATTTTTGTAAAATCTGATTTTTTTAAAGAAATTTTGAAAACCAATCACATGCTTTTAAAATTTTGATTGTTAGTGAGTGGTATTATGGAATTTTTAAGTGTTTTCATCCAAAAATGGATGACGTATTGACGGCGGGTATCAAAGTGAAAAAAAATGCATTCTAGGGTATTGAGGTGCCACTAGAAATAGTTAGGGTATTGAGGTGAAAAACAATTAAAATTAGAGTACTGAAGTGAAAATTACCCTAAATTAAATTACACATGCGTAAGTATATATGATCATAGTCGATATGCACTTTATCACATACTATCAATAACTCGTGTACTATGTAGTATGTATTTTCTCTACACTTAATAAGATTTTTGTGAAAAAATTTACCATAAGAAAAGATTATCGTGAATTGTTGAAATTGAAAATTATATGTGTATGTAGGTGCATATTTTCTATAAAGAAAATATGTGCGTAAATATATATTTTTTTTGAGAGAAACAATAATATTATTAATATAAAAGTATTCTGGTGACTTCGGGAACCGGAGACACCGTATATAGGAACCAAACTAACAAAACATGAAAGACAAATGCAAATAAATAAATTTTGCTCTTTGACATAGGGGCGGTCGGAGGGGTGGGACTGCGGTAGCGTCCGAGGACACCGATACACTATACTACAACCATAAGATACTGGTCGAGCAAATCAGAGGATAAGCAAGCAGTGGTGGACCAATTACTCCCCCGGTAAGTCAGCGTGCGTCGTCCTCCCTTGACTGATAATGGTAGGGCTCCTGAACGCGTGATTGTTGACTCCGAAGTGGTAGAGAAGTAACTCAACAACTGTTGGTGGTACCCTTGCCACCTATACACCAGGGAGAAGGTACAGTTGACCAAACCCTCTCTGGTCTTCCCAACACTCATTCCTGGAGGCGAGGGTGCTTGAAGCCCCCCGCCGCTGCTGAAGACGCCCCATTCGACGCCGCTGATTCTTCATCCTCCGCTGCCTCCTCTTCTCTCTCAGCCCTCTTGTTTCTCGACAAAGAAGGCGTCGGGTCACGTGGTAACCATCCTACTGGCATATCAACATCATCTGCTCCCCGCTGACCCCACCGCCCCCTTTCCTCCCGCCTCGGAGGTGTCCGAGGTGTCCCCTTGGTCTGACCGCCCTTCCCTGATCCACTCAAATATGTCCAGTTCGTCCATGGGACGGCCTTCCCATGTTTCTCCTTTTCAAGCGCCGTTCTCGGATTCCCTGGTGCTTTCAGCGAGGATCCCCGTACACCCCCTCGACCGGACATATCGGGAAGAGGTGTCCCGCACAACAACAGCCAAATCAGTGCTCAGGTAAGTATCCATACGAGATATACAGGCGAGTTCGTACTTGAGACGCCGACAACCGGAACCAGAGTTGACTTTGTAAGGGAACCCGGATATCTGCCCTGATTCTGATCTTCATGAAGTATCCCCAGCAGAGACCCTCCTTGTCCACATCTACCCCTTGACAGGCTCCCAACGTATTGCCTATCTTGAAGCCCACATCTCTCGTCCAAGCCCCTACTGGCAGATTTGAGACCCGCGCCCAGACCGAGAAATGGTGGAATTGCAGATCCGAGACATGCATGTGAGCCCTTAGGTCCGTAAACAAGACCAGAGAGTCCCAAAAAGACCATGGTTCGCCCAACAAGACCCGTTCCCTCTCCTATGCAGATCGGAAAAAGAAAGCAACAAGACCGCCCTCCAGAGGTTTGGCCTCGACTTTCATTCCCCAAACGTCCTCCATTCGGGCCACAACTGATTTCCAAAATATTTTCTTGGTAGTCAGGACTTTTGCTGCCAGCGCAAAGCGATACAGATTCCCCCGTCCAGTGACCTCTTGCACTGGCACAACGACCTCTTTGATCCTCATAGCACCCATCTGGGAGTCCAAAACCCCAATCTGCTCCTCCGAGGGCCAACTCTGTCCTACATAGGGGTCACCCGGATGGACCCTAGAGGTCGAGTAGTGCTTACCCGCCTGGGTCGGGCTCGGGACCATCACTCGGGGTTGTCCCGGTCCACCAAATCCACCCGGCCCCTCAGCAGTATTCCGGCCCGCTACAAACCTCTCAGCCCACCGGGCCACATCACCGCCACCACCCTGGGCCCAGATCGACTTCTAACCCAACGTAGCAGCCCAACGGGCATCGCTCATGAACCCGCGATCTGGACTAGTCCCCCGCTCAACCCTACCCGGTTCCACAACCGCCACTCCCTTCCCCTTTCTTTGACGCCAAGCAAGTGCTTCTGGTGTCTCCTCTGGCGTCTCCTCAGGAGGTAGTGCCGAGTCCGAGGAGACCTGGATAGGTGTGTGCTCCTCCCTCATCGACGCCGGCAATAGAGGAGCATCTCCCCCACCGTCGTCGCCACGAGCAGCATTCGCCCCCAGGCCTCGCGCCAACCTGCTCCCTAATCGCCTTGGTCGGGGCCCCTTCGCCGGCGTACGGCGGAGACAGGCCGGTCCCGATCGAACCCGGCCACAAGGAACCCAGCTCGCCTCCTCCACGGCCGAGAAACGCAATACCGGTGTCGCCCCCGACCTGTCCGTCCAAGTCCCTTCCGACAGCTCGGGGTCGTCTTCCCCCGTGATCACCACCACCGGTGTCTCTGACACCGTTCCCGTCCCTGTCATGGCCACGAGGGCCTCCGCTCCCACCGACGCAGACGCCGACAACGACCCCTCCACCGGGTCCTCCTCTGGAAACTCTTAACCGGGCTCGTACCCCAGTCCCTGACTGTCTGACTCCGGAAAACGGGGTCCCCAATGAGCCCCCTCCTCGCCGCCTTGCTCACCGCCGTCCACACCGCACAAAATCGCCATGGAGCTCGAAGCAAAATCGCAAAACACACAAACCCTAGCAGAGGGAAGCGCTGCGCTCTTAATTAGTTAGAGCTTTAGATTTCCCCTAAATGTGCGCAAATATATATGATTATAGTTACACACCTTTTTTTTGAAACGGGAAAGAGGTATTGTATTACTGTAACATGTCAATCTTACAGGGTAGGACATAACTGTCCCGGATTCCAGATTTTTGTCCCAATCGGCCGTAGCCCGTCAGGCACTCATGGATCCATAAAGAAAGTCTGCTTTGACTCGCAGATCCGAACTCAAGATTTCCTCGATCCAACCTTTCAAAAAAATAACCAACCAAAATCCTAACCCTATCTAGCCAAAAATTTATTCGACCTAAAGCAGTGAAATAAACTAGAGAATGAGCCTTTAGTGCGGATTTTCCGAGACCTCCCGGCTGCAGTAGTCTCGGGTCTGTTGGTATAGGCCCCAGGCGGTCCTCCCCACCCCCGCCTTGGGAGGTCATTCACCCCTCGAGGGGCTATAGCCCCCCGGGATCATTACCTGGTCCTGAGCCTGTCTGGTTGTCTCCAGGGACTCCGGTGTATCCAACTCTCCAGCAGGCGCTTCTGCATCCTTCCTTGTCTTGGCCTTCCGAGGACGGGGACCAATGCCCGGGTTGTACCTCAATATACCTAGACGAACCAACGGTATCTCCCTCTGAGTATAGCGATTCACCGGGGGCCTAGGTCGACAGGGGGGCCTCGGTGCAGGAGAGTCCTCCCTCGGGGCGATCAGCGTCACCGTCCTAGCCCTCTGAGGCTTCATACCGTGTCGCATAGATGACGATAGTAGTGGCCCCGGAACCCGAATTGGAACCCCTCGCCTCCTAGAGTTTACGTGCATCCTGTATGGTGGCGGCGGCCTAACTGGAAAGGATGGTGGCGGCGCCTCCATGCCTGGAGCAGGGATTAATCGCTCATGTAGATGAGCCGACAACATCATCAGGTGGTGATCGCTCCGATGGATCTCGGCTCGGCCCCATGTCCCTTCCAGGCGTCGATTCCCTAGTCGGTCACCCAACTCCGGACGGAGATCCATCGGCTGGTCCTCTATGAACCGGTGAGGCCAATGCGGTCACGGAGGCCTGTGTGCCTGCCCTTGCATGGGCTAGTTGCACCGTCGGTGCATGTCCATTGGGCACATGACTAAACCAGGAGGAGGAGACGGGATCCAGTATGGTTCCGTTGGTAACGGCGGTGCCATCCCCAGGTGAGAGTTGCACTCGTCGGCTTGACGGTGATGCATCGACAACGGATGAGAATGGGAAGGGGGGAGCAGCGTGTAGGCGGAGAGAGCAGCCAGGCGACAACGGGCATCGTGGGGACGGTGGGTGACAATGGGCGGCGTGTGAACGGTGAGCGACGGCGTGGGAACTATGGGCGTGGAGAAGGGACGGCGAAGTGACCCTAGGTAGGGTAAGAAACACCTCTGGTTCAGAGGTAACAGAGCGCTTTTACACACCTTGTTTTTTTTGAAACAGGTAACCGGAGACTTTCATTAATACCAATAGGTAATCAAATAGGATGAGGCGTGACCGCCCCGAGTTCCAGATGTATGTCCGGGTCGACCGTAGCAAGCCCGGCGCTCATGGACCCATAATAATAGCCCACTTGAAATCGTGGGCACAAACTCAAGACAACTCCTTACCAATGTCTCAAAACAGCGAGACTTGAAATGAAAAGTCCTAATCAACATAAGCAACAGAATGTCTAACCAACAAATTATTCGACCTAAAACAGGATAAAAAAATAGCACACGATCGAAAGAGAAAACTACCAAATCTGCGATGCCAGTTCTTCTAGGCCCCGTGCCATTGGAGCGATATGGTATCGTCAAATCTTCGTCTTGATTCGCCCGGAACTTTCGAAATGGTGCGGAAGACGAGAACAACGATTCGACCCGCAGCGATTTGTTCGAGATCGAGGGTCCCGACTTCGGGTGCCGTGGAGACAGACACCGACTTATCGTCCTTCCTCCCGGATCCCAGATCCATCGAGGGAACGGGCCCATGCCGGCGTTAGGTGGCTCTGGAGAGGGGGGTCGCTGCAGATGGAGGACGGCGCATGGAGCCCGTAACCCGGAGAATGGCAGGAGGGCCACGGTGGCTGGGAGACGGCGATGTCGGCGGCGGCGATGGACGGCGATGACGGCGGCGGCGATGGGCGGTGGCTGCGATGGACGGCGATGACGACCATGGCGGCTGGTGGGCGGCAATGGACGGCGGCGTCAAACCCTAAGTAGGGTAGAAGGAACCTCACCTGGAAGTAGTGGAGAGCTTCGAAGCCGGAACTTCAATGGTGAAAGTAAGGAGCTGCCATGGAGGAGGGTGGGGAGGGGCTGCGCGCAGAGAGAATTAGGTTTCTCTCTGGGCGTTCCAAATTGTAAATTCCTCACTACACACCTTGTTATATGGTGTCAATAGAATTTTATTATAATTATCTAATATGTATTTCTTCTAGTATACATATGAATGATTTAGATTGGATACACAATATAGCTACAATATAACATCAAATCATATATTATCATTCATTTACTAAAGAATTAGATAGTTTTGTCACCTTTAGCTTATTTCATCTTGTTGTTGAATAAGAGAATTGAATACTTGGCTTGACTTGAGAATACACGTGTTTTTGTCCAATCAAATGACAATTACGTGTCACCACAGCACCTCCATCGTTGAAGCTCGAACTCGGAAGCTGAAGCTAAAACCCTTCTTCTTCGTTGGGCGATTCGTTTCTCTCGTCTCGCTCTTGGAGGATGAATCCAAACCCTAATCCTACCTATGCTCCTCGCTCACTCTTCCACACTAGGTCGTCTTCTTCTATGGTGGTGCGCCTGCTCAGACCTCGCCTTTTCCTCGTCCCCAGAACCTTTTCAATTTCTCCCCAAGCCCCATTTCTCTCATTCCGTTCCTTCAAAACCTCCTCCTTCGTCTCCTTCGCGGCCTCTCACGATGAATCGGTCAGTTTTCTTCACCTCAGTCGCCGATCTTCTTCCTTCCTTCTCGTTTACTGTTTGACATGTTTTCGCAATGCTTGTTGTTCTCAGTTTAGTTTGGATTATAAATATGTGTTTCTATCATAGAATTGTTGTTTGTATCGTGAACTATTAACAATTCAACTCTTTTGTGCCTCTCGTTCTCATCATATTAGGTCTTGTTGTCATTTCGTTGTGCCCGATTATATGTTGTTTTTATGCAAATGTTAGCATGTTGGCTTCTGTTTGTTTACTTCACTTGCTTCGAGGTGAGAAGGCTGAATTTGTTTATGGTATAAACCTATTGGCAGAGTTATGAATCCGTAGTCAAGTGACTATACTTCTTCAATCTGTTTTATCTCAATTTCTTTGTTGATATGAATCAAGACCCACTAGGGTAGTGGTAGTTTGGTTGATCCAGACAAGCATTGCCTGGTAAAAGGGTGAACTCTAGTTGGTCGTAGGGATGGGGATAAGGGTTGATTAAGAATTGCTGATAATTTTTTTAAGTATGAATCACGAGTATCCTCTGATTGTCTTTCCAATTTTGATCTCCAGAAGCATTCTGAAGTGGAAAAGGAAAGGGATGATCTCAAAATGGGAACCCAGGAATCACAAGAAACTTGGAGAGAGACTCTAGCTTCTTTTAAAGAACAAGCCTTAAAGATGCAAAATGTATCCCAAGAAGCATATGACTTGTATTTCAAGAAAGGAGTATTTGTTTTAAACGAAACCTCCCAAAGATTAAAAATTCAAACAGAAAAGGCAAAACAGGATCTCAGTGTCATGGCAAAAGAAATTGGTGAAGAAAGTAAGGGATATATCTCGACTGCCACAGAGCATTCCCCTGAACCTGTGAAGGAGGTTGTCGATACGTTTACTTCCTCTATTGATGATTTGGATGATATTTCTACAATCCGCGACTTTTCTCTTGGAATACCATATGGTACGTAGAGTGCTGTATAATTTGCTCTTGCTGTCTTTATTGAGATGACTTAAGGCCACTATGTTAAGTAATATCACCTCAATTGGACAAAAAAATGAGTTTATCTGAATGTTTCGTAGATGATTTTGTTAGGATTTTATGGTGCCTTGTGTTTATATACTTTTTTGTTACTTTTATCATTGTGCTCATTATGGCCACATTATCATTTGTGTTTTGCAGGCTTGCTTCTTTCACTTGGTGGCTTTCTTTCCTTCATGATAACAGGAAGCATTCCAGCCATTAGATTTGGTGTTATACTTGGTGGTACTCTTTTGGCATTAAGTGTATCGAGTTTAAAGGCGCAGAAAAGTGGAGAATCCTTTGCTCTAGCCTTGAAAGGGCAGGCAGGTTAGTACATGGTTGCTTATGATTGCAATTTCATGACAATATACTCTGGTCATGGTTGTATATTATTCAATTAGTATATGAGTAGTTAATATTATCATCATTTTCTGGTGCATCTTCACATCAGCATTTTGGTTTATGGATCCGTAGTGTTATAATTTTGGAATGGTCTATCAATTATACGTTATGAAATTGCAATCGTATGGTTAGGTTCTAAAGTAGCATTCCACGTGGCCTGCTTGTTATATTATATGGAATGCTTAAGGTAAAATTTACCGATTGGGGACACTAGTACAATAGTATCGTTATGCTACTTTATAAGAATTCTGACTCATTCTGTTTACTGGCTGTTGGTTCTGCAGCAATAGCAGGTATACTATTTTTTAGGGACATACGCTTGCTTTCCCGGGTATAACTCCATGCATCTATTTTCTTGTTCTTCCTTTGATCACTTTCAACTACAGATTAAAGTGATATTACTATTGGATTCGTAATACTTTCTCCATCCTTTCTACTTCTTGCAGAGACCTTCGTTTCTGAGCTGTTTGACAACATTAATCAGGTTCAAGGCGTTCTTTTTGTCTCTAAATTGATATGCTCTCGTATTTTTTTTCCTTTCTATTTATTACTCTTTGTCCTGCTGCATATTGTATCATTCTCTCCCCTTTGTCTTTGAATGTCATTGAGAAGATAAAGCAATATGGTCAAGTAAAGAACAAAGTACAAGCTTACCTTTACATTAGTAAAACAACTAAACAAACAGGATGAAATGGAATATGTTGAAACTAAAAAATCGGAATATGAGCAACTCTTCATTAATCATCGTCGAAATGTTCCAGAATTTTGTTCTTCTAATGACATGTGGACCAAGAGAAAAACTATGATACAATTGCAGTAATATTAGCCTATTAGGGTAAAAATACGGGAATGGTAAAAGGTATTGGCTTATTTTTTTTGGATACACAATTATGTGGATAATTGTGATATGTCTACCAAAGCAATTGGAGGATTACACTGCCGTTAAAGAATTAGGGATGTATATCTGATTTGATTGGAGATCAGAAATAAGAAAATGGAGAGGATTGGCAAAAGCTGTGAGAAATAACATGTGCAAGCATGGCTGACATATATTAGAACATTTCTTTGAGCTTGGTGGTTGATAAGTGCAATGAAATCTCAATCTAGCTACTGAAACTGTTGTGATTTTTGTCTTGTTTGATGCATCCATCTGATGTATCTTGTTCCACTGTAACCCTTGAGGTTACCCTTCACCGTTTTCTCTCTCGCTTTCTCGTACAGTTTTATTTTTCACGGTCAATCTTGTTTATTGGAGATTATCTTGTATGTCATTTCTATATGACTGGAAAACTTGTTGAAATCAATATTTACTGGATTGTTAGTCGTATTATATATACATAAATTGCTTCCCTTCACCCATCATATAAGTTCATGGTGACTTGCTTCCATTTGTGCAGTGCTGGAATGACAGCATTCTATCTGTATAGGATGATGCGGAATGGTGAGGAGCATAGAAAAGATAGAGACTTGGACCACAGTACTAAGAACTGATGCTTATTCTCAATGTCCACTGTGGAGTTTTATGATACATCCAAAGTGAAAGATTGCTAATTAATCATACAACACATTAATCAGTGTATGTTATATGTAGCCGCTGTACATAATTTCCTCATGTTAAGGCCGCACCACCCACCAGAAGCATACGAGTGTGAATCTTACAGATTGCGTTATTAACAATAGTCCTATATTCATTTTGGGATTTTATGGATTTGTGTGTAGCCATTTTTGTGCTTGTTCACCAATATAAGGTACAAGTAGTTTTCAAAGAAATGTTGGTGAATGTTATCGGTTAATTTCTTTTTTCAAATGATCTCTCTCAACGGTTCTTCGTAATCCACTAACAAGATTTTTTTTTTCTGCAAAATTTCAAAAGTATCCTGCCAAAAGTGTATATTTCAAATAGCATAAGTGTATAATAATGTCCAAATTGCAAAACATAATGATGTCAATGACAAGCTATCATTTTCAATAACAAAAATTGAAGTCGCGTGCTATCATCCGACTCATTTCCGTTATAAAGATAACATATTTGTAGATGGAAAATAGTTGGAAGATGTCATTTACCAACCCTTGTATTAATAATAGTGTCAACATTGTTAGTGTATTTGTACATGTAGGGTCGTCTCAAGCTTTAAGCGAATTAAGCAATCATTTAAGACCTCAGATCAAAAAGAGCGACCAAAAATTAAGGACCCATCACAAATTGATGCAAAGGTCTTGATATAATAATAAACTATATTTTATTTCAAACATCAAGCAAAAATATTGCACTTTTAATTACTGGTTGTTTAGATCTTGATTCAAATTTGTTTTTTCAGAAATATAGTTCTCATCCAAAAGGGATTTTTGATTGTTTAACATTTTAACAAGGGTAAATTCCACCTCAATACCCTAACTATCGTTTTATATCACCTCAATACCCTAACTATTTTTCGTGGCACCTCAATACCTTAGAATGACATTTTCCGTCACTTTAGTACCTGCCATCAACTTTCCATCCATTTTGGATGGAAAATGCTTGAAAAGTCCAAAATACCCCTCACTAACAGTCAAATTTTCAAAATATGCCATTGGTTTTCAAATTTTCTTTTTATTTATGTATTTATTTTATAAAAAAAACATTTTTATTTTATAAAAATTAGAATTTCTTTAAAAATATTAATTTTTTATTTTATAAAATCAGTTTATATTTAAAAAATATATTTTTTATTTCAAAAAAACATATTTTATTTCAAAAAAACATATTTTATATAAAAAATCATATTATTTTTTTCAAAAATTCAGATTTTAATTTAAAAAATTTAAAAACCAGATTTTTTTCAAAAAATCAAATTTTATTTTAAATATCAGTTTATATATAATTTATTTATTTATTTTTATTTTCGTGTTTATTAAAAAATCAACTTTTATTTTAAAAAATCAATTTTTATTTTTCAAAATTCAGTTTTACTTTTTAAAAAACAGTTTTTTAAAAATAATTTTTATTTATACTAACCCTAATTCCCTAATTTCCTTATTCTGAGACACACTCTTCTTCTACCTATGGGTACAAAAGTCCAAAAGTTTCTTCCTCCCCTCAACAATCTCATCAATGAAGTTCTCAAGCTGAGCAACAATGGAGTTTTGCGCCAGATATCAAACCCCAAAACACCCTGTCAAACCCTCCACCCTCTCCCTCACCGATCCCCACTCCACCCCCTCCCGGTCCGTCTCCATTTCTGCCCTCAGCTCCTCGACCGCCGTCCTCGACCGCCGGAACTGGTGCAGCAGAATCCCCTGCCGGCCGTCGATCTCGCCGCCGAGGACGTGAATCTGTGCGGTGGACGAAGCCATTGTTTAGGGTTTTGAAAGGAAAATTGAGGAGCGAACCCTAGAAATTGGGGGTGGAGAAATTGGGTGGTGTGGTGGGTGGGAGCAATTGAAAGTGTTGGTGAGGTTGTGTGTGAGCTTTTCCCGGATATGAAGAGAAGAAGATAAGACTCGTTGGAGGAGACGAGAAAAAAACTAATTTGGGAAGATGAAGATCTGCAGATTTGGGATGTGGTTTTATTTTGATCTTATTAGTTTAGAGAAATTAATGGGTTGGTGATTTGGGTTTCTAGGTAATGAAGATCTGTAGATTTTATTGTTCTTATTAGGAAATGGGTTGATTTAAACAATAATGAAAAGATGAAAAAAAAAATTGGTTTATGAGAAAACATGGGAAAAGAGTAGAAAATGGATTGATTGAACAATAATGAAAAGATGAAAAAAAAATTATTTTTAAATAATAAACACGAAAATAAAAATAAAAAGAAAAAAGAAATTCTAATTTTTATAAAATAAAAAAATGTTTTTTTTATAAAATAAATAAATAAATAAAAAGAAAATTTGAAAACAAATGGCATATTTTGAAAATTTGACTGTTGGTGAGGGGTATTTTGGACTTTTCAAACATTTTCCATCTAAAATGGATGGAAAGTTGACGGCAGGTACTAAAGTGACGGAAAATGCCATTTTAGGGTATTGAGGTGCCACGAAAAATAGTTAGGGTATTGAGGTGAAATAAAACGATAGTTAGGGTATTGAGGTGGAATTTACCCTTTTAACAATTATAAAAAAATATTTAGCAGTGAACAATCATTCTTAACAAAACAAAACATCCAAATTTAAGTTACTAGTGATCAGTACTCCAACTTTCACCCTCTTGTATGGTTTCCTTCTCCCGAACCTATTTCGGTTTTTCCACCTTTGTCTATCACCATAGTGACGTCCCTCCTCTTCGCTCACCGTCCATTTTGTCTCCCTGCTACTCCACGATCGATGGTCTGGTCCTCGGGGATCACCTTGTGGCGTTGGCTTTGATTCATTTTTGCTCCACCATCACTTCTTGGGGTGTTGGCCGGATGTGCCACTAACACCACGGGATCTCCTACCTATTGCCTTAGTGACCCCCCCCCCCCCCCCCCCCCCCCCCCCCGTGATTCAAGGACAATGAGGACTCGTTGTCGGGCCATGGATGATTTGGTCGATTCAGGTTGGGTAGACTCGGTGGGACCTCGAGGCACACCCAATCGTCATTTCCACCCCCTCATTTGCGCCGCTCGGACTATGGGCTCTCACCGATGATCTAACATTCCATCACTGACATGGTGGTCCGTGGACCACGATATACCTTTGGGTCGGGACACTTCCCAAGGAACAGAGGACCGTGCACTGGGAAGGAACATGACTACAACATTGTAGGGATCTACCATCCAAGGGAAATGACAGTCGATCTACCACCAGGAATACATGGTGGATGCACCCATCGATGCTTCATCACTACTGTCCAAAAGTAGTTTGGAACCTTAAGGTCGGGAATTCCTCCTCCGGGTCTGCATCCAGTTCGACATCAGGGGGACCCCGATGTATCAACCTCGCCTAGGTGGTGGGACGAGGCACAATCACCAACAATAGGGACCCATACCAATGGACATTATTGGATGAGGGGGACCCCTTAGAGGATCAGGGGCTCGATCACTCTCCCGATGCAGGCGAGATGGGGGTGTTGCTTGTTTGGGCCTCTACCGAGCTTTCCTTCTAGGAGTGCAATATGGTGGACACTACCCGGACCCTCACAGGAGAATGTGGATCAATCCACCTACAAGGGCAAGGGATAAAGGCCTCGAGGGGCATGAGGCGAAGATTGCAAAGCAATCTCGCTGGGCTCAACGAAGTGAATAGAGGAGCCACACCCTTTTCCCCTGAGCTCTGATTTTTTCTAAACCCTCGTCTCCTCCTTTTCTTGGGGACCACCTTGGAAACATAACATCATCCTCACCTTCACCCAAGGGTCTCTTGCGAGGGATCAACATGTACTCTAGACAACGTAGGTCCGTCCGAGTCAAGCTAGGAAAAGAATTCTGGATATTCTGCGCACATCGCCGAGTGAATAGGGAGCCTCCCCTAGTTTTTACCTGGATTGTCCGGGCACCGTAGTTATAAGGCTAGCATTAAGGTCTTGATTGTGTCGGTGTTTCCTAATACTATGTGTTACCCTGTTCGTATTTTCATTGTGGTTATGATTGTTGTTGTTTGAATTTTTATTTAATAAAACAATTACGTCTAATGCTAAATTTTTTTACCAGTGATCAGTGAATTAAAAGCTCCTTTCATTTATTGAGAAATCCATGCAATCCATGATTTAGAAGCATGAGTCTCATTAAGTTTAACAATATTAAAACTTAGGGGGTACTAATATACACTATAAACTATAAGGTTGTCTAAGAAATCAAGATTAACTTAACAAAAGTACAAGTCAAGAGAAAGAGAAACACTTCCTAAATTATTGCAATAAGAAGAGGTATTACGATGGTTTTATTTCATGATTAAACAAGACATTAAGTAGATTTGACTTAATAAACCTATTACATGGAGTTGTATTCTCCACACTCTGTGGAAATGATTCACTCATAGAAGATGGAGACGCTTCCCAATTGTTGACATGGAGATGTTCAACGGAAAGGAAAAAACTAGAGGTCATGAACAAGAATTACGTGTTTCTGATTTCATAGTCCCAAATCAAAATTATTAATAAACACGAGTTTGTTTGTAAGCTTCTTGAATATTTAGTGAGAAACAATTTTCAAATGGACTTTGGCATATATCCTAAGATAATATGGGGAATGTGTTGGGCTTGTCATATTTTTTTCCGGTTAACCAGTGGGTGTCGGTACCAAATACCCTTAGTTCTTGAAAATTCTCATCTGGCTACTACTTTGCGTCGTTTGTGCTGGGTCTGAAAATTTTCTTATTTTTAGTTATATTTTATTGGTCTTAGTTGTAGCCCATATTTATTTTATGGGTAAACTACAAATACTTACCCCAAACTTGTAGCGTTTACCTAATACATATCCTAAAGTTTTTTTTTAACTGATACCTACTTAGATGTTTAGTTATATAACAAATAGCCCAAGCCATCAGCTAAAATGACGAAAATGCCCTTAGTGATTTTTTAAATAAAACTGAAGTGATTTTTTTTAAATAAAACTAAAGTGATTTAATAAGTAAATATATATATAGGGACGCTATCAGGTGCGAACCACCTGTAATATGCGAACCTGCGAACTGCATCAGGATCGTCCATCTATCAGCAGCGCGCGCGATCTACGGCTCAGAGCTAAGCGCGCGAAAGCGCGCAAATTAGAACCAATTTTGGGCCACGCGCCTCTGCTCAGGGGAAAAAATGGAATTTAACCTTTTAAATAACGCGCGTCTATTTTAAGCAACGCAGATTCTCTCGCAAAATAGAATTCTAATATCCACAATCTAGGCCTGCTCGTTTGAGATTTTAATTTAGACCAAATGGTCGTAAATAAAAACTGATAAACACAACGCTGGTCATTTTAAACTGGAAAAAAATCAAAGAAGTATTTGATTTCGAAAACAGAAAAAATAAAAACATCCTCATTTGTCCTCTTTAGCTTATCTGCAAACGATTTGTTCTTCATCCGCAAACGATTATATCGATATCCGCAAACGGATTTCATTTTGGTTTACTTGGTATAGATTGCATTGTTTGCAAACTGGAATGATTATATTTGCAAACTAGGGTTCTTGTATTTGCAAACGAGAACAACTGTATCCACAAACCAAAAATATACTTAAACATGACTGATTTTATATGATAAAAATATTTACTTTCCGCAAAAAATATTAAAATACTACAGTAATTAAGCATCATTATCGTTGTCTCCGTCGTTATTGTCTTCATCATCATCATCATCCAAGAAATCTTCTTCATCTTCCACAACTCCTTCCTCAGGATCCTCCTCATATGAGTCTATGTTGTCTTCTTCTTCCTCTTCTCCCTCTTGCTCTTCTTCATCATCCTCTGCATGGACATCTTCTTCATCATCATCCAGCCAATCTTCATCAACATAACAATTGTCTTCCTCATTGTCCTCTGCAGGAGTAGGTGCGGTTGGAGGTGCTTTATCCTCATCCTTGTCTTCATTTTCTGGTTCAAACTCTGCATCTCCTTCTTCATCTTCTTCCTCATTCTCCTCTTCATTTTCATCTTCTTCCTCATTGTCATCTTCATCCGGCGGTGATTCATAATTAGGATCCCCCGGTTGAGGAATGTCATATTCATTGATGAGAGGATCATCATCATCATCTACATTGTAGCCATTGATGTCAACACCGTCGCGTTCGACTACAGGAGCGCTCCTGAGTCGAGTCGCGACAGCTTAAAAAATGTTTCACGCAGCACACACAATCAGTATGCCAGCAATAAAAATACTGCACATACGCACAAACCCAAACATGACTCAAAACACTACGGGTCTACACACGGTTTCCGACTCGCGTACCCAACACATGACCGGACTTTACTAACTCGACTCTCCCCACCTAATTGACGTACAGTCCGAGGTGTGAAACCTAGAGCTCTGATACCAAGTTGTCACGCCCCAAATTCAGTAAAACCGAACCCGGAACGCGAACGTTTAATTTAATGAAATCTTTTCAAACCTTTTGATTAAATCGCTTTAAAACCAACAATTTGTTTTACAAAATAAGTATTTACAACTCAAAATACGTCCCAACAAGTGGACAAAATACATGGTATACGTCGCTAGACTCAAAAGTAAACCCGGACTCCCGCTCCTAGCTCTTCAAGCTTCGGAAGCTCACCTAGTCCAACCTGCGACCAGTACTTGTAGGAAAAGCAGCTAGGGGTAAGCGTTCGCTCACCACCACGGATAACAGACTGACTACGGCATACTTAGCAGATAATGCCGGCAACACCCACAACCAACGAAACCCCGGGGACTACTATTCCCCGAACTCAAGTAACCCGACTGACATACGACGAAACCTTTCCTCAACCGACTCAACACTCGGACTCGTAATGTAGACCTGACACAACGATTGACGACCTCCTCCAAAGATACGACAGACAACCACGCAACACCCAAGATCACAAAGGATCGCACACCAAACAAGATCACAAAGGATCGCACACCAAACAAGATCACAAAGGATCGCACACCAAACAAGATCACAAAGGATCGCACGCCAGCTGCTCAGTAACCCCTCTCTCTCTCGCCCTTTACCGATCCCTGTCAGGTCAGGCGGTCGACCTGTCGCGCAACTTCTCCCGATCTCAGTCGGAAGGCTAGCCCACAACCTCTCCCCTACCTCCGATCTCAGTCGGGTGACTAGCCACACCCGCGCGTACCTTCTCCCGATCCCAGTCGGGAGGCTAGCCCACAACCTCTCCCCTACCCCCGATCCCAGTCGGGTGGCTAGCCACACCTCACGCAACTTCCCCGACACAAAGTCGGGTCTCCAACCTCAGGTAACCACAATCACAATCACAAGCAAAGTTCAACAAACAGCAACAACCCAGGTTCAACACTCCACAGGCACTCATGGCCACCCAAGACACCAACTGTAAAACACAGACTCGACAACCCCACGGGCACTCACGGCCACCAAAGACACACCGACAATAACTCACGGGCTCAACAACCCCACAACACTCACGGCCTCCCAAGACACACCGACAATACTCACGGGCTCGACAACCCTACGGGCACTCACGACCTCCCAAGACACACCAACAGTAACTCACGGGCTCAACAACCCCACGGGCACTCATGGCCACCCAAGACACCAACAGTAAAACACGGGCTCTCATGGCCACCCAAGACACCAACAGTAAAACACGGGCTCTCATGGCCACCCAAGACACAACAGTAAAGCACGGGCTCTCATGGCCACCCAAGACACAAACTAAACAATCAACCTCCGGGCATGGTCATATGCCTCCAGTAATTCTAATATCAACAGGCTCACAATCAACCTCCGGGCATAACCAAATGCCTCCGGTAGTTCCAATAACGAAAGCTCACTGCTCTTACGACACTACTAAGTGTCACATGCAATTCTAATGTTCGATACGTTCCCGTATCATACGACACCACCCGGTGTCGCCTGCCTTTCTAATATTCGATAAACGTACTTAACCCACGACACCCCAGTGTCACATGCATTTCTACTGTTAACTTTCCCTAGTCAGGGCCGAGATCCGGCTACTTTTCCCTACCTCTTGAAGCGTGTCAAACCCGATACTCTTACTCCGGCGAAGCTCCATAATTCCCGCTTAGCCTCATATTTCCACGGTAGGCGACACGGTCTACAATCATTACAATTAACACACTTTTTAAGTAAGCAGACGAAACCCGAATTTAAAGAACTAAACGCCCAAATGCAACCCCGACAATGTCGATCACTCCCAAACTTCCCAATTACTCGACATTGTCGATAAGAGGCTCGGAAAAGTCCGATTCGCCCGACATGGCGAATCTTCCCGGGTTTTGGAAACGCCCTTCCGGGGCTCCGAAAATTCCCGTTTTCGTTTCTACGGTCTTAGAATAATTCAAGGGTTCACATGCACTTGACGGAATCCAATTCCGACTTCCGAGTAATTTAATTAGCGTTTCAAGTTTCTAAACCCGTCAATTACAACTTTTACAATTTAATTCCAAATTTCGATCCGGTTGTAGATTAATGATTCGGGGAACGTCCTAAATCACACGAACACGAAACCCGAGCACGTGGGCCCCACCCGGCCAAACTTGGCCGTGGGTGGCTAGGGCTTTTTGGGGCCCGGCCCACCAAGGTGGTGGCTGGTCCTAGCTCCGGCCAGCCACCCAACTCCAGCCAGCCACCTCACACGGCCGGCCGACCACCCTACATGGTTTACCAGTTTGCGGAAATTAGAATGATGTTTTGCGAATAATGGACATTCTGTTTGCAAAAATGTGCTTTCATCACATTACGTGTGTGCTTGGCACGTGTCCCACCAAATACTCTAAATCAATACCCCTATAAATATACCCCCTCTATCACCAATAATAAATTATTCACACTCACATCTCTTCTGAATAACTAGATGATATAGACGAAAATGGAATCCTCAAAAAAACTCAAAATGGAAGTTCTAGAGAAAGAACATCATGGGTCCGTACGTGAGCTTCGACATCTGAAGTTGTCCATCATCAATTCCCATTTGCTAATAGCACATGACAGGGTGGTCAACCTGATGGCTGAATGGGAAGAAGAAGACATGTCCAACGCGTCAGAAGAACACATAGCTTGCAGGGGAAGCATGACTAAGACACTCATGAAGTATAAGACTGCACTTGGAAGCATTGTGAAAGAGAGCTCCTAAGGGATTGCATGTACTTTCCCTTCTGTTTTCATGTCTTTTGTGTTGGCTTTTGGTTCTTCTGTTTGATGTCGTGATTTTTGTTGTTCTTTCAGGCTCCAGATGAATCAATGAAAAGTTTTTTGTTTAACTAAATATGCACTAAAATTGACACAAATACTACACTATAGTACGTAATTTGCAAATGTATACAATGGTTTCGCAAAAGAGATACCTTGTATTCTCAAACTCGTAAAGCCACAAACACAAACATCCTAATTCGTTCTTGTTTAATATTTGAGAAAATATTTCCTGTGGCTCGAGAGAGATTTACCAATGATACTGATCAGACACTGGTGAGATTTGGAAGTGACGCGTGTCAAGACACGATTGTATACTGCAAAGTGCCAGTGATTTTTGTTTTGAGGATACTTTTATAAATGTTTGAGAATTTAATACATATGAAATACAAATCGTCAGTCTTGGATAAAACACTTGATATTCTGACCTTGAAAAGTAACTACCCACTAACCCCATTACTTTGTTCAAGATTACAAATAACCCCCTAGGACCATTGCTATAAATACCACTACTGAGTAACTACTTGAACACATCTTTCACTCTTCAACTAAAAAAAAGCAACAAAAATGGTCTCTATGAATGCTGAATGGGCTCGCATGAATGCAGAAGATGAAGCCAGGCGTTTGGCTTCCATACACCACCTATGGAAGCTTAAATTCACAACAATCTAGTACAATATGTTGATGATGGATGCGAAGGTGATTAAGCTCTTGGCTGAAATTGAAACGGACGAAAACCTTACCTGGACCACAGAAGAAAGATCTTCGAAAGAACGCATGTTTGTGAAAATGAGGGAGTATCAAGAATTCCTCGGAAATATAACTATAGATCCCTAAGCCACATCCAGAAGAAGATTGGTGGTATCTTGTTTTTCATGCATGTCGTCTTTTATGTTTTTGTTTGGTGTTTCACACACCATCTTGTTCTAATGAATCTATGAATATTTACTTTCAGTCTTCTCAAACTAGATGTTGTATTTTCTCAAACCATGCTTTCTGTATTCTCAACATGATAGTGCGCATGCAGTTCCTAGATAGTATCATGACTGACAGTATTCGCAAACTAGATATGACATATCCGCAAACTAGATATGAAATATCTGCAAATTAAATATGAAAAATACGCAAAGAAACTATTCACTATAAAATAAACTGTTTTGATTGAACTTTCAAAATTGAACCAGGTTCGTCCATTGCGAATAATTTATCGACGGAAAACCGCCAAATTCAAAAAAGGAAAGTTCCTAAACAACAAATCAGAAATCGAATCAAACACAGAGTTAGAAAGTCTCTCGAAAAAATCTCTACGATTTCAAAAATATCAACCCTAGATCGGAGTTTTCTCGAAGAAATCGAGATCACGGACTAGATTAAAAGAAACTACGATTCTTCGAAACTTGATTCCAAACAAAAACTCAGATCGTGACTGAGATCGCACCGAGAGATCGTACCGTGAGATCGTTGGAAATCGCAACAGAGATCGCCGGAGATATTGATTGATATCGTCGGATTTTAACACAACTAGCCAATAAACAAATAGAGATGTCATCTACAATATGTAATTATAGATCCATTCAACAAAATTGATTTGCTTCTAGAATCGCTGCAAAATCTGTTTTTCCGTTGACCAAAACGTCATAATCATGATTGCTTCTTTATCCATAAACTAAAATGCTTAGGTACTCAAAACATTAGTTTGTGTTGTACGATATTTAGCGACATAAAATATTTGTTTGTTTTGAAACAAGATATAAAATCTCCTCCATGTCTCATTCTCAAACTAGATGTGCAGTATCCGCAAACTAACTTGCTTATTTTCTCAAAAGATAAATAATCTGTTTTGTCTGTTACTATATACTACTGCCTGTGTATCAATCTGAGTATATTATAACTATCTGATTCTATGTGTGCTGTATATGCAATCTGAAATTATTATATCCTCAAACTGATCCCTACTTCCATGAATATCAGCTGCATGCACAGACAGTGACTGTACTGCAGAATCAGATCTGCAAAACACTGTTCTGTTTTCTGCTTGAGGAACCAGGATATACTTGCCATCCTGCCAGCCTGAACGAACGCCAGGTAGGAAAGGAATTCAAGACACTGAATAAGGCGATAGATTTCTACCAAAATTACGCTAGACTGTCTGGATTCACTACAAGAAGGTCTACGGAGAAGAAGGATAAAACAAACAACATAAAGCTAAAGTACATGGTATGCTCCAAACAGGGTGAGATCCCCGAACAAAACAATCCACAATTTTCAAAGACTACAAAAAAGAGGAACAGATTGGTCACAAGAATTAATTGTGAAGCAATGATAAGGTTCACATTTGTTTAAGAGGAATTAGGATACAAAGTATCAAAATTTGTTGAAGGTCATAACCACCCTATGGTTGGAGCGGAGCACATACATGAGATGCGAGGTAACCGACACATGGAAGGCAACCATGTTGAGTATATGAACTTTTGCGAGAGATCGGGAATAGGTCCCTCAAAGGCACACAGACTAATCAGTGAAACACGCGGAGGGCCCAGCCATGTTGGAGCTTTAAAGCAAGATTTCTTCAACTACCACAGGGACTTGAAAGCCTATATTGGAGGAAATGATGTTCAGATAATCCTTGACCAGTTTCGTGACAAGAAGGTAGCCAACAACAAGTTCTATTATGAGTACGATGTTGACACAAGCGGAAGTCTAACTAAGCTATTCTGGTGTGATGAAATAGCTATCAAGAATTACGAGCTTTATGGGGATAATGTTTCCACCTTCAACTTGCGTCTTCATCTGATCAACCAACTGCTTGCTGGTGATAAGACGCTTCATCTCGCCTTTGTCTTTTGTATTGAACTACCGCTGCCACAATCTAAGCTCATCAGAGGACAGTGCGCCCCACTTATCGACTATAACGTCTTGCTCACCATTTGGAATCCCCAAAGTATCATGCGCTTCGTTTTCTATGATACGCAATTTCACATCGGGTAAAACCAATGATGAGCTGAGGTGGTTATTCTTATCCACCAGGTAGTATCCAATCCTGCTTGGAATGATCTTCACAGCAAAATGAAGAATGTGATCAAACCCACTTTTAAAGCACTGCTTCCTGTTGATGTTTGTTCAAACTCTCCACCAGCTCAACCAATCTCTTTGGCGATGACCTGGTTTTCAAACCATCAGCAACGACGAACTTATTAGATATCCGAACAGATCTATCAGACTTACAACCCTTGTGCGCTTAACATTCTTCTTCTCAACACCTAATTCTCCACCTCTCTTATTTCCGGCTTTAGCAGGTGGGACAGCTACATCAGAACTTCCTCCATCAAGAGATTCACGAGCCTCAGCTAGCTTCTTCTTTTTATTTGAAACTCTTCTTTTATCTTTATTCATAATAGACTTCCGCTTCTTCAACATATTTGCAAGAGTCACATTTCCTTCACCAACATCAGCCTCTGTGGATGGTCTATCCATTAAAAGAAGAGGACGCATTGTATCCAGAGTTTTATCTATAATTCGCAAACAAGGGTTTGCATATCAGCAAAACAGACAATATAAAAAAACATCAAAGAGGATATTGAGTATTCTCAAACAGGGGAAACTGTTCCTCAAACCAGAGTACGTATATACGCAAAAAAGATATTCAGTACCCGCAAACTACATACAACATATTCGCAAACAGTGAATCAATAACCTCACACCCATATATTGCATATCTCAAACAGGGAAAAGTTATTTCTCAAACCAGGGTGCGTATATCCGCAAAACATATAATCCTTAACCTCAACCAACATATTGCATATTCTAAAACAAGGAAAAACAAGCTTCTCAAACCAAGGATTGACTATTCGCAAAACAGAAAAACAGTACCCGCAAACTAGATACTAAATATTCGCAAAACAGAAAACTCATAACCTCAACCAACAACTTGGTTATCCTCAAAAATAGAGCAAAAACATCTCATAATTGAATAATTTCATATATGAATTGAAATGTTGTACTCTAAAAGCGAAACACAAACACTTTGAAAACATAGCAACTGTAAAAATCCGCAAACTACAAACACTATATTCTCAAATTACCTGATTCGGTGTCCCTGTTGCAGAATGTTGTAGATTCAGCAACCTTCGTCTTCATTCTCTACAAACGGATTACTATAATCAAAAAGCTAAATAACTAAACGAAAAAGATTGAATCAAAACCCTAAACACCTGTAATTAGTATTGAGGAGTGGAAAAGTCACCATTAATGATCCCTTCATTAATGGAGTAGTTGAAGAGTCTCAATACTTGTGTATATATATTAGTCACTTGTGTATTATCAAAACAAGTTGAATGAGAACATATTTTCTCATTTCTACATGGTATCAGAGTTGTGGTTATCAGCTCTGTGGGGTTGGGAAATTTAGGAGTGAGCCTCCATTGTGTCGAGTGTGCACGTTCGGTGTGTCTTTCTTTTTCGTTCGTTTTCTGTTCTCACCTCCTATCCCATAAGATAGAGGATATTTTGGGTTTCCTACGTCTGAAATCGCAGAGCCATCTGACCTCAACAGGAATTGCACTTTCCGGGACAAGTTATTGTTGTTTGGGAACTGTTTTAGCTTATTTACGAAGTTCCATACGCTTTTTTCACTCACCTCCGGCGAGTGAGGTCTCTACAAGGCATAACCGGCCATTCTGGAGTTTCTGGAAAATTTTCGCCGCCGCGCGTGAGCCCCACGCGCCGCCACCTGCCACCGCGCGTGAGCCCTACGCGCCGCCGTCTGCCACCGCGCGTGACTACACGCGCCGCCGTCCACCGCCGTCCCGTGCCCAGTGAAAATAGTGCTGGTATTTCCTCGTTTCTGGCTGCCTAATCCGGGTATTTTCCATCCGTTATTATTCGATTCTACTCTATTTATTTGAATGAACGAAGAGACCAAGAGTTCCATCATGATGGAAGGAAACCCTATGCATTGGAATCAAGAACTACGATCTGTTGGTTATCGAACAATCATTCTATCTGCTGTTGAGTATGATCAATTTCGTCAGTACCAGAAGACACTCATGCGCTTATCTCACTCTGTCGCCTCTGCCGCCAAGTCAGGTAATCTACCTATGTGTTCCATTTCATCACCATCCTCTTCCCAATGGGTCCTTGATTCTGGTGCCACAGATCACATGACAGGTAACCCTAAATTACTTAACACTTATAAGCCTCATTCTTCGTGTTCTTCTGTAACACTAGCTGATGGGTCTGAGCGTTTGGTTCTCGGTTCTGGGACAGCCCACGTTACACCGTCCATTTCCTTACCTTCTGTCTTAAGTTTGCCTGGATTTTCTTTTAATCTGTTGTCTATCAGTAAAATAACTCGGGCCCTCAATTGTTGTGTCTCATTTTACCCTGATCATTGTTTGTTTCAGGATCTTTTGACGAAGCGAATTATTGGCGAAGGACATGTATCAGGGGGGCTTTATATTATGGATACCCAAAGACCTGCACCACCAATCGCTTGTTCAGCCTCCTTAACCCTGCTTGAAGCTCACTGTCGTTCCGGCCACCCATCACTTCCGATTTTGAAGCGCCTCTATCCCCAGTTTGAAAAGGTACAATCCTTCGATTGTGAAGCATGTCGGTTTGCTAAACATCATCGTCTCCCTTTTACTCCTAGAGTCAAGAAAAGAGTTTGTTCCCCTTTTGAATTAGTTCACTCTGATGTTTGGGGTCCGTCACCCGTGGTGTCTAAAACTGGGGTTCAATATTTTGTCTCTTTTGTGGATGATTTTTCCCGAACTACATGGCTTTATTTCATGAAAAACCGTTCTGAGTTATTTTCTCATTTTACTGCTTTTTGTGCTGAAATACAAACTCAGTTTGGTACTAAAGTTCGTATCTTGAGAAGTGACAATGCAAAAGAATATTTTTCTGCGCCATTCACTACTTATATGGCTCAGAATGGTATCCTTCATGAATCGTCTTGTGTTGACACTCCATCTCAAAATGGGGTTGCTGAAAGAAAAAATAGACATCTGCTTGAAACTGCAAGTGCCCTTTTATTTCAGACTCATGTGCCAAAATATTTTTGGGCTGACGCAGTCTCCACTGCGTGTTTTCTCATTAATCGTATGCCTTCGTCTGTCCTTCAAGGTAACATCCCGTATCAAGTCTTATTCCCCACCAAACCTCTATTTCCTATTACTCCTCGTATCTTTGGGAGTACATGTTTTGTCCGTGATGTTCGCCCTAGTCGAACAAAAATGGATCCAAAATCGGTCAAGTGTGTTTTCTTGGGGTACTCTCGGTTACAGAAAGGATATCGTTGTTATTGTCCAGATCTCCACCGATATCTTGTCTCCATTGATGTCACTTTTATGGAGCGTTGTCCTTTCTTTTATTCGGCCATTCCTCATGCTCCAAGACAGGGGGATAACGATGACTTGTTAGTTTACCACATCTCTCATCGAGAACGGATTGTACCTACACCTACCACTACGCCAACACCATCTATGCATACTGTTCCGAATCCACCACCACCACCGCCGCCATTGCCAATCCGATACATTTATTCCCGACGACAGGCCCCTCCCGCTACACAGGCACCACCCGCTACTCAATCCCCTCCCGCTACACAGGCACCAGCCGCTACTCAAGCCCCTCCCGCTGCATGTCCAGAGCCGAGTTCCTCTTTGCCAACAGATCCTGATGATGATCTCCCCATCGCCCTTCGTAAAGGTAAACGACAGTGTACGTATCCTATCTCTTCGTTTGTGTCATATAATCAGTTGTCTCCTATGTCGTGTTCCTTTATTGCCTCTCTTGATTCAGTTTCGGTTCCTAAAACTCTTCATGAGGCTTTATCCCATCCTGGCTGGTGTTAAGCGATGACAGAAGAGATGAGTGCATTGGATGCTAATGGTACTTGGCGATTGGTTCCGCTGCCTCCCGGGAAAAAGGCTATTGGCTGTAAGTGGGTATTTGCTACTAAATTCAACTCTGATGGTTCTGTAGCCCGTCTTAAGGCTCGCCTCGTGGCTAAAGGCTTCGCTCAAACTTATGGGGTGGATTACTCGGATACTTTCTCTCCTGTTGCTAAACTGACTTCTGTGCGATTGTTTATCTCTTTGGCAGCCACGTATGATTGGCCATTATACCAACTAGATATCAAAAATGCTTTCTTGCATGGGGACTTGCATGAGGAAGTTTATATGGAGCAACCTCCAGGTTTTGTTGCTCAGGGGGAGTCTGGACTGGTATGTCATCTTCAGAAATCATTATATGGGCTCAAACAAAGTCCTCGAGCGTGGTTTGGAAAGTTTAGCCAAGCAGTGGAAAAGTTTGGAATGAACAAGAGCAAGTCCGATCATTCTGTGTTTTACAGGAGCTCTCCAGCAGGTGTTATTCTCCTAGTGGTATATGTGGATGATATTGTTATCACCGGCAGCGATAAGGTGGGCATCTCTTCGTTGAAGTCGTTCCTCCACAGTCAATTCAGTACCAAAGATTTGGGTGTCTTAAAATACTTTCTGGGAGTAGAAGTATTAAGAAGCAAGAAGAGAATTTTCTTATCTCAGAGAAAATATGTGCTGGACTTGTTAACAAAAACTGGAAAGCTAGGAGTCAAGCCATGTTCTGCCCCAATGTCTCAAAATACACAACTCATGAAAGAATGAGAATTGTTTGAAAATCCAGAAAGGTATAGAAGAGTTGTGGGGAAACTAAACTATCTTACAGTAACCCGGCCTGACATTGCATACTTAGTGAGCATTGTAAGCCAGTTTATGTCTTCCCCTACAGTCGAGCATTGGGCCGCACTCGAACATATCCTGGGTTATCTAAAAGGAGCACCTGGACGAGGTATACTCTATCAGAATCATGGCCATACTCATATAGAGTGTTTTACAGATGCAGATTGGGCATGATGCAAGATTGATCGTCGATCTACTTCAGGGTACTGTGTATTCGTAGGAGGCAATTTGGTCTCATGGAAAAGTAAGAAACAAAATGTAGTTTCTCGATCTAGTGCTGAATCGGAATACAGAGCCATGGCCCAGTCTGTAAGTGAAATAATGTGGATCTACCAACTCCTTTCAGAACTTGGTCTCAAAGTCTCCATGCCCGCAAAATTATGGTGTGATAATCAAGCCGCTCTTCATATTGCCTCAAATCCCGTGTTTCATGAACGAACCAAGCATATCGAGATTGATTGTCATTTCGTCCGTGAAAAACTTCAGCAAAATTTGATTACCACCGCATATGTGAAAACAGGAGATCAATTAGGGGACTTGTTCACTAAAGCACTTTCGGGTACTAGAGTTGATTACCTTTGTAACAAGCTGGGCATGATTAATATCTATGCCTCAGCTTGAGGGGGAGTGTAATTAGTATTGAGGAGTGGAAAAGTCACCATTAATGATCCCTTCATTAATGGAGTAGTTGAAGAGTCTCAATACTTGTGTATATATATATTAGTCACTTGTGTATTATCAAAACAAGTTGAATGAGAACATATTTTCTCATTTGTACAAAGATTATAACTCACCAATTAAACCCAGAGTTCAACAATGAACTAATGAAATTCACTTCGATATCACACAGGAGGCGAAAATCAAGGCAATGGAAGCTCAAAGATCAGATGCCGAAATGTTCGTTTCGCTAAAAACTCGATTCTGCAAGTGTTTTGGAGAGCATGAAACGTTTCTGCGCGAATGGGTAGATAAAATTACGTTTGTACCCTCGAACCATAGCAAATCAGTTAAAAAAATCCCACGCGCGACTTATTTACGACGCGTGCCACTGATGACACGTTCAAATCAGCGCCATCGCGAGATCCGGATCGGACGGTCATCATGCAGTGCGTAGGTTCGCACCAAATCAGGTGGTTCGCACCTAATTGCTCTCATATATATCAAAAGTGATTTTTTTAATAATTTTATAAAATAATTATTGAAGTGTAGTTGAGGGTATTTTCGTCATTTTAACTGACGGCTTGGGCTAATTGTTATATAACTAAACGTAGGGATAATAACCAAGATTTGGTCATGAACGGAGGATAATTCAGAACTCATAGCAGTAAGCCCCAACACCATAAATAATTTATCGCGTTAGACCAATGGACTTCTTTGTCATCAGTAATTGGTAAAAGGGCATTGAACTCTTCCATCCATTGGATATCAAGAATGTTTTTGTCCGTTGCGACCTGGATGAATATATTTACATATAGAAACCATCATGTTTTATTACTCAGGGGTAGTCTAGTTTGGTGTGTAAGTTTCGACATTCTATTTATGGCCTCAACTCTCAAGCAATCTTTGCGAGTGTGGTTTGTCAAATCCAATACAACTATACAACAATTTGGCATGATTCATTGCAAGATTGGTCATTTTGTTTTTTATCATCACAGATCACAAGGCAAGAGTATTTATCTTGTTTATGTTGACGGTATAGTTATTACATGAGACGATGAAGAAGAGATTTTATAAATTGAAAAACCATCTTTTTCAATATTTTCAGAATAAAGACTTGAATCTACTCAAATATTTTCTTGACATTGAGGTAGCCCAAGCTAACAATGCTAAGTCACTTCTCAACAAATATACGCTCTTGATAAGAAAAAAAAATGCTTGATTGTCGACCTTGTGATATTCCTATAAATCCAAACTTCAAACTTTTTTCAAGATAAAGAGCCTCTAGATGATTCTAAGAGGTACCGTGTACTTGTTGGGAAACTTAATAACTTTACTATTACTCGACCAGATGTTCTTGCATCTGCACCCTTAGCACTGGCATGTACGCTTCTCTTTGGACATCTGAAAAGAGACAAAAGTTTGAAAAGAAGACACTGCATATCATTTATCATCAAAATAAACAATTTTTAACAAACTTGGCAATTAACAATACCTTTACATGGGTTGGCTCCGTCATCCTTTAGTCGAATCATAATCAAACTGGAAAATAGTCTTATTTAATCATAAATTCCAACATTTTATTCTAATGTAATCCCATATAAACTTAATTCATTACTGTACATGCTGCAATCCCATCCATGTATTGCAAAAAAAAAATCAATACAAAGATGGTCTCGCCATCTTGGTAAGCTTTTAATCAACATGTAATATGAAACCTCTACCTTTACATTCACAATGTGTACACACATATATGCATATTCGTCACATTGGTTTCTGCGATACCTTGCGTTTACCTTTCTTGACCATGAAATCAATAAATCAAAAGAGAAGCAAATAGCAAGGAATTGATGATCTATTAGGGAACGGTTTTGATTCCCTTGGTAGTGATTTACCACTCCTATCTGTAGCATAGCTTCAAGAACAAACCCTCTCTGTTAGAGTCAGTCTCAAAATCAGTTGTCTACGAGGTAATATACATGTCAGTTGGAACTTTGATCAGATTTGTAGCCCATATAATCGGGTCTGTTCCTCCTTAGCTCACCCTCTCTAGCTATCTGAATATCAGAAGGGCATAATGTCTGGTGTACAACTTTATAAAGGAAGCGTGGGAACAATCCAACGATAATAATAAGCAAAATGGTGAGCCAATAGGTAGGTGACTGTACAAGATGGTAGATCGTCCTGACATAAGGAAAATGGATTAAGTTCTCAATCTTGAGACGCATGAACAAGCAAAGATCTGTAGTTGATATCACAAGACTAACCAATAATTAGGAAAGATGGGTATTGAATCCAACACTACCAAACATGCGTAAGTAATGGCTATTGATCCCCACACTGCAACATGAGTCAGTGATATCCAAGACTTTATATCCATTGCCAGGTGTATGGTTACAAGAATAACAACTGCTATCGTCCACAAGCTGCCCATGCTCCATATATCAATCGTGCTCTCTTTATAAGTGAACATGGGAATATAGAATAGAACAAGACTCTGCCATAGCGTGTCAATCATTGTGAGCCAGAAAAGTGATATATTGTACGCCTCTTGCCTGTGCCCCGCATCATACAGCCTCGGATACTTTAATAGTGTCTCATGGCTTAAGTCCTTGTCCAGAATACCAACAATAACTGTCGGTACAGATGTGTAGATAACAGAATATAATATACTACTCCATTCTGTCAATGCAGAAGTTGTTGAAAACGCCGTGTACAATATATACCTATGTAGGAAAAACAGTATGCAATTCCATCAAATGATGCATTGAAATGATGTAGACATTAAAGACCAACTTGCTATTTCCCTTTTTTCTTCTTCATGATCTGTATAGTCAAGTTTCTAATACCAAATTGTATGATAACCTATAGTAGTAGACAATTCAATTTTTAAGTGTTCTGAAGTTTTAAGAACTGGACGTGAAACTATATTGAAACTACACTGTTTCAGACATCATCAGCCAATGAATCAGAAAATAATTTCTTGATAGCTGAAAACACACTTTTCTAGGTTGAAAGATATCACCATCTTGACGCCCTTTAATTATTTAGGAAACAATAAGGCAAGAGGGGATGACAAAACAAGTGAACGTTTAAGTATGAAGCATAAATCAGTCGTAATCCGAAGGTAATAAAGGAAATCGTGCATACCAGAATAGCATTAACACAAAAACAGTGTTCCGGTAAAAGTTGTACAGAATCAAATAACACATGCGCTGATAATTCCAGTGTCCATGCACCAGAAGTAATCTCTCCAGAAGCCGAAACTGTCCCATAGCAAAATCAGAAGCCATAACAGCTTGACACCCTTCCTGGCCAGATATTCCTACACCAACATCTGCCATTTGAATCATTGAAACATCATTGGCACCTGTCAAAGATATCATTGGTCTTAGGAGTGCAGGAATAACAACAATTTAGCACCAAATCTGTGGAGGTTTGTATGTGCATCAATAATGGACACTAGTATATGCTTCTCCAAGAGAGAATGTGCCTGTTTGATAACCCTATTCACTGCTGAAATGTTGAACTTAAATGTTTTATTCCTTCAATGTTCCGGCAAACATACTAAGAACATAATTATTCACTGTGTCACTAGATCTAGATGCTAGGGAATCACTAGCTACCCTATACTGTACATGTTCAAACAACCTCAAACGATTTTATCTATCTTCTCTTTAACTGAACCTTCTTTGGCGCTAACTCTAATAACCTCATTCCTAATATTATCCCTCCATAGTGTTCTTACACATCCATTTAAGTAGAGCAGACAATTTGGGACACAACATGTTTAATAATCATGTCATGTTCATTCTGGGCCCATTTAACACGCACGACAGATAAACTAAAAGTGTTGCTTCACAGGCATGACAAGAAAAAGTTTAAATTATAGTTTGAAGATTGAAACAGTTAGTATTATATTTTTATGCATTACTATGTACTTAACATTGGTGTTAAATAATTAAGATATAATGTTTTTTATTTGAAACAAGCTGATATAGTCAAACTCGTACTATATAATCATCTTGGGCCATAGCCGGTCGTATAGTTGACCTATAAAACTTTCATTTGAACTTTAGAGGTATACTCTTGTCTGCCTGTCAAACAGGGAGCAAAAATTAGTACAACTCACCATCACCTATTGCTAAAGTCATATCATCAGTGCGACTCTTAATGAGATCGACAATTCCAGCTTTTTGCAAAGGTGCAACACGACAGCAAATCACAACACTACAGGAAATTGCAAGGTCGAAAAGCTGTTGAAAGACAAGAGAACTATCACATAAATGCTAAATATGAAAAAAAAAATTACAATTTAGGAAATTGAGATATGGAGATTCTTGCCTCTGGCTCCAAATTTTTTTCCAAAATGTAGACCAAACTGTTACCATCAATAATGAGTGCTAGTGGCTCATTTCCTGAATTTTCTTCATTTTGAAAATTTTTATTTCTTCCCATTACTGATTTCACGCCATATTTGGCCTTGGCATCAGCCAAAAGGTTCCTGCATTCCTCCTCTGAATGGCCATTTATTATAATTTTCTGCATATCCGCGGTCATGAGTTTGCAAGAGAGACCAATGGAAAGGGCTGTCTCTTGCTTATCTCCTGTCAGAACCCATACCTTGATTCCCGCTTGTCTGATGGACTCTATGGCTTCTGGTACACCGTCTTGCAGTTTATCCTCTATTCCAGTAACCCCAAGAAGCCTTAGGTTGCATTCAAAAAGGGAAGCTGTTTGGCGTAGTTTTATAGCTCTGTCGGTCAAAGAAGTGCTTGCATCTTCATATCTGCTTTGCCATTCCTCAAGTTCAGCAAACGTAACATCTTTAGCAGCAACCACAAGTGTGCGTAAACCCACAGATGAATACTCACTCAAATGGGTCAGGGTTGCATGCCTTACATGATCAGGATTCCTGGTGTCTTCAGCTAGAATGTTTAACATCGAAGTATCAGCACCTTTAACCAAAACTTTTACAGCATTATCGGGAAATCTGATAACAACTGACATTCTCTTGCGCACACTATCAAACTCATGCAAACCAAGGACTTCCAACCTACATTATAGTTAAATATATGAAATTGATGTTGAATAATTTGCAATATTCTGTAGTAAACACTACAGTAAAGCAAACTGTAGTCACTACAGTTTACCAGTGACAATATTCAAATGGATTCAACTCTACAAAAGTAATGAAGTAGGATAGCTAGCTAATGACTGTTCATGAAAAAGAGAAATATAATATAAATTAAACCTTTTATCTGTCAGAGGTTATACCTTAGTTTCTCACCATTGACATCAATCACTATATGTCCAGATGTGCGCTCAAAAAGAGTATATCCATAGGCACATGCTGCAGCAACTAGAGCTTGCTCATCGGGAGATTCACCCTGATAATCAATGGCTATTACATCTTGTAATTCACTATTCATGCTACTAGAAGATGCATGATGAGTAAGGATAGGAATCACTGTATTACATGCAGCCAGCGTAAGGAAAAACTCATGTGCAGCAATTCTTTCATATCCAGCTAAGTCTTTGTGCAACAGTTTCATGAGTTCACAATCTACATCAATTTCAGATTTAAGTTTCCATCTCCTTTTATATACAGCTGCTGCAAAGGATAACGTAAAAGGAATGGTTCATGAAAGGCCATTGATAAGCAGAAATCCCCCACATTGAGTTCTGTACTTGAGAAAGATAATAATCAACTGAAGATGATAAATGCTTGACAAATGTACTTTATTTTCATGTAAATGATATATGACATTGAATATAAGTAATAAAAGTATTTTAAAAAAAATAGTGGCAGCAACAAATTTTCACCATACAAAATTCACAAAGGGAAATTGAAAGGAAACCACATCATCAATATCAGTTCATGCAAGTTAACTATTTAACACTGAAATCATGCAGGGATTACCATGGAAATTTATTGAATGACGAGGCATGTTCTAATTATCTACCAAAAATATCATCCTAAACAGGAAACATGGAATAAGAATTTGTGACAGAAGTAGAAAGAAGGGGCTGAGTCAATATCCTAGGCTATAACCAAGAAACGGAAAACAAAGTGAAACAACTGCAACAAAAAACAATCAGTCCAACCTAATCTTTATGACTAGATTGTAAAATGGTAAAATCTTCACGGCATGGCATCTTATGATGTTTAGCTTTTCTTAGACATTTTTTACTTCAAAGGCAGAACACAATTAAATATTAACCATCAACAAGAAAGTATCTTAAACCTTAAGGCAGTATATTGAGTTTGATACATACCAACACTGTTTGCTTCCTGCAAGGCATCAGCCATAGCCAAGGAGTTTCTGTAAGTCCTACCATATACACTTGCTCTTTGGAATTCCATTTTGTTTTCAGTTAGTGTCCCTGTTTTATCTGAAAATACATAGCGGATTAAACCCAAATTCTCATTGATATTCAATGATCTGCACTGAAACTTTGAGCTAGAGCTGCCGTCATACATGTGCACATCTTCAACCATAAAATATGTTTGTCCCAAACGAACTAACTCCATGGTAATATAAAGAGATATCGGTATCATGATTTGAAACACGATAATAGAACTCAAAAAGGCAAAAAACGTTTCCAGAGGAATCCCATAATACTTGTATATTTTCATGTTATTCACCCCATTTGTAAAATATCTTTTTCTGTAATAAGACAAGGTATCCAGCTCATCCCTTTCAAGTATGAGCCATAAGCCCATTCCAAGGGCCACAATCATACACATGACTAAGAGAAAAAAAGACAACCATAGTGTTTCCCTATTCATGTAACCTTCCAGTTTGCTTCTCTTGGTAGGAGATAAAGCATTGTTCATCATTGCTTTTGTTTCCTGTCCAGCATATACAACAATACCAACTATCCATTCTGTGTTCTTGAGCTGACAACCACGCAAAACAATGTTTGATTGACTGAGAGAAAATTTATGCCCATTGACCTCCATGTTGGCTGCGAACTCATAAATATTCCTATTAGGTTGCTCACATCTGATAAGCCCCGTGATCATACTTCCTTCACACACCGTCACATTAGTTTCCTGCCTAGCATACCTAGTCTTCAAGTTGGATTCCCCATCCAAATTCATTGTCTGAATGTAAGCAAGTCCACTAGGATCACTTGTTCCTAGCAAAACTATGTCACATGGGATTGTCTCATCAGCATGAATCTTGACAACCTCACCGACTTGGATATGTTTCCATCTTTTTAATACAAAATTTCCAGAATCAAGAATTAGTGCCTCCTGATTGTTCTCTCTCTCATCAGATCTGTGTCTCCGCCAGTCTTCATATCCATCTTTAAATGCTGTAACACAAAGCACAAGCAGCAGGGGAAAAAGAGACGCTGTTCTCCCAAATACTGCAAGAGGAGGCAATTGATTGAGACCAGCAATAGCTAGGAAATATAAATAGGCAACCCGATGGAACTGAATGAAGAGGTTCTTGGGCAAGAAAGTGATAATTGTGTACTTGCTAGTTCGGATACCATTCCCTGTAAACTCGTTCTTGAAATTGGTCCTAATGGGATCATCAATATAAATCACCCTTGAATTTTGATCGTGCGACAGATTATCATGAAACTGAACAGACCCATGGTGACTCCTCTGAGCCTTATTCAAGTTCTGTTGCGCCCCTGGAATTTCAAAGGTGGAGGAGGAATGGCTATGATTACTACGATGCAGCTTCATTTCTTACCCCCCACGATACCAGGCACTTCCTGTCCCGCGTGGGGCATTCCAACTTTAACTGCTGAAAGGAGGGAAGCAGCCGAGTGGATTCAAATAGCTAGAGGGAAACTTCACCAGACATGGTCTCTCTAAGGAAACACCGGAAGCTGGAAGGGGTCAACTTCCCATGGGGAATACGGATAAAGCACGGGAGTGGAAAGATCTAAATGCTGGCAATGAAGATGATGAAGAGAGCAGAAGACACACATAGATTCTCCAGCATGATAATTATTCAAGAACCAGACAAACAAATAACACCTCTACGGACCAAATCATCTCATCCACAGACATTTATCTACTTGAAAAAGAACTAACACTCCCATAGTCACAAGCCCTCCATTAGGCATGCCTAATAACCTCATTAAAAGCAGTAACGTATTGGGGAAGAAGTCCCAAAAATGCAATCTTTTACACAGGGTGCTTGCTTCAACTCCATAATGGTGAACATAAAAGGAACAAAGCAGGCATAAAAAACAGTGTACCTCAACAACACCCCCTAAGCCCCAGCTTGTTCTCTGTTGCTACCACTTCATGCATGACGAGGAAGCAAGCAACATCAGCACTATAATTGGCCACAAATCTCAGAAAATCTTTGCATTATCTGAAACAATGACAAATCTTCGCCTAAAACGAAACCTAAATCCCTCACTAAAGCACCATAAATGAAATTCTCAGAATATGAAGAAAAACACATAGGAATGCAAAATAGAGGATGAAAAAGATAGAGCAACAAACCTGATGCATGTGAATCAGACAACAATTGCAATGTTGATTTGCGCAAATCTCACGAACTTTCTCTGAATGAAACGGAATTGGAGGTTAGGGCTCTGGTAAATGTTGCATCAGCATGGAGAGAGGAAGAAGAATATTATAATTAGACTAAATGGAATCAGAATGTGAGGGGGGAGAGAGATATTTGGTTTCCTAGATTATCAACTAGCTATTTTTCAGGGGAAACTAACCATTTTACTCTTCCAATTTGAATTAATGGTCACATTTGTGAATTCTCTTCTCTATATTTGCCACTCCTGAAATTTGTAATTTGATAAAATGACAAAAATGTTATTTTAATATCTATCTAAATGTATGAAGCGTTAGTCGTAGGGGACGACATCGCAACCTTAACGTGATTGTCGTTTCTCGTCCAGATATTGGATTAGTTCTGCCCCAACATTGGATGCCTGTGGATATCTTGGTTGCTGACTCATTAATGTCTGTAGGTTCCGATGGAGCGATCTGGTGAGAGGGGAGATAAGCATACTCGCCTCGATCAATAAGTGTCAGGAATGCCAATGATAGGGTAGTCAGTATCACTCTTTTATTGACCTTTAGGTGTGACGATTGATTGGAGGATCACGTTTTACTGATCATACTCCATAGATAAAGGACATGCGTATCTCTTATCAACCCAAATATATAGTAGTCATAAAACCTTGAAATCACCATATGTCCTATATTTATGGATTCATGTCTTGATACAATTAAATGCTACTCATGACAAGATGATCATAAAGGTTGTCCTTAGATATGGATACATGTATAGGAGGAGTATGAGTGATTGTCATAAGGATTTTGTTACTTGTGTTATAAACATAAGCCATATATCATCGGACCCCTTTATGAGTGATGATTGTAAAAGGAAGCGTGATCATGGGAGTGAACAAAGAGTTGTCACTTACTATCTAAACTCGAGATCAAGAAACGAAAGATAGAACATAAAACAAGGACAATGCTTCTATGTCTTGTGTTCAGTCATGATATCACAAAACGACAAGGGATAAAGATACTTAAGGTAATAGGCTGTGACAAGAGAAACGTCAAACTTCATATGACTGAGGTGGTTTTTGACCTTGCTAGGACTTATCCATAACTTGTGAACGAAATGAAGATTGTGGGCTCACTACCAACATCATGTGAACCTAAAGGGTCACACACAATAGAGTAAAGCCCACGACGAGTTGGACCTTGGAGGTTTAACTTAAATAAATGAGAGTGATTATATTTGATATAATTAACCTTTTTATTTAATTACCTAGTCACAAATTAATGTTGTAATTTGTATTTAATTATATATCTTACATAACATTTATTTAAATAAAATAAAAAATTAAAATATACATCTATATGGGCTTGACCAAGAACCCAATAAGGTATTAGGGGATTTTTGGCTAACCCTAATATATATAGGAGTACAATAATAGAGATGATTTTTTCTTGGTTAATTCGATTAGGTTAATGAAATGAAAAAAATGTAACTAAATTAATATAATTTGATAATCGATATTATAATTAGATTAAAAAATCGTTAGCGTTCAATAGAATGATCCAACTCCCACTCCCAAGGAATGAATAATTTCCCGGACGGATAAACAAACAAGACAAAGTACCAAATGTTTTTGAACACCAACGAAAGGTACAAATACCCTCTCAAATGCTACGTGTATATAACGAAAATAGCTAAGCAACAAGGCCATGGGCTGGACCGAATTACAAACCCATTTAAGAATAAATAACTTAAATAAATACCCAATTACATGAACCCAAGGCGCAGGCCCGATAACTACCACATATCACACATGACTTGTCTTCTCCACCACCTCTCGGAGAAAAAAACTCGAATCTTCCTCATTCATCTCCAGATACAAGTCGTCTTAACCTAGCAGCCATTCGACCGCCTTTTTCAACTCATTCCGTTCGTCCAGCTGACGCCGATCAAGCTTCCGTTTCAATCCAAGGTACCGAGTACGAACCGAGTTTCTTCTTCTTTCGGTACCAACCTCATTTTTAGGGTTCGTGCATTTTAATTGAGAACTCACTTTAGGGGTTAGCAATTTGAATAATCTTTGTTCCGTTACAAATCCAATCTTTTGAAGTCTTCCCGTAGTCAATACTGGGAAATTGTTCACATGTTTGAATGCATTTTTTGTGCCTGCTCAAGCAACAGAACATCTTGACAAATGTCCTGGAGTGGCTTTTGAATTCTCTGCATGTATTATTCTAAGCTGAATTTAAATATTTTGATGCAAATTTTGGGTTTTCTCTCTCTCAATTTTCTGTTGGTCAGTTATAGTTACAGTATATTTGATGTCAGGGACAATAACATGAAATTTCAATTCTAGTGGCTAATTAATTGGTGTTCCATGTTGACATGACGACTCTAGGATTAGGAGAAAATGGTTTAAAGTTGGAAGATGAAGAAAATGGAAACCCGGGCTTGATTAATACGATGATGTATTCTAAGGCTAGAAGAAGATAATTAGGATTAGGAAAAGGAGAAAAATAGGGCTACAAGCAGATGGGGTTAGAAGACGCCAACGATGAAGACAATGATTAGAAGAAGAATACTAAGGTTAGAAGAGGGTGAAGGTGAGGAGTGGGGTTAGAATAAGTCAAAGACTAGGGCTAGAAGAAAATGAAGATAAAGAAGACTTGGGCTAAAAGATGACAAATATGAAGAATATGATTAGAAGAAGATGAAGATGCAGACTAGGGGTAGAAAAAGACGAAGCCTAAGGCTAAAATAGATGAAAAGAAAAGAAAACTACTTTAAGTGACAATGAAGCTTATTTAAGGACAAAACACTTAAGTTCCTTGCATTTTGAAAAGTGGGTTTGATTTGTGAATACTAAATACATACCATTAAATGTAATAAGCCTGTTTCTTTTATTCTGTTGGTAACTTGCTCTATAAGTTACTAAGTACATACCATTAAAATGATTGAATGATTTGTGAATACTAATTACATACCATTAAAATGATTGAATAGTTTGTTGTATGTAGATGACTTGAAGAGTGGGTGGCATAATATTGTTACTTGCAATTGTTAGGCTCTATAGGAATCTCTTAACTCATAATACTGGCTCATAGTACACACTATTTTTTTTGCAGGTGTGAGATATTTTATCAAGAAAGCTTTAGATTAAGAACTGTTTTTTATACTTTTCACTCAGTGTGTTTACTAGGTGTGTGATCTTGATGCCAAATAGGAGTGTTGATTTTGTATTATAGAAGTTTCTTCGTTATGGAACTTATTCTGTGCAATGACTCTGTCAATTTTCATCTTAATATGGTATAGTATTAGCTTTTACTTTTCAAAATTTCTTCAGTCTCATAGTGTCATGTAGTTGATACTAGTAATTGAAAAAATATGCTAAAATTTTATGTTGAGCTAATTATTGATATATAAATAATGGTCAAGGGTTTATGTGGAATTGTCTGATAAATCCCTGACGTATGCCTCACACTCAGAGTTGATTGTTTGTTGTTTGGGGGTCTGGGACACTCTTATCTTGGGTCCTCGAAAGTGGAAAACCTAATTTTTAGATTTAAATGCCTAAAAACACAGACCTAGATGTTTCGTAGCTAGGTTACATAGAAATGAGAAACAGGGTTTTACATAAAAATATCGAGGTAGCTAGGTGCCCCAGAAAGGAAAAAAATGAGACATTTATGTAAAAATGTCGACATAGGTAGGGGGTGAAGAAAAATGTAAGTAGATTAAGAAAAAAGACACAAAGTAAGAAAGTAAGCTGATTGGGATTAAAAAAAGAAATAGACTAAGGTTATTTGAAGACAAAGATATGACTAGGATTGCACCTAATCTATGGTTTCTCTTTGCAGGCTTACAACTTTACCACTCACTCAGAGATGTACTAGTTTTGGAACTGTAACTAACGTCATGCTGGGTGCAAACTGTGTAAAGTTGAAAACCCTGACGACCACCATAAACATATAGTAAAAGTAAGACTTCAAAGATTACACACCAAAACGCATCTATTCAATTAAACATAAACCTGACGACCAAAACCCACCTTGGTTTATTATCAAGTTGATAATGTCATCACCATTTCATTTATTATTTGTAATTAATTCTTTATTTTAGATGTGTAATTTTGACATTTCATATTTGTTGACATCGTTATGGATGGTGATAGGAAAAAAAAAATACATTTTGTAGTTACACTATGCATTTTAAAGTTCACCTTATTGATATGGTTTAGATCATTAGTACACCATAATGGCATGTAATTCCCCTTATACACAAATTGAGAGGAGAAAAATAGCAAGGGCATAGTGTGACTTTCATGTCTATGCAGTAATATAACTATATTGTGTTAAACAAACCTCAGACTTTCATTTCTATGCAGTAATATAACTATATAAGGTTTGGATATTGTTTTTTGTTTTGTGGGAGCATGTTTAACATAAAGAATAGAGATAGTCATTAACATTTTTCTTAATTCCGGATAGTTGCAGAGTTCACGGACAATGTCATCAACTAATGGCTCTGAGAATGAACTGCAATCTCAGTTGCAAGAAGAACCCCCAAGTTAGTGCCTTTGCATACTTTCTGTACGACGAGTTAAGTTATGCATGTATGCCTCTAGGTTGTGATATTTGATTGAGACAGTAGTATATTTCGTCTCTTTTGGAGACCATTTGGTGCAGAAATGTTGGTTGTGAGGATTTTGAAAATATTGAGATTGGTCAGTCACGCTAAATTTACTTCTTTATTTGTGTATTAAGTTAATTTAATTTATGGGATCTGTTTAGTTGATAAGATGCGTTTTCATTTGTGAACTTTAAAGCTCTATTTCATCTATATGTTTTTCAAGTTTTATGGTAGTCTGTGTTTGGTTGAAGTCCAATGGCCACTTTAATGGGAAATCAGGGTCTTACAAATGTTGCATGGTTTGGCTTAGAAACTCTAGAGATGAAATTAATTAAGTTGAATGACGTTGTCTGGATAGCAATTAGTACCTGAAAATGGGTATTTTTATTGCTATTCATGTGTATTAGCCTTGTATCCGTTGTCAGTGGAAATATTATATAGGTTTCATATCATAAGTAGTATATGTAATTATTTAAAGCATGTAGAAATAAGAAATTGTTCTTATTCTCTCTTAATCTGAATATACAAAGGGACTACATATATATACACATATTGGTGACTCTTCCACTACCCTACTAATAGGGACTCTTAGACTTCTAGGCCTATTAATGAGTGACCCTTAGTCTCCCATATTTATTACACTCCCCCTCAAGCTGATGCATAGATGTTAATCATGCCCAGCTTGTTACAAAGATAAACAACCCGAGTACCCGGAAGTGTTTTGGTGAACATATCTCCTAATTGTTCTCCGGTCTTCACATACGCTGTAGTAATCAAATTCTGTTGAAGCTTTTCACGGACAAATTGACAGTCAATCTCGATATGCTTGGTTCGTTCATGAAATACAGGATTTGAGGCAATATGAATAGCAGTTTGATTATCACACCATAATTTTGCTGGCATGGAGACTTTGAGACCGAGTTCTGAAAGTAGTTGATAGATCCACATTATCTCAGCAACTGATTGAGCCATGGCTCTATACTCTGATTCTGCACTAGAACGTGAGACAACATTTTGTTTCTTACTACTCCATGAGACTAAATTTCCTCCCACAAACACACAATATCCCGACGTGGATCGCCGATCGATTTTGGATCCTGCCCAATCTGCATCTGTGAAGCATTCTATATGAGTATGATTGTGGTTCTGGTAGAGTAAACCACGTCTTGGAGCTCCTTTTAGATATGCCAAAATTTGTTCAAGAGCAGTCCAATGTTCAACAGTAGGGGAGGACATAAACTGACTTACAATGCTTACTGAGTATGCAATATCAGGCCGAGTTACTGTAAGATAGTTCAGTTTCCCCACAATTCTTCTGTACCTCTCTGGATTCTCAAATGGTTCTCCTTCTTTCACGAGTTGCATATTTTGAGGTAACCGGGCCGAACATGGCTTGACTCCAAGCTTTCCAGTTTCTGACAATAAATCCAGCACATATTTTCTCTGAGATAAGAATATGCCCTTCTTGCTTCTTGATACTTCTACTCCCAGAAAGTACTTCAAGACTCCCAGATCTTTGGTATTAAACTGGTTGTGGAGAAAATACTTCAGAGAGGAGATGCCCAGGTTATCGCTGCCAGTGATCACAATGTCATCCACATATACAACTAGAAGAATGACACCTGCTGGAGATTTCTTGTAAAACACAGAATGATCGGACTTGCTTTTGCTCATTCCAAACTGTTCAACTGCTTGGCTAAACTTTCCAAACCAAGCTCGGGGACTCTGTTTGAGACCATATAAAGATTTCCGAAGGTGACATACCAATCCACACTCCCCCTGAGCAACAAAACCAGGAGGTTGCACCATATAGACTTCCTCATTCAAGTCCCCGTGCAAGAAAGCATTTTTGATATCCAGTTGGTATAAAGGCCAATCATAAGTGGCTGTCAAAGAGATAAACAATCGCACAGAGGTTAGCTTAGCCACAGGGGAGAAAGTATCAGAGTAATCCACTCCATAAGTTTGAGCAAAGCCTTTGACCACGAGTCGAGCTTTAAGGCGGGCAACAGAGCCATCAGAGTTAAATTTAACAGCAAACACCCACTTACAACCAATAGCCTTCTTCCCGGGAGGCAACGGGATCAACTGCCAAGTACCATTCGCATCCAGTGCACTCATTTCTTCTATCATCGCTGAACGCCAGCCAGGATGGGATAGTGCCTCATTAACGGTTTTGGGAATTAAGACTGAATCAATAGAGGCTATAAAGGAACATGATGAAGGAGACAATTGATCATATGACACAAAGGAAGAGATAGGATACGTACATTGTCGCTTACCTTTGCGGAGGGCGATGGGGAGGTCGTCAGGATCTGGTGGCGAAGAGGAACTTGGCTCCGGGCATGCGGCGGGAGGTGCTGGACGACGGGAATAAATGTAACGGATAGGCAGTGGTGGTGGTGGAGGTGGCGGGTCCGGAATAACGGATGGTGTGGGCGTGGTGATGGGCTGTAAAACAGGAGGTGTTGGTACAATCGGTTCTCGATGAGAGATGTGGTAGATTAACAAGTCATCGGTCTCCCCCTGCCTTGGGGTGTGAGGAATTGCTGAATAAAAGAAAGGACAGTGCTCCATAAAAGTAACATCAATGGAGACAAGGTATCGATGGAGATCAGGACAATAGCAACGATAACCCTTCTGAACCCGAGAATACCCCAAGAAAACACATTTAACAGACTTAGGATCTAATTTTGTACGAGTAGGACGAACATCACGAACAAAACACGTACTCCCAAAGATACGAGGAGTAATAGGAAAAAGAGGTTTGGTGGGAAATAAGACTTGATATGGGATGTCACCTTGAAGGACAGATGAAGGCATACGATTGATGAGAAAACATGCAGTTGAAACAGCGTCAGCCCAAATTTTTTTTTGGTACATGAGTCTGAAACAAAAGTGCCCTTGCAGTTTCAAGAAGATGTCTATTCTTTCTTTCAGCAACTCCATTTTGAGACGGGGTATCAACACAAGATGATTCATGAAGGATACCATTCTGGGCCATGTAAGTAGTGAATGGCTCAGAAAAGTATTCTTTGGCATTATCACTTCTCAAAATACGAACATTAGAACCAAACTGAGTTTGTATTTCAGCACAAAAGGCAGTAAAATGAGAAAATAACTCAGAACGGTTCTTCATGAAATAAAGCCAAGTAGTTCGAGAAAAATCATCCACAAAAGAAACAAAATACCGAACCCCAGTTTTAGACACTACAGGTGACGGACCCCAAACATCAGAATGGACTAATTCAAAAGGAGAGCTGACTCTTTTCTTGACTCGAGGAGTAGAGGGGAGACGATGATGCTTAGCAAACCAACATGCTTCACAATCGAAAGATTGTACCTTCTCAAACTGGGGATAAAGCTTCTTCAAGGTTGGAAGAGACGGGTGGCCAGAGCGACAATGGGCTTCAAGTATGGTTAAGGAGGCTGAACAAGCGATTGATGGAGCGGGTTTTTCGGTATTCATGATGTAAAACCCCCCCGACTCATGTCCTTCACCAATAATCCGCTTCGTCAACAGATCCTGAAACAGACAATGATCAGGATAAAATGAGACACAACAATTTAGAGCACGGGTAACTTTACTGATGGACAGTAAATTAAACGAGAATCCAGGTAAGCTTAAGACCGAAGGTAGAGAAATGGATGGTGTGAGGTGGACCGTCCCAGACCCGAGAACAGGGCACTGAGAACCATCAGCTAAGCTTACAGAAGAACATGAAGTGCGAGGCTCAAAAGTGTCAAGTAATTTAGGGTTATCTGTCATGTGATCTGTAGCACCAGAATCAAGGACCCATTGAGAGGGGGATTTTGGACGAAACGAGGCACTTAGGTAGATTACCTGACTCAGCGGCAGAGGTGACAGAGTGAGATGAGTGCGTGGATGTATCCTGGTACTGGCGAAGACGGTCATACTCAGCTACAAATATAGTGATGGTCTGATTAGAGGAAGTAGCAGCAACATTGGCAGACGATCGTGGGATTAACTTTGGGCACGATCCCTTGGTATGTCCTGGTTCCTTACAATAGAAGCATATAACTCCCCCTGTCTCTTGATTTCGACTACTCCAACGACCAGGATTGCTTGCTCGTCCACTTCCCTTGTGAGCGCCTCTCCCATAAGGGCGAGAATTGAGAGGACCACGTGAATGACCAATAAGAGCATTGTGAACCTCGGGGGTAGATGACACTTCTCCTTTCTGGGTATCTGTGCGAAGAACTCTGCTAAACACCTCGACCAATGAGGTTAGCTCTGTGCTAGAAAGGATTTGAGATTTGGCCGACTCAAACTGAGAGCCAAGTCCTGCAAGAGAGCTCATTATCGCCATTTGTTTTCGCTGTGTCTGTTGAACTTTAACATCTGTGTTGAACGGCATTACTGCATTAAGTTCCTCATAAGTCTTCTTGAAGTTCATGAAATAGGTTTGTAGGGATTGTCCTCCTTGCTCAGCACGATAAAAGCCCTGACAAACGTCATAAATATGAGCAACATTCCCTTTCCTGGAATAAACAAAGTCCAAATAATCCATTAACTCTTTCACATACTCACAGTGATTAACCAAGCTAACCACTTCAGGGTCAATAGAGTTCCTGATTTGAAGGAACAAGCGTGCATCATCACGCACCCTCACGCACCCAATCTTTCTTAGCATCCTCATCAGTAGGGGGGTCATCAGACAAGTGATCATCTTTTGAAATACTTCGCAAGTAAATACGAACACTCTTTGACCAACCCGGATAATTGGGTCCAGTCAATTTGTGGTCGGTAATTCGTGACATCTCGGGGATATTTTCCATAACAATAGTACTTTTGGTCTCTTCGGCCATTCAAAGAATAGAGAGTAAAATCGAATAATAATAGATGAAAAATACCCGGAATAGGCGGCCAGAAACGAGAGAACAACAACACTGTTTTTCACTGGGGCGCGGGCGGCGGCAGGCGGCGGCGCGTGGTGTCACGCGCGGTGGCAGACGGCGGCGGCGAAAAATCCAGAAACTCGCCGGAGGCCGGTTTTGCCCTTCTGAAGCCTCACTCGCCGGAGGTGAGACAAAATTATAACTGGCAGCTTGTCAAATGATCCAAAACAGATTCAAAACCCCTTTAGCTTCTCTCGGCAAGTGGGACTTCGGTGGTGGTCGGATGGGCCTCAAATTTCAGATATAGGCAACCCAGAAAAGCCTCTAACTTATGGGATAGGAGGTGAGAAACAAGAATTAGCGAAAAAGAATCAACCTGCCCACCTGGCAGTGAAAGTGCACACCGGGCACCAATGGAGGCTCACTCCTAAATTCCCTAATCCCCCAGAGCTGATAACCACAGATCTGATACCATGTAGAAATAAGAAATTGTTCTTGTTCTCTCTTAATCTGAATATACAAAGGGACTACATATATATACACATATTGGTGACTCTTCCACTACCCTACTAATAGGGACTCTTAGACTTCTAGGCCTATTAATGGGTGACCCTTAGTCTCCCATATTTATTACAAAGCACAATAAATCTACAAGAACACTTGGTAATCAAGCAATTGTTTTCCTATATAACTGTTATTTGTTGCTCCAATTTTTTTTTCCTTTTTAACTGTTATTAGTTGCTCTAACATATCTCAGTTAGTTTTGTTGACCATGTCTTCTTGTGCACTTAGATTTATGTTTGTATTAAAAGATATGGCTTTCTCCTTGACTCTCAGGTGAAGCATCCAACCTAGACAAGAACTTGGAAATTGCTGCTGAAGTAGGATGGTATATTCTTGGTGATAACCAACAACAACTCGGTCCTTATGCATTCTCCGAGTTGCTAGGTGAGTTTTACACTAGGAGAATACTGCAACGAGTTGTTTGGAGAATATGAATAAGATAAACGAGTTTCAAAATTGAAACTTGGAACACAAGCTTCAATAGTGTGAGAGAATTCAATTGTATAATATAATAATAATAATAATAATAATTGCTTAGTACTTATGAAACAAAAGAAGAGACACTTAAATAGGACTCCCGCCTCAATCTTAACCTAATAAGAGTTGGAAACTACCAAAATTATTTCAAACTTTTTCCTGATTAGGATAGTAATCTGCCTAAATTGTTCTAGACAATTTGAAAAGAAAATGACCTAAATTATTCCAAACACTTAATCTAATCATTTTAGGAAACTAAATGAGTCCAAAAATGACTTATAAATTGAAATAAAATCTTCGGGGTCATATTTAGGGCGTTAAAGGACATTTTTGTGCTTCTTGTTCAACTTCTTTGGCCTATTCATCGTTTCCTTTATTTCAGCATGGTTTAGGAATGACTCAGCTACATGTTCCGCATCAGTTTGGATTCCAATAACTTGATTTGATTGGCTAGCAAGTGATGCCAGTTTAAATGATTTTTTTTCTTGGATAATAAACTGAAAGACCACTCCTTTTTTTTGTGATGCCCAATTTGCTTTAGTAGTTCGAATTGTTGGATCTCAAATTTACTGGTGAATCCTTTCTTGAATTTCAGTTCAACCAGTAAACAGTAGCATGGTTTCATGACAATTGTTCCATGTGGTATCCTGCTCAATTGCCTAATAAACTATTGAACCACCTAGTTTGCTCATTTACTTCATCTGGACAGAGCATTTCTTACACGGGTATCTCCTCGAAAGTACCCTTGTATGGTCTGAAGGAAGAAGCGAATGGCAGCCACTGTCCTCAATCCCCGAGCTGATGACAAAAATTTCACAGCACCAAGCTGATTCTTATAATGCAGGTGTAGCTTCTTTTGTTTTGCCTTACTATATTTAGTGGTATCTTTATATTTTGTTTCATGGTTCTAACTGTGCAGTGTGTTTGACAGATCCCCCTATTAATGATGTTGAGTTTGAGAAATGGCAGCAGGAGATTAAGAAGGCAGAGGCTGAGGCAGAAGGTCTAGTTCTTCCTGACAATGTCAGCAATGACTTGAAGACAAATGATTTGGAGAGGCCTTCGACCCCACCAGATGGAGAAGAAGAATTTACTGATGATGATGGAACTACATATAAGTGGGATCGAGGCCTTAGAGCATGGGTTCCTCAGGTTGGTGTTTGAGGATTTTGTGCAATCTAATAATGATGTGAACCGGACAATCATTTTTAGCTATTCGTATTTTTGTCTAAAACCACACAAAGCTTGCATGCTGGACTTTATGTGTCATCTTCTCTATGAACGCCACATTCTTAGGATTTGTAAGCTCATTTTATCTGACTATGTGCCATTCAATGCCAGTCTAGTTTTGTTTTTCTTGTTTTCATTTTGTTATTTAATGTGCTAATATAATTTTTTAGATGTGTTAATTTTAGCATAGAGGTTTTTCATATTTAGAATTTCAAGTTGAGGTGCCGCACCAATATCAGTATGCAAGGTGAATTAACTTTAGACGGATCAGAGAGGAAAAATATGGAATGTTGAAAAAAATTTGGATGGCATGTTTTTGAATATTCAATGTTTTTGAAATGACTAGGATTTTTCATCCATGATCCATAAGATCTAGGCATGTATCTGAGGTGAGATGAGCTGATAGAGTAGGTAGGATTGAGGAAAATATCAAGGCCACTGCACTTTATAAATTTAAGTTGTTGGTCCTATTTATGTATTTGTTTTATGCTATAAAATCTGTTTTTTACCCATGAGATCAAGGTTTTTGTTGTTTATTGTGATGGTAGAGTACAATCCAACATTTAATGATATTAATAGATTTGACATTTGATAATGTTTTTTGCCTTGGTAGTATAATGTTTCCCACATAACATGATCTTGCCTTCAATCAGGTTCTCGTATACCACTTTGTTCATATAAAATAGATATCTTTGACTTGAACGTATAGCATGAACAAGTTAGTGTTCACAAAACAAGTCAGTGTATTGCATTGAGAAATAAGGAAAGATTTTTCAGGTGCTTGGGTAAACTATTGTGGTTGGTGAAGTGGTGTCTTGCCATTTTGTTTTGTACAGGCATTTGATTTGTCTGGAGATGACTGTCATAGTAATGTTGAGGTTTTTTTTGGTTGTTATGCACATTAACAGTTTCTTCAAAACTCTTAATGTTCAAACATCATTGATTGTGTAATATGTGTTAGGATGACACGACAAGCAAAAGTGACCAGTATGGACTTGAAGAGATGACTTTTCTGAAAGAAGAGGAACTTTTCGAAGTTGTTCCAATTACTGATGCTCCTGCTCCTGCTCCTGCAGAGAAAGAAATCAATGATGCCACTCAAGTTATTGAAAAAAGACACGGCGGAAAGAGAAAATTGCCTGACAAGCCAACCGAGAAGAAGGTTTTCCCCATTATCCATTTTAGAGTGTGCTTATTATATTACTTATGGTATTATTGATTGAAATTGTTGAATACATGTTAATTATGGTATTTTATCGTTACCTCTCATTTCATAGCTTCTCTCTGGTGGCATCATCTCTCATTATTGCAATAGCAATTTTTGCTTGAACTTGCTTTCTTAGATGGAATTACATAACATTCATACAGCTTATTTTCCCTAGTTTCCAGGAAGTACCTAGTGCAAGTGTTAAGCAAGCTGTTTTTGAGTTTAGTTCGCACTCCACAACACCAAAAGTTATTGGAATCTTGTTATAGATGGCATGCATACAGTCTGAACAGGGAACAACAGTTTATATAATCAGCATGCGCTTCTTTAAGTTTAAAGTAAAATGTCAACGTGCTTTTGTGTTGAACATATGTAGCTAGTGATATTGATTCCTCTTACCTTTTTTTTTATGTTATTAATGTCAGGAAGCTAATAAACCCCCTGATAGTTGGTTTGAACTAAAAGTGAATTCACATGTTTACGTGACTGGATTACCGGATGATGTTACTGTTGATGAAGTAAGTGTTATCACTGTTTCAACCTATTTAGTTATGTTTATTGTAGCTAGACACTCATCTAGAATTCACTGCAGATTGTTGAGGTGTTCTCGAAGTGTGGGATAATTAAAGAGGTATATATCTCTTACATATTTACTTAATGTGATGATATGATTCTTTATAAGTATTGTTCTAGTGTCTTGCTACCATACTGTCACTATCGTGCCCTCTATGCCCCCTATGAAATTGTTTGATTACTATTCAATTTTTCTTTGGCGTGCTTGTCGCACATAATTGATGTCTCATGTTTTTTATACCTTGTTCAGAATTTTCTGAAACCTTTTTGACTCATTGGTTCTGAGAGTTGACCTAATAGTTGAGAAAATTGAATTGAGTTTAAAGTCTGGGTTTAGTTCAATAGTAATAAGAGAATTTTAGGGGGCATAAATTATATGAGATTCACGGTCCTACTGTTAACAGAACTTTACAAAATATCCTGCCAGCATTCATTGAAATTGTTGGTTGTGGTTTAAATTTTGGGATAATTGTCAAAACATGCACTAATGTTTCGTCCACAAACGAAATAGTGCACAATGTTTTATCCTTATGAATCGTCCACGCACTTCTGTTAGAAAAATTAATGGAATATTCCATTTCTGTTATACATGTGCAGTTAAAGTATAACTGAAATGACCATTTTACCCTTACCATGAATCTTTTGACTTTTCCTTTTGACTTTTGCATGAGACATTACCATTCTACCCTTTCTAATAAAAAATAAATAAATAGGCAAATAAAATAATTTTTTATATAAAATCAGTTTTTTTTATAAGTTCAGTTTTTATTTATAAAAATTATTTTTATTTTCAAAAATTCAGATTTTAATTTAAAAAAATACATAGAATTCAGTTTTTTATTTTATAAATTCAGTGTTTTTTATAAATTCAGTTTTTATTAATAAAAATTATTTTTATTTTCAAAAATTCAGATTTTAATTTGAAAAATACATAAAAATCAATTTTTTTTATTTAATTATATTTGTTTTTTTTAATTTTTTAATTTTTTACCCAAATTTCCTTTTTTGTATAAAAAAAGAAAGAAAGAAAAATGATAAAAAAATATTAATTAAATTTAAAAAAAACTGATTTTTTTGTATTTTTTATTAAAAACTCTGATTTTTGTTTATTTTTTAAATTAAAATATGAATTTTTGAATTTCAAACCAAAAAGGCAAAATTGAGGGTATATCAGTCTTTTAACTCATTCTTATTTTTGAATTTCAAACCAAAAGGGCAAAATTGTCAATTCAGGTTCTGCTGTTACACTTTTCTAACAGAAGTGCGTGGACGATTCATAAGGGTAGCCAGACGACGTGGACAAAACATTGTGCACTATTTCGTTTGTGGACGAAACATTAGTGCATGTTTTGACAATTATCCCTTAAATTTTTAGTTATTTATTAATGTAATTGTACCCAGGGTCTGCTTAGTCAGCAGAAACATAATGAGGCTTTATCACGAACTTGAAGTTTGTTAAATTAATGTTAAGGTAGATAATAATGTGAGAGTCCCTCGCACTATGTGCATATTTTGATGAAATTCTGCTCTTCTCTGCTAACAAGGACGAAAAGCAAATTGTATTTAAATTACATTAACTTGTAGTCTGATATATAAGAATTTTTTGGTTATATGGATGGGTCATCTAGTGAGTGGATATGCATGTAATGCACAGTATGGTAGATGCGGTACGTTTAGCTTATGCAGGTTGAGGAGAGTAAATGTAATACCTTGGAGTACTCATGAGATTAGCATGTTACTCTAATATGGGTCTTGCAGTTGCTTAATGGTTGCTTAGTATTGTGTTTTGGATTCTTGTTTGACAACTGCTTGGTTTGCAACCAGCTGCTTCCTGTTTCTGGTTTAGTGTGAAACTGATGCTTGACTAAAATATTAGGCATGGCATAATTGTGAGAGGTTTGTTAGTACTCAAGTCATCACCAACATGGTATCGTCCTATATATATATATTGTCGTCTCATTTTTGTCCCAAATTCGTTACTGTCATAATTGGATTGTGTATTGCATAGCAAACATGCATGTTTGTATATGTTACCGTTTTGTATCTCATACTGTATTTATTTGAACTTCTAGGACCCAGAAACAAAAAAACCTCGCGTGAAGATTTATTTTGATAAAGAAACAGGGAAAAAGAAGGGTGACGCACTTGTTACATATCTGAAGGTTATTCTTTTTGCATCTTACTGGGTTCTAACATGTATGATATAACATTCCTATATCATGTTTTGGTGTGAATATGGATTTTGTTTGTTTGTTTGTCTATTAGGAGCCATCAGTTGCTCTGGCAACTCAACTTTTGGACGGGACACCGTTACGACCTGAAGGAAAGGTTCCTATGACAGTTACACAAGCAAAGTTCGAGCAGAAAGGTAATTACTGAGCCTTGATACTCTACCATTCTGAAGTATCTTTCAAGTTGTATTTTAGTGATTGATTTCTTTAATTGTTTATTACAACCGTTTTATAGAAGATTTTTCCATGTTTGATTAGATGCAGAAGTGGTACATAGTGCTGAATCCTGAAATGTTATATTGATGCCCTTCTATTACAATTCATGCAGGTGAAAAGTTTATAAGCAAACAAGGAGATGGCAAGAAGAAGAAGAAACTAAAGAAGGTTGAAGAGAAGATGCTTGGTTGGGGTAAGTTTATTTTGCACATTTGCAGAGGGTAGAATATATATTTCAATTGATACAATACTTGTAGCTGATGTGGGTACCCAATGTGGGTGGATGTAATTGTCAACTATTTTCTTTTCATGTATGAGAGCGTGAGCAAGTGCTCGTTCTTTTTTCTAGGCATATATCTAGTATGGTATTATAGTTGGCAATGTTTTGACGCAGTCTCACTGAATGCAGAACTTCCATTTTTTCTCTCTCCCCTCCAATCTTCAGTGAGTGTTGAGATTTATTCCCTATCCCTGCTCTATTGCATCATGAGTTACATGCTGGATCCCTGTTTACTTTTACTCTTCAACTTTAAAAAAAAGACCCGATTTCAATATAAGACCACCACTACACACACACACACATATTAAAAGTCATTGCTTCCTTTTCGAGTCACAAGTTCATTATATAATAAGTCTTATTTGTACTGATGATTAATTTACCATTAGTTTCTGCGGTAATTGTTATGGTCAATTCAACATGGCAATGGTTATTTATTAGCTTTGGCATGTGAGAATGCGGCAGTATAGAAATGATGCTTTATCCTCCTGTCACTCCAAGGAGCAGCCTTTGTATTCAGATTTTTGTAGAAGTTCTGGTTGCTAATTTCGGGTTTCAATATTCAAGTATGTTTGGAATCTTCACTAACCTATTTACTCTATGGTTTAGGTGGTCGTGATGATTCAAAATTGTCCATTCCAGCTACCGTGGTTCTTCGAAATATGTTTACTCCAGCTGAAATGAGGGTAAGGCATATTGTTTATCTGCATTTTTTATGCTATGTTTCCTCGGCAATTGTTAGTGTGCCAGATACAAGTGGGAATTATTCCTTCTATTTTACAGCCATCATTCTGATTTGAGGGTTGCTATATGTTAGGGCCTTCTCTGTGATATTAGGTCTTAGAATTAGCACTGGGTCCATGCTTATTGTGGTATTTCATAGTTTGATATTAGGTCTCAGAATTAGCACTGGGTCCATGCTTATTGTGGTATTTCATAGTTACTCTTTAATTTTTACAGGAGGATGAGCATTTACATTCAGAACTATCAGAAGACGTACAGGAGGAGTGTGTAAAATTTGGTCCATATGACTCTGTTAAGGTACTTAATAATTAATACACTGGACCTTTACGAAAATGATCAGGTTCTCTGTGCTTGGTCTTCTTTTCTGTATTTGAATGTCGAAGACATGTATGTTACTAAAAAGTCAAGTGTGAACTCTTTATTTCCTACTGTTTCCCGTGAATGAAGACAACATTATAAAGTAATATACTTTAAATCTTTGATTTAATTGAGGTACATTAGTTGAGTTCCCTAGTAGAGTTGAACTTTCAAAGGATATGCAATTTGATATAATGTTGATAATATTGTTGCTTCATCCCTAGAAATGCTAGAGTTTGATGCTTGCTGGAAATTTTGCTCAAACTGATCCGAAAATTTCAGCCTCTTTTCTTGTTCATAATTTGTAAATCAAAAAGTTGTTTTGATGTCTTTCTTATTCTTAACTCAAAGCCTTTTCAAAATATAAATATTGTCTTCAGTCTCATTATTCTTTTTCTATTAGTAAATTGTAAGTTTTTCTTTCAATTTGCTTACAACCAACTACACCTGTTGCTGGGATTTGCATATTAAATAAGCTTCATATTTTCACAGATTCCTGATCTGCATTACATGAGTAGTTCATTTGCTTCTTTTTTTCCGTATTTTAAATGTCCTGTTTGGGTGCAGGTATGTGAGAACCACCCAGCAGGGGTTGTTTTGGTTCGTTTCAAGGATAGGAAGGATGCTCAGAAGTGCATAGAGACGATGAATGGCAGATGGTAATCATATATATCTTTAGTTTGTATCATCTGTCAGTTAGAAAGAGCTTAGTGCCCTTGTCTGAGATAACTTAAAATTATTAGAAATGAAAGAAGGAATGAAAACGTAATACCTAATGAATTGGAAGTTGTTGATTATTATCCTCTGTACTGTTGATGACGGTCAATAATTCTATTTTGATAAGTACTCTATATTCACCCCAAATTAATTGTTCTATGTTCTTGAAGTTGATGTCCCAAAATTAGTCTCCATTTTATTGGTCAATTAGACATGGATTACCGATAATATCCATCATTAGTTGGTTAGGGACACATGGGAGTAAAGGTTGGAGACTATATCACAAAGAACTGAATGCTTAATTTTTGCAAATCATTTAATGACACTTATTTTTGGGGTCGAATTAGTATTAGTTATGATAGCAGGAACTGTTAATAGTTGTTTGGTATCTTTTTCACTACAACATTGAAGAAAATCTACATTAGGGTTTTTGAGGTTATAAATGATTTTTTTTTTCATAGTGCAAACTGTATCCATGCTTGTATATATTTTTGTTCGTTCTGATTCAGTGTTCCTTTTCTAGGTTTGGAGGAAAACAGATACATGCGAGTGAGGATGATGGCTCTGTAAACCATGCCCTGGTTCGGGATCTGGAAGCGGATGCAAGACGACTCGAGCAGTTTGGTGCTGAGCTAGAAAATGACTAGTTGAAACTTAAATAGAGCAGTGTACAGCTTCTTTGAGGAGCTTATGGAGAATATTGACATAGGAAGTGAGGCACAAACCTAGTAATAGTATTGTTCTAAGTACCAATTATTCTGTTGTACGGAACTTGTCTAAGCATGGTGAGGTTGACAAAAGCAGTCGGAACGTGGAGGAAAAAGAGATTCAAGCCAAGCATTGAGTCAAAATTATGCATTCATGATTCAAATTATCAAATCAGAACGTTTTAATCTCCTACATATTTTCATTACTCTCTGGAACTAAAATGTGGGGAAAATTGTTCGGAAGACCTCTTTTAATAGTTTTATTTGATTTGAGGGGTAGCCACCGTCTTTTTTTGTTTTATTTTAAATTAAAAACAATGAAAATACCAGTATACCCTCCCACTTTACTGTTCAATTTCCTCCAACTCTTCTTCTTCTTCCCTCTTTCTGTACGATTCATTCAGAACAAACGACACAACCCCGTACATTCAAAACAAACAACCCAACCCAACCCCGTAGTCTCTCTCTTGCTCCCTTTATCTCTTTGCAAAGCCAAGCAACATCCTTCTCTTTTTCGTCGAAGTTGTTGTCTCTATCTCCGTCTCTATCACCAGGTATGAGTTGAACTTGGAGGATTTAGGGTTGTTTTTGTTTTTACAAAATCAGGGGTTGGAGAAACACCGTTCGTGGTGGGCAACCAACCGACGACGTGTGGACGCCCAATTGACGGCGTTTTGGGGGGGGGGGGGGGGGGGGGAGCCAAACGTTGGAGTTTGGCCCTTTGTCCAACAATGGACAAAACCCCCGTCGTTTGGAGCCAATCGACGGAGGATTGCCAATCGACGGAGGATTTGGGCCAAACGACGTCGTTTTTACCCCTTTCCCAATAACAAATCAAATCCCCATTGTTTAGTGCCAATCCTCTGTCGATTGGGCCCAAACGACGCCATTTTGGTCCCTTGTTGGACAAGCCAAGGGGCCGAGTCCCCGTTGTTTAGGGCCAATCCTTCGGCGATTGTGGCCAAACAACGGCGTTTTGTCCCTTGTTGGACAAAGGGCCAAACCACGTCGTTTGGCACCATTCGACAAAATTTGGTCCTTCTAAAACATACTCTAACCCCGTCGAATGGTGCCAAACGACGGTCGATTGGAACCCATTCTACGGGGGTTTGGGTCCATCTTAAAGAAGGGCCAAACGCCGTCGTTTGGGTGCGAATCGGCCGTCGTTTGTTCCCAATCGACGAGGTTTGGCTCCCTGTTTAAGAGGGGCCAAACCCCGTCGATTGGGGCCAAATGACGGTCGATTGGCACCCAAACGATGACGTTTTGGACCCTAGTCCAACAAGGGACCGAGTCCCGCCGATTGGCGCCAATCAGCGAAGATTAACGCTAATTGACCATTTTGTGCAAATCAACGAACTCTCTGGAATTTCTAATCGGTTGGATGTATCTGCCGATTGGCTAGATAATCCTATTTAAGTTGGTTTTAAATTATCATTTCACCTGTCTGTTTGCATTTAGTTGTACATGTAATATTAAGATTTTTCAATTTATGATATACCAGGATTGTACCATTACAATGGTTGACACCCAACTAGTAGTGCGTGAAGATCGTTCGTCTAGGTCAGTTCCTAGTGCTACTCCGTCTGAAATACCGCATTTCCTCGACTTCGAAACAAACTCGAAGAAGAAGAGTTCTTAAATTATTGGGTCACTATGAGGTGTGCGTATTGACTGTTGGAAAACTCGGGGAAGAGTTGAAGAATGTCGGGGCCATAGTTGGAGCTGTCCATTTGTAAGTTCATAAACTTACCGAGCAAGTTTGACCACTCCAACAACATTGCGTGGTCCCTCCTCGTTAGAAGCTCAACGATTCACAGATCGTATTAGATTTGGTTTGTGATGAAAGGGACACCGATCAAGTTGTCCATTAAGGAATACACGCTAAAAACGGGGTTGAACTGTTCAACTCCAAATTATGAATATGCAACGTTGATAAGAAAAATGGAATCTAAAGTGTTTTGGGATAAACATTTTCCAAACAATAAACGTGGAGTGACGGTGTTCGGCCTTGAGAGAAAGATGCAGGAGCTTGTCGATCTGCAGTTGACATTGTTGAGCCGGAGGAAGGAGCCACATCAAGAAATATGCAAAATAACTCACATGATTTTCGTCACTGATGCACTGCTACCAAACACCAAAGAAGATAAACAAATTGATACCAAGTGGATGAGATTAGTGGATAACCTAGAGATGTTCAAGAATTTCCCTTGGGGTATGTCTCCTTTCAACATTTGAGGAATGAGTGTTTCCGAGACTTGAAGACGAAGTATGAGATGTTACAACCTAGTAAACCGGGGGCTACATGCACCATTTCCTGTTTTCTCCCGGTGTGAACGGTAAGTAAAATAGTAATGGTAATATTATTATTAGCATCATTAATATTTATTTTAATTAACTAATGTATCAGCGTAATAGGTATTGGCATTCGAGTGTATGCCAAAAATTACAGAAAAGTTTGGGAAGCTGAATGTAGAGTACACTTCGGACCTCCCGAGAATTTTCAAATGTATCATGCAGTGGCCCAGGCCACCGGCTCCCAAGGACGTTTCAGATGAACTTGCAAAAGTAGAGGAAATACAATTTATTTGCACATATATATTTATATAATTTTGAAGTAGCTCGAAAATACCAATTTAATGTAATTGTTATGTTTGTGCACGTGTAGATTCGTTAGAGTGTCCTCATCATGATCGAAGCTTCATTCAATGGGATGATGAGGAAGTTTCGCCGGTATCGGCTCCTCTGGTCGGGGATGAGGGGATGGGTGCAGAGCCATCCAGAAGAGAAAATGTAGCCGAGAGCTCTCGTCAATCAAGTTGGGAGCCATCTAGAGGAGCAGATGTTTCAGAGAGCTCTTGTCGGCCAGGTGCAGAGCCATCTAGAGGAGCAGATGTTGTTGAGAGCCCTGGTCGACAATGGGAACAACCTGAACGACATGATGTGGAAGAGCCCACGCCGACTGCTCATTTGATAGTCCATGATGATATTCGAGTTATACGGGATGATATCCGAGCTGTACGAGTTAAAATCCGGGCGGAGATCAGAGATTTACGGGGTGAAATTCGATCGATTGAGGACGCCATCGGAGCCGTGCGTATAGAGTTTGGGGGTCAACTTGCTGAGATCCTTACTCTACTTCGCACCCAGGCCACTGCTCGTGACGTGCCTCAGGCCGACCGATCTGATTCTGAGCCCTTTAGATAAGGTGTTGGCTCTCGATGTTCAGTTGCCACCTCACCGACTCCTGTATTAGGTGCCGCCTCTTAAGGAGCAGTTGAGGTTGTCGACTCTCAGCCTCCTGCCCTAGTAGAGGCAATATTGTCTAGTTGGGAGAAGGTCCCAACCGAGGTTACATGCTCTCAGCCTCCTGCCCCAACAGAGGCCGTACTGTTTGGTTGGGAGCAGGTCCCAACCGAGGTTATAGGTGAGGTAGATGAGCGTCGATCTGAGGATGTTACTCCCGCTACCCGAGGCTCTCGTCGAGTTGTTAGAAGTTCTCGTCCCCTTCTCGGAAGTTCTCGTCCCCTCTTGGCAGCGGTTCCCACTCAATCGCTGCCCGAGGCTCCAAGTTCAAGGAAGAGGAAGAGATTCCGAGAGGTGAGTTTCCTAGAAGCCGCATCAGTTACCAAATGGGATCCTCTCGCCAAGCTACGAAATAGGGTGAAGAAGTGGGCCGACATCATACGTAGCGGTGAGCCGATCGACGTGGAGTATGGAACTTGCAATATAGAATATTTTAAGCTCCTCTCAACTGTTGGAACATGGGTCAACGAGCATGTAAGTTTTAATATTTTTTTAATTTATGCAGCATATGGAGCTCCACGTACGTAAGTAAGTTTAAACCGTTTTTTAATTTTGCACCATATGGACGATGGATTGAATGGGATATGGAGAAGACAACGATATAAGGTTAACGTTCTATTAGATGACGTAGTTGTACTGGATTGCTGGTTCCACGAACTATGTCATGCAGAGTATGAGTCGGGAAACGTCGAAGAAACGGGCCGTCATTTGATGGCACATCTTCTTGGTAAGAGTCCCGCGCATTACCCCGTCCCGTGGATGTATAAGAAGAAGAAATACTTTCCAGTGAACTACAAGATAGAACACTGAATCTTCCTAGTCGTTAACGTAGAAGAAAGACACATTCAAGTCTACGACAACATGATTCAACACATATCAGATGCCTAGTTATATACGTTGATGAAGCCGTATGTCACCATGATCCCTAAATGCTCTTTTGTGGAAAATTGATTCACCGGGGAAGAATAAGCTTATACACGAAGGATTTCACCTTCGAGAGGGTGCATGGTCTACCTCAAACCAAAAGGTATGAATGATAGTTCCTCACTTTTATCTATTCAGTTGAATTCATTCTTACCATGTAATATTATTTGGTAGGATTAGCGTTAATAGTATCTACACCCTGAAGTTCATCGAGATGGATATGGCCGGACTACCCTTCGAGAAGTATTTGAAAGATAGGCTTATGAAACAATATCATAAGAAGTATTGTATTAATTATTCACAGACAACCAATTGATACTCTAGTTTGAGACGATGAAAGTTTGAATTTAGATGAAGGTTGAATGTTGAACGATCGAGATATACAGTTTCTACATAGGACGATCGTGATACACAATTTAACAGTATTAACCATTCATTGCACAAATTAAACATTAAACCAGTAGACATGTTAAACAATCATCCTTTACACATGAACCGTACGTAACCCTAACACATGAACCGTCATTAGCTCTAACACATGAGTCGTACTTAACCCTAACACATGCACCGTACTTAACCCTAACACATGTAAGTTAACCAAATCGGTTTAAATGTGAAAGTAAGCTTCGTTGATCATCTTCAAGCTTGTCCAAGGCATCCGGTCTTACATTCGCTTCATGCAATGTGTGGAATAATCTTCTAAACTCGGATGTCACTACCCCATTCAGTAAGTCCCTAAGCTCCTCCAACTGCCGTGCCGCCACTACTTGAACCCTCAGTACCCTGATCTTCATTGTCTGTATCTCTTGGATCCTTTGCTGGCTTTCACGTTGAAGCCCTGCAATAAACTCAGCGGGTTGGGGTCCATTCTCTGTCTCGGTCTCTTAATTGTGATGTGAATAGAAAAATTAAACTGAAGAACAGTTTTCTTTATAGAAGAGGAGGAAGGTGTAGAGTTAATTTTATAATTGGGAGGAAGGAATATATTCCTTCACTTCCTAAGAAGAATAACATCTGGGTATTATCATATAGGACTCCAGCCCTATATAAAAGTCTGTCAGACAAGACAAGGCATACCACTATGCATATGTCGATCGACCAGACAAACATGTCGTACGATGGTTTTGACCTTCAATCAAGATGACAAATGCTCTCTGGAATTTCTGATTGGCGAGATGTATTCGCCAATCGGTGGATGTTTGACACTTGGACAAAATTTTGACCAGTGAAGAACCATCTGATTGGTCAGAAATTTATGCCGATCGGCGTAATATTCTCAATAATGAACCCTCCGAATGGTTAGGGTTTCCCTCCGTTTTGGTGAGGATTACCGTCGTACGACTGAAACAATCGGCCGATCGATGAGAACATCATCTAATAATTGATGTTTATCAATTACAAAAAGTTACCTTAGTAGATGTGTTACACATTACATAAGGTCTACTAGTTTAGTTAGAAGAAGTAACCCTAACCGATGAGTTACACATAGAACAAATATTCATGAGTTCTACATGTAGTTGAAGTAAAGATAGTACATCGACGAATGAGTTACACATAGTAACCCTAATACTAAGTTCCAAATAGTTCCACATTGGGTGCACTTAGTTACCCTAATACTATGTTACACATAGTTCCACCTAGGTTACACATAGTTACCCTAATATTATGTTACACATAGTTCCATATTGGGTGCACTTAGTTACCTTAATACTATGTTACACATAGTTTCACCTAGGTTACACATAGTTACCCTAATATTATGTTACACATAGTTATCCTAATACTATGTTACACATATTTCCTCGTAGGTTACACATAATAACCTAAATAGATGGGGTACACATAGTTACCCTAATAGTTGTGTTACATATAGTTACCCTAGTATATGAGTTACCCTCAAATATGTTACTCTTTCTTCTTAGCGACTTCCTTGTCTGGGGCATTTGCTTTAAATGCCGATGTTGCCTCATCACCGCTTTCAACTTCACCACTACCATATTGTTCACTATATCCTTTGACGGGATAGCCGTCTACGGGAGGCTCTTCCTTTCCTTGCTCTTCAACTTCTGGTGGTTCTTTAGCCGGAGATAGGTAGTCCTCTTCTGTGTCTCTTGGTGGAGACTTTGGTGCCGTCGGATTCCAAGCACATCCATATCTGTACCAAGTATCGCTCCCTTTCGATGATGAATCTTCGGAAGGAAAATAATCATTCCACGATATTAGATGAAGTGATAATATAGTAGAAGTAGGTGGAAGATGAGAGTTCTACATCTATCTTACTTATAAAATATTTTCAAAATAAGGAAAATATTCCTTCCGACGTCGATTAGATGCGACTCACTTTATGTCATACTTTATGTCACGCCTTCACGTCATACTTTACATCAAACTACACATCATTTCTTGTATAAGCATTACAATTGAACCACATGCATGATTAAACTAAACAGTTAGTCACATTCATAACTAGAATAGCGTTCATACGAAAACACAAATACAATATCGTTAAAAATAATATCATTACACATTAGATGAAGAAACAAGAGAAGGACATGTTCGTGTGTTTTGCCTGACGATCTTACAATTCAAGCATTTCCGTGGACGATTCGAAGACGGTCTTACGTGAGGCTCATTTGTTGATGGAATCCTTTTTTGTGTACGCCTACCGCATGTCGGTACATAGAACGGAGGGTGAACCTTCATAAGACCTTCACGATCATCAACAATCCACTCAGATTTGCGTAACACTTGATAAATGGTACCTGCACCTGCATAAACCACCTCCAATGTATCAATGTAGTAATACGGATAATACAGATTAGTACCAGATTGGTCACAACACACTAAGGCATGAACACAAGGAAGTCTATCGATGTCGAACACTCGACATAAGCATCTCTTCATCTGCATATCAACAAAGACGTCTGTGTGTTCTAAAGTGACCCGAAACTCGCTTGCTCTATTCAACGGTGTTGCTAACATATCATTCGCTTCTAACCTCCTATCTGAACAAATATTTTCTACCTTTGGAGTTAAAGGGGTTCCAAATGGCGGTAATTTTCCATCAGATTTAAACGATTGATGAACCACCTAGTATTTGTTTGCTGCATGACATCTAACAACCCGTAGATGTGCCACACTCTTTCTTTTCATATTACATTGTTGATAGAATCAGAACCGTTCGTTGTCATGATATTGTACCGAGCACCTTCGAAGTGAGATCGCACCTATTGATGACGTTTTATATTCGCTGTCTCTAGATATTCTACCGCCGTTGGGATACAGTGTTTCAATTCTTGATACTTTTTATTGAACTCGACAATTGTGTACGCATCAACAACTTCTTTGAACAGTGGCAGTACCTTCTTTCTATTGCAAGCACCTCTAACATTTTGGGTGAGATGCCACCTACAATGGCCATGCTGATCCTTTGGATAGACCCTCGACACTGCATTGATGATACTTCTATATCTATCGGAAATGATAACTAAGTCCTCCTCGTCCGGTATCTCCGACCTCAACTTTAAGAAAAACTATGTCAATGAAGCGTCATTCTCGGAGTCAACAACAACCCAAGCAATAAGATATTGGTGATGATTATCATCGTGCGCTGTTGCAATTATAACATTACCCCTTTATACTTTGTTTTCAACCAAGTACCATCTACTTCAATAACCTTTCTCATGGCATGGATAAACCCTTCAATGCATGGCCGATATGCTATGAAAAAATATTTAAATCTACTATCCGAATCCACCTCCAGATGAGTTATTGAGTCTGGCTTCATTTTTTGAACCTGCTACAAATAAGCGAGGAGTAATCAATAACTTAGGTCTTCCTCCCCTAGAAGTTTCTTCTTTGCAAGTTGTTTTGCTTTCCACAATTTCCAGTATTTATTGTTGCCATAAGATCTACCGAACAAATTTTCTCCAATCTTCTTTGGAGTTGGCTTCATTTTCCTCGACTATATTCTCTAGCCAACATAGTTGCAATCGCTTTTGCACTGATTTGACCCTTTTGAGAATGACTCTTACTCAACAAAATAGTATGCAAAGGCTCATAGGTTCTAACAGAGAACCTATTCGAAGTCCCAATTTTTGCTACATGCACTCTCCATTTACAATGAGCACCAACTCATTTTGCAATGTATAACTTCTTATTTGATTGAAGTTATTGGAGCTAATCAAGAAAAACTATAGAGGATGGCTGCTCTCTCCTTTATTTCCTTTTGCTCCGAGATGTTGAGTTTGTACGGTGAGTATTGCAAACTCTTCCCGGAGTCTAAGGTGGTCCCAACCAATAAGACGAGGTCTAATTTTTCCGGCTCTAAAGAATCAGTGGTTTCATCATCTTCTGGTGTTCGTGTACGACGTTCACAGCCCTAGAGTCGTCGAATTGTTTCTATGGTGATAAAAAAAAGGGACGTCAAAGGTATCCCTCCGAAGAGCTCAAGAAAACCCACTGTTATGAGGTCCAATGACACGTCTTCGCAGGTTGAACAAGCCCCAGTAAAGAAGATGGCTTCTTCTTTGACCGCAATCCCAGTTGTGAAGATCTCGGATGGAGTTGGATCAGATTGTTCCTTGGCTGCTCTTGGTAAGCGTACATAGGGTAAGGTTGATCGACGTCGGCGTAGTTGCGACGAGTCGTTCATTGTTAGTGACACATAATTATATATTCGTAATCTGCCCTACACTACAACGGAGGACTGGGTTCGGGGGATGTTCTCTCCGTTTGGAGAGATCGTTTATTTGTCTGTTTTGAAGAGGCCGAATTGTAAAGGCCTTATGTTTGGTTTTCTTCTATTCTCTTCTCAGTCGTCTTCATCCATGGCTATAGAGACTTTAAATAGATTTAAGGTGATTAGGTACGTTCTTTTTGTAGTTTTTTTCTCGGTGTAGGGCTTCTCCTTCTGCAGCTCCGACGTCATCGATGGGTATTGCACCAAAACAGAGCATATGCTATGTTTTTACTAGGTCTCAGAGTTCTGATTCAAGCCTGGTTAATCGGACATCTGAAGTATAGACAGTGAGCTCTGGTGCGACCGCGATTCATCAAGTGGCTGGTTCTACAATAAGGATTGAGTGGGATAATTTTCAGGTCCAACTATTGTTGCCGGATTCTGGTGACCTATCCCAACGCGTCTTTGAGTCGCTTTCCATTGATCCGGGCGGGATTGTTGCCTATGTGATTCTTGGGATCATGATCTTGAAGTTTTTGATTTCAAATCATGAGGATCTTCAGTATAATCCGGAGGTTGAAGACAACACGCTTCCGGTCGTTTCTTCGGGCCTTTCTTAAGATTAGTTTTATGGGTCCTTAGTGAAATTTGATTCCGTTGGGCTTGATCATGACATGCCTTCTAGTTTGGACCGGCCTTTCTTGACTCGGCAAGCTGATGTTGTGTCTGAGGTGCTTTTGGAACCAGATTCGGTAAAATTGAGTGGGCCTGTTTCCACAAGACCCGTGGTAGTAGCAGGCTCTAATATGGTCGCTGCAGGTGTTGAAGCTATCTCGATAATGAATGGTGCTTTGGACATTACTCAAGGTTCAATCGTTGAGCCTCTGTGGAAGGATGCTTTGTTTCATAAGTCGCCTTCTATGGGTCGTGCATTGCAAAAGCCTTCGACATGAACTTTCACTATTCATAGGCCAGTAACTCGTTCCTTTAGTCGTGAACGTGCTACTCAAAACGTCCCTTCCACTATCGAGATGCGGAACCTAGGGACGGCTAAGGGTCGACAGGATCTCAAAACTTTATCTGACTGGTAGGCTTAGGGTTTTTTTTTGGTCCACTCGTTTATTGTGTTTTTTTCAAAGGGTTGTGCCCTTTAGCTCCATTGTGGGAGTTCTTTCTGTAATCGTTGTCCTGGTCTTTGACCCTCGGATGCTTCCCTCTCCGAAAGTGTCTTAATTTTAATAAAAACCTGAGCTGATAAAAAAAACTTCTTATTTGATCTGTCACACTTTATATTAAACTTACCCTTGACTACAACCTCTTTTAGATACTGTATCACTACTTACTTGTCCAGAAACTCTTTACCAATTATCAAATCTGACTGATCTTTAAAAGCGATCAAACTTTGTTCTGCATCAACCGTATCTTACGGAAACTCCTGATTTACAGGAACATACTCCACTATTTGACCCTTCTCTTTGATATTTTCCAAATTACCGGTGGTGGCATAGGAGATGATGCTACTACATCCGAAAACTCTAGTACACTTTCATGTGGAAGAATGAATTTATGAACCTCTACCCCACTACAATCATCCACGTGCAAATAACTATCATGCCCACCACGATCATGTTCAACGACCACAATATCAGCTACAACCTGTTCCATTGCAACAATGCCAGCTACAACATGTTCAACTGCAACAGTGCCAACTACAACATGTTCAACTGCAACAATTCCAGCTACATCCTATTCAACTACTTACGCCCTGCGGTTTTAACACAAAATAGGACACGACAAGCGTACCGGTCGTCAAGTAGTATTTCAGGATTTTTAGTTCCGAATTATCGTACCCAAGGGAGCACAAGACAAGCAATTCCTATTTGAAGTTTGTTGTTAAGCTATTTCGTTAAAAAGATGGTTTTTGGTTTTGAAAGATGCAAAAGTAAACAATAATTTAAATGTGAACAAGTATTTAGGTAAATCAAACGAGAGTGGAATCAGAGAAAAAATGAATCCTGGGTATGGGTTCATAGAGACCAATTCCAATGCATTAAATGACGATGAACAATATGTAGTTATCTGATTCTAGAGGCAACAAATTATCTCTCAAACTAGTCCTAACTTCTCACGTTGTTTCAGACCCTAATGGAATCTAACCACCTAGTTCTCACGAATCAAGATGTAGGAAGACCCAAAGCACTACGTTCTTTGATAGTTTCTAACTTTCGGTACGAATCATATGGTTGTTGCAATTGTGTTAACCTAGCTATCACTAGTCTAGATTCAAACCCAATTTGTATAATATTTTTTACCTAATTGCAATCCACCTTTCACAAGTGTCAGATTACAATTCCCACCTTCTATCAAGCCTACCTGGGAGATAGAGCATTAAGTTCACATCTAATACAAACCCTAAATCAAATCAACCAACACAATATTCATTTATACATTCAAGACATTGGAAAGTAAATTTCTACTCCCCCACAACCCTAAATTATGGGGTTTAGCTACTCATGAAGAAAGAAGAAGAAGAAGAAGAAGAAGAAGAAGAAGAAGAAGAAGAAGAAGAAGAAGAAGAAGAAGAAGAAGAAGAAGAAGAAGAAGAAGAAGAAGAAGAAGAAGAAGAAGAAAAACATTCCTAAGCAATCATCATATTGAAAGAGTAGTGGAAATACAATACCAATGTAGAATTACAATGGTTGAGTTCAAGCCGTATTTCTTCTCCCTCACACTCTCTTCTCATACAAAGCTTGCCCAAGTTGCTTCTCTTCCTTCAAGCTTCAAAGTTCACCAATCTCCACTTTCTAGCTTTATAGGATTGTCCCAAAAACAAGTTATTTTTCTCCAAATTCGTGCTCCTATATATATAGGACTTCAAGACCCTCTTTTCCTTCTCAAATTCGGATTTGGAATAGGAAAAGTTCCATTTTTAAGTAGAAAACACGCCTGGAAGTTTTCAATCCTCACCCGAGCCTGATAGAGGGCCGGCACGGCTTTATGCCCTTGACGAAAGTTGTAGATTTCTGAATTCCCTTCTATTTGACATAAAATTCAAGGCAATCGGAGTTCTTATGAAGAAGTTATGTCCTTCGCAAGATCAGACAACTTCCAAAACTCATAAAACCGGGTTTTCCTCTATTTTAACCATTTTCCCGATCAAATCACCTACAAAACATAACGAGATACACAATACGAGTAACGAGAAAAAAATGGTCCAAATTATACAATCCTGGGACTAAAATGCTCAAGAATGTGGGCTAAAAACATCTAGAATCGATGCAATTTATGTCCACATCAACCATCGGTTCAACTACCATAAGTTCATCTTCCGCACCAGTGCTATCTTTGTTGATCAACTCTACATGTGATATGGTTCTAGAACTTAGGTTTTGTCTTTCAAATACTAAAGCCCGCATACATCTATCATCTTCAATCTCATGTGGCGGGATAACTCTTATATAATTAGGCACACAAGGTATGTAACTAAGTTTCAAATTAGTATCATTTTCCTTCACTCCGATATTAGAATACAAGAAGTCCTTGGTCTAGAAACCGTCGTTCAATGTCATTCGCCGGGTTTCACCCGCCGATCTCCCAGACAAACATTAGCGTAACCCGCCGATCGGCGACTCAAACCGCCGTACGACTAGCTTCTCCCAATAATGAAAAACCCACTGTTTTTACCGATCCGTGACTTAATTCCGCCGATCGGCTTACTAGTTCTGTGGTACGGAACAACCACCCAAAACCTCAAAATAATGCATCTAAGCTTCCCTTACACCAATAAACCTCAATCCTTTGTTTAGTTCACTATGTTTATAGGTATTAAACCACAGTATATCGTTTCCCCCTCTACAATTCGAAAATCAACTGAAACCTGCAACTGAAAAATCATAAGTTGAAGTTTGGGTATTAAACCACATAATATTGTTTGTCTAAAGATGAAGGTGGCTTAGGTGTGAGGCCTTTGGCCAAAATGAATGATGCTCTCCTATCCAAATGGTGGTGGAGATTCTGTGAAGAAACTGGCTCACTTTGGAAGCTTGTGATCTGTGCTAAATATGGATGGCAAGTTGAGGATTGGAATCTTCTAAATGATGGGAACCTTGACAACTCCTCTTGGTTAGGACACTTTCAAACACTAGCCAAAGACCAACAATTCAGATCCCTCTTTGGTCAGTCTGGCATTGCTTGGAAACTTGGCAATGGTGGCAGGATCTCCTTTTGGATTGATGTTTGAGCTGCCTCTAAATGTGGTTTTTGCCAGACTCTTCTCTCTATCCTCTAATAAACTTGGCAAAGTTGTGGAATTTTGGGATGGACAGGCCTGGGATCTTGGTCTTACTGGTGTGAGAAGCTCTTGGGACCATTCTCAAGAACAGTTGCTACTCTCTTTGCTCTCAGGTTTCTATATTTCCTTGGATACTCAGGATGTGCCCAAATGGACTTCCCACAAGGATGGCTTCTCTGTAAGCAACTGTTTTCAGTTTCTTCATCCCCAAAGCACCTCTAATTCTTGGGGCTCAATCCTCTGGAACCATGGTTCCTCTCCAAAAATTGCTTGTTTCTCTTGGCTTTGTTGTTTAAATGCAATCCCTACCAAATGCTTTCTTGAGGAACGAGGTGTCAGGCTCTCAATTCAACAATGTTACTGTGTTTTCTGCAAGTCCTGCTTTGGGGATGCCAGGCACCTTCTCATACATTGCTCCTTCTCCTGGAGAGTATGGTCAGACATTTGTAAATGGTGGTCGATATGTTGGGTAATGCCAGGAGAAATTGGGGACCTTCTATCCTCTTGGGGTCATCTTGTCCACAGGAAAGCCTCACAGTTTTGGTCTGAAATTGCAGGATTGGTCCTTTGGGAAACGTGGCTCGCTAGAAACGCCCTTGTCTTCAACTCCACCGAAGCTTCTGGCCCTCAATTACTTCTCAAAGTTAAAATCAATGCTTACCAGTCCCTCAAGGCAAGACTCGGCCATAAAATCAATTTCTCTGTCACTGAATGGATCAGAGATCCTCTTGCCTGCGCTCTAAAACCTAGTAGACGCACTTCTGATCCTGGTATTGTTCTTCCTTGGCTTCGACCCTCAATTCCTGTTACCTGAAGATTTTTGGTAATTGCTTTGTATTTTCTGCGGAACTTGTTCAGTTTCCCTCATTTGGCTGTCAAATCCCTGTAATTCTGCTATTAAAGCATTGTAATTGGCTGCTTCTGCAGTGTCCTCCGTCTCCAACCTTTGGAACGGACGGATCCTTTATAAAAAAAACCTCACCAATCAAAAAAAAAAAGTGTCAGTATTATAATACATGGACCGGTGTACAAGTGAGAATCATCCAAATTTGAGCTTGTTGTAATCAGATTAAAGTTAAGTGTGAAAACCAATTTGAACTAAATTTTGTAGGTTCATTTTAGGCCAAGCTAAACAATTTCTTTTCGAGTCAAATTGAACCATGACAGTTGTTTATAGCCTATGATGTGTATATTTTTCAATTTGATATTATTTCATAATTCTCTTACTTTATATTTATTTTCTGAAAGAAGGCGAGAGAATTTTTATTCATAATGCTAAGAGTAACATATATTGGTCCAAAGATCTTGAGCCGCATAATTAAGTATGACTCTTGTAACCGTACCGGTGTTCTTGGATTAGTAGATATAGTCTATTTTGCATCATAGATACTTCGAGGGAGGGGGGGTGGGGTGGGGGAAAAAACAACAGACTTAAAAATGAAAGCCAAAACAGAAAATATCACAAAACATTAATCATTCCTAAGTTGAAAATGCCTCAGGTGTAAAACAAGCCTGTCGAAAAGCCTCATGGAAGGCTGCAAAGATGATTGTTCGACCCCCCGATGGTAGATCTTGTCTTCTGGAGTAGAATGAGATGCTCCGCCCAATGAAGGTATAATGCGTCTGACCGTCCCACTCTCGATCCCATACCCTCTTGTCGGATAGTTTGCCTTCTTCAACCGTGTCCATTTGGTGGTCGTTGAACGGTGGACAAAGACGAGACTTGTACCTAATGTGCATCGGAGAGGCGACTCCCAAAAACTAGTCCTAGACGGATGTCCTTAGTTCTCACCATAGAAAAGAAATACTTGACGATACCAGAGGTTGGGAGATTACCCATGAAAAGGAGAGAGAATGCCGGCTCTTTGGTGTAATAAGACCGAGTTCCTTATTTTATATTTATAAATCTTCTCATCTTTAGTTCTAATGTTAGGTATCATTCATGGTTGTAAAAGTCCCCGCCTAGTCCGCCTAGGCCCCAAAATCTGTAAAAACCCCCGACTCGCCGCCCTGCCTAGGCCCCAAAATATGAAAACAACCCGACTCGTCATCTTGTCCCATTAGTCTAAAACTTATGACTCTAGATTGTGATATTGGACATTTGAAAAAGAGATAGAAAGTTGAGAGAGACAATTATTTTGTAATGGTCTTGAATTTCTTGATATAAAGAATATGAGATGTGTCCCTCTTTGTGGTTTATCATTATAATTTAGATTTATATTAAAATAAAGAGTAAAATAAAAATAAGAGCATTATTTGGTTTAGTTTTTTTTTTTTGTATTTTGATACTTGATATTTTTTTATAGTACACAAATATAGTATATATTTTGATTTTTTTTAGTATATTTGTGTAATATATATTTATTAATAATTAAAAATATTAAAAAATTAAATCCGCCTAGGCCTCGCCTAGGTCCCGACTAGTCCCCACCTAACGCCTAGGGGTTCTTACCGCCAGTGCCGGCCCTGAGGCCAAGCAGCCCAAGCAACTGCTTGAGGCTCAAGAAAAAAAAAATTGGGTATCTGTATTTTTATATATATACAATAAAAAGCCCAAATAAAAAGCCTAAACGCAGCCCAAAGGCCAAAACGTTTGACGCTTCCTCTTCTTATTCCCAATCGAGTCACGATCAGAGACACACTCACGCAGACGCAATCACACACGCACGGACGCTCACGCACCCACCTTCCTCGCCGTCGCCGTCGCCGGACCTCCCGCGCCGCCGCCCACCGTACTCGCCGGACCTCCCGCAACCATTCAGGATTCAGCCACAACACGTTACACATGTATGTTTCTATTTTTTATTTATCACACTGTCAAGTCTGTCATATAGGTCTACTTTTTGTTACTCTGTTATTCGATTGTTCCTAGGATGCTTCACTGCTTCAAGAGTTTGCTGTTATAAAATAAGTAATGATAGCATCATAGTTTGGAATTGTTGAATGTTGATGATGATGACAATGGTGTTGGGTGGTGTTATGATTTCTAATTTCGAAATTTGCTGTTATGATTTCTAAATTTGTTATGATTCTAATTTCTAAATTTGTTGTTATGATTAAATCTAGTTAAACTACGATAGCAACGATAATTTAAGGATAAATAAAAATATTTGTTTCGAACTATGTCGTCCCCAAAACGATCTTGTATGAAAAAAAGTTATTATTCAAAAATAACTTTGCTAAATACAATGATCACAATTTCACTTCTGACTTCGTTTTGTTTGAGCCCTTGACAGATTTGTGATGATACACAAACATTTGATTTACGATGAAAAAACATCGTTCCGGAGCTCAGATAAGAAAAAAATCCCAACAAGAAGCTGAGTTTTTGAAGGACTATGCTAAAGGTGGGGGACTTTTGAAGTGGATGAAACCAACAAATATTGTTGGTGGTGAATCCAGTAATGTAGATGTTGATGAAGCCGGAGAAAGTGAAAATATGATCATTATTGATAATAACAACACAATTCTTGGAGATGAAGAGTTATTGTCCAACAACGAAGAAGATTCTGGTAATAATGCAGATGACAATGATAATGAGAACGAAGCTCGAGAAGATGCAGGTTTAGTGAATGACATTGAAGTCGAAAATGTTACTTCCGAGAATGTTGGTGATCTTGGAGACGGGGATGGTGAACCTATAGATATCTGTGACCCTGGAAATTGGGGTAAAATCGATAATAAATTCAGAGACTTCATGGTTCAGAAAGGCCCAATAAGAGTAGAACTTGACGACTCTCGTTATCCTTCCGATGATACTAGAAGACATTTTTCAAACTCCTATTACTCCCAAAAGCTAATGAATGGGGAGGAGCTAGATAGAAAGTGGCTTCTTTATTCAAAAGTTGCGAATAAAGTTTTTTGCTTCTGTTGCAAGTTGTTTAGCCACAATAAGTCTTCTAGCTTTCTCGCTTCCACGGGATTTGATAATTGGAAAAACCTAAGCAGGAGTCTTAAAGAGCATGAAGTTGGCAAAGATCACATTAGATGTATGCATTCGTGGAAAGAATTAGAAAGAAGATTTAAGAGTGATGCTACTATTGAAAAAGACGTGCAACAAGCCATTAACAAGGAGAGGGAGCATTGGAAGCAAGTTCTGATTAGGATTTTTGCAGTGGTTAAGACTCTTGCTAAAAACAATATGGCTTTCCGTGAAGATAATGAGAAGATTGGCGATGAGAACAATGGTAATTTTTTGGGTATAATTGAGATGCTAGGTGAGTTTGATCCATTTATGAAGGAGCATATTCGGCGCATTCAGGGTAAGGAAATTCATTATCATTATCTTAGTCATAAAATTCAGAACGAATTGATTCAGATGCTAGCTGGAGAGTTGAAATCATTGATAATCAAGAAAATTCAGGATGCGAAGTATTTTGCAGTGATACTTGATTGCACTCCTGACCTAAGTCATGAAGAGCAAATGACACTTGTTATTCGATGTGTGAACACATCAACCGATCATGCCAAAGTTGAAGAATATTTCCTCCAATTTATAAAGGTTGATGATACATCCGGAGAAGGACTTTTTTGATTCACTTACAAAGGCATTACATGATCTCAACCTAGATATCGATAATGTGAGGGGGCAAGGGTATGATAATGGAGCAAATATGAAAGGTAAAAACAAAGGTGTGCAGAAAAGACTACTCGACATAAATTCTAGAGCATTTTACACTCCATGCGGATGTCATAGTCTCAATCTCACACTTTGTGACATGGCCAACTCATGTGATTTGGCAATCTCATTCTTTAGAATTGTGCAGCGTGTTTATTGCTTGATTTCTTCTTCTACAAAGAGATGGAGTGTTTTTACTGAAGCAATTGGAACTAATGGCATCACTGTAAAGCCATTGTCTGAAACTCGTTGGGAAAGTCGTCTTGAGAGTGTGTCTGCTATTAGATTCCAAATTCCAGAGATTAGAAAAGCACTGCTTAAGTTAGCAAAAACAAAGGATGATCCTAAGACAAGAAGTGATGCCGAGGCATTGCTAGGAAAGAAAGGAATTCTGAGTTTAGAATTTGTGTTCGGTATGGTCATTTGGCATGATATTTTGTCCTCTATTAATGCCGTCAGTAAGTTATTGCAGGCAGACAATATGGACATCGATATTGCGATTGCCCAACTGAGAGGGTTGATTTCCTACTTTCAAAATGCCCGGGAGCACGGATTTGAAAAGGCTATGGAAGAAGCAAAGAAGATAGCACGTAAATTAGGTATTGAACCTATACTCAGTGAATCACGTTTCTAGAAAAAGAAAAAAACAGTTTGATGAAAGTGGTGAAGAAGATGTGGTATTGTCAGCTGAAGAAGATCTTAGAGTGAACTATTTCATTCGTTTACTAGATTATGTCGATTCATCACTTCAGTTCAGATTCGATCAGTTTCAGTTATATGAGAAGACTTTTGGTTTTTTATTCAATGTGAGAAAGTTGCAGTCTGCAAATGATGATACTCTGAAGGCTTCTTGCATCAACCTTGAAAATTTTCTGAAGCATGGCGATGCCTCTAATATTGATGGGAGGGATTTGTTTCTTGAGTTAAGAGTCTTGAAAGAATGCTTGCCACCTGGAACTGAAAAGGCAATTGAGATTATAAATTTTTTGAAGATGATGGAAGGGTGTTATCCGAATGCTACTATTGCTTACAGGATTCCATTGACTATACCAGTTACAGTTGCTTCTGCTGAAAGGAGTTTTTCAAAGTTAAAACTGATCAAGTTTTATCTTCGTTCTACGATGTCACAAGAGAGGCTAAATGGTTTGTCTATGATCTCAATTGAGAAAAATCTGCTTCTGGATATTGATTATGAAAGATTGATGAATGATTTTGCTAGCAAAACTGCGAGAAGAACAATTTTTCAAAATTGACGAACATATATGCATTTTAGGTATTTTCAACTTACTTGGTTGTAATTCTTATTTTTGTTTGCATTCGTTTATTATTAACACTACTTCTTTTTTCTTTTCTTTTTATGTTTTTGAAGGTTTGGCGTGGAGCCTTCTCTCAAGATTATGGATTCACTTTTGTACTGCATATTTCTTTGTTGGAATGTTGGAGTTCACTGTTGTCTTCTATTTCATGTAAGTACTCTCTCACACTATGTTTACTCAGTTATATTCTCTCAACACGTGTACCTACTGTGGTTACCATTTCTATGTTGATAGTGGTTTAGGGAATAATGAATGGGGAGATAATTGGGTTTGCATATTAAGAAGTGATATTGATGAATTTGCATATAAAGATGTGATATTGATGAATGTAATATTATATGGTTTCGGTAAAAAAATTTGAGACTAAGGGGCTCAAAAAAGTGAGTCGCTTGGGGTTCCAAATTCTCAGGGCCGGCCCTCTTATCGCCCGACTAACGCCTAGCGCCATTTATAACCATGGTCTCATTTGCATGAAAATTGTGATATTATTGAAGGGTTAAAATAGTTAATAAAAATTCAAAACTAACAAATTTAAGCTGTAGCTAAACACACCTGATGAATGAGATGAGATTTAAAAAAAATATAAAATTGCCCAAATTAAATAGAGTCAATATTCATCGCCGCCGAGCACGCACGGTCTCTCTTATTATAGTCAGGGTGACCAGCAAATGAATACAAGTCGAAAGAAAAAATAGAACATTAATTTTCAATCTGCTGATTTGCGAATCCAATAACCCCGAAGAAGACAGGTATAGGCATGACTGAAATGAACAAAAACCTGGAGAAGAACAAAGCCGCTTCCTCCTCCTTCCGGCTCCGGAGTCCGAATTTGAATTCGCTCCGTCTCCGCCGCATCTTTGACATCTTCGACAAGAACGGCGACAACATGATATCGCTGGAGGAGCTAAGCCAGGCACTGAACCTTCTCGGCCTCGACAATGAATTGTCGGAGCTCGACTCCACCATCAGCTCCTTCATCAAGGAGGGCAACACTGGGCTCGATTTCCACGATTTCCTCGCATTGCACCAATCTCTCAGTGAATCCTTATTTGGCGACTCATCCGACGCCGTGGAAGCTGCCAAACAGGAGGAATCCGATCTGAGGTCGGCTTTCAAAGTGTTCGACGAAGACGGCGACGGATACATCTCGGCGCAGGAATTGCAGACTGTGCTCATCAAGCTAGGCTTTCATGATGAAATCGACAGAGTTCAAAAGATGATTATTTCCTTCGACCGGAATGAGGACGGACGCGTCGATTTTTCGGAATTCAAAGATATGATGCGCGGTGTCTCCTTTTATTGATGATAGTACACTATTTTAATTAAATATCTCTCTTTCTTGTTTATCCATTCAGATTTTGGATTAATTTGCAATTTTGTTTTCTTCAATCATACGTGTATCAAATAAATATAACAATTAATCTTATTTATGTAGAAGATATCTTCGTATACTGTATCTATGTCCGAGACAAGTAGTGTGTATGAATATTTATTTTAATATTAGAGTACATTATAAAACACATACATGAGTCTTTTTTTTTTTTGCAATTTTCCCCATATTTTTCATTGTTTGTGTGTAACAAGTGAAACACACACAATTATATAGCCTTCTTAAGGCTTAAACTTATACCACCCATGATTCATAATAAAAAAAACCCAGCAAATCATTGTTTTGGAGCTGGTAATTTTGAGTGTTTTGATTCTTACTGTGAAGGTGATGGAAGTGATGTTCAAGCAGCACTGGCAGATTGGACTGGGCAGAGAGCTGTGCCAAATGTGCTCATTGGAGGCAAACACATTGGTGGTTATTGTGATGGTAACATCTCTTCCTATCACAAGCTCTTTTCTTCTTATTTCTTTGTTGTGGATTCAGATGTTAAGACAAGACGAAAACAATAAGAATTAACATTCTTATGATGATACAAAGATTGTCTCTGCTCTGTGTTGGTGTCGAGCTATGCAAATTATTGGAACATTGTTTACCCTATTGGTAAAGAGCATTTTGCTTCAGAACGTTCGGAACAAGAAGGTACAGTTTAAGGACGCTAAAGGTCGGGCCAGTAAAGTTGGGAAGACAGTAGAATCAGTACGGCCGAGTTCTGCTCATGTTCGTGATGATGCGTTCGAGAAACAGGGTAACGTGATCGGGTCGGCTGGTGGGAAGATTGAGAAGGGTGGTTCTTCTACAGTTAAGAAGAAGCAGCCTTTTTCTAGCTCTCAAGGGACTCGACCCTGCACAGGTAATTCCGAACGAAGTGTACATTCGAAACTTACCCTTTGCGACTTCAGATGATTGGGTTCGTCGCACTTTTGGTGCGTTTGGCGAGATTACCGAATGCTCTGTTTTGAAGCGTGCGAACAGGGGTGGAAAGCTTTTTGGGTTTGTTACGTTTTTGTCACCGGAATTTGCGTCCATGACAGTGCAAACCTTCAATGGCTATACGATTAATGGACACAAATTGTTCTTAGCTCTGGCATACCCTCGTGATCTAGTTGGAACGTCTTCCAAGTGAGTCGAGAATACTCCGGTGCCGACTCCGGTAATCTCGTCTGAGCTTTTGGGATCCAGTGGTTCCAGTGTAACAGAGCTTGGTGGTGCTTTCAAATCCCAAAAATCACGGAGTAATCAGATTGAGATTGATTCAAAGCAGACTGATCGTTTATCTCCTGATTTAAGGGACAACAGATATGTTTTTGTTTCAACCGAGGTTGATTCGCGTGTTGAGGAAGAAGGTCGAAACACAGCTCTTTGCGTCGTTCCGGATAGGGCTAACGCCCAAGACCGAGTAGCTGTGGTTCAAGACAAATTTTCTGAGGGCCTTGCTGAGGCCCATCCGGTTAGTCAGCATGATCTTTTGGATCATTTGTTGGGCTCTGGACAGGTAGCCCAACAAGAGGCTTTGGGGGAACAAAACAGCCTTACTCCGTTGGGATCAGTTTTGGATGTTGGAACTCAAAATGAGGCCGGTGCTTCGACTGAGTACAACCAAACTAGTCTGTGGAAGAAGATTCTCCTTCAACCTCCGAATCCAGTCACTACGATTCACAACAATGTTATAACTCAACCAAAAAGACGTGACCGTCCTAAGAAGGGTCAGTCAAAGGTGATTGTTCCTCCAACTGTTTTCTATCAGACAAGAGCTATAACTTATGCAGATAGAGGAGGCAATTCAGGAAGCTTTACTGTTGACATTGCCAAGAAGGATAGCTCGTGTGATTGGAGTTTTAGCACGAAAATTGGTAAAAAGGCTTTTGATCTTGCTCCTTTGTTGCTTGAACAATCTTTAGACGTCCAACAACGTCTTGAGGAGGGTGTCGAGGATAGTGAGGATGAGGTTATTCCTAGTGCGTTTTCAGGAAAAACTATAACCCCTATTTTGGTTTCTAATCGTTTTATGTGCTTGAACCCGGGTAGGACGCAAGCAGGGTAGGCGGCAACTTGAGCGGCTTGTTTTGTTTTTGTCTTGCTTGACTTTGTTTTTTTGCTATCTGTTTTGCTCTTGTAGCTGTAATGGTCTGCAAAAAAGGTCCTTGTTTGAGGACTACTTTCCTGGCTTTGTTCTATTTTTCTTGTAGAACATTTGCTTAATAAACTTTTAGCTTATAAAAAAAAAGATTGTCTCAACCGTTCACAAAAGTTGTTGTTTAGAAGATAAGATATTTGTCTTCTATTCATACAAAGATTCTTGGGCTAATTTTCAAAAAGTGTACTGAATTTTTGTCCAAAAAAAAACATGTTTAAGCTTTTGCCCACGTTTTTAGGGTGTACTGAAGTTTGTCCACTGATATTTTTTAAAATACACAACATAGATATTCAGAATGGATGGTCTTGACAGTTCTTCGCGGATTCAATAGATTTGTGGGAAATACATAATGCATTCTATAGTTGTGTGGGCAATTCATAATGCATTCTATAGTTGTGTGGGCAATACTTTAGGGCAGTTTTTGATAATTTACCTCCTACGTTTTTTTAAAATGTCGATGAACAAAACTTCAGGACAACCTGTGTTTGTGGACAAAACTTCAGTACACTTTTTGACAATTAACCCAAAATTGTTACTCGCATCAATATGTATGAGAGTTTTATGATGGAAAATGGCGTGAAATAAAAATACAAATTACTTTGCTTTATACTCTCACTGTTCCCAGTATCTATCTAATGTTGGACTAAAGGTACACAAATAATTGACTTAAAGGAATATATATGAATACAACACGTCTCATACTTGATACTTACTGTAGTTTTTGCTGGTACACATTGAAAGCAAGTTTATCTCTATGAATTGAAATCAAATTCGCAGTTCAATTGAAAAGCGGAATCATTACTGTTGAAAATTATGAACCTTTTCCACACAATCCCATTTTTTATGTTCCTCCCTTGCTTCTTCTCGACGTTTAAGGAACTACAAGTCCATGTTCAAAATCAAAAGTGTTGTTTTGTACTGATTATCCAATATGACGTAATAATAGTTCTGCTCAACCAAACTGAAATAATGTCATGTATTGAAAATCTGATATAACATTTAAACCATCTGATTCCATTGTGTGCATACAAACTCCTAAGAAAATTACTCACTGTTTACAAAACTAACCAACAAAAACAATCATCCCACTTAATTTACTTTACTTAGCTTCCTTCCAAGTGAACTTTCACTCTCTTCTTAGCCTGAGTCGGGGTAATCTATTCAGGTCCCTCTTGTTCTAGTCCTTAACTTGTGATCATGTGTAAAGATGAAAAGCTATATGAGAGGCATTGATGTGGACACAAATGCATCGTTTTTCGATGTTTTTAACCCCACATCTTGAGATTTTTAGTCCCGAGTTGATACGTTTTGAGGCAATTTTCCTCCATTTTTAGCATCGGGGTGGAACCAGTCTTTCCGGATCACGAAACATCGGATAAGACGGTAATGCACCATACCGGAATGTCTCTCGGTCTAGGTCTTCCCGGGATCACGTAGCATCGGGATAGACAACAATAAAACATAACGGACCGGCATACCCGCTCGGTAAGTAAACAACAAGGCACTCAATTCCCGACATGGCACAACACACAACTCATACTAGCAACCAGCTTACCAGCATAACTTACCAACCCCGTATCATCGGTCTATCACTGACCTGATCATATCCTTAGGTACAACTAATTCACATTCAAACAACCATTCAACCAAGCACATCGCATTCATTTCATTCATTCAATCAATCATATCGCATTCATTTCATTCATAATATAATTAACTTAATTCATCTAGTTTAGTGTGACTCTTAAATTAATCTAAGGACGGAGCATGCATCGACCTTAAAACGAACAAACATCGGTAAATACAATCAGCAAGCAATCATAAGGCTCGACAAGGCCATTCTACCAGCACGGAAAATTCCCAAAATATTGAAAGCGGTTAACTAGTGAATCACATCCTATATGCATACTAAGACTCGTCCGGTTATTATTATAATTGAAATACGGTTATTCTAGTGAGTCACAACCTATATTCAATCTAGGACCTTTCCGGTTATTAATTATCCTGTAGGCATACTATTAGCGTTATTTAAATCAGGAGTGGAGTTTACGGCTTTTCCCTACCTCAAGACGATCACAACAGCTACGTCTCCTAGCTGCTGACGACCTGGCCTAACTCCGGTCTTCTAGGGAGAAGTCCAAGTTCTCGGGCGAAGTCCAAGTCTAGGTTTTTAACAGTTAAAGTCCCATATCAGTCCAGGTTCAGAAGATCAGTCCTTTAAATTAACGGTTCGTCTTTCAATTAAACATATCGGTCCAAGAATTATCTGATTTTAGTCCAAATTGCAATTAATTAAATTAAATTAATTATTTTTAAACTGGCCGACCCGACCGACCCGAGTCCGACCCGGCCCGAATCTGGATCCTAAACCGACCCGGATCCGAGTCCAGACCCGAACCGACCCAAGCCCGGCCCGGATCCAGACCCGAGTTCGGGTCTGAACCCAGATCCAGTCCAGGCCGAGGCCCGAACCAGGTCAAGGCCCGAGGCCCCGCTAGATCTAGGCCCGAGCCCTAGTGCTCGGTCTCGTCCTGTCCAAGCTGGGAACAACGATGGACGGGGCTAGGGTTCCGGCGAGCTCCAGCGACGGCGGCGTCAGGTGAGAACGAGTTTTTTTGACGGTGGCAAGGGCGTCAGGAGACTCGGGTGACGTCGGGAGAAGGTTGCTGGTGAGAGTTCTACGGCCCTACGCTCAGATCTGGTGGTGTGAGCAGCTCGCCGGAGAGGAAATCTCAGATCTGAGACCTGAGAGTTCCGGCGAACCTCTCCACCACACTATCTCAGCCCAATGAACTCGCACGAGCTTGATTCTCAGGAGGGAGTGACGGGAGAGGAGAGACCGGACGGGAAACGAGTTCACCGTCTCAGGTTCTTCTCAAAGCTGGCACGACGAAGCTTGAACGGAAAGGGGCGGCGGCGACTTGCTTCGATCCGAGGGTGAGAGAAAGGGAACGGGTTTTCAAGGTTGGGGTTTTGTCGCGGAGGAAGCAGGAGAAGGAGAGGAATGAAGGAAAGAAGGAGAAGAAGGACGAGGTGGTCGGAGACGAAAGGCGGTGAGGTTTCGTGCCCTGGTTCGCAAAGGGAGAAACGAGAAAGAAGGGTCGGGAGGAAGGTGATGACTTGGGAAGCGTGCCGAGAAATGGGGGCTGAAGCGACGCGGCGTGGTTTTGATGCTAGGGTTGGGCCGGTTGGGCTGGTGCGCTGAACATGGCTGGTTTGCTCCGGCCCAAGTCGCGGGTCTGGCCTGGCCCAACCCAAAACCTCTTCCTTTTTTTTGATCTTTCTCATCAAATCGCACTCGATCCAAAATTTCGATCCGCTTTTCAACCACGCCACTTTAAGTCGATAAAATTAACATTTGAAATCTTTTAATTACGACGGTCTTTACATTAAAGAACATCTTGTAATCTCACTTTGGTATTGTGATTTTCTACTCACTATGAAGTTTGTTTATTTGATTTCATTCATGACTTCTTCTTCTTACATGAGTAACTAAACCCCATAATCTAGGGTTATAGGGGAGTAGAGATTTGAGTTCCAATGTGTTGAATGCATGAATGTGGTGAACCATGATTTGAATTGAGGGGTTGTATTTGATTTAAACTTAATTCTCTATCTCCCGGGTAGACTCGATAGATGACAGATTTTGCAATTCAACACTCGGGAGATGAGGATTGCAATTGGTCTAAAATCATATACAAGTTGGGTTTAAATCTAGACTAAGATAACTAGGTTAACACAATTTTTATAACCACAGGATTCGTACCGAAAGTTAGAAATTATCACGGAACATAGTGCTTTGGGTCTTCCTACACCTTGGTTCAGGAGAACTAGATGGTTAGATTCCATTAGGACCCGAAACAACGAGAGAAGTTTGGACTAGCGTAGAGATAATGCGTTTCCCCTAAAATCAGACAAATTCACATCGTTCATTAGTATTCAATGCATTGGAATGGTCTCTATGAACCCATATCTTAGATTTCTTTTTCCTCTGATTCACACATCTCTTCTTGATTTACTCGAGTACTTGTTTACATTTACATTACTATTCATTTTTACAAGTTATAAAAACAAAATCATTTCACTAAACAGAATAGCTTAACAACTCTAGATAGAAATTGCCTCACTCGTCCTCCCTTGGGTACGATATAACTCCTAAATACTACCTAACGAGTGGTACGCTTGCAGTGCCATTTTCTGTACTAAACCCGTTAAGCGTCAGGCATCAAAATCTAAGCGAAGGACTTGCGACTCTCACTTTCCTGCCATTCAAAAATTTGAGGTCAGGGACAACAATTATTTAACTTCAACGTTGTAATCACTATTCAGTTGAGTAAAACAAACAAGTACCTGCATTAGGGGTGGACAATGTGGTCTTTTGTGCCTCATTTCCCATCCTCATTATCGTCTCAGCTACAACCAGGTTGCCAAAATAAACAGTTTCACATGAATAACAAAATAAAAGAATTCATATGCTGTACTTTTTTGGTATAACCTTTGCTTTGATCTTAGGCTTACCCTTATATTTTCTGTTCTTGTTAGTTAGCAGCATCTGAGACTGCAAGAGGTGCAATCTGCCAAGAAAAAAAAATGTACCAGAGATGTTCATTAGCTGACTATTAGATTAAAGGCAACAAAAAAATTAAATCAACTCAATAAAAGAATGTATACTTACCTCTTCCATTGCCAAAGCAGGGACATTTGTTTGTATATCTTAACCTTTTCAAGTCCAGAGAAACCGCCAAGTAAGGAAATCTCATAAAAAGGCTTTAACCATTAAGTAGTTATTATAATGATGAAGAGAGAATAATTCAAATAGAAAGTATGTCTTAACGTAAAAATCGTATGAGCCCATCCAAACAATTTATTTCATAAATGGATGGATGAGATGTAATTGAGTGGTTGACTTGTTGACTGCAAAACACAACACTTTTTTGGAAAGTTGTAGGGGCTTTTCAGTAAAACTAACATATTTTTTTACCAACTCACAAATTTAATTTTTCCCGTTTTGTTTGAACTCCGATTGGCTTCAAACTTGCGCCAATATTTTTATTTTTTCAAGGGATTTGTATCAAGATCAGTCATGAATATATTTTGAAGAACGAAAATAAAATTAGTTCGGGGTTGATTTAAAAAAAATATATCTGGGTAATTTGTATTAACATTTTACACTATTTTTATCAACACTGAACACTGGTTTTATCACCTCATTTTACCAAAACTGAACATGATTTTTATCACCTCATCACTTGTTTTTATATCACCTTATCACATGTCTAGTTTTATCAACAATGAACACTGGTTTTATCAACACGGAACACTAGTTTTATCACCTCATTTTACCAAAACTGAACATGATTTTTATCACCTCATCACTTGTTTTTATATCACTTCATCACATGTCTTTTATCAACGTTGAACACTAGTTTTATCAACACTAAATATTAGGTTTATCACCACATCACATGTGTTTTATCACCTCATAACTTGTTTTTTTATCACTTCAGCCCACGTGTTTTATCACCCTAACATATGTTTTTTTATCAACATTAAACACTATTTTTGTCAACACCTAACACTAGTTTTATCACCTTGATATGAAAAATTTATTAGTGAAGATTTATTGATACTCAACAATAGTTTTATCACCCCGATATAATTTATTTTTTTCGTGCTTCAAAATATATTCATAATTGATCTTGTTTTAAATCCCTTGGAAAAATAAAAATAATGGCGCAAGTTTGAAGCTAATCGGAGTTGAAACGAAGCGCGAATGATTAAATTAGTGAATTAGTCAAGAAAAAAAATGGACAATAGTCCACATGACACCATACTATTACAATTATGCCTTTATCTGTGTAAGAGATTTCTGAATTGTGCGTGAGTTTGGTGACTTGTGGGTGATGATGTGGCATCATGGTGAATGTTGGATCTTAAGTGTGTGTGGTTAGTATGAGTTCACACCGTTTTCAGGATAAGAAGGGTTTCTAGTCGATTTGTCCTATGATAAAGAAGCATACTGGTTTTGGAGCAAAGTGAAAATGAGAAAGAGCATCCAACTTCAGGCAAAGTCTTTTGAATAGTGTGCTTGCCTAATAATGACAAAAATGAAGACCGGAATATAAAAGTCAAATATAAATGTGGAGTGCCAAAAATGGAAAATAATATGGCAGAAGTCGTTAGGATCAACGGTCCGCACATATGAAACCAGTGAAAACTCGTACCTCTTTATTCTATTCATCTGAGAAAGTCAATGGGGCAGAAGCAGGATATTCTTCCTGCAATACTCAGAGATAAGGTTCATGGTATCAAAGATTACCAACAAGGGTAGTTCTGATCACCAATAGCAAGCCTGTTAATGCATGATCAATCATGAAGTATACATACGTCGTAAACTTCAACAAGACCCTTCTTGCTCTTATTCTCATCTTACAAACACAAGTAACTTGTAAAAATCACTTCAATCAGAAAAAAATAGGTATCGAAAATTCATAATTCAAAGGATTACCAGCTCTTTAGTTTCTCTTGGTGCTGAGAATTTGGAGCCCCAAGCGACTCACTTTTTTGAGCCCCTTAGTCTCAATTTTTTTTACCGAAACCATATAATATTACATTCATCAATATCACATTTTTATATGCAAATTCATCAATATCACTTCTTAATATGCAAACCCAATTATCTCCCCATTCATTATTCCCTAAACCACTATCAACATAGAAATGGTAACCACAGTAGGTACACATGTTGAGAGAATATAACTGAGTAAACATAGTGAGAGAGAGTACTTACATGAAATAGAAGACAACAGTGAACTCCAACATTCCAACAAAGAAATATGCAATACAAAAGTGAATCCATAATCTTGAGAGAAGGCTCCACGCCAAACCTTCAAAAACATAAAAAGAAAAGAAAAAAGAAGTAGTGTTAATAATAAACGAATGCAAACAAAAATAAGAATTACAACCAAGTAAGTTGAAAATACCTAAAATGCATATATGTTCGTCAATTTTGAAAAATTGTTCTTCTCGCAGTTTTGCTAGCAAAATCATTCATCAATCTTTCATAATCAATATCCAGAAGCAGATTTTTCTCAATTGAGATCATAGACAAACCATTTAGCCTCTCTTGTGACATCGTAGAACGAAGATAAAACTTGATCAGTTTTAACTTTGAAAAACTCCTTTCAGCAGAAGCAACTGTAACTGGTATAGTCAATGGAATCCTGTAAGCAATAGTAGCATTCGGATAACACCCTTCCATCATCTTCAAAAAATTTATAATCTCAATTGCCTTTTCAGTTCCAGGTGGCAAGCATTCTTTCAAGACTCTTAACTCAAGAAACAAATCCCTCCCATCAATATCAGAGGCATCGCCATGCTTCAGAAAATTTTCAAGGTTGATGCAAGAAGCCTTCAGAGTATCATCATTTGCAGACTGCAACTTTCTCACATTGAATAAAAAACCAAAAGTCTTCTCATATAACTGAAACTGATCGAATCTGAACTGAAGTGATGAATCGACATAATCTAGTAAACGAATGAAATAGTTCACTCTAAGATCTTCTTCAGCTGACAATACCACATCTTCTTCACCACTTTCATCAAACTGTTTTTTTCTTTTTCTAGAAACGTGATTCACTGAGTATAGGTTCAATACCTAATTTACGTGCTATCTTCTTTGCTTCTTCCATAGCCTTTTCAAATCCGTGCTCCCGGGCATTTTGAAAGTAGGAAATCAACCCTCTCAGTTGGGCAATCGCAATATCGATGTCCATATTGTCTGCCTGCAATAACTTACTGACGGCATTAATAGAGGACAAAATATCATGCCAAATGACCATACCGAACACAAATTCTAAACTCAGAATTCCTTTCTTTCCTAGCAATGCCTCGGCATCACTTCTTGTCTTAGGATCATCCTTTGTTTTTGCTAACTTAAGCAGTGCTTTTCTAATCTCTGGAATTTGGAATCTAATAGCAGACACACTCTCAAGACGACTTTCCCAACGAGTTTCAGACAATGGCTTTACAGTGATGCCATTAGTTCCAATTGCTTCAGTAAAAACACTCCATCTCTTTGTAGAAGAAGAAATCAAGCAATAAACACGCTGCACAATTCTAAAGAATGAGATTGCCAAATCACATGAGTTGGCCATGTCACAAAGTGTGAGATTGAGACTATGACATCCGCATGGAGTGTAAAATGCTCTAGAATTTATGTCGAGTAGTCTTTTCTGCACACCTTTGTTTTTACCTTTCATATTTGCTCCATTATCATACCCTTGCCCCCTCACATTATCGATATCTAGGTTGAGATCATGTAATGCCTTTGTAAGTGAATCAAAAAGTCATTCTCCGGATGTATCATCAACCTTTATAAATTGGAGGAAATATTTTTCAACTTTGGCATGATCGGTTGATGTGTTCACACATCGAATAATAAGTGTCATTTGCTCTTCATGACTTAGGTCAGGAGTGCAATCAAGTATCACTGCAAAATACTTCGCATCCTGAATTTTCTTGATTATCAATGATTTCAACTCTCCAGCTAGCATCTGAATCAATTCGTTCTGAATTTTATGACTAAGATAATGATAATGAATTTCCTTACCCTGAATGCGCCGAATATGCTCCTTCATAAATGGATCAAACTCACCTAGCATCTCAATTATACCCAAAAAATTACCATTGTTCTCATCGCCAATCTTCTCATTATCTCCACGGAAAGCCATATTGTTTTTAGCAAGAGTCTTAACCACTGCAAAAATCCTAATCAGAACTTGCTTCCAATGCTCCCTCTCCTTGTTAATGGCTTGTTGCACGTCTTTGTCAATAGTAGCATCACTCTTAAATCTTCTTTCTAATTCTTTCCACGAATGCATACATCTAATGTGATCTTTGCCAACTTCATGCTCTTTAAGACTCCTGCTAAGGTTTTTCCAATTATCAAATCTCGTGGAAGCGAGAAAGCTAGAAGACTTATTGTGGCTAAACAACTTGCAACAGAAGCAAAAAACTTTATTCGCAACTTTTGAATAAAGAAGCCACTTTCTATCTAGCTCCTCCCCATTCATTAGCTTTTGGGAGTAATAGGAGTTTGAAAAATGTCTTCTAGTATCATCGGAAGGATAACGAGAGTCGTCAAGTTCTACTCTTATTGGGCCTTTCTGAACCATGAAGTCTCTGAATTTATTATCGATTTTACCCCAATTTCCAGGGTCACAGATATCTATAGGTTCACCATCCCCGTCTCCAAGATCACCAACATTCTCGGAAGTAACATTTTCGACTTCAATGTCATTCACTAAACCTGCATCTTCTCGAGCTTCGTTCTCATTATCATTGTCATCTGCATTATTACCAGAATCTTCTTCGTTGTTGGACAATAACTCTTCATCTCCAAGAATTGTGTTGTTATTATCAATAATGATCATATTTTCACTTTCTCCGGCTTCATCAACATCTACATTACTGGATTCACCACCAACAATATTTGTTGGTTTCATCCACTTCAAAAGTCCCCCACCTTTAGCATAGTCCTTCAAAAACTCAGCTTCTTGTTGGGATTTTTTTCTTATCTGAGCTCCGGAACGATGTTTTTTCATCGTAAATCAAATGTTTGTGTATAATCACAAATCTGTCAAGGGCTCAAACAAAACGAAGTCAGAAGTGAAATTGTGATCATTGTATTTAGCAAAGTTATTTTTGAATAATAACTTTTTTTCATACAAGATCGTTTTGGGGACGACATAGTTCGAAACAAATATTTTTATTTATCCTTAAATTATCGTTGCTATCGTAGTTTAACTAGATTTAATCATAACAACAAATTTAGAAATTAGAATCATAACAAATTTAGAAATCATAACAGCAAATTTCGAAATTAGAAATCATAACACCACCCAACACCATTGTCATCATCATCAACATTCAACAATTCCAAACTATGATGCTATCATTACTTATTTTATAACAGCAAACTCTTGAAGCAGTGAAGCATCCTAGGAACAATCGAATAACAGAGTAACAAAAAGTAGACCTATATGACAGACTTGACAGTGTGATAAATAAAAAATAGAAACATACATGTGTAACGTGTTGTGGCTGAATCCTGAATGGTTGCGGGAGGTCCGGCGAGTACGGTGGGCGGCGGCGCGGGAGGTCCGGCGACGGCGACGGCGAGGAAGGTGGGTGCGTGAGCGTCCGTGCGTGTGTGATTGCGTCTGCGTGAGTGTGTCTCTGATCGTGACTCGATTGGGAATAAGAAGAGGAAGCGTCAAACGTTTTGGCCTTTGGGCTGCGTTTAGGCTTTTTATTTGGGCTTTTTATTGTATATATATAAAAATACAGATACCCAATTTTTTTTTTGTTTCTTGAGCCCCAAGCAGTTGCTTGGGCTGCTTGGCCTCAAGGCCGGCACCGGTGCTTTTGTTGATAGTCTGGAGGCCTTTTGAACATCATCGAATCGTCCCTAAGAAATAAGATGTTAGAATATAACTATAATTGTGCCTTCAACTATTAGCTTGAGCTTTTAGTTGAGTTGGCCCTCTAATATGGTATCAGAGCTTGACACCTCACGGACCCGGGTTCAAACCCCACTCTCTACAGAAATTCTATTTCTTCTCTATTTATCAAAGTGCAAGGGTTTGTAACGTATTTATAAATACATAATGTGTTATAGAAAACTTTGGTAAAACAAATGGTGATATCTCTCCCTGCATGGTCCAAGTATTTTCCTCCAAGTTTGCGTTCTCCCTTTGCTCTATTTTAGAAATACATAATGTGTTATAGAAAACTTTGGTAAAACAACTGGTGATATCTCTCCCTGCATGGTCCAAGTATTTTCCTCCAAGATTGCTTTCTCAATTTGCTCTATTTTAGATCGAACCATCTCAAATTGTTTTTCATGTGTTGAAAGGTTACCCTTTTTCTGAAACAAAAAGACTTGGTAAAATTTCCATTGTAAGGGCTTTGCCACAACAAATGTTTTTTTTTCATGGAAGACACCATTACTGAAAAAAGTTCACAATAATTGTTGAATGTTATCATGTCAAACCTGATCGTCAACTGAATCCTCATCATCCTCGATATCCTCTTCCAGCTCCTCCTCTCCCTCTTCTTCATCAGTGGCTGAGTCTTCCGACCCATCAATCAACCCAAATTCTCTCTTTAGAGTTTTTTTTTCTTTGTAGTACCATAAAAGTCATCATATCTGAAAAGTAGCATAACCACAAGAATGAAAAATATAGTGAGTACAACGTGTTCATTGTAAATGTGTAACAAAATCACAATATGCATAACTGAAACTTCTATATGAACACATCCGAACTACAATAATATCAATAGTTTAGGCTACAAGTTACAATGCAGATACCACATAACTTCCATTGTCAAGCCAGGAAAACCATATGGCTTGTGTAAGGAAATGCATTGAGGATGGTGATAGTGGTAGCAATGGTACTATTAGTGGCTGAATGCTAATGACAATCAAAACCAGTAGTAACTAGTACATAAATTAGTAGTAGAGATCAAGACGACGTTGTCATGGTTAGTGGAAGTAGCTACTACTCATGTATTCTTAATTGATCAGTGTTTTGATCAAAATAAAGAATTTGAAATGCCAATGTCCTAAAAAGGTGTAGACTGTAGACACTGTCTTGAACCAACAAATATAGAAGTGGAGATAAATATTAGCCCCTGGCCAACTTGTCTCCAACTTCTTCTTCATCGTCATCATCATCCCCGAAGAATTCAAGCTGCAAAGGTTCAAATTTGCAATCTAAGTATGTAATAGAAATATGAAAGAAGAGACCAAAAAGTACCATAAAATCAATTGAAAATGTCCCTAAATAACCCCAATAATTATGAAAACAAAACTATGTTCTGTTCCAACAAGTTCCATATAACTAACTATTAAGGAAATATATATTAATGAGTACTACCAAGAAACTAAGTATAAAATGGGAGGTGATCGGAAACCCTAGCAGAGGCTTCTCTGCGCAGCCTCCTCCCCCATTTCACCATTAAAACTCTTTGCTTCCAAGCTCTCGGATACCCTTGATTGGGTCAACCATTACCCCTCGGGGTCGCTTCTCACCGTCGCCGATTTCTGATCGATGTTGGTTCTTTTTTTGCATCAAGCCGGCCACTCATCGCCTCTCTTGAGTCCCGGCCCGCTCCATGTCCCATCATCGTCACCAAACCGATCTCCAAGACCCTAACCCTGCTAGGGCACCGTCGTCACCGGGTCCCTGCTCCTCCCTCCGGCTCGGTACTGCAGCACACCAACGCAGATCAGCGTTGTCGTCCCTGGATCAAGGAAGGACGGTTGCAGCAGCCTTCGTTGCCGTGGCGTCACCCTCTCCCTGTTCACTTGGTCGACCTGCATCAACGGCCCGCGGGCGCTCGGCCATTAGGGTTGTGTCATGGACCTGCCCCCGTGCAGCACCTCGGCCGGTATCCACAGCCTGCACTGGGTCGCCAATTAGGGCGTTGCTATCCGAAACCGGCTTGGCGCCCGTTCGAACCACACCGGGGCGATCATCCCTCTTGGATGAGTCGACGACCGGGCAAAGCTCGCCGCCAGCACCCCAGGAGAAGGGATCGTCCACGGGACGTTGAAGAAATGCAACATGAGGACCTCGACATATTTCATGCCGTCGTTCTGGTCCGGGGCCCACAGACGAAGGCATCTCAGCCTCCTTCGGAAGAATGAGAAGACCCGGCGGGGGTGGGAGGGTCCGTCTACGGACTATACCCACAGACCCGGGACCACCACTACTGGGGAGTCTCGGGAAATCCGCATTCAAGGCACTACGTTCAGCTGTTAGGTCTGTTTTGTATTTCTTTTTAGATCGAATAAGTCTTTGGTTAGGTTGGTTTAGGACTTTGATTTTCTTTATGTCTCGTTGTGTTGAGACGTTGGTAAGGGGATGTCCTAAGTTTTTGTCTACGATGTCAAGTAGGCTATCTTTATGGGTCCATGAGCGCTGGGCTTGCTACGGTCGGCCCAGAAAAATATCTGGAACCCTGGGCGGTTACATCCTACCTTGTTTGGTTATTTATTTGCAGTAATGCACTTCTCCTGTTACCCGTTTTAAAAAAAAGTATAAAAATGGAAAATTCAACATTCTTATAGATCAAATATTAAAAAAATAGAGAATAGGCTTTAAAATAGTCACCTCATCATCCTCATCTTCATCTTCATCTTGCTATCTCCTTTCTTCTTTGTCTTCAACCCAAACTCCCCTGCTTCATATTTTTTCAAATAATCCTTCAACTCCTTTATCTTCAAAAGCTTATCCTCAATCCCTCACCCTCTTATTCATCTTCTTCCTCCTCACTTTCACTCCCTTCATCTTCACTATCTCCTTCCCCATCTTCATTTTCCTTGTCAAAGCCATCATGGAGTTCATCATCAAAATCATCACTTTCCTCCTCCAGCACATTACTCCTCTCTACCGGCGCCTTCTTCTTACCAACAAGAGCATCCTAAGTTTCAAAATTTCTTATGGATTCTCCTCGAACCGCTTGATTTATCGACCGAGCATCGACATCAAGGGCTTGGATTTGAGGTCAATTTGCTTCCAAATCTGCTCAGTATCAAAGCCATCGACAAGTAGTTGATCGAAAGGAGATTTTGGGGCGTAGGGGTTGAGGGAGGAGAAGAGATGCTTCGCGGCCGTGCGCGCCGCCTGAGAGAAGTCAAAACTTGGTGCGAGCCATTGTGACGGGTTTGTGATTTCAGGCGATGCAAGGCATCGAGCCCGACTTGCTCCGACACTGCCACAACTGAGAGAGGCTTTAGGTTATAGATGACTACTATAATTTTAAATGTAATTCTAAATGTAATTCTAAACTCTGACATTCAAAGAACATCTCCAATGGTAATGACCTATATAGTTGTTTGGAGTAGTTGTTTGACACTCTCTCCCCTCTAAACAACTAATTTTTACAACTACCTTCTATAATAAGTAGGCTAAAAATGATTATTTTGGTGTAGTAGTAAGAACAAATAAATTCTCTCTCTTCAAAAATGCTTTTAGCCGACTACTCTAGTCATGGTAAGATCCTACAACCACCAACACTCTCTCTCCTCAAAATTTGATTATTTTATTATTTCTCTCTTCTAAAAAATTCTTAGCTCTCCTTTTTGGCCTCCTCCTACCACGATTATTAGAGGTGCTCTAAGCATTTGGTTCCTTGAATCTCGTTCTAGAAGGAAAAATACTTTCGCATCCTACAATTCAAGAAATCAATACTAAATTTATAAATAAAAATTAATTATAAACCTAGATGTAAGCGAGTTCCCTGCTCCGGGTTTTGTGGAGTTCTAGGGATTGACGGTTCCTTTGCCGACGGTAGAAGGATTCTGGTTTCTGGACGGTCTGTTATGGATCGGATTCGGGATGACATGACTGGCGTTGCTATAAGTGATGGTCAGGATGAGGAGGTTGTAATCGGGGAGGACAAGTTGATAGGGAGCAATGATTTCAGATTTTCTCTGGCAGGAATGGTTTTGACGTCGAAGCGCTGCAACTTTTTGGCCTTCCAGGATGTGATGGCAAAAGCGTGGCAAGTTAGGGGCATCAGTATTGAATCAATGGGTGGAAATAGGGTTGGTATCTTCTTCCCAAATGCCGAAGAGAAGAATCGAATTCTTAGAATCGAGCCGTGGCACTTTAATAAATCTCTGGTGGTTCTTACCGAATTGCTTGGTCACCATACTCCTTCGGATCTCCGTTTTGATCACACCTGTTTCTGGATTAGAGTTCATGGCCTTCCTTTCGACACAATGATTGATGTTGTGGGAAGAGAGATCGGAAATAGTTTAGGAGAATGTATTACAGTGAAGTGCAATAAAAAGGGTCGTTGTTGGGGGGATGCTTTTATGAGAGTTCGAGTACGTCTGGATATCACAAAACCTCTGAGGAAGTCTTTGGTGGTGAATCTGGGAGGAAACTTGAGGGTGACCGTATCCTTACAGTACGAGCGTATTGTTATAGGTGTGCGATCATTGGGCATGTGGCGAGGGACTGTTGTACTCAAATGACCGAGGGCTCTACTGAGTGGATTGGTTTACAGTTGAGGGCCGATGTTAAAAAGCAAAAGAATCCATTTCTGGCCTCTGAGGATGTAGAGGAGGTCGCTCCGCACAGCCCGGAGAACGGGAGTGAGACAGAACATTTCAACGAGGTAGAGAAAGTCTTGGAATTTTGTAAGCAGGTTGAAGGCCGACCAAAAACCCCGCCTTTGTCCCCTGGTTTTACTATGGAGAAAGTACCAAACACCCCTCTACCGAAGCGTCCAGGAAAGGAACCAATTGAGAATAATTGGAAACGGAAGACTAGAAATGGGAAGTTGTTTCTAGAGCAAGACTAGAGGCTTAACAGGGGAGATGGTGGCAGTGGCTCCGATCATGGGGAGAAGCAGACTTTGGTTGACAGAGAGAAGTTTGTCTCTTATACAAGTCCAGTTATAGGTAGTACAGGAAACTATGACAGTATGACCGAGCATGGGTCGACGAGGGAGGGAGATCTGGTGTCTTTATCAAAGAAACGGAAGCTCATTCAAAACGATGCTGAATTGGCGCAGGCTGCGAAGCAGCCTCGCCGGATGTTATGAAAATTCTATGCTGGAATGCAAGGGGACTGGGCAACCCCAACGCATTCAGGAATCTCCGGGGTATAATCCGGAAATATAAGCCCGATATAGTTTTTATTTCAGAAACAAAAATTTCTGTTCGAGCCGCGGACGATATTCGTTTTCGTTTGGGTATGGATGGTGGAATTGGATCCCCAGTTAGGGGAAGGAGTGGAGGTTTGGCGATCTTTTGGACTAGTAATGTTGTGGTCGATCTTATAAAGTTCTCCCCGCGTCATATAGACTGCACAATTGTTAATTAGGGTGGGATAAAATTTAGATTCACGGGCATTTATGGTGATCCTAAACCAGAGGACATAAATCATTTTTGGGAATTTTTCAAACGTATATCTTGTCATTCAGATTTTCTTTGGCTTTGTGGCGGTGATTTTAACGAAATTCTTCATATGGGTCAGAAAATCGGTGGTCTACAACGTTCGGAACTCATGTCGGGGATGTTTCGTGAGGCTTTAGACCACAATGGTCTACTTGACCTCGGTTTCTGTGGCCAGCCTGTCACTTGGGACAATAGGCGTTGCGATTTGGAAAATGTTCAGGAACGTTTGGATCGCTTTGTTGGCTCGGAGAGCTTAAAGATTTTATTTCCAAATTTGAATGTTCGGACAGGAGAATTTTGGGGGTCAGATCATCGCTTAATCCTATTCAATTCCGAACAACATGTTGCACCCCATGTCAATGGTCAAAGGAGATTCACGTACGAACCTTTTTGGGCCATGGATCCTGAATGTGAAGATGTGGTTCAGAGTGGCTGGTCTTTGAACACGGTGAATGGAACTTTGGGGATAGTCCAGAGATTGGCTAATTGTGCTTCTCAACTCCGTGGATGGGCTACCACAAAGTTTGGAAAATTATCTAGAGATATTCAAAAGGTCTCTGAGCAGTTGGAACAAGCTTATTTGAAAGAGAGAAGTATTCAAAATGCTTCAGTTATCCATTCTCTTGAAGCTGAAAGAGCCCGACTCCTTCTTCTTGAGGAGGAATACTGGAAACAAAGAGCTCGAGCGGATTGGTTAAAATCCGGAGACAGGAACACATCATACTTTCACGCTAGAGCTTCGAGAAGGAGGTCAGTTAATACGATACTTGGATTAGAGGATGATCAGGGTGGCTGGCATGATGATCCAGTGGAAATTCAAGGTCTTTTGGAATCTTATTTCCACAGTTTATTTACCTCCAGTTGTCCGAATTTTCCTGATATGACTAGAGCAACCAGAGATGGGGTCCGGACGCTATCTTTGACCGAGAAATCATGTCTTCAAGCACCTTTCACTGCCAGTGATATTGAACGAGCCGCAATGTGTATAGGGGCCTCAAAGGCGCCCGGTCCGGATGGCTTTCATGCAGGTTTTTATCAAAGGTTCAGGGGTGTTGTTGGGCAAGATGTTTCTGACTATTGTCTGCGTATTTTTAAATGAAGGTCACTCTTTACAGGAGATCAACAACACAAACATCACGCTAATTCCTAAATAAACAGGTGCAAGGAAAGCAAGTGATTACCGCCCAATCAGTCTTTGTAATGTTATTTATAAGATAGTTTCCAAAGCTCTTGCGATACGGCTTAAGAGAGTCCTTACTTTGGTGATTGATGAGGCTCAAAGTGCGTTTGTCCCAGGAAGGTTGATTACGGACAATATCATTACGGCTTTTGAGCTTGTGCATTCTCTACGGAAAAAATCCAAAGGTAAGAGTACCTGGTGTGCCCTTAAGCTGGACATGGCGAAGGCTTATGATCGTATTGAATGGGACTTTCTTGAATTTATGATGCATTCTATGAACTTCCCTGAAAATTTTGTTGTTGTGGTAATGAATTGTGTTCGTACAGTGTCCTACTCTTTCAAGATAAATGGGGATGTGGTTGGTCGGGTTGTTCCAAGTCGAGGCCTTCGCCAAGGATGTCCGTTATCTCCATACCTTTTTATCATTGTTGCGGAGTCCTTGTCGGCTCTTCTCCGTGGTGCTCAGTACCGAGGCGAATTGTCGGGTTTTGGGTGCTCCCGATCAGGACCGAGAATTACACCTTTGCTATTTGCTGATGATTGTCTTATTTTCTCAAGAGCAAAGATGGAAGAAATGGTCCACCTCCGCTCAATCTTGAATTCTTATGAAATTGCTAGCGGACAACAGGTTAACTTTCAAAAAACAAGTGTATTGTTCTCTCCAAACTCTTCGAATGACTTAAAGAATTATATTTTGGGTTACCTCAACATTTGTGAGGGTGGTTGTCATGGTTCCTATCTCGGTCTTCCTTCAGTTATTGGCAGGGAAAAACGGTAGGTGTTTAAAGGAGTGGTAGATAAAGTCCGTAAAAAACTCCAAAGTTAGAAGTCTAAGCGATTCTCGATGGGTGGTCGTGAGGTTTTAATAAAAACGGTGGTGCAAGCAATTCCAAATTTTGCTATGAGCATATTCAGGCTACCTGAATCAGTTATCTCTGAACTTAATAGTTTGGCAGCAAAATTTCTATGGAGTGGTGATACGGAAAATCGTCCTATGTATTGGAAAGCTTGGAATGATGTTTGCGTACCGAAGGCAGCAGGTGGGTTAGGATTTAAAGATTTGGCATGTTTCAACAAAGCTTTAATTGGTAAGCAATTTTGGCGTCTCCTCTCCTTTCCCCGTTCTTTAATGTCAAAAGTGGTATTGGATAAGTACTGCAAGTCTAGTACGCTGTGGAATGTTGCTTTGCGCTCAGGTTCATCAGATTTTTGGAAGAGTGTTTTGTGGAGTCGAGATTTGATGGGGGCCGGAGCTTTGATTCGACCGGGTCACGGTCGGGACGTGAATCTTTTTTTGGACCCTTGGCTCCCTCATACTCCCTCTCACCGTCCGATTACCGTTCCAAGTCCTTCAATGCTTCATCTCAAAGTCGCTGATATCATCACTACTGAAGGAGGGTGGGATTGGAATAAAATCGAGCATGTCTTTTGGCCAGTTGATGGGTGGCAGATTCGAGGTATTCCTCGCCCCAGAAATCAAGGGATAGCGAGATAGATTTGGGATCCTCATAAATCGGGTCGCTATACGGTCAAATCTGCATACAATCTAGCAAAGAACTACAGTCATACGAACAACTCAAACTCTAATCTTTTTGGGTGGTGGTCATGGTTCTGGAAAATACACGCTCCTCCTAAGCTACTAATGTTTGGGTGGAGATTATGGGGCAACCTTCTACCAATGGCTCCGAATTTACGTCGACGTGGTATCAAGATCCCAATAAATTGTCGAGTTTGTGGGAAGTCGCATGAGTCAAAGTTTCATGTGTTCCTCAAATGTGGTGTCGCAAGGGATGTATGGAACTCAAGTCCAGTGCAATTGGAGAACCACCCTACGGGTACGGACGGTATGACTTTAATTTCTTTAGCTGGATCATTTTTATCCCAAGAGAAGTTTGTTCTATGGCTTGGAATTTGTTACAATATATGGTGGGAAAGAAATAAACTTGTCTTTGGTGGAGTAAATAGAGAGGCGACCAACATTGCAACTCAAAGTATTGAATGGATTGAAGGGTTTTGGCTTACCAGAGAATTACTCCGCCCTCCTCATGTACCTCAGTCGAACCTTTCAAGGTGGTACCCTCCTCCGATGGGGAATCTGAAGATGAATACAGATGCTGCCATAAGGCAATACGGTGTTGGGATTGGGGTTATAATTCGGGATTGGAATGGAATGATGGTTGCAGGTTGTATGCGTTTTATCTCAGGCCCTTTTAATTTGGAAGGAGCAGAGCTCTTAGGCCTTTGCTATGGACTTAAATTATGTAGATCAAAAAGCATTTTGATCTCCGAGGCCCAAGTTGATTCTTTAACTTCAGTTAATGCTTGTAATAATAGGGAGGTTTCTGGTTATTATGGTGAGGTAGTAGAGGAGATTGTGGACTTAGTTTCATGGTTCCCTTCTGCTTCGGTGTCTTGGGTAAGAAGAGAAGCAAATAACACAGCTCATAATATAGCAAAAGTAGCTGTAGAGAAGATGTACACTGCTATTTGGGATGGACTTGGTCCTCCTTTTGTGTCAACTCTTGTATCTACTGATATGACTTAATAAAAGTCTTTGGTTTTATCAAAAAAAAAAAACAATGAATGTATACATTATGGATAGAAAATAATGAACATATTTAATGCAAATTACCCATATTTAATCTTTGGTGCCGATTAATTATTCCAAATATAATGACTAGGAATGAACATATTCAATGCAAATTACCCATATTTAAATCTTTGGTGCCGATTAATTATTCCAAATATAATGACTAGGAACCTTAGACCCACTTATAATCCATATATATCCTTATTCTCTGCTAAATCTATATGAAATTAATCATATAAGAGGTTGTGAAGGAAACTAGAGCCCTAACTATTACACAACCAAATTTACTAATTTAAGCTCAAATGAATCATACACATCAATCTAAACCACACATTTCCCTAAAATGAATCATACCCATCAATTAAAATCACTCATTTCCTTAGTTTATTCACCAAAATCACATTTTTTTAACCTTCTGGTAATTGTTGAGCAAAAAACCCTAAACCCAGAATGCAACGCAAACCCACCAAACCCAAAACAACAACCCAGGAAATCCTTGAGCCTGAGGCACCAAAGTTCATCAATTTTTTCACTGAAAGTTGCTAAAATAATGTGAACAGTATTGGCTATGGTCTTCAAAATAAGAGTAGTTCTGGTATGGTGCACAAATATTGAACAAAATCAGAATCTGAAATCAAAGTTTTGAAACAAAGTACAAGAATCTTACCTGGTTTTGAAACTCAAACTCGGATTGTGTAAATGTCACAATTACGTGCGAGGCACGGTTCCTCTCCTTCATTTGAATAAGTAAGAAGATGTCAAACGGTGCATTTGGGTTAGTTTGATTAGTTACTTGACGTGGCAGATATGCCACCTGCTCTTTTCTGATTGGCCAGCGTGGAGGAAGGAGTCTAGTCAGCTTCTTCGTCTTCGTGGCTCCTGAGCTAGCTGGCGTCGTCGTGAGCTGAACGCGGGGAATGCGTGATGAGGAAGGACGAGAGCGAGTATAAAAGGCAGAGGGTAGCTAGGGTTGAATTCATCTGATAATCCAATTTTAATCTCTCATTTTCCTAGTGTAATTGCTCTGTGTAATTCCTCGGAAATTCAATAACATTTCCCTTCGACCTCTATTTCCGTTCCTCAAGCTCTCGCAGTCTTGATAATGGTATCAGAGCATCAATTCAACGACTGTGGTGATGTCTGGAGTAGACGAAGCAACACCACCACCGACCTTGGAGGACCTTCGCGTTGAGATGGCGAACTTCAAGCAATTCATGAAGCTCCTTCTCCTCGAGCGAGCTCAAGCTCCACCACCTCTTCCAAATCCAGTTCCACCATCTACGACGCAACAACAGCCGAGCTCGGGTCCTCACGTTGGGGATCAGGGAAAATCTGTAGCGGTGTTGGCGACGTTGGTTCATCTAGCGTTTGGACCTAGAACGAGCCCTGAGGTGCTAAACTAGCCGCCATACTCTCTGATCTACTTCCTTAACTTGGCTTCTCAGACCAGTGCTCCATTCTCTCCTCACAAAAGGCACTACGTGCTGAAAACTTCGCCACAAGCTCCACCACCACAGATCAGCCATCACTTGTCTTCTACACCGTCCAATCCTCACCACCAAAGCCCAAATTACCCTCAAGCACCACCATATGGCTTCCACACCACACATCCAACTCCACCACTAAAATATCCACCCAATCCTACCACACCATATCAGATTTTCCGTGCTCCTAACATATCTTTCGCAAACTTTGATGGATTTGACATTAAGGGATGGTTGCGCAAATCATTCTTGTATTTCTCATGCTACGATGTTCTTGAGAATTCGTGTCCGTCTGGCTTCAATTCATTTGACAAGACCTGTTGAAATCTGGTTTGCGGAGTATTCCATGTACAGGGGAGTGATTTGGCGGGAGCAATTTTGTTAGGATATTAGTTGGAAGTTCGAAGCAATGAGGCATGATGATGTGTAAATTGAGTTTAAGAATTCGAGGCAGAGTGGACCTGTACAGGAATTTGGGCATGCCTTTAGGGAGCTGAAAGTCTTACTCTTGTGCAGGAATCCAATGTTGATTGAGGTCTATTTTATCTCCAATTTTATTGGTGGCCTGAGACCAAACCTTAGATCAGGTGTTCAAATGATGGGTGCTAGGACACTCTCTCATGTAATGTATTTGGCTAGACATGAGGAGCACATGGTTAATTCTCTGAGCAACTCTTCTCAACATAGACTTGGTGCTATGGGACCCGGAAGGCTTGTAACTGCACAACCCTTCAGGCCAAGGATTAAAGCTCCTGTGTCTCAGGGATTTCCAAATCCTAGGCCTGCTCAGGTTGGCATGACTGGCCCTAGACCTTTGGATGATCAAGGCAAGAAAGGTCTCTACTATACTTTCCCGGCAAAATATATAAGGGATCATGTGTGTCCCAATAGACAGAAGCTCTACATTATCACTAAGGAAGAGGTTGACGAATTGTTTGGTGATACTGAGTCTGAAGCTTATGAAGTTGTGGAGAAGGATCCTGCTAAAGAAGATGAGGGAGAGGGGGAGAATCTATGCACTCTTAGTGTGAAAACTTGTGTTTGGGTAGGAGTTACCGGAATGGGATCTAAGGAGGTTCTCGATCCTTGATAAGTCCTCATGGGTGTCCTATATCCAAGGTCTGGTTGTTGATGAAGGATTTAAAGTGTTGTTCGGGAATGCTATGGTTTGTTGGTTGGATATTTAGTACAGTGAAGTGGCCCTTAAGGACAAATTATCGCAATTCTTTTTACACTTTTAAGTAATAAATTTGGGTGTGTCCATATGTTTTGGGTTGAGAGGTCTTGGGTCTTACATACAAGAAGATCGTCGACTAGTTGGGATGGTGAACCGGATGTAGATATCATGGGTTTGTTGGAGGAGAAAGCTCTTTAACCGGGAGTGGACTCTTGTGTTTGTTTAGCGAATCCTAACAGATTCTCGGTGGGAGAGATGTATGAGATTAGTAGGGTGAAGGGGCCAACCAAAATTTGATCGAAAAATTTATAGGTTCCTCTTACACCTCCCAAGATGTCGGCTTTTGAGTGATTTTGTTGTCATGATGCCATTCCGATCAACATGTTTTTGGAAGAGCTGGGAGTTCTGATTCCAATTGGACAGTGTTTAAGGATTGTGTTCACTTAATCCTCGGTTGTGATTTTTCCTGGAAGGTATGGCCGGGGTTGATGGCGTGGTGGGGTATTTTGTGGGTTGTTCCAAGTGATTTACGGTTGTTATTGGAATGTTGGAGGTCTCTTATCTCGCATGTGTCAAAGGCTATTTGGAGCACAATTAGGGCTTTAGTGTTGGGTTTTTCCCTAGGCCCAATCAGGTTTAAAGCCCAATTGAGTCTTGCACCCAATATACTTAATAGTATATTAAGAGAAAATTAGGTTTAGAAAAGATGATTCATCTTATTTTTCTGTAGCCTCCTTTTTCTCTTCTCTCCTAAACACAAAATTGAAGAATCGTTCTTCATCTCCATAGTCGTCTCAAGTGGTTGAAAGCATCAAATCGTTGCTCGGTGTGGATACACTAGAGGCTTCGTTTTTTCGAAGCTATAACAGTTTTGTTCTGCATATCAAGTAAGTGATTTTATAGTTTTAACAATGATTTAGATGCAATATATTTGACTTCGGATCGAATGTTTTAATTCCGCTGCGAACATATGATGTTTAATCGATCCTTCATTTAGTGGCTTGGGAGATTCGGGTAGCTCGTAACCACTTTGTCTTGTAGGGGGTCCGGCCGGAGGTGGAGTATGTTGTGGAGCGGGTTAGGTCCCATTCATTTGGGTTAGTGAAGGTTTTTAAGGCTACTCCTTTCAGTTCAATTTTCTGTAGCGGAGTCGTCTCCCACTCATGTTGGGTTGCAGGGTATGGGTCGCTTTTGTTTTGTTTTGGTTCTTTCGTTGAATTTGAAGTTGGGTTCTGTGATGTTTGGCCAGAACTTGGCTTGAGACTTTTGGTATCATTGTATTTTTATTTAACATGTTCTCCCATGATCCAGCTTAGACAGTAGAGAGCTTTTTTTTGAAACGGGAAAGAAGTAGTATTATAATATCATCGTGCTTACAATGTGGGACCTAACAGTCTCGGACACCAGCTGTTGTCCCGATTGGCCGTGGCCCATCGGGCGCACATGGTTCCATATAAATAGTCTGCTTTGTTTCGCAGATCCAAACTCAAGAATTCCTCGATCCACTGTTTCAAAAAACCCAAACTAAAGAAATAGAACCTACCTAGCCAAATTCTTATTCGACCTAAAACAATCAAACTGAAAAGGGAGAAGGCCTTTGTTGCGGATTCCCCGAGACTTATCGGCTTTAGACGTCCTGAGTGTGTGGGTATAGGTCCCTGGCGGTCCTTCCCACCCCCGCTCTGGGGGATCATTCCTCTCCCGGGGGGTTGCAGTCCCCCGGGTTAATTTCCCGTTCCTGTACTTGGGCAATGGAGGTTGGCAGCGTTTTGGACTCCGGTTTGTGACCAGTCTTGATTACCCTGGGTCTTGGTCCAATGGCTGTGGTGAAACGCAGGATCCCCCGTCGAGCCAAATTGCAGTTCATCAGGTCACCCAGCCGTGTGTCAGGCCTCTTCCACTTGGCCCCGATCTTCAAACGAGACAGAGGGCTTGGGATATCCTTGTCTTGACGTTTGGCTATTATCGGAGCCGGATGCAACACCCTTACGGTAGTACTCCGATGCTCCTGGTGTGCCCGACTCCTGCTGGTCACGATCCTCCTAGGGTTTGCGGAACCCGAGGAGTGGGGAGCCCTACCCGGCTGTGTCCCAATCCCCGATTGGCCATATCCTAGTTGATAAGTCGAAGACCAGGAAAAATAGTGCACCGGGTCCCAATGGTAGGCCGGATTCACGTTGCACTCCGGTGGGGGAACGGGGGCCAGGCCCTGAAATAGAGTCCCCTGCCGTCGGATTGGCTGATCCCAATCCGGGAGAGGGCGTTGGTTGCCGGGGTTGGCTGCAACCGGTCGGACAGACGCCGGTGTGGGACGGTGCCAGAGAGCCTGATGCACCCACGTCGGATCGTGATGCACATCGTGCATAGACCAACCCCGATTATGCAGCACCAGAATGAGATTGGCTTGCTCGGTCATGGGGGGGGGGGGGGGATGACCAGACTCAAAGAATCGATCATGAGGGAGTTGGGTTGACGGCCATGGAGTCCGGGTGGGATATCCATCGCGGTGACATCGTTGAAACGGGAGCACCATAGTGTTGAAGTACGGGGGGAAGCACGGGCGGGGAGAGAGGGCAGAACCAGGTGGGTAAGGGACGGAGGAGGGCAGCGAACAGACGGCGGCGGGGACGGTTGGAACCCTAGAAGGGTTAGGAGAAGAACCTCAACGAGGTTATTTGGAGAGCTTTTTCAGGTAGGTTGATATTTTACGGTGGAGAGCTTTATAAACCTTAGCTAAAAAAGTATATATTTAGTTTCGTCGATTTTATCATATGTACGTTTTGTTGTTTCTCTTCATTTTACATTTTTTGTATCAGAGATAGATTAAATATTGTTAGTTAGATGGATCCGACATCCGAGGATGAGACCTAAGAGTCCAAGTGTTGAAAAGCCAGATACACCGAGGGAAACAAGAAAGCATAGTGGGACCGAGTTTACATATTAATTACTTGTCATAAAAATGTTACAAACCCGCAAGAAATCGGGTGATTACAAAAACATAAACAAAAAATGAGCATAATTTAACATTACCTAGCAAGGAATGTACTTTTGGGAATACAAAATGGTAGAGATGAGTTGACATACAACATACCATGTATGCTTCTATGTGGAAGAAGATAATTTGCGGGCTTGACCTGGAGAGCATATGTTTGAGCATATATTGCAAGCTTAAGCATATGTTTTTTCCCAAGCAAACCAGTTACGTACGAAATCTTTAAAGAATAGTGAAGCTCAGTGAAAATGCTATGGCTTCTTGGCTTGCTGAAACAATGGTTGATGGTTATTAGATATGGATAGAAAGCAAGAAGTATCTGAAACATGGACCTGGAGAAGAGTCTACCATTTTCATGTACTTTTTGTGGAGTTTAAGTGCATTGACGCAAGCTTTCTTGGCGTCTAGATTTCCAGTCACGTCGTTTAAAATCTGAGACAGAGATTCAAACATAATCATAAGAGAGAATGCTATCTCCTCCTACTTCAAAATAAGCCAGGCTAACCTTAACGACATCATCCAGGCCTCGAGCCTCTGTGAGCAACTTTGCGCTCTTATCTTTCAAGACGCTGGCAACCAGAAAGACTGAGATGGGGAGGGGAGCTTCGGTCATTGCTCCACCTTTCATATACTCCCTCTCGTACTTCCCACACGAACGTATTGATTTTGCTCTCTTGAATGTTTCAGATTTCTCACCACTCGATTCAGACGTCTCTTCGTCCAACTCATAATTATAGAACAAAGTAGGGTCATACTCCAGTGCCCACATCATCTGTCAAAAGTTTTTAATTCAAGAAAGAAAACAAATGTCAATATTTTGTCCAATTTATCTGAAAACTCGAACTCAACAGCGAGATGATCATCAAGGAGAAATGACAGGATCCTAATCAAGTAGATGTGTTCTGCAAACATCCTTTGTAACATGCAAGTTGGATTGAGAGGGTCAGACGCTAAACGTGAAACGACTATCAACAATTGCCCGACAAGATATTAAGTCGAGAATTAAACTCTTACATCATATTAAATCCCCAGACTTAAAAAAATGTTTATAGAGGCATCAAGATAATTACAAGATAGTTTTCAAAAATAGTTCCATTGTCAATTGAAGGATACGCACCTCCCAAAGGTATAATGAGTCGCAAAAAGAGAATTCCCGTCGAAACAATACCATAAGCATTCTGAAAGCGAAAAGATAGTCACCTCCGCCTAGTGCCTCTGTAATCCAAATCATAGGACAAGAATTCATTTTGTTTAGAACTAATACATAAGAAACATTAATTTGTTCCATTTTGTCTAAATTTCAGTTCGTCTTATTTTGATGATATGACTTAACGTGGCATATATTATGAATAAAAATTACAAAATTTTGGTACCAAACCTTGCCAATATCATCGTGTTGTGAAGGAAGTGTCTAGACCTGAATTCAATGAGAAAGTTTTGGACTATCTTCACAAATTATTTAAACCTTCAAGGTCAGACTAAGGAGTTGTTACTATGTTATGCTGGAAAAGGAAATTCCAATAAGTAGTATAAAATTTTAGAATGATAATGTGGATACCTAAGTGCTGATGAAGTTTTGGGTCGATAACTTGAGTGATTGAAGCCAAATTGCCAAGTTGTGCCTCCACCCCAACTGAGTTGTCAGAGCATCTGAAATTTGCTCTCTATAAAAAAAACATTGTAAGTAGCTTGAAATTGGATCATGAGTAAAAAGCATGAAAAGTCAGAGCTTATAATACTAATAGCGGTTTTGTGAAAAAAGAAATGTACCAGTCTGCGCATCAAGCGCTCAAAGCACCAAAAAGCATCAGCTTCATCTTCAAGAAGCATTATCATGGGGGAACAAAGATCACTCATTCCTGCTCCAAATGGTAAAAATGTCTAGAATTAAGAGAAAGTCAATGCTCTTGTTATATGAGTCGAGTTGGTTGAGTTAGGTACCTTGACCGTAGCCAACATCTTTATCTACCCAAGCATACACAGCAAGAATGTCCCACAGCTTTGACAAGTTATCTTGCTTCTCGTAGAACACCAATGTCCTATCAGTGCGGAGAACATCTAGACCTATTTGATGTAATGTAAGCATCCAGGAGATTATTTTTTTGTCGGTGACGGTTTCCATATTATTGGGAGGCTTGGTGACAGGGTCAGCGCCGGGATTATCTGGAGGAGGCAAAACAGCACCCTTCTCTGGGTGTGATTCTAAGAGGACTAGAGGATCCTGAGTTGGTTGGCCTTGTTCAGTGATTATTGGTGCTGTAATAAACCTACCACTTCCAACAAGAGGGAATATTGCTTTGCACACTTCCTTCCACCGGGCATACTGCTCCCTGAACAGAATAACCATACTAATAGTTACTTTAATTTTAGGTATAATTGTCCAAAACTACTCCAAAGTTTTGTCCACGCTTTGTGGGTGCATTGAAGTTTTGCCCACGCTTTTGTGGGTGCATTTAAGTTTTGTCCACGCTTTGTGGGTGCATTGAAGTTTTGTCCACGCTTCTATTCAATATGGGAAGCGCTGCCCATTCCGAACATACCTATTACGTCAAAACTAAAAAAGTCGTGGACAAAACTTCAGGATAGCCACACAGCGTGGACGAAACTTTGTACATCAACTCGTTTGTGGACGAAACTTTAGGGTAGTTTTAGACAATTATCCCTTAATTTTATTCCTCAACCATAACTCATAAGTAGCTAGGTACAAATGAAGTACCTTCGACTCTCCCGTATTTCCTCCCGTTCCTCATATGTGCTCTTAGGATCATAACAACCAAGTAGAAATTCCCAAACTTCCCCCCTAATTGATGGATGGATCCCCTAACATGAGGAAACTCAATTCAAGTTATAATCGAAATAGTATAAGTCTGGTAATTAATATGCTTACCCCACGATGGATTCTAGTTAGAGTTTTGCTTATATCCAGCTTCCCATCAGGACCAAAGGCAGCCTGCCATTTCTTGACACTGAGGGTTTTACCAGCCTATTCATATGCATAAACAAACACTTTGTATCAATAATTCCAACCAAGCCATTGGCAAACATTTGAAACAAACCTTGATTCTGAAACGGCTTTTGGGTACATCAGTGCACTCGGGTCGGACCTCGTAGAAAGAATCCGCAGGAATATCCGCGGCCCTCCACATTCCGCCTCACCCAAAACCTTACACAAATTAACAACCAGCACCCTCTTCCTCTCAATCAGCACGCAAGCCCACATCATTTTTCCCCAATCAATCTAATATAATATACCTTTTCTTTCTATTTCTCAACTGTCCTTTCTTGGACGGCTTGGAGCCAAAATCGGCCCGACCAACCAAATGTTGGAACATAACATTTGTATAAATGTGATTCGTCCGGCGTAATTGAATTATAGAGCAAATAATATATATATATATGTATATATATATAAACATATTTTTATTCTTATTATTTTGGAGAATAACACTCATTCTATAATATAAAAAAATAAAACAAGCATAACTATTAACTCATAAATAGATCATCGCAGCTCTCCTACGAATCCTAAGTTGAGTTTTGCGATTCCTCCCCTTCACGGCAATAGCAATGTCGACTTCAGTAGCGGATCTGTTAGAGGGAGAGGGTGGTTTCGACGTTGAACTCTTGCGTGAGCCGAGTAGCCCAGTTCTCAGGCGAGGATCAGGGGCGGAGGAAGCGAGGGAAGGAGGATCGCCGAGGAGGGTTCGTTCGCCGGGGGAGGAATCCATTGGGGAACCCAGGACAATATCACCGCGAGCGGGGGGGGGGGGGGGGGGGGTGGCGGAGGCAACAATGGCGACTTAACGTTCTCCTCACAAAGGAAGGAGGGGGGAGAACGGGACGGCTGCGGCGCGGGGAGGTGTTCTCAGGTCGTGACACGAGGGGGCCTACGCCGTACACCGGTGGTAGGTCCGAGACCGAGGACGGGAAGAAAACAAATCCCGATGACGCCTGGCTCACCGGTGTTTAGTTGGAGCAGGGAGGTTGAGGAGCATCTGTATGCTGGCGAGGAGGCGGAGGGCGGTGGAGCTGAGAAGCTGGTGGCCATCTCGTCGGACACGACAACGGCGTCGCTGGAGATGCCGGAGGCGAAGAAAGGGTAAGGAATCGGCTAGGGTTTCGATGGAGCCGAGCGGAGCAGTGGGGCTGGGAGTGGGCCAGGGGCTTATGGTTGACGCGCGTCGGCCCTGGGGGAAGAGTTCGGACTGGAGCCCAAAGGCGGGTAAGGGCTCGAGGAAGGAAGCTAGACCGGGGATATGTGGGCCTGGGACAGGTGGGCCGGGTGTTAGAGGGGGTCCGGACCCAAGGGAGGAGGCCGTGGGTCTGGTTATCGGTCGGGTTTCTCGCCCGATTGGGTATTCTCAGCGGGTCAGGTCAGACTTTGGGTCGGATCATCCGGGTCGTTAGGTAATTCCTGGACCGGTTCAAAGAGGGTCTATGGGGGATCTGGGATCGAGAATGGGATCAATGCGGATCAAGGAAGTGATAGTTCCACCGGTAGAAGTCAGTGGGTGTGGTCCAAATTTCTCGTATGCACGTGCAGCCAAGGTATTAACGACCCGAAAGTTATATTTGAACTCCGTGGTGACTAGGATGGAGGATCTATGAGATATGAAAGTAGACGCCTGACCGCTTGAAGGCGGCCTTGTGGCGTTCTTCTTTCAGACGGCTCGGGAACGGGCAAGTGTTGATAGGGGAGC